>OX383980.1:20756123-21458812 GCA_947532105.1 Athrips mouffetella
TTGACCAGTTTTTATTATTTGTCATATTATTCTATATATTATTCTACGTAATATTACGAGTATTCTTTAACTTATATGAACTATAAGCATACCAATTTTCACGCTTTTAAGTTTATTAGTTTTTACGATAGAGCTATAACAAAAATCTGGCAAAAATCGTGAAAAACACGTTTGTAGTAATTTTTTTATTGTTTGTTGTTATAGCGAAAAGAGAATTACATAATCTGTGAGAATTTCAACTGTCTACCTATTACCGTTCATGAGATACAGCCCGCTAACAGACAGACAGACGGACGGACATCGAAGGCATATTAATAGGGCCCTGTTTTTCACCCTTTGGGTACGGAACCTTAGAAATTATTACATTGTAGCAATATAACCTTACTTTTCTTCAGATATGGATATTCGGAGGCGTATGGTGTTCGGTATGGCTCGCCGTGGACGTGTGGATGTGTACTGCGTCCATCCTGAATCTGTGTGCCATCTCCTTGGACCGGTACGTGGCTGTCACCAGGCCTGTCTCCTACCCCAGCATCATGAGTCGGAAGAGGGCCAAGGCGCTGATCGCTGGACTGTGGGTGCTCTCCTTTGTCATCTGCTTTCCTCCGTTGGTTGGATGGAAAGACAAAACGGTTAGTACGAGTATAACTCCTGAACAATTTGTTCAACCGACAAGCGTGTTTAAAAGGCTGATGAGAAGAATAAATAGAATACAGAATAAAGACCTTCTAAGAGTCCCCTGTGTATTGTTTTGTTTTTGTGTGACAATAAAGAATTTATCTATCTATCTAAAGTAATAGTAATATCATACAGACGTCCTTGTGGTGCCGGCAAAGAATAGTACGAACCCATATCTACCCGTGGGTGTCGTAAAAGGGCCGTATCGTATGAACCGGAGGATTGGCAGCAGCATCTTTCTGTGTATCGTATCATCTTACATACTGCGGTCACCAATAACAGCGGTCGCCAGCCACAACGCTTACAATCGTGATGACTATGGTAGATCCCCTCATAAGTACCACGCGGATTTGCTAGAGTTCTGAAGGGAGCTGTCTGTCCTGTGGTGTCCATTATACAGAACGGACACTCTCCGCCCCCTTGCAATCCACCCCGCACCCCAACCCGGCTTGATTCGCGTGGTGCTCGTGCGGGTCAGTTGTACTGAATAAGCAGACCTTCGCTTCATCCAATTCTATGTTTAAAATTCGCACTAGTTGTATGTTAAGTCCGGGCTGAGGTCTTTGTCTACCCCTGTGGAAAAAAAGGCGTATAAAAACTTTCCTACGTTTTTTATGACTTCAGATCAAAGAATACTATACTCTCTCTCTCTTCAGATTTAGATTCCGATTAAGTATTCTTGTATATGTTGACTGATTGAAATAAGCTTTGTTTTAATTGAAACTGTAATAAAATTTAACATTAAATATATGATTAAAATATCAATATCAAATGCACCATTAGAAGCATAGCTGAATCAAAACTAGTCTGACCGCAACCGCTATACAACGCCTTAAGTATGCGCGGGGAGGTGGGGTAGTGGGACGGAAAGAGCAAGAACTAGTTGTAATGACGAGCGATGGCCCCCTCGCTCGCCGCTCGCATACCAAAGGCGCTGTGCAGCGATTGCTATCCGACTATTGGAAAATCTTAGATGACCTATTACTTGTCCCTCATGCCGTCCAGCAGAGAGAAGTTTATATGAGTTTCTCTTTTCCTCCATTAGACGCCTTGAATTGCAGAACTTACATGACTGGTCTGAAAGCTTATTTTTCTTACTCTTTTCAGCCTGAAGCATCAGAGCTGGATGAAGACTGGACCCCTCCTCCTCCTTGCCCGTGGACCTGTGAGCTAACGAACGACGCCGGCTATGTGGTCTACTCTGCCCTTGGCTCCTTCTATATTCCCATGTTTGTGATGCTGTTCTTCTACTGGAGGATCTATAAAGCCGCCGTCAGGACAACCAAGGCTATCAACCAGGGGTTCCGGACAACTAAAGGTGAAATTGGTATGTACACACATCAAGTCTGTAATATAGGTGTAAGAACCTGCATGTATGACCGCCATATCTGATGAGTGGAATGAGTGTGAAATGAGTGTTTTATGCTTCGGAAGGCACGGCGGCTTGAAAACTGAGACGCTCAGATGTTTTGACCTATGGCTTGCGTAAGTTGGATTGTAAACGCTTTATATAAGTGACCTCCAGGATAGATTGCAAACTCTTTAGAAATAGACTAACAAGGATCCAGTTTAAAACTACGACTTCTTTCATTAGTTTCGTGTAAAGTCTTAGATAATTCCACGTTCCAGGCAAGGGCATGGGCAGCCGTTTTGACGACAACCGCCTGACCCTGAGGATCCACCGCGGTCGAGGCTCGCGTCCTGGTCCTCAAGGCTCTCCACTATCTAATGCTTCCAATCATTCCACCAGCACTTCGCTCAGCGCTTCTCCTCCGAGGCTTAGAAGGTATTAGCTTACTGCTAAAATATCTGAAACGACAAACTGTTTTCTACGCAAAGTGCCTAACTAAACCTTAACATTTGAAAATCACTACCTTTATACAGTAATCGCCAAAAGAAGCGCTATCCTACGACCGGGAGAAGTAAAGAATAAAAGGTTGAAAATGTAGGTTAACTATGTTCAGCAGTAGTGGAAAAACTTTTAATACTGTTTCAATTTTGGAAAATCGAATAATTTGAGAATTTAAATAAAAAAGAAATCAAAGTTTCTACTCACAACTTTATACAATTTTTTTTCGATGTTTCAACGACTTCTCCAATAATATCCGCAGATGTTCAACTTCCAGACACTCGAGCGCAAGACGAGCCCACGAGAAGGTCAAAATCTCCGTCTCATATCCATCTTCAGAACAGATCTGCAATACCCATGAGAATTCGCACTCCTCGAGTAGATCTCCAAGCCCCTCTTTGTATGCTGTCCATTACGAACGAGATGGGAGGGAGTTGACGGAAAGCAGGTTGAGGGTCCGGCCTCCCTTGCCGCCTCATACCCCTCATCACCTCTCCCCGGGTAACACTCAGCTCTATGATGAGTTGGATGATAAACCCAGGACCAGACGGATGGGGAAGAGGAATATTAAGGCCCAGGTGAGAAAGACTTCTATTTTTAACAGTCCACCCATCTATGATTCTGATGTTAATATATAAGGTCACCCATAACTGGATCCAGTATCTGTTTCCTACATGAGTGCTTTATTTTTGCAGATGTGAACACCAATAACTGACTATGACTATTTTACTTGTATGTTTAAACTATTGCTAGGTATTTCAGTAAAAAGTGTTTGCAGTAAACTTAATCGATTTTCATATGCGTTAGCTAAATTAACTAGAGTAGCCAGTAGAGAAACGGCGATCACAGCATGCTTGAATATGTGGAGTCAGTATTGAGATACGGTGTTTTAATATGGGGAAATAGCACAGATGCGAACAAAACACTCATAGCGCAAAAAAAATGTGTTAGAGCAATTGTGGGTGTGGCTTCAGACGTATATTGTAGAGCTTAGTTTAAATCATTAAATATTTTACCACTTCCATGCATCTATATCCTGGAAGCATCTGTATTTGTTAAGCAAAACCCAAGTATCTTCACAAGAATGAAAGATTTAACGTCAAGGAATCTAAGAAAACCTAATGAACTAGTTTATGGTGTTGTCCCGAAGAGTACAAGGTTCACAAAAAACTGCTATGCTATGTGCAAAACAATATGGAACAAATTACCGAATCATATCAAAACGATACAACTCAAACATAGGTTTTAAAAAGCGTTAAAATGTTGGCTAATGCAGCATATTTTTTACTCTGTTAAAGAATTTTTAGAACATAAGAATAGCGTCAATTGTATTATGTAGAAAAATCTAACACTAAAAATATTTAACACTAGTATATAACTAGACATTTTGCATGCTGTTTAAAAATAGGCTAGACATGTGAAACTGACTATAACCACTGTAAAAACTGTGCAACCACCATGTCTATAGCAAATAAAAATATCTTTATCTTTATCCTCTTTTTTGTCTCATTTGAAGGTTGGCCATGAATGTACTAGTCTTACTAGTCATAATATTAAACATTCCTATCCGCCGAGACGTTATTAAAAATATCTTATTACTGTGACAATTCAAGCAGGAGCTTCTTGGCCTGGTATAATGGATGTAACAAAATGTAGATTCTATGATTAAAATAACCATGACGAAATTCCCTCTTGCAGGTAAAACGTTTTAGAATGGAGACGAAAGCAGCTAAAACCCTGGGCATAATAGTTGGAGGGTTCGTGTTCTGCTGGCTGCCTTTCTTCAGTGTGTACGTGGTGCGAGCGTTCTGTCCGAACTGCGTCGCCAACATCGTCTTCTCCATACTCTTCTGGCTCGGCTACTGCAACTCTGCCATTAATCCCCTCATCTACGCTCTCTTCTCTAAAGACTTCAGGTTTGTATTTACTTTCTTAATTTGTTCCTTTTTACCCGACTGCCCCAAGACAGGAGGGTTATGTTTTTCGAGTGTATGTATGTATGTATGTATGTATGTCGATTTCTTTGTCGCGCTCTGCAGCCTAAACGGCTTGGTAGATTTCAACATGTGAGGTGTCGTTAGGTTCGTATTCATTATAGGAGTGTCATAGGGTATAAAAAAAATAAAAAAGGACTAAATAAAAAAACTATTTCAAAAAATAAAATACCCGACTGAAAAGAGAATCTTAATCGGTTCCGATTGAGATGAAATTTTGCATACGTATGTGAATCGGATGACAATGCAATATTATTGTAACTTGGAGCTGATCTGATGATGGAGCCGGAAGATATCCATACAAAGGTGGAGATATTACCGCGTTTTAGAATCCTACAGTGCCATCTGTAGGTGGGTAGCGTCGCTTGCTCACCTGGTAATATTTTAATGATAAAACAACTCTGGGAGGTTTCTTTACGAAATAGTTGGGCTTAGCTAGGCCTTTTGGAAATAAAATCACTTAGTTTTAGCATACAAAGCAATGACTAAATTTCCCGTGCAAGATGCCGCATTCATTAGTTTTGTAATATACTGTAGTTTTTCTACTCCATAACAGAGGCGCTGTTTCTATTACCGCGTTTTAGAAACCTACAGTGCCATCTGTTGGTGGGTAGCGTCGCTTGCTCATCTGGTAATATTTTATTGATAAAACAACTCTGGGAAGTTTCTTTATAAAATATTTGGGTTTAGCTAGGCCTTTTGGAAATAATTTTCTAAGTTTTAACATATAAAGCAATGACTAAATTTCCCTTGCAAGATGCAGCATTAATTACTTTTGTGTTATACTGTAGCTTTTCTACTCCATACCAGAGGAGCTGTTTTTTTATGTCGACTACCCAAGGAAGTTTTAGCCCACGCTTCGCCAAAGCGAACCACCAGCGACTAAAACCTCCTTGTGACTATCAAATTCAACCATACCTTACGTACGGTCAACCGCACGTGAATGGAAAGATTTGCAAATCTATTACTATGTCACAAAGTTCGAAGTGTTCATACTGACGTGCTGTTGGGTGTATGTAGAAAAATACAGTCAGCAGAGAGGGACTATATATAATATCGCTTCTTAGTTTAATACAGAACTTCCACGAAGATATGAATGGCGCTGTCGTTCCTGGTGGCATTACATCTGAGCCGTTCAAAATGCGCAGAGGTGTCCGCCACGCTTGCGTGTTAGCACCCACCCTGTTTGGTATATTTTTCTCATTGCTATTAAGAGAAGCATTCGGCAATCTACATACAAGGGCTGATGGGGAGTTGTACAACATAATTTCACTTCTTAAGTCCAAGCACCATCGCGAGGACGTTTTTATCGACAGCCTTCTATTTGCTGATGATGCAGCCTTTGTGGCCAACACTGCAGATGATTTACAAATCATCGTCGATAAGTTTTCACGGGCATGTTCCTTGTTCGGCTGAATACAAGAGTATGGCAAAACAAAAATCTTACGACGAACACCAAGATGATCGTTTACCAAGCATGCATTTCAAGCATACTGTTGTATGGAGCAGCAAGGACGACGTACGCAAAACAAGAGCGACAACTTAATGCCTTGCATATGCTCTGCCTCCGAAACATCCTAGGCATCTCCTGGAAGGACAAGGTAACCAAAAAAACGGTCTTACAACGAGCACAGCTGCCCAGTTTCTTTGCATTGCTGAAGCAGAGACGATTACGATTTTTTGGGGAACGTGCACCGCATGGAACCAACCCGTCTACCCCAGCGTGTATTGCTTGGTGCTATAGCGCACGCAAAAAGAAGTGTTGGTAGGCCAATGCTGCGCTTTAAAGATTGCGCCAAGCGAGACATTATCACTTTTGGTATTGAACACCTAGACTGAGAGCAGACAGCTGAGGACAGAACCAAATGGCGTAAATCATTACTGGATGGACGCAAGGTACACGATGAAGCCTGGTGTTGTGCCGAACATCAGTTATTGATAACACAAGCTTCACCAGCAGCGTGTGGCAGGACCTGCCGCTCCCGAGTAGGCTTATTCAGCCATGCAAAACGGTGAAATCGACAGAATATTGCTTAAATCGTCTGACATTGACGGCTAAGGCCTATGATGATGATGCATGTATGTATGTATGTATGTATGTCTAAACGGCTTGATAGATTTCAACATGTGAGGTGTCGTTAGATTTGTATTTATTGTAGGAGTGTGATAGGGTATAATATTTTAGTACGGCACCTTTAAAGAGAAAAAAGGGTGAAATAAAATTTTTAAAATCATTACTTTTACAACATGGGTATCAAACAATAGCTGGTACAAACCTGATTCTAAGGTTTAAGCAAATGTAACAACATAACTTGACGTAGCAAATCTAAAAACTAAAAAGTTTAAAATAAAAAATTATTAAATAACAAAAAACCCAACTGCTTAGCACAAGAGAGGAAAACAAGCTTAAATCTATTGGATTTGGTAACTTGAATTGTATAAGATACTGCAGGCGGGGACGAACAAAATTAAGTCGTAAACATCCACAAAACGTTTTTTCGTCCCCGCCTGCAGTATCTTATACAATTCAAGTTACCAAATCCAATTGATTTAAGCTTGTTTTCCTCTCTTGTGCTAAGCAGTTGGGTTTTTTGTTATTTAATAATTTTTTATTTACGTCTTATTTTAACTCGTTATTTGTAAAATCGTCTCTCCTCTCCATTTGTACGTAAGTCTGCTCTTAAACAGTCTGTTCCTTAAGAAATTTTAATTTTCCTTCTTTTTTGTTTTTTCATTTGGCCTCCGACACAAATTAAATGACAATTGTCCAATGTATGCAACTTTTCATGCCAAAAATTTCTGTACTTGAAACTTAAACAAAGCTGGCATCCTAATCTTTAGAGAATACTCAAATCCTTCTGCATAATATGTCTTCTTACTCAGTTTCAATTTGAGTGGATGGTTAGTACGCTTGGTAGTATGTAACTAGCGACTCTAGGCTCTGCGCTGTAGATTGCGGATTGTAGATTCGATCCACGCCCAGGAATTATGTTTATGTGATGAATTCTGATTGTTATTTTTTTCTATGTCTGGGTGTCACTCTCACTCTCTATCAATCACTGACCTTTTTTTACTTTCGAGAGGAGCGAGAAAGGTATTGTATTCGTGAAAAAAAAATGTTTTTCTAATTTTCTCAAAAATGTGTTCTATATCACTTATCTATATACATAAAAGAAGAAGGTGACTGACATATCAACGCACAGCCCAAACCGCTGGGTCTAGAGATTCCAAATTTGGATGTAGGTTCTTTATAAGACCTAGAGGTGCACTAAGAAAGGGTTTTAAAAAATTCCACCCCTAAGGGGGTAAAATAGGGGATGAAAGTTTGTATGAAAGTCCGTCAGTTTTGAAGTTAGGATCTTCAAAATTTGTATTTAGGCTGACGACTAAAAATGAATATTTACGTGTCTCAGGGTTGTTGAAAATTCTACACCCTAAGGGGTGAAAAGGGGGATGAAGTTGAAAATCCTTCATTTTCAAAGTAAAATCCACAAAATTTATTATTTAGGCATTCGGGTTGTAATTTTGTGAAACGCAAATCACTGTTATGGAAATTCCACCCCAAATTCAACCCTAAAAAAGGAAAATGGCGTGAAAATGTCTAAAAACCAATATGGGTATCGTTTGTATGGTTTATCGGGTCGCTGATTACGAAAACTACAACAATTTTGAAATCCAACGTGGTGGACGTGAAATACCATCATCCCCCTGGGGATGGAGTTGGGGTGCGATAGGTTTAAAATGTCTAAAAATCAATATGGGTGTCGTTTGTATGGTTTATCGGGTCGCTGATTACGAAAGCTAAAAACAACTCTGAAATTCAACGTGGTGGGCGTGAAATACCATCATCCCCTGGGGATGGGGTTGGGGTGCGATAGGTTTGAAATGTCTAAAAATAAATATGGGAGTCGTTTCTATGTTAGGGATAGCGGTTAAATTGGCGTTAGGAGTAGTGATTAGGGCAGGGATAGGGAGAGGTAGAGCTAGAGGTAGAGTGGTAGAGAGGTAGAGAGGTAGAGGGAGAGGGAGAAGGAGGGAGAGAGAGGGGGGGAGGGGGTGAGAAAGAGTGTGAGGGAGGGGCAGGAGGAGAGGGAGGAGGGGGAGGGGAGAGAAAGGGGGAGGGGGAGAGGAAGGGGGGAGAGGGAGAGAGAGGGAGAGGGTTTTAGTTTTTCTCAATTACTTCTGCAAATTGGCTGTGTTTTGAAATATTACATAAAGGTGTCTCTCATCTCTCTCTTTACATTTGTTAGGATACTCGTACTGCTGCTAAGTTCCTCCATTTTGAGTAATTTATGATTAACGTCTGTATATTATATAAAATTCAGCTGGATTTTGAATTATACTTATTGATTTGCGCAGGGTTAGTCCTGTTTTTCTTTAGTTTAAAATTACTCTGAAATGACGGGAAAATATCTCATTGCTTCGGAAAACCGGTAACAACATAAATACGAAATCCACGCGAGCGAAAAGCCACGGGCAACAGCTAGTACATCATAAAAAACAAGTCTCCCAAAAATGTCCGTCCGTCGTTCGGTCGGTCCGTCGGTCGTTCGGTCCGTCGGTCGGTCGGTCCGTCGGTCGGTCGGTCCGTCGGTCGGTCGGTCCGTCGGTCGGTCTGTCCGTCACGCTTTGGCCTAGCGCTAAACGAATGGTTCGGTTGACACCATATTTGGAATTTAGGAGTTTTATGCAAATCCATCGAAGGGTTTTAAGTGGTTTCCGGCTGGCTCTCATTTTGAGGGTAGCTGTCATATAACGAAAATGATAAATTGTAATTTTCTCAAAAACGGCTCATAGAATCTTGATGAAACTTTGCATGACCAAGCATTTCCATGTAAAATATCTTGCGCCAGTATCAAATAATCTGTGTAATTTCATATGAGGGGTGTTCCTGTACCACCAAATCGTAAATATGTGATTTACCCAAAATTGGTTCCATTGAGTGTATTAAAATTTTCTATAATATTACTCCTGGATTGGTTGTCTACCTGACTGGATATTCTTTATGATTTTTTGAATAAAATTTAGTACACAGGGTGTACCAAAAACTGAAAGGGCTTGCTCAGTAGACTAAACTGAACAATAAGGGCTCCCGCACACGACCGAGAATCGGTGGGCGATAATCGGCCAGGACAGGGACGGAAGATTCAGGTGATAACACGTCAGAGCGGGATGCCGACAAAAAATCGGTCACCGATTCTCGGTCGTGTGCGGGATCCCTAATCCATAAGGAACATGTGTTGGGAAATTAAAAAAATCTCCATGCAAGTATCCTACGGTAGTATCTATTGATCTTTGAAAATTCATATAAAGGGTGTTCCAGTACTACCAAAAGTTAAACATGTGATTTACTCGAAATCGTTTGATGTTTGTTTGTTTTAATGTTTGACAATTTGAATTCTGAATTGATCTGTATATTTCATTCGATCATTTTTTTGGAAAAACGTAAATAAAAGTTTGTATTTCCATACTATGTGTATGGCATTACAAATTTAAGTTTGCGGTTGATAGTTTTTCCTTGAGTATTGCGAGAAAGTAAGTGCAGTGCTGCTGTATCATTTATTTATATGAGTATTAGCTTTTGTAAAGAGTCTGCCTATCCTCCACATTTATTATTAGTATTATTTGTTATCGTATTGCACATTTCCGTTTCCAGATTCGCCTTTAAGCGTATAATCTGCAAGTGCTTCTGCGGCAGAGGTGGAGGTCCACGGCGGGAGTCGGACGGCGCGGGCGCGGGCGGGGGAGCGGGCGGGGGAGGGGGAGGGGGCGACACCCCGGCCAGAGCTCGCTCGCTGCGACACACGCACTCGCACTCGCTTGATGAACACGATCAAAGTCACTCACACACGTCCAGCACTACTGACAGGTAAGAATTTTTAATGTACAGTCTTAGACCAACGATAAACAACTAGACTCACAGTTGCTAAAGACTTTTCTCCAAAAAATGTCCTAGCGGTAATATACATACTTATACATAAAGTTATATAGATAACTAAAAACACATGATACCAAATTAGGACTTAAGATCGTTGCTATAAGGTGCAATGTCATTTGTACGTAATGATTGTTACGTCCTTCCGAAGTTCGTATGTTTGAACTCTAGTTCCATGTTTGAAATTCGAAGATTGGCATTTCTCGGATTAGAACATAGAAAATGGCATGGCCTCAGCGACGCGAGGGAATTAGTTTGTTTGTAATAAAATGAAAATTGCTAATAAAATTCAAATATTGACTGTTAAGTAATAGATTTATTGATATCATTACATAAAATATGATACACCATCTTTTTTCTGCGAGTTCTGGTATTATTTGCATAGTTTTTCACAACACACGTTGGCATCGCGAGACGTTGTTTTCATGCCGCGGTCAAAACACGACTAATTTGCATCTCCTCACGCAGCCACGCGGTGAGGAGATGAGCCTCGGACACTTTTTGGGCGCGAATGTGTCTCTATTGTGTACAGTCAGTAAAAGCCAAGGTTTTCCACTTCTAAGTTTATTTTCTGTGCACTATTTACCTAAAACGTTTTATTTACTCATGCACATACATAGAGAAGCTGTGACATTTACAAGTCCGTAAAATATATATTTTGAATAAAACGGTTAGGTACATAAGCAATCCCTGTAATACGCCGAAATATTTTTCTCAATTTCGACGTACAAACTCTAAAATATAGCATTTTTATGTATTTTCCATGGACTTAAAGACATTTTGATTCCAGGTGACGGCAAATCCGACGCCGGAATGACCCGCAGTCCCAGATAAACTTAGCTCGAGTGTAGTGATAACCTATCTAATGCTTAGCTTTAATTTAAGTTGCTTGTACAGTTCAAATTATAGGCACACTGTAAGTAAAAAAAAAAGAAATGTTATAGGATTAGGCAAATAATATCGATCGTGTTTTATGTTTGACATTTAAGTTATTTGCATCAAGCTGTGTCAAGAAAGTTATAACCTTTATTAAAAGAAATAACGAGATAAGATAAGAATACAAAAAGTTTAAACCAATGACCTTACTTAAATTAAAGGTTGAAAAAATCAAAATGTTCACGTTGAAATAAAACTTACCTAAGAGCTAAGAAGGCGCTATAGTATTTCTAGTCACACTATTTTATAATACTAACCTTCCTAAGAGTAATTTCCTTGTATATATTGTCACTTTGTACTTCGAGTTTAAGGTAAGATCATTTGGAGTAATTGCAACTATGGGGACAAATGCAACTTTTGAAGAGTGGGCGTAAGGTGCAAGCCAGACAGAACGGGCGCGGCGCGCTTCGGGTGCGCCCGAGGCTCGCTTCGGGTGCGCCCGAGGCGCGCTTCGAGCGTCCCCGTGGTACACTTTTCGGCTGGACGACGCAATCGATGGTAGCGGACTGTGCTGTGCGGCGGCGTGCCGGCGGTGCGCCGGTGGTGCACCGACAGTGCGCCTTAGGCATGCCGTCTCGTCGCCTGTTCAAATCACATGCATACAAAATGTAGGAAAACGACGCGGTGCAAGCCAGACAGAAGAGGTGCGCTGAAGGCGTGCCGTGCGGCGCACCTCTTCTGTCTGGCCTGCGCCTAAACTAGGACGCAGACAGCACAGGGCAGCACAGTACAGTGTTTCTATCTTTTAGTTTTCTTTGTGATAAAGCGAGAGGGAAGACGCGTTCTGCCCTGCGCTGCACCATCTCCGTCTCAGGTTACGCTCATGCTAAATACATCAAACCAGTACACTCAAACAAGTAAGGAAATCTGTTCGCATACCATTTGTTAGTGTGTGCGAGCGAGCTTCTTTACAAGTTGCGCATATTATACAGGTTGTTAATTTGATTAATTCAGAGAGTGTTTAGCAACGATAAGGGAACACAACAAATAATTAAAAATTGAATATAATTTATTAATTTTTGTGTATTAGAATCGATATAAATATGTTTGAATGTACAGGGGTATAAGTTCTAAAACTAAACCTACGCGGAGCGCAATGACTCGCAGGGCCAGGACCCGGAGCGCCACACTATCACCGAGCTAGCGCAATAGTATCAGTGGATAAGGTAAAGTTAGTAACACTTAACGCGTGACACTTGCAATTTTTGTTTTCAGTAAGATTTTTTTGAATATTGGCTTGTCATTGTCATTCTTCAGCAAATCCTTCATAGTAGTGATTACCCCAAGTGACAAAAAACACAAAAAGCGGTATTTTCTAAATGGTCGTAGATGTATGTATAGTTAATATATATTTTAATAATGTCCGAAAGTCATGCCTTTGTGGTTCAGACCGGGTATTAAATCTACGTTTAAGCACAAAATGTCAACATGCCGTAAAGAAAGTCTGAGAAGTCAAAACAATATTATATCATATACAGAGTGTAAGGAACAGGATGGCATAAACTAAAAGGGCATGATCAGTCGATGAAACTGAACAACTTTCTACGAAACGTCAAATAAAGATAGATAGATAGATCGCAGAGCCAAGAAGCTCGTCGGTGATGAGATGCTGGTGAAAACTAAGTTTCTCAATCTTGCTCACCATCGCAAAGTTGCATGTCTGTCGGTCTTTTACGATTGTACTTCGGAGTGCGTGCTCAAGAGCTCCACGAGCTTATTCCACCATCCCCCTTCTACCATCGGGAGTCCAGACGCACCGCAGGATATCACCCATACTTGGTTTATATTCCACACATTCGCACAAAGCGCTATGAAACATCTCTTATAATCCGCATGACTGAAGAATGGATTTCTCTGCCTGCGTCTGTGTTCCTGAGTTCGTATAACCCGAATCTATTCAAGTCGCGAGCGAATAGGCTTCTTCTGGGCAAGCTCGTCCCATCGTCGACCTCAACTCTTTTCTCAAGACTAGATCGAGGTCAAGAGTAAGCCTATAGACAATAAAAAAAACAACCACTCCATACAAAATTTCAAATTTTATTGGAAAGTTTGTATGAAGAGGCCGATTTTTTGTTTTCAATATTTTTCCTTGTAAAAGTTGTTGTGTTTTATCCTCTGAAGACCATGTCCTTTAAATTTTTGCCAACATGTCCCTTAAACTTTTTATATGACATTAAATACAAAATTTTCTTAATATGAGGTTGCTGAAATGCTTTTATGACCAAATTTTACTGATTGCGCATCTTCGTATGATTTTTTGACAGCATTTGTTTACAAAACAAAAGTATAGAGTAACAAAAATTAAAGACATTCTATACTCACGTACCCATTTAACCCAAGCCTTTTTAATTTTTATATAATAAAAAATATTCTATATTTTCCAAAAAATAGATACTTACAAAAAAAATAAATTCCTAATATGATAGCCGACATAGAATGGCACGAAAGAAACGAAACATAATAAAAATAAATAAAGAAATTATACAGTATAATCGATAAATAACAAAATAAATAAATGTATAATATGATAGCCGACATAGAATGGCACGAAAGAAACGAAACATAATAAAAATAAATAAAGAAATTATACAGTATAATCGATAAATAACAAAATAAATAAATGTATAATATAATCGTTGAGACAGAATGACCGAATTTTGTCAAGGCAAGGCTAACTTTTTAAACGCTTGGGTTAAGTTGCTTGCTAGTAAATGTGCAAAGAATTAAACAGTTCTCCGGCTTAAAATATTACGATAAGACATGTTTCGGACTTTCAATACAGTATGAACTTAGAAATTATATACAATAATACTTACATCAAATCTGTATAATTATAATTGTTAATAAATTACTTATAGTAAATTTATTTATTGAAAAGACTGTCCTAATAAAATCAAGGTACGTAAGATTTTTATCTAGATAGTTTAATTTTATTAATGTTAAGAGGAACAAACGACATTGACATCAATCAATTGAAGAATTTAAATATAAAACATTTAAAAATTAAATTAATTAATTATTTAATTAAAATTTAAATTATTTAAAAGCTTCGAGGCACAGTACTTATCTAGTCCCTGGGCACAGCAGACGGCAGACTTTAAGTTCTGACAGCCCGCCAATGTGGCCGGTACTGCAGTTTTTCATTGGCTTATGTTTAACTTACCACCAGATATAGTAACATTTTTACCAAATAAATGTTCACCAAATTTTGTTTACCAAAATAAGTAAATGATCACCAAATTTAGTAAATGATCACCAAATTTGCTTCTGGCACTTCGCCGGCCGCTTCCGCGGCACGCTCGCTGCGCTCGCTCGGCTCGTGCGTTGTGGTCGCAAGATAACCTAACGCAACCTAACCGAACCGGCAAATTTTGATCAGCATAAATTTGGTGATCATTTATCCATTTTGGTGGTCATTTATCCATTTTGTCGGAAGTGTATTCGGGTATAAAAAAATATTTTGGAAATCATTTAATTTAATGCCTTTTTCATTGACATGAGAAAAACGCTCCGCTTCCGTACGCGTAGTTTCCAAAATCTTTGGTTTGGAAGGAAAACAGCTTGAATAGTTGTTCAGTTCAAAGAATTATTCAGTCGAAAAGGTTGTACAGATTGATTCTTATTTAGTTTATAACGTAGAGCAATTTTGAAACATGTTATGTTTGAATTTTATTCTGATAAAAACTATATGTTTCGCAATAACGGCCACATTGGCGGACTGTCGCGGGCATAAAGTCTGCCGTGTGCTGCGCCTCTTAGAGGCTTAGCAGACGAGAGCCGGGCACACACGGGCAATCACGGACTTTGTCCGCCAGTGTGGCCGCTATTGCGAAAATTATAGTTTTCATCGGAATAAAATGCAAACCCATAATTTTTCATTATTGCTCTTCGTTCTAAACTGAAATAGCAATCAATCTAAACCACTTTTTCGACTAAACAACTCTTTGAACTGAACAAATATTCAAGCTGTTTGCCTTCCAAACAAATTATTTTGGAAAATAATAAGAGCGTATTTCTCATGTCAATGACTATAATAATACGAAAATAATTGCAGTACCGGCCATACTGGAAAAAAGTCTGCCGTCTGCTGTGCCCAAGGAGGTTTTACTACGCTTTAGCGTGGGTTAAAACCTCCTTGGCTGTGCCTCTCACTCCTTCCAAGCTCTTACAAGGTGTGAGAAATCTGTACTACAAATTATTAAAAACTTTCATAAAATAATAAGAATAAATATGAAAAACTGTGCAAGTTTCCAGTCTGTGATGTCATTATTTCATTTCGTCATTCGTGAACTGTCACTTTTTTTTTATATTTAGGTGGAAATAGTATTATTTAATTAAACATCCATAGAAACTCGGCTCCTGTTATAAGTACTTTTTGTTATAAGAATTCAAATTGCAAAATTAGATAATTACAATGTAAATTTTCATCGGTTTTACACCCGAAGCCTATACTATACTTATAAACCCAAACAACTTTCCTGAAAATATTTTTTTAACTCGAAAAAAGTTTTTTGAATTCCCTTTACAAAATGAATCGATCACGTGACCGCTTTAGTACAGGGAGTCGAAAAAAATTCTCGAGTATTTTTTTTTATTTGTGCTAAGTTTTCAATAGTACAGTCAAAGACAGGTTAAGCTTGACACTCGCAGTGCGACTCGAGACCGTACGTCTATTGAAATAATAACTGTACAAAGTCTAATGAGCCACGCTTGATGTGCTCTTGATTGTACAATCACTGTGCTTCAGGAGCGAAACTAATGAAAATTCACAGAATTCAGGGTGTAAGGGACAAAAACTGAAAGGGCGTGCTCAGTCAACGAAACTGAACAACTTTCCCAAAGAAACAAATGTTGGGAAATGAAATAAAATTTTGACCTCTCCATACAAATGGCCCACTCTGGTCGAACAGTTTGTATGGAGAGGTATTTTTTTTTTAATTTCCCAACATATGTTTCTTTGGGAAAGTTGTTCAGTTTCGTTGACTGAGCACGCCCTTTCAGTTTTCGGTACACCGTCCCTTACACCCTGTATATTACAGATATTAATTTACGTACTTTTAAACATTATAATGTCAACAAATTATCTAGTCATATATGACTTACAGTCAAAAAAACTGATGAGATTAAAATTGTTGTGAGATTGTTTCGATAAAAGAAAAGTCATGATAAGAAGTAAGATTTACTGGTCACCACTGGTCTTCCGAAAATAATTAACAAAGATGTAGGCAAAGAAATTACATATAAAATATTCCCCAATACCTCAACCCTTGGCGATGCAACGTGTAACGAAAAGGAGAAAGGTAACAACCGTGAAGGATGTGTGAAAATGCCCATGAAACTTAAGGCCTTAAGGTGCTGATAAGAGCTGGATTACCTCCCTTTCTAACAAAGGGCAGATTGCGCGTACGGAGCGGATTCGCGCTGTTTTACGTTTTTCGCTCATTTTTGCATTTTTCTCAAAATCTGTACTTATAACATTAATTATCAAATAGCTATATTATTATGCATAATTGTATTGAATAATGTGTAAAAGTTTTGGCATCATAGATTAATGGGTACTTAAGAAAAACGGTTTAAAAGCAAAAAGCAGAGGTAACTTTGGAATTTTTTTATGGCGTACAAAATATATTTAATCGTGTTTCGGAGTCGGCCATATTCTTGGAAAGATGCTTAGTTATCACATAATTTTTTTTCACGGCCATATATTCATCACTTTTCATTAAAAACCTGCTCAAGTGAAGCGAATTTAGCTCTTATCAGCCCCTTAAGAGCACCCAACGTTACTTGACCAAATTAAATATGTAGCCATTTTTATGAACATTAAATTTACGAATAGATTACATTATTAAAACTAAAATGCAATGAAAAACCCCATTCGGGTTTGACCCAATGCCATTTGAAGCTATGCACTGATGCTATGCCACAGATTAAATAGAAGTAAACTAAGCTATGCGTTAATTGTATGTGGACGCTAAGATTCCACGGTTTACAGTTTTTGGTCGGGTTCTCGGCCACGCACTCCTGAAAGCACGGTTTTTTGCACTTTTCATGAGAATTATATGAAATAAAAATATAACTTTATTTTAAATATATTTTATTTATAAATATTTTTTTTTTGTAAGAACTAACTAGTCACTTGTCAACTTGTACGATTTTGAAGAAATTTTGCAAATTATTACAGAAACTGGTTGGGTTGGGACTTTTTGCTCAAAAACCTTTTTTCACTATTTACCTGTCACCCTGTATCTTTTTTTTATGTTTTCATACGTAAAGTTAGGCATTTGCCTTTCTTAGCGCCTTAAGTATTTATTCCCATGGAAAAGTTAGAAATTTTAAAAAGTTAACCTTTTAGAAATCAGTGCAGTTTGTATCCAGCGAGGTCAAAATATTTTTTATATTTCAAAAATATATAGTATACTATATTACTCAGTCAGTTTCATTGGCGGTCTCATATCAGTAAAGGTCATTTCGTTATTTCTTTTCGTTACGCGTTAAAATTCTAATTTTTTTTTTTCAGAAGCTAACAAAAAACTTTAGTTAAAAATAAAAAAAATCTGGATTCTTTTTCTTTTCTTTTAAAACAGATATGTTTCAAAAAGTCTTTTGTAAAACAAGGAGTTAGTTGTAAACAGTTCCCTGAGAAAATATCGTGTGCCCGAATATACAAAATGTATATTAGCTCCGAAGAATTTGAGCCCGCAAAACTGAACAACTTTCCCTAAGAACCGTCAAAGGAATGTAAAAGTGGAAGTGGAACACCTCTTTTTCCGCATTTTGATCTTACTCGTATATGGCTTCATGGAAAAAGTTGTTTAGTTTCATGGAAAGATTAATTCATACCCTTTTTGTTGCACTTTGTATTTACGTTTGTACATACAACAATCTCACTTGTATACCTCTTCATACCTTTACGTGTTTAAAGGTGCGAACAGACTATATTACATAACATGGTATATAACATGTTTCTGATAATATGGACACTAAATGTTATAAAACATGTTTTAATAACGTATTATTAAAATTTACAACAATGTTATATACCTTAGTCGCGTGTACTTGAACGAGAAACGACAATGGTTTATTACATTGTTACATTGCATTGTTATTCTAATGTGTACAGTATTTATTTATGTTGCAATGTTGAATAACAAGGTCACATAATGTGGGCGTGTTATAAAACACAAGTTATATAACATGTTATAGTCTGTACGCACCTTTATGTTTAAATATGTACAGTCAACGACAGGCCAAGCTTGACACTCGCAGTGCGACTCTCGCCCGTACCACAATTGGAATAAGAATGGTACGAAGTCCAATGTGTCAAGCTTGATGTGCTCTTGACTGTAAATGACGTAACAGAAACTGCGCTGAATGCTTTAACCAGGAAAACTTAATTTTTTACTTTTTAGGGTTCCGTACCTCAAAAGAAAAAACGGAACCCTTATAGGATCACTTTGTTGTCCGTCTGTCTGTCTGTCTGTCTGTCAAGAGCCTTTATCTCACGAACGGGTTAAGGTATCAGGTTGAAATTAATACCATATATTAGGATCTATGAACCACACAAGATGTGAAAATTTCAATTTTTTACAATGACGCAATTAAAAGATATGGCATTTTATGTCCTCATCTCCATACATTTATTCAAAAATGCAAAACCTACAGGGTTCTTCCCGTTGACCTAAAATTATAAAATTTGGCAAGAAGCTAGGTCCCACAGTACAAATAATGGGAAAAGTCTGAAATTATTAAATATTACAACTTTTCTCACAACTAATGGTAACCAAATGTGGTGAGCTCCCGTTTCAAGAACATTCATACAAGAGAGGGGTCGAGTTGGATGGACGTGGAGGCGATTTTTGTTTTAGTTCTATTTTAAAAACGGGAACACTTACAAACTTGAAAATTGGTATGTTTATAGTGCATAAGCTATAAAATGACAACAAATAATAAAATTTGGTCAAGCGCGTGTCGGACTCAAAAAATCTAGCACATTAACTTACTGAAATTTCAACTAATACAATTATGATTATGTGGTGGTACGGAACCCTCGGTGCGCGAGTCCGACTCGCACTTGGCCGGTTTTTTTTTTTAATACAGTGTACATAATTTTATGATATTACTTTGACTATGAAACTGAAAATCTTTTGATTTTGTTAATAAACAAGGTCCGAAAATCTTTTCATGGAAACATATTTTCTGTCGTATACAAGATGTAATACAAACAATAAGATACTTTTAAGGTCTTATTCAGGAGGCTAAATGCAACAACTTTTGTTTCATGCTTTTGAAAATTTGCAAAAAAATATTTGACTCTCCATACAAAAGGATCGTTTAATTTGTTTCACTTAGCCCTCAAAATAGGACCTTGAAAGGTTTTACACTAATTTTGTAAAGCCCTGTATATAAAATTATGTACCTACAAAATTGATGTTGGTTTATATCTGGGTCATTGCTCTAGCCAAGAAACTGAACAACTTTTGTTACGCAGCTAAAAATTGTTGGTTCTTCATATTACCTATTCATATTTCTTAATTTTAACTATAACACATTGGGCCCCAAACCTTTTAATTTATATAAATTATTTATATAATTTTACTACACATTGACCTCCCATGAATAGGGAAAAACATTATTATTATTAATTGACCTGATCCTATTGTCACCTTTAATGGAGAACCAAAAAATTTTTTGGTTTCAAAAAAGTTATAAATCATAAGTAAAGGCTTCTTTAGACGTCGCTGGTTCTGCTCGCGCTGATTTGGTGTGGCCAGTGACGGATGGTCAAACGTAAAACAGTGCTCTTATTTATTACTAGGGTTCCGTACCCAAAGAGTGAAAAACAGGACCTTATTAATACGCCTCCGATATCTGTCTATCTGTCAGTTTATCAGTTTGTCTGTCAGCAAGCTATATCTCATAAACCGTAATAGGTAGACAGTTGAAGTTTTCACAAATTATGTATTTGTGTTGTCGCTATACGAGTATAAGTAAGTAAATAATAAAATAAAAAATAAGGCGTTTCCCTACCAAAACGTGTTTCGAAGTGATTTTTGCTCGTATTTGTTTTAGCTCTATCGTTAAAACTGGAACACTTACAGATGAAAATTAGTATGTTTAGCACTAATGTGCATAAGCTACAGAATAACAACAAATTATAAATACTGGTCAAGTGCATGTCGGACTCGCCCGCATTTGTTACACTTCTGCGTGACTGCGCGTCCATAGCTACATGCTATAGCTATATTTACCTTAGTGGTATGGAACTCTCGGTGCGCGAGTCCGACTTTCACTTGGCCGGTTTATTTTTAACCTTTTTATTGAAACTGGATTATTAATTTACAGAAAACATTATTTAATTTTGTAATATGTTAATCACAAAATTCTTGAATTGTTCTTGGTTGACAGCTCAATATTTTCTGTGGAAAAATTATTGCCTTTCTGGTAGACCTGGCAGCTCCGAGCTGGTTAACGAGCATATTTAGCGACGACGAAAGAGGCCTTTTTTTAATAACTAAAGTAACCAACCACCCGAGAGATTTGAAGAGGTATACCAAGGACATCATCATCATCATAAAATCCCATGAAACGTCCACTACAGGACAGGAAAAATTATGAAAATTATGTACTTACACTATTTCAAAAAGACTATACAGGTTGTTAAGTTAATTGCATACCATGGCTCAGGGACGGGTTCAGTATCAATACTGATTTTATTTTCCAAGAACCAAAAAAACTCACCTATATGTTATGGGTCCCGTGTAGTACCAGCCCAACCCATACACAGTACCAACGCTTACATACCCGTGGGTGTCGTAAGAGGCGACTAAGGATTAACTGGAGAATGGGCAGCAGCATCCTCCTTTGTATCTTAAATCTTACTTACTGCGGTCACCTACAACCGCGGACCATGGTGCCAGCCGTAACGCTAAGCGATGTGACTACGGTACTTCCCCTCCACGTTTTCCCAGCAAAAGCTAGAATTCTAGAGGGAGCTCCCTGTCCTTTAGTGGACGTTTCATGGGATGTTATGATGATGATGATATGTTATGGTAAGTTGATCATAAATGAATGGCACGCAATTGAATTTACAACATTTATATGGTTGTTTTTGTTTGTTTTCACCCATTTTAATTATTATTTTTAATTTATAGAAGAAAGATTTTTAATTCCATTTGTTTAAGGTTTACAGGGTGGAATAAACCACGTAATAAAGTTGATCATAGTGCCCACCTATAATGTGTTATGCAGGGTATATAAAAATAAAAGATTCTCCTTTTAAGGGGTGGATACAGCATCATTATTAAAAGATTGTACTTATAAAAACATTTTCTTGAAAAATAAATTTTGGCTCAAGAAAAATTTAAGCATGTGGAAGGTTCAATCAATAAGCTCTATGATTGACTGATGACAGAGATTATTTTTGTGAAAATACTCAGTCACTAGTATGATTGATTGAGTCACATACATGAATTCCTGTTGCTTAATTCAAAGCAAATTAATATAAAAATCATCAAAAATATTTTTAATAATTTTTACATTAAATTAGTGATGTTATATCACCCCTAAGAAGGATCGTCGTAGTTTTTTTACATCATGTATTTTGCCTAGTGCAAACCTAGTGTACCCTAGATTGGTTGCGTCTGGCGATAAGGTAGGGTTGATGACGATCGCTACCATAGTATTTTTATTGGTTTGGACAACCCCTGTATAATTTTCTTTTTAATTGTATGGAAATTCAGTAATTAAATTATGTGTACAATTATAAATTTACCCTAATAAGATCTCCATGTTCCTCTTCGTATATATCGGTGTTAAGTAAACAGTGTTTATAGAGTGTCGTACTTATGTCTGGATGGTATTATATGTAAGAAATATACGAATGTTACATATTTTGGTGGTTTTATTCATTCATACGCTACAATATCCTTTAATATTCAAGTTGACCAAATCCTATAGATCACAAAACTTGTTTTTCTGTTATACTTGTTTTAAATAATATAACAAGAATTAAAATATATAAAATCAATTTAATGCATTTGGTCTTTTTATTTTTTATTAATGTTTCTTTTACACCCTTTATTTCGATTTTACCGGCATTTGAAAAGATCTCTAGCCACGTTAACTGTCCTCATAGCAAATTTCATCAAAATCGGTTCACTTGTACGATAGAATAACTTTCGCATTTATTTTTATAGAGCACAGTAAATATAGGAAATATTATTATATTATAGTGTAACAATGAATTCCTATCCATTTTAATTAATATTCTAATGATGAATTTAAAGTACTTTCCATAAAATATTATTATTATACAAGATGTAAAAAGGTAAGACGGTTCTTTTAATTTAACAAATCAAAACCATAACGAAACCGTATTACAACAGCGTGACCGTTTTAACCCGTTAACTGCTATTCACATCAGCCGACAACACTAACCTCACCACATGTTTTCATTCAATGTTTTTCGTTCGCGCGAAACCGATCCATCCATTCCATTCACTCCCGCAGTAGACGTATCGCTGCCGTACGTAGGGGACGTATCGCGTTGACGCGGAAAATTCTTATCAAAAATACCGATATTTTTGTATATTTTGACCACAATACCTTATAGTTGTCTCTGTGTGCACACCAATCATCAGCAATGACTTCTAAGATGTACTTCGGGGGTTTAGAAGGGTAAGTTCATTGTATGAAACGCTTTAAATCATGTTTATGCCAACAATTCAATAGGTAAGTAAATTGAAAGTGGAAAGGAGAGCCTTGAGAAATACATTCCTTTGCGTTTCGAAATTATTAATTAATAATGCAAAAATGTGTTTTATAATTAGAGCTTATTAATATTTAAAATAAATAACTTCAAAAGTTTATGGTCTTTGTGTTATGTTATGAGTATAAATATGATTTGTTTACATTCCTTTTCTAACGTTATAACTTATAATGACTAGCTTTATTCACTTTGTTTTTTGTCGCTTTATAAAACTGTTTCGCAAAGAACAGTAAATTCAAGTCATCGATTCCTGTGTCAAAAAATGTGTAAGTATTTAATCGTAATTTTATCATTCTCGTAAGAATTGCTTTCGCTTCTGATATTTTCGATTATGCGTTAATTATGTAGAGTAACTAAAAAGAATATTTAAAAAGTTTTTAAATGATTATTTTTAGTACAAAATTATATGTTGCGCATGCATTCCAAATGTCCAGAATTCCTGTACTAATATTATAATTTTTTTTTTTTCATATAATTATTATGCTTCAAAAACAAAGATATTAATTATAATTATATCAATATAACAAACTGGCGAATCGACGTGGAGTTGCGGAAAACAGATGGTCGAATAATTAATTACATACTCAACTATATTATAATATTTTATTATCTTACTCATTCCTACATAAAGCGGGCGCATTCCTTAACCTTTTTCTAATGGCCCAAAAAGGGGTATGGGGTGCATTAAACCCTGTACACGCTTTATTTCCTCTTGAGCCGGCGGAAGTTTTTAGGGTTACGTGGTTAACAAGGCACCCTACAGTTCCGTCATGTCCGTCTGTCTGTCCGCAGCTTAGCTAGAACCTGTGCTAGTACGATCTCCGCACAAGACAAACATTTCTGTGAAGAACACGAGTGTTTGTTCTGTGTCTTGGTGTTATTTATCGATTTATAGATGTTTGTACGTATAGTATTTATCTAGTCCCTGATAGATGTATGTATAAAGTCTCTGGTACCTACCCGTGCAGGATTGCCTAGCTTGGGATCCGATGAATTGTCCCCCAATATTTTTTATGCAACCCATGAAGGCGCTTCTTACCCTAAAATAAGCAGCTACACGCTTGTCAATGCAAATGTAATTTACACGTTAATAAAGTTCATTATAAGAGTGCTCTGCAACGTAACTGTTACGATCGGTCGTTTTTTTTTTTTTTTCTTCGGAAAAAAATACAGTCTGCTGATAACAAAATTAAGGCTGTATGGAATGTTATAAACAGTGAAACTGGAAAAGTGAAACCGCGTGACAATCAAATCACACTTCATACAAATCGCGGAACTATTAGTTCAAACGTAGAAGTGGCTCAAGAATTCGAAACCTTTTTTACTAATATTCCTTTGAAAACAACAGAGTCACTCAATTCTTCATCTTCACTTGCTAGCGATTTACTTCAAAAGAATGTGGACGCCTGCGAAACTGAATTTGGGTTCAATCATGTCACCCCTAACGAAATTATTAAAGCCTTTAAAAGTATTAAAATGAAAACTACTGAGGACCTATGGGGAATGTCAGTAAAAGTCTGTAGTGCGATCATTGATACTATATCTCCATATTTAGCTGTTATATTCAATGATTGTGTCGATCATGGTACAATTCCTGACTTAATGAAAAAAAGTAAAGTAGTTCCATTATTCAAAGCTGGTGACAAAAAGGATCCCAGTAATTTTAGACCAATATCAGTCTTACCTGTACTTAGTAAAATTTTTGAGAAGGTCATACTCAATCAAATGCTTTCACACTTCAATAGAAATAACTTACTACATGACCATCAATTTGGTTTCACGAAAGGGCGCAGTACAACGGATGCCGGGACTGCACTTTTAAAATACATCTTTTGCGCGTGGGAAAAATCTGAAGATGCTATTGGTATCTTCTGTGATCTATCCAAGGCATTTGATTGCGTAGATTATAGAACATTGTTGCTAAAACTTGAACATTACGGTGTTAAGAATAATTCACTTAAACTACTTAGGTCATATTTGGAAAACAGGATTCAAAAGGTACAAGTAAACAGGACAAAATCACTGGGATCTGTTGTCAAAATTGGCGTACCTCAAGGGTCCATATTAGGGCCATTTTTATTCCTTATTTATATTAATGACCTTCCTTCTGTGGTGAAGAATCTGTCAAAGATTGTGTTATTTGCTGATGATACTTCATTAATATTCAATGTAAGTAGGAAATCACAAAATTATAACGAAGTCAACGATGCACTTGGACAGATTCATGCATGGTTTACTGTTAACAATCTAGTCCTAAACGCCAAAAAAACTAAATGTATTAAATTTGCACTACCAAATGTAAGGTCTACTTCACATAACATAGTATTGAATAATGAGCCATTAGATTTTGTAAATAGTACAGTTTTCTTAGGGTTAACACTAGACTCTAAACTTCAATGGGGCCCTCATATAACGGCTCTTTCTGGTCGATTGAGCTCGGCTGCATATGCTGTTAGAAAAATCAGACAACTTACTGATGTAGCTACTGCAAGGCTGGTTTACTTTAGCTACTTCCATAGCATTATGTCTTATGGCATACTGCTTTGGGGCCGAGCAGCTGATATACATTCAATATTCGTTTTACAAAAGAGGGCTATAAGAGCAATTTATTGCCTGAAGACTCGTGATTCCCTGAGAGAACTGTTCAAGGAAATCAACATTATGACAGTGCCATGCCAGTATATCTATGAAAATATAATGTATGCTAGAAAGAACATTCATCAATTACCAAAAATTTGTGACAGGCATAATTTTAATGCTAGAAATAAGCATAAAATTGATCAACCATATACTAGATTAACTAAAGTCAATACATCTTTCGTTGGTCTGTGTATACGATACTACAACAAAATACCTGACAATATAGTGCAATTACCTAAGAGAAAGTTTAAAGAATGTGTAAAGCAAACGTTATGTAAAAAAGCTTATTATAGATTGGATGACTATATGAATGACAAAGAGGTATGGTGCTCTGATATTCCAGCGAAACACAAGAAACACATTGTTAAAAGCCGACTCTTAAAGTAGGCCGTGCTGCAGTGGTATCTTGCCGTTTCTTTTACGCTGCCATAGCACGATCCGAAACGGCGTAGACTCGCTCTATTTGCATTGTATTCTGCATGACATTCAATAAGTATTCTGTAAATAATCTACATTGAATAAAATTATCTGAATCTGTACAGACTGAGACAAATTAGGATTTACGTATCGATACAAGACATTGACTGATTTATATAATGGTATGTGTACAGTTCGAAAAGGAACTTAAAAAAATAATTTCTTTCAAAAATTGTGGTGTGATTTTGGAAGAAAAAAGTACTTATTTTAAATTGTGTCCAACATTATAAATGTACTAACAAAGATTCGTCTCAAAAACTTCCTAAATTTGGAGAACACGGTGAGAGTACTTAAATAAAAAAAAATTGTGTTTATTGTTGCGTGTGTTTATTATTGTGTTTATTGTGTTCGTCTTAATGCTGGAGAATAATTATTCAAAAATATCATCGAACTTTTTTCACACCCTGCACAATGTAGTACAGTCACCGGCAAAAATAACCGGCCGGTCTATTTTCTGTCGTACATTTTCATACAAGTAAGGGATCAAATGAAGCGTCAATATATTTCCTAAACGAGATAAATATCCGTGAATAAACTGTAAGATCAATAAATAAGGTATCTGACTACCGATTCTTGAAAATTAGACCTGCATCGTTCAGAAAAAAATATACGTCAACATTAAGCGAATTAAAATGTTTAAAGTGTCGCACGGGTTTTCTTCAACATTTTAGATATACCTAATCTTTGACAATATTGTTAATAAAGTTCTTATCTAAAGACCTCATCAATCAGATTTGTATTTTTATTCAACTTAGGTAAGATATTGACGCTTCGTTTGCCCCCATATTTGTATGAAAATATATGAAAGAAAACAGACCGGCCGGTTATTTCTGCCGGTGAGTGTATATTAAATGTGAAAGTGATGAATAGTACGGTCAACCGCTCGTCGGTAGAAACTTTTTAAACTCTATTACCACGTCATAAGGTCCAAAAGTGTTTCTACTGATGTGCTGTTGAGTGTACGAATAATACGTTTCAATCGTCACTTCCAACGCTTATCAACACATTTTGCAGCCATGACTCTAAAACCTGAATATGTTTGACGAAAAAAAAAAATTTTTTTACAAACTTGTTTTTTCTGACAGTTTTAGGTGATTACTATTTGATATAGCTTCAAAATGTGTTTGTAAGTGTTGGCATTCACGAATGAATCGGATTCTAACTAAGGTACGCACGGCAGCAAACACGTACAAAAAAAACCAGTATAAGCTGACCCAGCGCTCTGCAAAGTGCCCAAAACCAGAGCCCCCTCAAGGTCAAAGCGTTTCCACCGACGTTAGGCCGTGTGCACCTACGTAGGTAAGTTAACATGTAATGAATATAACTGTGCTCATAATAACTTGTTTTTACGATCCAAACATTACATGCAATAACTGATATGATAGCTGTATCGTCAACATGACACAGGATACTCCTACTATAATGATACGATTTCATTGTGTAGAAAATGTTTTGAAGTGTTCACTGCTTTTTCCGTTCAATAACTTTAGCTGGCTTTGGCAGGAAAATAGCCATTGTATGTATATACGGTCCCGTGTGGTGCTGGCAAAGAATAGTACCAACGCTTACATACCCGTGGGTGTCGTAAGAGGCGACTAAGGGCTATAAACTGGAGGATGGGCAGCAGCATCCTCCTTTGTATCTAACATCTTACTTACTGCGGTCACCTACAACCGCGGTCCATGGTGTCAGCCGTAACGCTAACAAGCGAGGTGACTATGGTACTTCCCCTCTACATTTTTCCAGCAAAAGCTAGAATTCTAGAGGGAGCCCCCTGTCCAGTAGTGGACGTTTCATGGGATGTTATATGATGTACATACGAAGGGATGCTTTAAGAGAGCAGAATAGCTCTGCGATTCTAACGAAATTGGTATTTAGGAAAACACATGCTATCGCTCGTGCGCTCATGCCCCCGGTAGAGAGAGCGATAGAGAGCACGACTGACAACTTATTAACTTAACTTATTTTGATAAAATTTCCATTTCGGGAGAAAACGGTTTCTACTAACTAAATCCTAACAAACCACTTTGATTTTCCTCAAAATCAGCAATATTTTTAAAAAATTGTCTGTCTGTCTGACGCATTACATAAAGGGAACTAACTAATTTTTTAAGGGTTGACATAAAAAAAGATAAAACAGCTTGGAGCTATTTTCGCACACAATAATCACACTCATGGGAATCCCCTAAAAAGTGTAAGTGTCCTCGCCTTAAAGCATTTCAAAGAACTATTAAAAAAAAATCCTGCATTAACTGGACGAAATGAAAAAAAACCGGCCAAGTGCGAGTCGGACCCGCGCACTGAGAGTTCCTTACAAACGTGTACGTAGATAAGTACAAGTTATGGTATTTTTATAGCTAAAAAACTTTATTATGTGATGTAAGTAACTAAAATTTATATTTGAGTTGATTGAATGAAAGGTAAATTGTGGTTTACGATTTATGACGTATTAAAAAAAATCTAAGTACTACTCGCAGGTCTCGTTCAAACCAATTGTCGGTGGAAGTTTGCATGGTAAGGTACTCTATATCATATATTTTTTTAAAGTTTTATCATTCTCTTATTTTAGAAGTTACAGGGGGGGGACACACATTTTACCACTTTGGAAGTGTCTCTCGCACAAACTATTCAGTTTAGAATTTTTTTTATTAGAAACCTCAATATCATTTTTGAAGACCTATCCATAGATACCCCCCCACACGTATAAAAAAAAATTTTGAGTTTCAGTTCTAAGTATGGGAAACCCTAAAATTTATTGCTATTTTTTTCTATTTTTGTGTAAAAATCTTAATGCGGTTCACAAAATACATCTACTTACCAAGTTTCAACAGTATATCTCTTATAGTTTCGGAAAAAGTGGCTGTGACATACAGACGGACAGACAGACAGACATGACGAATCCATAAGGGTTCCGTTTTTGCCATTTGGCTACGGAACCCTAAAAACTAAATTGTTCCAATTGTTCTACCGACCGTATTACCTCACCTATCAATCAAAAACATAAGCGATTTTCAACTTACTCCTTTTTCTAACAAAGTGCAATTCAATCGCTACGGAAGTTTCTAAACATGCGGACAGACCTTGAATGACAATGAGAGATAAAATAAAATCCAAACCACTATTTAAACTACCTAAATGTCAAGGTACTACACATGTCATATTCACCGTGTTAACGGAATAAGTGAAGCTGAGAAAATAGTTTGTTCAGAATCGAGAGTAGAATCAATTCACGGGTTTATGATAGGGGTATTTTCTTTTTTATTATTTTAATTTATGCCGCTTCTATTCTAAATATCTCTGTGGATACGCGCGCTGGCGGCCGGAGCCGCGCGGTTTATGAGCGGTGAGGAGGGGAGGGAAGTGTGCGCGGAGTGCGCGGCCTAGAACAACGATGAAACTAGAACGATGATGAAACTTTAAAATAACAATATCTAGAAAAATAAATATTTTTTTAATATTTTTTTTACGGGAATGGACCTGTTTTAATAAAAGTCAGTTGGGGTGTATGAGGGTTTCGCTTATTCCATTAACACGTTGTATACACGGAACATTTGTACGCACTGTTTTGCTTCGGTTTGAATTTACCGACACAAATGTGAAATTCATGAATGAATTATTTTATTATCCACTAAATCACTAAAAGCACAACAAAAGCAAACTTCGACGCCGAGTTCCCGCCAAAATGTGCAACATCAGTTGTACTTTAGCTTGAAGCTTCGAGAAACAGGCCACAGCTCTCTCGGTAGGTTGTCATTCCTGCAAACCCCTGAACTGGCCCGAGTATTTCATTCGCCCGCATCGCAAAATGCGAGAAGATATCAGATCAAGGTCTCTTGACATAAACGTGAGGTGTGCCAGGAAGAAGTGTAACAAAACTAATTTACCTATTCGTTTTTGAAATATGGTGACTTTTAATTGGTCTTGTAGCAAAATACATCGTGATAACAAACAGCTTTCCCCAGCGAACTACAGTATTGTAGTTCGCTGGCTTTCCCAAAGAAACATGGGGAGATACCCATAATTTTTTTTTTCTTAATATTTTACTTTACGACTTTGTCGGCGTGGGTGAAAGGTATATCCATACTTAGGGTCCCTGAGCTACGCCAGACGGGCATGATGAAACAAAAGGGGTTTCTTGTTGACTACGGAACCCTAAAATGTAGTTATGGACATCTACATCCTACCTCGACTCGCCTATGCTTAACAAACCTAGCTCATCGTCAAGAAAACAAGATTCAAGGTAACCACATTCCAAAGAGCGATGAGAAGTCTAATGAACATCAGAAAAAATTATAGGTACGTATTTAAAGGTATTTATAAAGTAGAAAATCGCAAAATTTCACAACCACAGGCAGGATTCGAACCTGCGTCTTCTCCGTCAGTACCGGAGATGTTTTACCAACTAGGCTACAATGGTCCTGCCTGATGTTGTGAAATTTGCGATCTCTATACGCATTCCAACGTTGCGTTAGTGCTGTCGCCTAGTAAGCATTAGCTGTACTAATGTTGGTGCTGCCACCTAGTAAGCATGATCTGTACTAGCCCAACTAGTCCATTATTGCAAATAGAATTCAAGTCGTTAATTGGTAACACTACGTATAATTGAAAATGATTTTATTTTAACACTTCCAGTGTTCGGATAAATCTACAACGTAGAAAATCGCAAAATTTCACAACCACAGGCAGGATTCAAACCTGCGTCTACGTAAGTATTATTAGTATCTAAGAGAAAAATCCAAAAACATATATAGTGTCGAAATCATTGACGAAGTACAGTCAGTAGATAAGGCAACCCTGGTTATTTTGGTACATATTGATCAGTACTTTTGCATGTATTATGTTCTAACTAGGTTCACGAATTGGTAAAAAAATAAACAGTTTTTTGTTGACTGTACAAAACGTGTCAGGTTGCGCCCAGGCAACCCTGTTTTTTTAGACTCACTTTTTCATAATAGATAGGTCGCTTTTTGGTATGTGATGTGGTAGGGTTGACAACTGCCCGCTCTCCGCCCATGAAAGATGAAAGAAAGACTTTTGCAAGGTGCTCTGAAACTTAATGGCAATAAGGGCTGGTCATATACAACGTGTTAACGGAATAAGCGAAACTGGGAAAATAGTTTGTTCAGAATTGAGAGGAGAATCAATTTCACGGGTTTTTGATAGGGGTAATTTTTTTTTATTTATGTTATTTAAATTCTTGCCGCTTCTATTCTAAATATTTCTGTGGATACGCGCGTGTTAGAATTTTAATGATCGAGCAATGTATTCTATCAATAAGTTTTTAAGATACTAAGTTTTTCAATAAAGAAATCATGTGTCTGTAATTATTTATCTAAATATGATCTAATAAAAAAACTAATATGTAGCCAAGTTTTCTTGTAACTACCTACCTAAGAAAACCACGTGGCGTGGCTTTCTGTATGAATTTGGCAAAGCTAGGGGACATCAAGGAATATGGTAAAAGAAACAAAAGTAAAAGATGTTTAAGAAAGTACTTCACTATTCAAAAAGATCACTTATTAGCTTTACAATATTTATTTTACCTGTATGGCAAGAACAGGTCACTATTAGAGATCACAGAAAAACAGCACATTTATAACAGTTTCCTGAATATTCATAATAATTAGAAAAGCACTTAACTTACGATTTGAGGAACCTCCAGTATGATCAGCCACGAACAAAGTGGCAACTTTTTGCTCTGCACGTGCTTTTATTACCAAGTACAGCCTGATAGTAGTTATAAATACAATGAGATATTAGATAAGGCAAGAACCAATGAAAATCAATCCTTAGCTTACAGCTAATCACAATCTAGCAACGTGATGTTGGTACGAATTGGATCCAATAGAAACAATTAGTTATTTTACAGCCAATAAGAATCTAGCAGCATGATATTAGGTTCAAGTAAGATCCAATAGAAAACAATATTTTACCTTATCGGAATCGAACAGTGTGAAACTAGGTACAAATAAGGACCAATAGTAATCGTTACAAAGCTTTGAGCCAATCAGACATCAGAGTTACATTAGCAATAAGGTAGCCAAATTAACACATTTTTTATGACAATTAATAAAATGTAATAGATAAATCCTTTAACAATCAAAACCATATTTTTTAACGTATTATGAACATTGTAACATACTTTCTTATAATCTAACTTCATAAAATAACCAATTTATTTACATACCACAACTTCCGCAAAGAGCGAGAGACCAAATCATTACTATTTATCGTTTTCGACACATAACTAATTACTCACTACTAAGTGGTCATAATATTTTACAATATAATTGCTACACACATTTAATGTACATAATCATCTATTACGGCCATACTGACAGTACTTCGTCCACGAAGTACTACCAGCACTTGGCATAGGTACGCACAGCAGCAAGCAAGCAAGGAGGAACCAAACCAGTAAAAGCTGAGCCAGCGCTATGCTACGAACGCCCGAAACCAGGGATCCGCTCAACGTCAAAATGGTTTCACCGACGTGCGGCCGTGTGTACCTAACCTACCTATATGTTTTATTTTAGAAACATAAGTTCCGAGGAAGAGTTACATATTCAGCTTAATACCGTTGTTGTGTATACTCTGCTTATATTTTTATCACAATCAAATCATTACAGTTTCTTTTTCCAGGTAATTCTGATTTTAAGTTTACTTGAATAGACATGCTAGTTAACCTTTGACAATATGCGAGTTTACCGTTTCCAAAATAAAATCAAAAACTAATAACCTAAGTAAGAATGATTTGGGATTGATTGAAACAAAAGCTTTTATTTCGTTTAAAAACTTTTACACAAACTTCTAGTATCTATTTGACTGGATTGTAAACTCCCAGATTGCTGTTAATTGGATATACTAACACCAAACAAGCAACTTATCAGTAAATAAGGAGCTGATGTCGGATACATAGTCATGCCAATCACATTCAACTTCTGCTAGTGAGATAATTGGCACCAAGCATCCGGCCGGCCAGCTTTTACCTTTATATACCTAGGATTGCCATATACATACATAGGCATGCCGATCACATTCACCCGCTGCCAGTGAGACCGATCGACACCATGTATGTGGCCGGCCAGCGGTTATCCAAGATATGTAACAAAGTATACAAACAACACATAAAAAAAAATAACTTCTGTTAGAATTATTTGTATAAATTATCATAGACAAAAAAAAATCCGTTATTACTTATATGAAAAATAAAATTATTCTAGACATTTTATGTACAATTTTATTGATCAATGGCATTTTCAATAGTGATATTTTCTTCTACCCACTCTCCCGGCCAGAATCGTAATTTCTCCTTTGCAATAACTATACTTCTTAAATTACCTAGTCCATTCAGAGCATAGCGATCATTAGGAAGTAAAGTAGCAATTTCATAGGGTCCTTTATATTTCGGCCTCAATTTATCATTACGTCTATGGTCCTGATTTACGTACACTAAATCTCCTATATTATAATTTTTACAATTTCGTCTTACTGAATCAAATCGTTGCTTGAATTTGTTTGAAATTTGTATTAGACGTTGCTTGGCAAGTTCACGGTCAGCTTGTACATCAATATTGGGTTGTAAGTTATTTTCAAAAACCTCGTTTAGCCGAGTTTGGACACACGGTATATTAGCTTCTACTCCTATTAATAGTCGTAAAGGTGAGAATCCGGTAGATTTCTGAAATGTAGTATTAATTGATTGCTGTACTTTCCACAATCCGTTCGGCCAGTCTGACAATTCATTGCACATGGTGCTTAACATATTGGTAATAGTTGCAACATATCTCTCGACTTGACCGTTGCTTCTGGGTGTACCAGTAGCTATCATGTGGTGTTCAATATTTAATTCTCTAAACAAGGCCTGGATTTGATTTGAGCTAAAGTTAGTACCACGGTCAGTGACAACCAAAGAAGGTGTACCAAATAGTGTTATGGTTTCTCTTATGATAGGAATTAATTCCTGTGTGTTTAGAGTTTTAAGTGGCTTTAAAAGGCAAAATTTTGTGAAGCCATCCACTATGAGCAAAATGTGTCTATAGCCTTCATTAGTTGTCGTGAACGGTCCAGTGCAATCCAAATGTATGGTATGGAACGGGATCGCAGCTTTGTCAATCGGATGTAAATATCCTTGTTTTGGGCCAGAGTGTCCTTTTTTCTCAGTACAGATCAGACAGTGGAAGATGTATTTTTTGACAAAAGCTGCCATCCTAGGGAACCAGAAATATTGTCTTATCTTGTGCAATACTTTATCGAACCCCACATGACAGTTTTCGTCGTGGAATAGTCTTAAAAGGCTCAGCCTATAACCTTTTGGGACAAACAATTTCAGCTCAGAGTCAGAATCAGTTTTGTAGTGTAGCAAGTTATTTTTTATGATATACCTATTGGGATCTAAATCACCAGATGCTATCTGTGACATCAAAGCCTGGGTCTCTGAATCATTGTCCTGGGCAACTTTCAACCATGACCGTGCGCTATTGTTATCGTCGACTTCAATTAGGTTAACTTCAGGTAATGAAGGGCTTCTTTTTGGCTGTGGGGACTCTGTTGGATTGCGGCTAAGGAAATCAACATGGCTAATAAATTTACCCTTCCTGTAAACGATTTCAAACTGGAAGTCTTGCATTAATGTCCACCAACGGGCCACCCTAGGTGAGAGATCCTTTTTGGTCATTGTAGATTTTATAGCGTTACAATCTGTTACAATTTTGAAGTCAATTCCTAGCAGATAAACCCGAAAATGTTTTAAAGCGTTATAAATAGCTAAGGTTTCAAGGTCGTATGAACAATATCTAGATTCTGCTGGGCTAGTCCTTTTGCTGTAATAGGCGACGACTTTATTGACGTTATCGATTTTTTGTAGGAGAATCGCACCATATCCTATTGAACTAGCGTCACAGTGTAGCTCAGTTGGCAACTTCGGGTCAAAAATTGTTAACAAAGGTTTAGAAATAAGATGGTCTATTACATATTTCCTTGCCGCATCCTGTTGAGGTCCCCACTCCCATTTTTGGTTATGCTTTGTTAATTTTGAAATACAAGCAGTTCGTGACGCAAAATCAGGGATGAACTTTCTAAAATAACTGGCAAGACCCATAAATTGACGAACTTGTTTGATATTGCTTGGGACCGGGGAGTTGGCTAAACCACTAACTTTAGTCTCACTTGGTCTTACACCATCTTGTGAAATATGTCGACCCAAATATTCAATATTGTCGACAAAAAATTTACACTTTTTGAGGTTAATCGTAAAACCCGCCAAACTCAGTGCCGAAACCGTTTGTTCCAAATACGAAAGTCCTTGTTCAATAGTTTCGAACGGGATAAGGATATCATCCATGTAAACAAGTAAAAATTTCAGATGCTGGACAGCTTTAGATATGGCCCTTTGAAAGACTGATGGACCATTACAAATTCCAAAAGGCATCTTGAGGAATTCGTAATGGCCGTCAGGGGTTATAAATGCCGTGTATTTGGAAGAATTTTCAGAAACAGGTATTTGATAAAAGCCGTTTTTCATATCAATTGATATATAATATTTCGCATTTCCAAGTTTGTCGATTTGGTCCTCTATGAGAGGGAGAGGGTATCTATCTTTTTCAATCAATTTGTTCAGGGCTCTGTAATCTATACACATTCTATCCGACCCATCACTTTTTTTTACTAAAATCATTGGACTGGCAAACGGAGAGTTACTTTCTTGGATAATGCCCTTATCTAATAAATCTTGTACTATTTTTTTTACCTTTTCCCTTTCTGTTGGGGCCAATCGATATGGTCGGTAATAAACAACGTTATCTTTTTTCAGTTTAATTTCCAGCTCTCCAGTTTTCACATTGCCAACCACGTCAAAAACCGAAGGAAATTTTTGAAAAATGGCTTTTATCTTATCTTGAAGGTAATCATCTAGATGTGCTATTGTAGCCGAAAGATCTGATAATTGTCCCAAATCACCAACGTTTTCTACAGAATTAACTTCTTGGTGCGAAATAGACATTTCCTTACGCACTAAACGAGAACCTAAAACATCTGTGATAATTTCAATATCAGGAGATTGAATTGCATTTCTTCCTATCACAAAATCGTAACGGCAACCAACGTCTCGAACTACGTATACATCAAGTTCAACACACAAATCAGGAAACCTTACTGGTGCCGTTATTTTTGCAAAAACATCTAAGCTACCTTCTCCTATCCCACTAAGACGTAAAAAACATGGTAAAAAATGGCAACCAAGACGCTTTGCTACAGATTCTTTGATTATGCTGCAATTAGCTCCAGTGTCTATCAGGGAATTAATCTTTACATCGTTAATAGAGACCTCAGTTAGTTTGAGTTGGGGTTGTCTAAAAAATTTACCTCCTTTTTTACAGTAATGTTATTTGGATTACTAGTTTGCGGTTTGAATCTACAAATGGAATCTGTATGACCTGGTTTTTTGCAAAAAAAACAATATCTTTTGACAAACTCACCAGACTTTTGTTCTTGTGAGTCTTGGCAGTTTGTTTGAAACTTTTCCTTCTTTAAGCACTGCGCCTTGATATGCCCCTGTTTACCACAAGAGTAGCATTTTATTTCACTTGATCGGTTTTCTATTTTAGGGCGTTTAGAAAAATTTGAACCAGAATCCTTCCCACTATGCTCTGAAGGCCGTTTTTTAGCTTTTTCATACGATGAAAAGAGAGTAATAAGTTGGGAGGTAGTTGTAACACTACTATTAAAAGATGCCATGCGGACATTTTCATCTCGTAAGCCGCCACACACTAGTTCTATTAACTGCGCCTCGGTGAAAGTAATCTTTGTATTTTTTTAAAGCCGAATCTTTTCCCTTGCGTATTCGCAATAGGAATCAGCCGATTCTGATGTATACAACACAGCTTTCTGTAGTTTTTGGGAGAGGTTCTTTTTTTCTGGATACAAAGCGGTCAGTTCTTTACGAAATTCTTCCCAAGTCCGACCACTTGAAGGGTTCCAAGACTCAAACCATATTAGTGCAGACCCTTTCAGGGCCTTACCTGCCTTAGCAACTGTAGTGACGCCGCTCCAACTAAATTCTGTTTGAAGAGCCTCGATACTGGTGCACCAGGACGCGGCGCCGCAGTCACTTGTTGGATCGAAGACTGGCAGGGCGATGTCGTCATCTTTCTGCCGAGAACTGGACACAGCATCCTTGATTGCCTTGAGAAGATCTTGTAAGGCAGCTAGTTCCATCCTGAAACTGTATACATTGTAATATAAAAATGTGTTGCTGGATACGATCGCACTTCTGATGTTAGAATTTTAATGATCGAGCAATGTATTCTATCAATAAGTTTTTAAGATACTAAGTTTTTCAATAAAGAAATCATGTGTCTGTAATTATTTATCTAAATATGATCTAATAAAAAAACTAATATGTAGCCAAGTTTTCTTGTAACTACCTACCTAAGAAAACCACGTGGCGTGGCTTTCTGTATGAATTTGGCAAAGCTAGGGGACATCAAGGAATATGGTAAAAGAAACAAAAGTAAAAGATGTTTAAGAAAGTACTTCACTATTCAAAAAGATCACTTATTAGCTTTACAATATTTATTTTACCTGTATGGCAAGAACAGGTCACTATTAGAGATCACAGAAAAACAGCACATTTATAACAGTTTCCTGAATATTCATAATAATTAGAAAAGCACTTAACTTACGATTTGAGGAACCTCCAGTATGATCAGCCACGAACAAAGTGGCAACTTTTTGCTCTGCACGTGCTTTTATTACCAAGTACAGCCTGATAGTAGTTATAAATACAATGAGATATTAGATAAGGCAAGAACCAATGAAAATCAATCCTTAGCTTACAGCTAATCACAATCTAGCAACGTGATGTTGGTACGAATTGGATCCAATAGAAACAATTAGTTATTTTACAGCCAATAAGAATCTAGCAGCATGATATTAGGTTCAAGTAAGATCCAATAGAAAACAATATTTTACCTTATCGGAATCGAACAGTGTGAAACTAGGTACAAATAAGGACCAATAGTAATCGTTACAAAGCTTTGAGCCAATCAGACATCAGAGTTACATTAGCAATAAGGTAGCCAAATTAACACATTTTTTATGACAATTAATAAAATGTAATAGATAAATCCTTTAACAATCAAAACCATATTTTTTAACGTATTATGAACATTGTAACATACTTTCTTATAATCTAACTTCATAAAATAACCAATTTATTTACATACCACAACTTCCGCAAAGAGCGAGAGACCAAATCATTACTATTTATTGTTTTCGACACATAACTAATTACTCACTACTAAGTGGTCATAATATTTTACAATATAATTGCTACACACATTTAATGTACATAATCATCTATTACGCGCTGGCGGCGGCGACGCGCGGTTCGTGAACGGTGAGGGGTGGAGTGCGCGGACTAGAACAACGATAAAACTAGAACTATGATGAAACTTTAAAATTGCTATATCTAGTAAAAAAAAAATCGTTTTTTAAGACTTTTTTTACGGGAATGGATTTATTTTAATAAAAATCTGTTGGGGTGTATGAGGGTTTCGCTTATTCCATTAACACGTTGTATATCAAGAACCAAAGATGTAAGATGGACCTTGGCAGCGATCGAAAGGTCCACGAGGAAAAAATGTAGGAAGTCAAAGAAAACCTTACAAAGACGACAAGAAAGAGACAGCAGGCTGCAACTGAAGCACAGTAAATATATAAGCTAAAGCAGTATGGAAACTCCTAACAAACGTCAAAAACTGGCGCACTCACACATGCGCACACCGCTACAGGAAAATAAGCAGTTTTCGCGCTGAAGTAAGTCGTGGGTGCCAAACCATAATACAAACAAATCTATATATATAAAAGAAGAAAGTGACTGACTGACTGACTGACTGACTGACTGACTGACTGACTGACTGACTGACTGACTGACTGACTGACATATCAACGCACAGCCCAAACCGCTGGTTCTAGAGATTCCAAATTTGGCACGTAGGTTCCTTATGAGGCCTGGGGGTGCACTAAGAAAGGGTTTTACAAAATTCTACCCCTAAGTGAGTAAAGTAGGGGATGAAAGTTTGTATGAAAGTTCGTCAGTTTTGAAGTTAGGATCTTCGAAATTTGTATTGAAGCTGACGACTAAAAATTAACATTTACGTGTCTCAGGGTTTATGAAAATTCGACACCCTTAAGGGTGAAAAGGGGGATGAAGTTGAAAATTCTTGATTTTTAAAGTAAAATCCACATAATTTATTATTTAGGCATTAATGATGTAATTCTATGCAACGTTCATCACTGTTATTGAAATTCCACCTCAAATTCAACCCCTAAAAAAGGGAAATGGGGTGAAAAAGTCTAAAAACCAATATGGGTATCGTTTGTATGGTTTATCGGGTCGCTGATTACGAAAACTACAACAATTTTGAAATCCAACGTGGTGGACGTTAAATACCATCATTCCCTTGGGATGGGGTTGGGGTGCGATAGGGTTGAAATGTGAATATGGGTGTCGTTTGTATGGTTTGTCGGGACGCTGATTGCAAAAACTACAACAATTTTGAAATTCAACGTGGTGGACGTGAAATACCATCATCCCCTGGGGATGGGGTTGGGGTGCGATAGGTTTGAAATATCTAAAAATAAATATGGGTGTCGTTTCTTTGTTAGGGATAGCGGTTAAATTGGCGTTAGGGGTAGGGATAGGGGCAGGGATAGGGAGAGGTAGAGGTAGAGAGGTACAGAGGTAGAGAGGTAGAGAGGTAGAGAGGTGGAGAGGTAGAGAGGTAGAGATGTAGGGTAGAGAGGTAGTGAGGTAGAGAGGTAGAGAAAGTAGAGACGTAGAGAGGTATAGGTACAGGTAGAGGGAGAAGGAGGGGAAGGGGGAGGGGGAGGGGGTGAGGGAGAGGGAGGGGGAGAAACAGGGGGAGGGGGAGATGAAGGGGGGAGAGGGAGAGAGAGGGAGAGGGTTTTAGTTTTTCTCAATTACTTCTGCGAATTGGCTCTGTATTGAAATATTACATAAAGGTGTCTCTCTCTCTCTTTACATTTGTTAGTATACTGCTGCTTAGTTCCTCTGTTCTGATTAGTTTATGAGTAACGCCTGTATATTACGAGTATATTAAATTCAGCTGGATCTTGAATTATACTCATTGATTTGCGCAGGGTTAGTCCTGTTTTTCCTTAGTTTAAAATTACCCAAAATGACGGGAAATTATCTCATTTCTTCGGAAAACCGGTAACAACATAAATACGAAATCCTCGCGAGCAAAGCCGCGGGCAACAGCTAGTAGGTACATACAACGTGTTAATATAAAATTAATAATTTGTGTGATACTAAACTTTTTTGAAAAAAAAAATGAAAAAAACAAAAAAAACAAAATTAATAACGCAAAACCTCTCGGGTGGTGGCTCTGGACATGAAACTGAACAACTTCTGTTCTACGACTTTTGAAAATTCGCAAAATTTTGCTTTTTCATACAAATTGGCTTGGTCAGCTTATCGATATGTATAAAAGAGCAATTTTTTTTCCGAATTTTCAGATCAAATCAAATCAAATCATTTATTACTGTGAGACACAAGTTAGTCAGAGATGAAACAGTACAGACAAATAAAGATCTATGTGCTCTGCCTTTTGGCGTACAGATTTTTCATGCATTAAAATCTAATTAAAACTACATTAAAATCTTAAAATATTCAAAAATAATTGCAAACATATCAATAAGTTACATCACAAGTCATTCTTTAATTAATTACAGCATTATTGTTTTACTTCAAATATTCCTTAATAGAGTAAAATGTCATTTCGTTCAAATAATTAAATAAATGTTTCTTAAAATTATTTAAAGCCGGAGAGTCGCGTATTTCCTTAGGCAAATTATTATAAATTTTAGGAGCCATCGCCAACACACTTTTTTGGTATAGAGCCGTTTTACAGGGCGCATATTGTAGCTTATCACAGTGACGAGCTGTTACAATTTTCGGGAACAATTTTTCATTTTTCTTTACAAATAAAGATATCTCGTAAATGTACATAGATGGGAGTGTAAGGACCTGAAGGTCCCTAAAATATTGCCTGCAGCTTGCGCGCCTCTTCAATCTACACATTGACCGTATACACCTTTTTTGCGCTCGAAATACCCTGTCCCAGTTAACAGCATTTCCCCAAAAAATAACTCCATATCTCAGCCTCGATGCAACACAACCATGATATGCTGTAAGCAGCGCTTGTTGGTCTACCTTTTTGGCTAACTGGTAAAGAGCATATGAGAGCTGTGCTACTTTTTTACTTACAAAATCTATATGGCTTTGCCATTTCATGTCATTGTTAATATTAAGACCAAGAAATTTCGTTAAAGTCGTTTCTTCAATTATTGAATCATTAATTATAATATTGTTACTCGAATTATTCCTTACTCTATTAAAATTCATCAATTTTGTTTTATTTAGATTAACAATTAAATTATTATGTCCTAACCAATTAATTAAAGATGTCAAACTATCATTTATGAAATTTTTATGTGAATACAGTATTGTGCAATCGTCAGCAAATAATATCATTGAATTATCACTTGAATTTATAATGTCATTAATATAGATAATAAAGAGGAGAGGTCCTAGTACGCTTCCTTGAGGAACTCCTTGTTTGACATTTAATAAAGATGAATAATATTCTATTTCTATCTTCGTTCTACTGCATATTCTATTAATCTTGACCATCTGCACCCTATCGGTTAAATAAGACTTAAGCAAGTCCAAAGCTGTTCCCCTCACACCATATTGTTCCAATTTATACAACAGTATATTGTGATCTACATAATCGAATGCTTTGGTCATGTCCATGTAGAGCGCCGAAATATACTGTTTTTTGTCTAGTCTAGAGTGGACAATGCTCAAAAATTGATAAATAGCTAAATCTATTGACCTGTTTTTCCTGAAACCATATTGCTCCTTAACTAATATGTTGTTTTTTTCCATATACCCATTTAGACGACTAAAAATTACCTTTTCGAACACTTTTGAAAGAACAGGAATCAGAGCCACTGGTCTGTAATTCTCCATACAAGATTTATCACTTTTTTTATGTAGTGGTGTAACAACAGTAGTTTTTAATTCTTTGGGATAAGTGCCTTGCTCAATGCAAAGATTAATGATGTGACACAAGATAGGCGCTATTTGAAATCGTACGAACTTCAATACTTTAGTACAAACGCTGTCATATCCTGTACTACTGGTATTCCTTAAATCACATATGACATTACTTATTTCTGTGGCGTCTGTTGGAGTCATAAAAAATGAATTTAAATAATTACATTTACAGGATTTTTTATAGTTTTCATTTTTGTTACAATTTACACCGTCATACGCTGTATAGAACTTATTAAATGCTTGAGCAATATCACAGGGATCTTGTATAACATTGCTGTTGACCACAACATGTGACAAATTTTCCTTTGGAAAATTTTGCTTTCTCCCGTTAATAATACTCCATGTTGCCCTTGATTTATTTGGTGCGTTTTGTATATAAAAAGTATTTTCAGAAGTCGTAGAACAAAAGTTGTTCAGTTTCATGAGAGGCCTATGTCCAGCAGTGGACGTCTTTCGGCTGATATGATGATGATGATAGTGTCCCTATAAGTATGTCCTTGTCCTTGTGCTATAAAAGGCGACTAAGTATCTTAATCTGCCTTGCGTGATAAAAGGCGACTAAGTGATTTAACCTTCCCTTGAGTGCTAAAAGGTGACTAAGTGTCTTAATCTGCCCTTGTGTAATAAAAGGCGACTAAGTGACTTAACCTTTCCTTGTGTCGTAAAAGGCGATTAAGTGTTTCGATCTGCCCCAATTTGTGTGATAAAGGTGACTAAGTGACTTAACCTTCCCTTGGGTGCTAAAAGGCGACTAAGTGTCTTAATCTAAGCTTATGTGAGAAAAGGCTGTATGGAATGTTATAAACAGTGAAACTGGAAAAGTGAAACCGCGTGACAATCAAATCACACTTCATACAAATCGCGGAACTATTAGTTCAAACGTAGAAGTGGCTCAAGAATTCGAAACCTTTTTTACTAATATTCCTTTGAAAACAACAGAGTCACTCAATTCATCATCTTCACTTGCTAGCGATTTACTTCAAAATAATGTGGACGCCTGCGAAACTGAATTTGGGTTTAATCATGTCACCCCTAACGAAATTGTTAAAGCCTTTAAAAGTATTAAAATGAAAACCACTGAGGACCTATGGGGAATGTCAGTAAAAGTCTGTAGTGCGATCATTGATACTATATCTCCATATTTAGCTGTTATATTCAATGATTGTGTCGATCATGGTACATTTCCTGACTTAATGAAAAAAAGTAAAGTAGTTCCATTATTCAAAGCTGGTGACAAAAAGGATCCCAGTAATTTTAGACCAATATCAGTCTTACCTGTACTTAGTAAAATTTTTGAGAAGGTCATACTCAATCAAATGCTTTCACACTTCAATAGAAATAACTTACAACATGACCATCAATTTGGTTTCACGAAAGGGCGCAGTACAACGGATGCCGGGACTGCACTTTTAAAATACATCTTTTGCGCGTGGGAAAAATCTGAAGATGCTATTGGTATCTTCTGTGATTTATCCAAAGCATTTGATTGCGTAGATCATAGCACATTGTTGCTAAAACTTGAACATTACGGTGTTAAGAATAATTCACTTAAACTACTTAGGTCATATTTGGAAAACAGGATTCAAAAGGTACAAGTAAACAGGACGAAATCACTGGGATCTGTTGTCAAAATTGGCGTACCTCAAGGGTCCATATTAGGGCCATTTTTATTCCTTATTTATATTAATGACCTTCCTTCTGTGGTGAAGAATCTGTCAAAGATTGTGTTATTTGCTGATGATACTTCATTAATATTCAATGTAAGTAGGAAATCACAAAATTATAACGAAGTCAATGATGCACTTCGACAGATTCATGCATGGTTTACTGTTAACAATCTAGTCCTAAACGCCAAAAAAACTAAATGTATTAAATTTGCACTACCAAATGTAAGGTCTACTTCACATAACATAGTATTGAATAATGAACCATTAGATTTTGTAAATAGTACAGTTTTCTTAGGGTTAACACTAGACTCTAAACTTCAATGGGGCCCTCATATCACGGCTCTTTCTGGTCGATTGAGCTCGGCTGCATATGCTGTTAGAAAAATCAGACAAGTTATTGATGTAGCTACTGCAAGGCTGGTTTACTTTAGCTACTTCCATAGCATTATGTCTTATGGCATACTGCTTTGGGGCCGAGCAGCTGATATACATTCAATATTCGTTTTACAAAAAAGGGCTATAAGAGCAATTTATTGCCTGAAGACTCGTGATTCCCTAAGAGAACTGTTCAAGGAAATCAACATTATGACAGTGCCATGCCAGTATATCTATGAAAATATAATGTATGCTAGAAAGAACATTCATCAATTACCTAAAATTTGTGACAGGCATAATTTTAATACTAGAAATAAGCATAAAATTGATCAACCATATACTAGATTAACTAAAGTCAATACATCTTTCGTTGGTCTGTGTATACGATACTACAACAAAATACCTGACAATATAGTGCAATTACCTGAGAGAAAGTTTAAAGAATGTGTAAAGCAAACGTTATGTAAAAAAGCTTACTACAGATTGGATGACTATATGAATGACAAAGAGGTATGGTGCTCTGATATTCCAACGAAACACAAGAAACACATTGTAAAAAGCCGACTCTTAAAGTAGGCCGTGCTGCAGTGGTTTCTTGCCGTTTCTTTTACGCTGCCATAGCACGATCCGAAACGGCGTAGACTCGCTCTATTTGCATTGTATTCTGCATGACATTCAATAAGTATTCTGTAAAGAATCTACATTGAATAAAATTATCTGAATCTGAATCTGAATCTAAAGGCGACTAAGTGATTTAACATTCTGACTTAACATTTTATGCTTGCATACAGACAGCAGACAGTCTTGACTGTCTGCTAAATTAAATTTTCTGTGTAACTTTCCTTAAAGAACCTAGTCGAAAGACGAAAAAAATTGCCCCCCATACCCCGCGCTATCGGTTGACGCAGTTTCTAATGCTATTGCCAATTGGACTAAATATTATTTCCTATTTCGACTTCTTACGGAAAGTTGTTTAGTTTTACGGTTCGAAAACATGCTGAGTTGATAGAAGCACCCAATATTTGAGTTCATCATATTCATTTTATTTCAAATATTCTGGGTTACACATTGACGTAAGAAAAACGCTGCGCCCCCCTGGCGTAGTTTCCAAAATCTTTGGGGTTACAGCCCTGAGACGCTCCGACGCAGAATAATTCTTTTTTCAAAAAAAGGCCCGAGTTTCCATACTGCTTTGATATTTACTGTGACTGAAGTCATTGACAAAGATTGAAGGAATCTTGCACCCTTAAGAACTAGTCAACAAGGAACCCTTATAGTTTCGTCATGTCCGCCAAACTGTTAGTACCGCACAAAGAAATTAAGCAAGGAGGTTTTTGTTCTGAGGTACCGCAACATAGCTGACCCTTTGTACCATAAAACTGTAATGTTGTAAGGATATACACACTAGGCCTTTTGTAAAAAGCCCGTCTGGAAAAGTACCACCCCCTTGCCTTTTTCTGCCGTAAAGCAGCAGTGTTTGCACTGCTGTGTTTCGGTTTGAAGGGTAAGGGAGCCAGTGAAATTACCAGCACATGTGACATACCATCTTATTTCTCAGGGTGGGTAACGCACTTTGCTCTCACAACATTTTAAAGAAAGATACAAATTTAATATTATAAACAGGTGTACAATTAGGCGGCCTTATTGCTAAATAGCAATTTCTTCCAGGCAACCTTTAGGTGCAGGATATTAGTGTCAAATTATTTCACAAATAAGACAGTTGGTGTCATTGGCGGTGGTGACCGCCTGGTGGCCCACCAGCTCGTTCAACCACTTGTGACATTATAAACAATTTACGCCGAAAAAGTGATTAACTAAAATCTAGATAAAAAAATCAATGACATCCAGAACGACTTGATGCGTATTGCCGTGGCTTTTAAATCTCCCGTGGTACACCCAGGTGAACCACTCAGGGGACCACGGGCAATACCCGTCCGTTTGGGCTGCAATGTGTGCCAACCTAACATAAGCATTTGCGGTTCAAGCGTAGAAGCCAACTGCAGCCATCATGCGTTAAGTTGATCCGGATGCACGGGAACATTTCCTCGCTATCACGCCCTAAATGACCTGATCCGCAGTCTCCTCATCTCTGCTAGCTCCCCATGTGTAACTGAGCAACCGGGTTTCAGCCACACATGCGGGAACACGCCCGATGGGATGACGATGGTCCCATGGAAGTGCGGTAGAAGCTTGCTGTGGGCAGTTACATGCCTCAGCACCGTTCCACCAAGTCACCTCAGGCATACCACCGTTTCCGCCGGTGCTGCTGCTAAGATTGTGGCAAGAATGAAGCTCCCTTCTGGAGCAGTCCTGTTTGTTTGTGCCGGTGGTTGTAGAAGCAACGGGGTACTGGGGGTCAGAGGGACTTTTGGAGGGGGACTTTGTGCGAAACGTCGCATAAGAGAGAAGGGTGGAGATCCTCGTTCAGGGGCATTCCTGATGCAAAGGTTGTCCATCGCTATTCAGCGTAGGAACCTGCTAGCGTAATATGCACCTTTGCACCTTTTACCTATGGCAGATGGTTAAAAGGGGCTTCTTGATTAAACTTCAGAAGCCACGAACGAATTTTAATTAGTATGTTTTTTATGCATATTTCTATTTTGATACTTACATCCATCACCAACAGAGTTAAGTATGAAAATTAACCTAACAAAACTTTATAACTACAATTTTTTTATAAAAATGTTAAATATGTAGTAGTAAAGAGATAAAAGGCCTTTTTACTTTTTTATTACATCTATTTTGGTACAATATACTATTTTTATAACAGTTTTCTTTCACAAAACATCAAGCTAGGAATTACACAAAATGGTTTCATATGGGGTTGCGTCACTTGCGTGCCTGCATGAGATGTTCTCTTCCCTTGATCTCAATGTGTTTGCTTTATTTTTACCCAGTCCTTAGTTTTGAATTTATTTCTTAGTTTTTCTTTTGTATTCTGGCTAGGAACTTGCAGATTTAAACTCGAGGGCAAGAGAATTTAACGTCAAAGATTCATAACAACGTAGCAATCAGGACGAGGACGTTCAGATCTCATTGTCTCCCTTGATCCTTGGGGCCTTGCCCTTGGCTCTGGCCTTGCCCTTGGCTCTGGCCTTGCTCTCGTCCTTGCTGTGGATTGTACTGTTGAGGGCAAGGGAAGAAGCTAGATGCCTGAGGAGCGCTGGAGGGTTGATTGGTTGGGGAGCAAACGCCGCAGCAACATCCACAAGGAGGACACGGACCGCAGGGACCGCAACCGCACGGACCGCAGGGACCACAACCGCAAGGGCCGCAGGGGCCGCAGCAACCACAGCCGCACGGGCCGCAGCAGCATCCCGGGCAGGTGCACGTGGCGCCGCAGCCGGGGCCGCACGGGCCGCCGCCGCCCGCGCAGCAGGGGCCGCATGGGCCTCCGGGGCAGCACGGCCCGCCGAGGGGCACGCAGCCCGTATTGCAGAAACCAGGTGGCGCGCAGCCGCCTGGCCACGGGCAGTTACAGCAGCCGCAACCGCAGCATCCGCACGGTGGGCATCCGGCGCAACATGCAGCGCAACTCTTGCTATCTTTGGAATCTTCAGACTTGTAGCGCGGCCACGGCTCTATAACTGGCCTTGGCTGTTCGCACATTAACGCCGCTAACATCGCGTTGCGGTTCTGCCGGAAACAGGGAAACTGTCGGCCACTATTGGTGCTGTGGAAACGTTGCGTAAAACAGGTCGCCGACTTGCTCCTCAGGAGGTAGTTGACGGTGCGGCGAGTTCGCGTCAACAGCTCCGGGCAAGACGCTCGCCGAGGGAGCGCGACGCGATAGCTTAGTCGTACTTTCCTTGCGACCGCCTGGGACTTCTGCAGCTCTGGTACTCTCACCAGCACGTGGAAAGGTCTGACTCCGAAGCTTGGCCTCACCACGGGCATCCTTCTCGTCGCAGTGTACTTCTTACTCGCCATTGCCGTGAACTTTCGTCCTTTCATATGTTTCATTATAGGGACAGTTTTTGGTAAAACTGCCTGTCTCATAACTAGAGCCATTTTGAATAAAAATTTGTTGTGCAGTAAAGATACTATTGCCAAAAGCGGTGAATATTAGGTAATTTTAATACTTTAAATTTTTCTTTTCGGTGTACGTCAATAATCTTGGTAATTTTGAAACATTTTTGAAAATAACAAGACAGAATGACAGTGTTACTTTTCACGTTTATTTTGCTGTTTTATGGCTGGTACATGGCTAGCAGGAATCAAAGAGGAAGCTCTAAAGAGAACTTAATTCAAAAAGTTTGTTTCAAAGGTTTGTGATACTGTTACGCCCATCTAACTTATATTTTCATTTAAGTGAATTCATAATAAATCTATATTGTTTTTTATTGTGTAATTTATGAAACTATAGGTAAATAAATAATATGTAAACAATGTCTCCCTGTATCTTCAAAGGACAAGTTCACGATCAAAGCTTTATCTACTAATAGATAAACAAATAGATAAGATCCTACCACTCGTATATAACACTCGTTAACTCTATTTGGGGACCATATTTTTATTTACAACTTTTGAGTGAGCAAACTTGCTAACATATTATCAATCTTCAAAAGATAAGTCCACGATCAAAGAATTTGATCCTCCTCAACTCCAACTCCACCTCAACTAGTAAGCGTTAGCGCGCTTTTGCTAGGTCTGTGACCTCAACACTCGTGGATTCATCATACTCGTAGCATCCCAAAAAAAAAGTCCAGTGTAGGACAGGGTGCTCCTTCCGGAATTCCAGAAAAAACGCGTGGTACTTAGGAGAGGATTTACCATAGTCACCACGCTTATTGGCGTAAGCCCTTAGTACTCTCTTACGACACCCACGGGTAGAGATGGGTTGGTACTATTCTTTGTCGACACCACGCGAAATACACTTGTCAACTCTATTTAGGGATAACATTTATATAGGGTGACTCTTAATCAGTTCTTGATAGGAAAAGGTATGAATATACTCATGATACTGAACAACTTTCCCCAAGCAACATAGGTGGAAATACGAAAATCAAGGTTTGACCTCCCATAGAAACTACATCAGCTGATAGCGCATTTTGTATGGGAGGTCAAATTTGGTTTTTCGTATTTCGACCTATGTTCCTTGGGAAAAGTTGTTCAGTATCATGAGTACATGCATAACTTTTGCTATCAAGAACTAATAAAAAGTCACCCTATATTTACCTACAACTTTAGAGGGAGCAGGCAGGATATATATTTTTTGATGTTTTATGTACGTGTTCATATTGATTCCGACATTTTTCATGAGGTTATTTAGCCTCCTTTAAGGATAACCTCAGTGAAAGATCTCTTCTCTCTCTTTTTCCAACCCATGTTTTCCCTTTATGATCTCTTCTCAATTTTCTTATTTCATGTTTCACATTTACCATACAATATGAATCAAACGTTAAACGGCACTCAACGAGAAACATCCTAAACAAATCGATTGAAAAAATATTTTATTACCTCTCGACTCAATCTTGACAAAAAGCTACGAACTAAGCAATGAAATTTCATTTGTGATTCATTTATGTTTTTTAGGATTTATTATTTTCACATCAAACCAATATGAACAACTCGTAAGCTATAGAGCAAACGTAAAAGTTCTTGGTCTGAGATAAAAAAGGCTCAAAACAGAACATAATAAAACTTCATCTTTTGTTTTTACACATTCACAAAAATTTTACTATCTTTTTGATAAGTTTAATAAGTTTTTATTAAACCGTTAAATGCTCTGATAGAAAAAAACTTAATGAAATATTTTGGTAATAAATAGTAAAAGGCTACTAATATATCTATTATTAATATGATCCTTAGATAAAGTCGATGTGTTTATTTTAGATGCACTCGACATTATCGATCGAAAATTGATAAGATATATGAAACTCAATCATATCTCTTATCCTAATGGACTACAACGTAATTATTATCAGTACACGTAATTAATATCTACCAGGAAGAGTAATAAAAAGGGCTCGCAAAGAAACCTCGCTTAGCCACTTGTGACATATAAAAAAAAACCGGTCAAGTGCGAGTTGGACTCGCGCGCTGAGGGTTCCGATATACCTTTAGTATTTTTGGAAGCAATAAAGTCCATTTTTAGGACCGCAAAACTAAATTTGTATATAAAGGTCTTTTGTAGATTTCTAAAAAACTGTGCAATTTAGAAAGATCGTTTTATTTTTGCTGTAATATATACATAAACTTCTATCGGCTGTAATTAATTCAGATTTTTCCGATTTCAGATTTTTCATCGGAGATAAGGGGGGGAAACGGTATTTCTTTTTACATTTTTCATCAAAACTTTAAAACTAAGAGTTGTAAAAAAATACAAAAATATATTTTAGAAATATATTTTAGGCCCTATCTGGGCCGCCTTTACATTAATAATCATAGTTTTTTCTTAATTCTTTCACGTGCAATTAAGTTGGACAACTATATTCTAAAACCATTCCAAATTTCAAGTCGATATCATGAGTGATTGCTGAGAGATACAAGTGTGAAAGACAGTCAAAGCGGCACCACAAGGGTTCCTTTTTTTACCTTTTTGGTATCGGAACCCTAAAAAGAGAATAGGATCATCCTCAGTCAACCTATGCTATAGATGGTTCAAGCCCAATGTGTAGGTTAGTTAAAACTTGGTATACGGTTAATTTATTAGTTCCCTAGGCGACCGAGCTATGCTCTGTCACATACAGCACCATCTAGTATGGAGTAGAAAAACTAAGTGCAATTCTTGCTTGACCGGCCGATTTTCGGTGTTGCAAAAATTAAAATAAGTCCCTAAAAACTATTAAACTTAAATAAAAATAGTATAAATAACAACATAACAATTAGCAAATTACTACAAAACCTTTTAACCGGGTGATCAAGCTGAGCTACTCACCAATAGATGGTGCTTTAGGGTTTCTGAAACGCACTTTTATCAAGAAATGGTGAAAACCACGGAAAAAACGAATTTTCCTAGACATGCGACCTAGCTAGTTAATTTTTCTCCCCCAAAACCCCCGTATAGTAAATTTCATTGAAATCGTTCCTGCCGTTTATGAGAAACCGATTACAAATCGTTATTTTAAAAATATCAGGGAGTTCACTAGAGAGGTCATAATTGTTGCTTAAATTAAAATAACCAACTTCTACTTCATACCCTACCCTATACCCTTTTTTTAGGGTTCCGATACCAAAATGGTAAATAAAAGGAACCCTTATGGTGCGACTTTGTCTGTCTGTCCGTCTGTCACACCTCATTATCGCAGGAAGTACTAAAGCTATCAACTTGAAATTCGGAATAGTTTTAGAATATGATTGCCCAACTTAATTGCAAATGAAAGATTTATAAAAATATTATTATTATTATAATGAAGGGGGCCTAAATGGGGGATCAAAATTTAAAATTGTCGTTACTAGGTTGGGATATCATATGAAAGGTGTTACTTGTTAATTCCAAAATAGATTTTTAAATTATTTTATGACTTAGTTTTCAAATTATGATGTAAAATGTCAAAAAAATACCATCCCCCCCCCCCCCCTTATCTCAGAAGTTTGCGATAGGAAAAATCTAAATTAGTTACAGTTTATAGACGTTTATGTAAATATTACAGGAAAAATAAAAAGAACTCTCTAAATAGCACCGTTTTTTAGAAATCTGCAAAAATCCTTTACAAACAAATTAAGGACGTACTTTAGGATTACGTTTCTAAAAATGGACTCTATTGTTTCTAAAAATACTAAAGGTATATCGGAACCCTCGGCGCGCGAGTCTGACTCGCACTTGACCGGTTTTTACACGATCAGTGGATACAACACATTCATGGAATAATTTGGCCTTCGTAGAAACTTGTAGCTTCCTCCAAGCCTTCCTGTTGACAAAACCTTGAAGTTACCAAAATACCCACATATTGTTTGTACACGGAAACGCATTCCTTCATTCATCCTATAAGGGAGCAAACATAAAGAACGAATTCGGTCAGGGTCTCATTTCCTATGTTTTTTATGCATTTGCACATAAAAAGACTGATTGCCCGTAGGTGGTAGGGCGTTGGTGCAAAGTCCGTCTGGAGAAGTGTACCACCCCCTTGCCTATTTCTACCGTAAAGCAGCAGTGTTTGCACTGCTGTGTTTCGGTTTGAAGAGTAAAGGAGCCAGTGAAATTACTGGCACATGAGACATAATATCTTACTCCAGGGTGGGCAACGCGCTTTGCTGTCTTATTAGCGTCGAAGTATGTCACTAATAAGACTGTGAGTACTATTCGCGGTGGAGGCCACTTACTATCAGGTAGCCCACCTGCTCGTTTGCCCACTTGTCAGATTAAATATATATGAAAAATAGGCAAAATCTTTCTTCGGGAAAACCACTGGCCTTCGGGGAAATTCACCTTGCAGGTACACTCAACAGCAAGTCAGTAGAAACTCTTTTAGACCTTATGGCGTGGTAATAGAGTTGAAAAAGTTTCTTCCGACGTGCGGTTGACCGTACAAAGAACGCACTGAATAGGTAGTTGCTTGCTACCGCTCGCATAGGGTACTATTATGAATTCTGTGGCATAGGCAAGGACTTCACTAAACGCGGGTAAACAAAGGCGTGGTTTGCGTTAACCAGTGGTCGCCGTATGTTTGCTTGCTTTAACTAAGTGTACCTTCTATTTTTAACCTGCACTTACATCTTTGCATTTGCATGACGAAACCCAATCATTTTTCTTCTTGTTCTTGACTTCTTGTGTGTTGAAATGTACTCGTACATATAATGGAATACTTACACATTTTTTATAAAGACTAGGTACCTTTTAAGAACAAGACTCCTACAACTTCACAACTTTTATTTATTTTATTATATTATTATCTTTGTCTTTTCTAACAGCCTAACTTATACACTTAGTTATGATTAGTTCATTTCTGTTCCCTAGCTTGAAATTGTGCCCTTTAAAAAAATAAGACGCACTTGTTTGAGTATTAAAAAAAAGCTAGGGTCATTTTTATAAAAAAAATTCTTGTTGCTTAGACTACGACTACCTTGACTAGTCGCTTAAATCTCGACTACGACTCTCGGTTCTAACCAAAACCAAGGACAATTCACGCTGTATAAGATTATTAAACTTTTTCAGTGATAAAAGTAGAAGAGTCGTCAAGGAATATACACTACTCTCTAGAGTTTCAACTTTTCTACTTATATTAAAAAAAACTTAATGATGTTTTTTTCTTAAAAAAGTTTAATGATGTCACGTGATCGACTTATTTTGTATGGAAAGGTGAAAAAATTTTCAAGTAAAAATGTTTTTCTTCGGTAGATTTGTTTGTTTTCATGAGTAGAATCACTGGGCTTCGAGAGCAAATATGAAAATAAACGCTGCTGTATTTAATTGTGATTTTACTGAAAGTCGTTTACAATCACAAGAACTGCTAAGAATTAGTACTCCTTATTATTATTTGTCTGACGTCGTAAAGTAATATAATATTGTAAATAGTCCTAATATGTATAAACTATTACTTTAATTTATCTAAAAAAGTAGGTAACATTAAAAACACATACATTTTATTGGAAAAAACTGAAAGGGCTGATTTGCCCTTTCACTTTTCAACGACTGTTTCTCCTAAAAACTGTAAAGATTTCTTCCCTGTTGGTAAGTATAAAAGTCTCATCTCACAATATAAAGACGAGGAAAATAACTCTTACAGTATTTACTAATTTGACGTAGATACATCAATGGTTTCGTTTAAGGCTGTCATTTCGTGCAAAATGGATATAGGCCCTCTGGCGGCAATAATTGTTACTACATCGAGCTTTGGATGAGTCAGAGGGTGAGGGGTGGGGTGAGGGAAGGGGTTTGAAGGAGGGTGAGTGGATGTTGGTGGGAGTTTGACGTGCTCTTCGGTAGAAACTTTTCAACTCTATTACCACGCCATAAGGTCCTAAAGTGTTGCTACCAATGAGCGGTCGTGTGTACACAGACGTATCCACGTAAAACTTACGGCCGTATCAAGGATACAGCCATCCAGGAATTTTTCCCCACTTTATTTTTTTGCGCTACTTGAGAACTAAATTTTAAAAATATATACTACTAGCTGTTGCCCGCGGCTTCGCTCGCGTGGATTTCGTATTTATGTTGTTACCGGTTTTCAAAAGCAATTAGATATTTTCCCGTCATTTCGGGGTAATTTTAAACTAAGGAAAAACAGGACTAACCCTGCGCAAATCAATGAGTATAATTCAAGATCCAGCTGAATTTTATATAATATACAGTAGTTATTTATAAATTACTCAGAACAGAGGAACTTAGCAGCAGTATCCTAACAAATGTAAAGAGAGAGATGAGAGACACCTTTATGTTATATTTCAAAACAGAGCCAATTCGCAGAAGTAATTGAGAAAAACTGAAACCCTCTCCCTCTCTCTCCCACTCCCCCCTTCCTCTCCCCCTTCCCGTCCCTCTGTCTCTCCCCCTCCGCCTCCTGCCTCTCCGCCTGCCCCTTTCTTCCCCCCCCTCTCCCCCTCCCCCTCCCTCTCTCCCTCCCTCTCCCCCTTCCCCTCCTTCTCCCTCTCCCTCTCAACCTCTCTACCTCTCTACGTCTCTACCTCTCTACGTCTCTACCTCTCCACCTCTCCACCTCTCCACCTCTCCACCTCTCCACCTCTCCACCTCTCCACCTCTCCACCTCTCCACCTCTCCACCTCTCCACCTCTCCACCTCTCCACCTCTCCACCTCTCCACCTCTCCACCTCTCCACCTCTCCACCTCTCCACCTCTCCACCTCTCCACCTCTCCACCTCTCTACGTCTCTACATCTCTTTCTCTCTACCTCTCTACCTCTACATCTACCTCTACGTCTACCCCTAACGCCAATTTAATCGCTATCCCTAACATACAAACGACACGCATATTGATTTTTAGACATTTCAAACCTATCGCACCCCATCCCAAGGGCATGATGGTATTTCACGTCCACCACGTTGGATTTCAAAATTGTCGTAGTTTTCGTAATCAGCGACCCGATAAACCATACAAACGACACCCATATCCACATTTCAACCCTATCGCACCCCAACCCCATCCCAAGGGAATGATGGTATTTAACGTCCACCACGTTGGATTTCAAATTGTTGTAGTTTTCGTAATCAGCGACCCGATAAACCATACAAACGATACCCATATTGGTTTTTAGACTTATTCACCCCATTTCCCTTTTTGAGGGGATGAATTTGGGGTGGAATTTCAATAACAGTGATGAACGTTGCATAGAATTACATCATTAATGCCTTAATAATAAATTATGTGGATTTTACTTTAAAAATAAAGAATTTTCAACTTCATCCCCCTTTTCACCCTTAAGGGTGTCGAATTTACAAAAACCCTGAGACACTTAAATATTAATTTTTTGTCGTCAGCCTAAATACAAATTTTGAAGATACTCACTTCAAAACTGACGGACTTTCATACAAACTTTTATCCCCTATTTTACCCCCTTAGGGGTGGAATTTTGTAAAACCCTTTCTTGGTGCACCCCTAGGCCTCATAAGGAACCTACATGCCAAATTTTTAATCTCTAGACCCAGTGGTTTGGGCTGTGCGTTGATATGTCAGTCAGTCAGTCAGGCAGTCAGTCACCTTCTTCTTTTATATATATAGTTATCATCTTTTGCAGGGGAGCAACCCACTCAAACCTGGTGATTTGCGACGCGTCAGGTACTGTGGTCGGCACCGCTAAGGGCCCCGGCACCAACCACTGGCACATGGGCATCGAAGAGTGTGTCTCCCGGATCCTGACCATGCTGCATCACGCCAAGAACGAAGCCAGTATACCTGTCGACCAGCCTCTACAATCCTTGGTAAGGTCACAGATTAGATAATAGTAAACTGAGTAAGGTAACCTCCATACCAGGATCTGAACAATATCAGTTGGAAAGAAACAAAAATAGAAAGAAAGAGAGATATAAAAGGAAGAAAGAAGGAAAGAAAGAAATGTTTATCATAAATTGTGTGTCGTGAACTAGAGGATGGGCAGCAGCATCCTTCTGTGTATCGTTTCATCTTATTATCTTTCATAAACCCTTAGTCCCCTCTTACGACACCCACGGGTAGAGATGGGTTGGTACTATTCTTTGCCGGCACCACACGGACTACTTACCTTAATCCTCACTCCCTACTTGGATTTTAACCAAAATATATTTATTTTCAGGGACTAACAATGTCAGGGTGTGAGCAAGACAGCACGAACAGAGAGCTGGAGAGGCGTGTGCAAGAAAGAGACGCAGGCAGTGCTCAGCAGATCCACGTTGCTTCTGATACCGTTGGGTCTCTCTTCACTGGAGCTCCTGATTCTGGGATTGTACTCATCGCAGGTGAGTTTTAAATGCTGCCTCTTATAGGGTCTCCTCACGGGACAATTTCCATCGCAATTAGTTGTGGTAATCTGAAGAATCGAGATTGGCTGTGCTCTCTCACGACACAATTTCACTTTAATTTCATACCGCGAAATTTCAAAATTTTTAAATCTTTGTCGAAATTTCAAAAAGCAGGACTTGTGCTTACCATCTCTCCATCTTTTACACACATTGAGCGTTGTTAAGAAGATATTAAATGAAAAAGTCGCTAACATATTGCTTTTATCTAACAATAAATTACAGATCGCGACCATAGAGCATAAAAGTATGAAACTTGAATGCAATCACGCTCCACACTCTGCAATTTGGGGACAATTTGTTTGACAGATTGTAGATTGCTAAGATTGGATTGTACAATTTTATTTGACAATTAATTGGAAGCGAGTCCCAAACTGCCTACTTACGTTGCAATCTGATGGCAATCTGTAGATTGCCACAACTGATTGTGATTGAGATCGCAGCGTGAGTAGACACGTGATAGAAGCGATCTTGTGATCCTGCTGAAGCATTGGCTCATATATTAAAGTCACGTTATCCTCCTACGTATTACGCGTGTTACAACAGAGAGGATTCGCAATGTTTTACGGATTTCGCTCACTTTTGCATTTTTAGTAAAAGTAAAAATGCAGTAAGTCATTCATGAAAATGCAGGGTAAAGGGTGTGTACAATGGAGTTAAAATGCAAAAAATATATATATATTTTTACTTTTTATTTCTTAATTATTATTTTTTCATATTTTGGGTAACACATAAAGGAAACATCCGCATCTTGCAAAGGTTTGCTTTCAGTTAGTCATTGTGCATTTGATTTTATAATTTTAAGCGACCTGATTGGTTACTGGGCTAGGCTACCAGCGGCGGAAATTGATGACTCACTGCATTCCTAAGATGGACGAACTATAGTATAATTTTTCACAACAGGGGCCAATAGTCTGAATTGCAATTCTAAATGGCACCAATTGTCCATTGTTATATGGAGGTCAACTCAATCTCACTCTTGCCAGCCAAGTTCAAATAAGTGCGTTGAAAATACCGTTATAACTTTAAGGTCAACTTTTATAGTAGGTACGTACGTACAGTAAGATCGATGACTTTACTCACAAACTTTTCGTACAGTTATTAAAATACTGTTTCTACAAGGTTTAACATAAGTAGTCGTTATGATGATAGTGTATTTCTTTATTCGTATAAAACATATTGTTTCGTACCTGTTCTGCTACTTTTAAAATGAGAAAAATAGCAATTAATTGAACCGACAATTATAATTTTCTATTCAGTTACATAGGCTAACGCATAAACAACAATTGCCATGATGGGAAAATGTTTTCTAATCACACTGATAGTGTAGGCAACGAAGCAGTTGACCCCAACATAAATTTCTCAGGCAGATTTTATTTGACAGGATGATATAGAATCATGAATTCAATGGAAATTCAAAATAACCAAAAAAAATTTTTTTTCATACATTTTTTGTCATTTTTGTATGGCAAAATTAAAAGTACCGATTTTTTTTTTTGAATTTTTTAATAGAAGGTTTCTCTCATGTAGTGTAATACCCCAGCAAAGTTTCATAGACTGAGGATTTAATGCGGGGGTCTTCATACAACGATCCGCTTCGTTGCCTAGACTAAAAGCAAACGTCGTGCTTTTGTAATACAAACAAACGGGATGACAAAACTAGGTCATAATTATAATATGATCTATGAATATGACCAATTGAACTGGGTCTGTAGATAACCCCTGCTCGACACTTGATGCGGCCAGCGTTGACCAATAAGCACCAATACAGGCCACCATGTGCCAGGATATTGGAGCCGATTGCATTAATCAATCCAATGTCAAGAAGCAAGACGAAAGGGCTATCGGAGGAGGGTCAAGTTGCAGATAGAGTACAATATATCTACTCAAGGAATTCCTTGCGATCACCAACTTAAAAAAAAAACACATTCACATCGCTCGAAGACAGGGTCAATAAGGCTACCTATTATGAAAGGCGGGTCGTATCCACGCTAGGTACGAAAGGCGACCTACCCACGGACTGACGATCAGGTCAAGGTCGCGGGAATCCGCTAGATACTAGGAGCGAAGGAGCGACCATCGTGGAGATCATTAGAGCAGACTTTGTCCAGCAGTAGGCATATTGATGATGATCTACCCTCCTCAGAGGCTCAGACCGCCACTCTAAAGAAATATCTTTGTCATCTTTACTGCTTGGACTTTAATCAGGCAGAGTCCCTTATTGGCGGCATAATGAGCCTTACCTAAGTTAAGGTTTTCATGTACAATATTTTGTAAAACGATTTATCGAATACCTTTAAAATTAAAAAAGATATAAGGCGTCGAAGATTTGTTTTTGTCTCTTTGGCCGTAGTGACACGTGACGTCACTGTCCATATCGGACCTCTCTGTCTAATCGGCGCATAACTAAAAGTTTTAAATGCTTATATCGGCCGTATTTCTTAGCCGATTTAAATTTTAATTTCACTTTTTGTGACCTCTGCTACGGTATTTTCATATTTGGTTAATAAATGCGACTAAAAAAATTATGTATATTCCCTATTATCTGCTATGAATGATTGCAGGCACAGGGTCCAACGCTCTTCTGCGCACAGCTGATGGGAAGCAATATGGCTGCGGCGGCTGGGGACACTTGCTCGGGGACGAAGGAGCTGGTAAGTGGAAATGTGTACTTCAAATTGCAACATTTCTGTAGGAGACTACAATAGTCAACATTTGATGCTCCATTATACAACGTGTTAATGGAATAAGCGAAACCCTCATACACCCCAACTGATTTTTCCCTGATTTTGAATAAATCCATTCCCGTAAAAAAAAATTTTGAAAAAAGTTTTTTTTATCTAGACATTGTTACTTTAAAGTTTTATCATTGTTCTAGTTTCATCGTTGTTCTAGTCCGCGCACGCCACGCCCACTACCCTCCCCTCCTCGCCGCTCATTTACCACGCGGCGCCCGGCCGCCAGCGCGCGTATCCACAGAAATATTTAGAATAGAAACGGCAAAAATTTAAGTAATAAAAAAAAAAAAAAAATTACCCCTATCAAAACCCGTGAAATTGATTCCACTCTCGATTCTGAACAAACTATTTTCTCAGTTTCGCTTATTCCGTTAACACGTTGTATAGGGCCCTACCGAAATAGTGAACATAATTCAAGCGTGTTACTTATAGGTGCCCCGTGTGGTGCCGGCAAAGAATAATACCAACCCTTACATACCCGTGGGTGTCGTAAGAGGCGACTAAGGGTTATAGACTAGAGGATGGGCAGCAGCATCCTCCTTTGTATCTAACATCTTACTTACTGCGGTCACCTACAACCGCGGTCCATGGTGCCAGCCGTAACGCTAACAAGCGAGGTGACTATGGTACTTCCCCTCTACATTTTTCCAGCAAAAGCTAGAATTTCAGAGGGAGCTCCCTGTCCTATAGTGTACGTTTCTCGGGATGTTATGATGACTTATAGGTACCATAAAACTGAACAACTTTCCCTAAGGAACATAGGTCGAAATATGTGGTAGGGCTATTTCATTAGGGCCTTATATACAAGTTAATAAAAAAGAAATAAATCTTGGATAAATGTTAATTTTAAATAAAAAAAATATTGTTATATATTATAAGTAGATAGAATAGAAGTCTAGCAAAAAATATAGCCTAGGTGCAAAATATGAAAGAATACTTTTAGTTATTTTTTCTAAACAAATCTTTGGCTATTGCTTATAGCCTCAATTAAGTTAATAATGATTTTTATTTTAACACTGCCTGTGTTCGGATAAAACTACAAAGTAGAAAATCGCAAAATTTCACAACCACAGGCAGGATTCGAACCTGCGTCTTCTGCGTAAGTACCGCAGACGCTTTACCAACTAGGCTACTGTGGTCCTGCCCGATGTTGTGAAATTTAGCGACCTCTTTAAGTACGCATTTCAACGTTGCGTTTGTGCTGCCACCTATCATTTTCAATTATACGTAGTGTTACCAATTTTCAACTCGAAATCTATCTGCAATGATGGACTAGTTGAGCTAGTACAGCAAAAACGCTTACTAGGTGGCAGCACAAACGCAACGTTGAAATGCGTAAAGAGGTCGCTAAATTTCACAACATCGGGCAGGACCACAGTAGCCTAGTTGGTAAAGCGTCTGCGGTACTTACGTAGAAGACGCAGGTTCGAATCCTGCCTGTGGTTGTGAAATTTTGCGATTTTCTACTTTGTCAATTAAGTTAATCTTTAAATGTAGTACCTACATAGCTGCGGAGCGAGGTTCAAAACTCCTTGATATAGCCATTGTTGTAAATGGATATAGCTGACTGATACTTTACTGTAAGAAAAGGACCGCACATGACTTTCTGTGACATTAACGCTTATGGGCGTTTCTACAACTGACCTTTTACCGTCGTAAATTTTCACTAATTCCAGCGTTCTGGATAGCTCACAAGGCGGTGAAAGCAGTGTTTGACGACATGGACGGACTCAGGCCGTCACCGCACCCCACGGAACGGGTTTGGCAACTGGTGAAGGAGCACTTCGAAGTGGATTCGAGAAACGATCTGTTGCACCACGCGTACGCCAACTTCGAGAAACCTAAGTTTGCTGGTGAGTTTTAGCAGACCATGAAACTGAACAACATAAGTGGAAATACTATTGTTTTTTACCTCCCATATGTATTTTTTTAATTTCTCTTTTCACACTTCTAAATGTACATTCCTGTGCCCATGTTCATGTCATTCTTTCACACCAGCTAGGTTGGCTGGAAGAGATCTCTTATAGAGATAAGCTCACCTTTGTAAACAAATTTTATGTTATTTGTGCACAATAAAGAATATATACAAAATGTGATGTCAGCCGGTCCAGATTCTACTGGGAACACCTGGGCAGTGAATTGATTCAGATTCAGATTCAGATAATTTATTCAATGTAGATTCTTTACAGAATACTTATTGAATGTCATGCAGAATACAATGCAAATAGAGCGAGTCTACGCCGTTTCGGATCGTGCTATGGCAGCGTAAAAGAAACGGCAAGAAACCACTGCAGCACGGCCTACTTTAAGAGTCGGCTTTTTACAATGTGTTTCTTGTGTTTCGCTTGAATTGTTTTTCTTAATTCAACCTATGTTGTCTGGGAATCCTTTTTATTAAAGTTTTATTTTGTGAAAGTATACATCAAATTAGTTCTAGGGATATAAAGGAGTAAAAAAAATTAAGTACAATTTTACACTTGGAAGAGATAGATTAACAGTTAATCTACACCTACATGTTATATCCCTAGAACTCATTTGATGCATACTTTCACAGTTGAAGACATTATATTTTATGGTTTTAGTTCCATGGACACAATTTCTATATACCGGTGCGGCGGTGTACTGTGCCAAAATGGCGTCGTTCAAATAGGCACGAATGCAACATAACAAATGCTGATCCAGTGTACTATAAGGAGTTAAGGAGTATATTTTACATCAGTGTCTTGTTTTGCTCCAGCGATCACAGGCAAGCTGGCAGCATTGGCATCAGAAGGTGACAAGCTAGCACGCTGGCTGTTCGTGGAAGCGGGCCGCGCGCTGGCCGACCACACGGCGGCGCTGACCCCCCGCGTCGCTCCAGAGGGCGCCTGCAGCCGGCCCCTGCGCGTCGTGTGCGTCGGCTCCGTGTGGAACAGCTGGCGGCTGCTGCAACCAGGGTTCCTTGACCAGCTGCAGCGTAGACAGGTGAGTCTTCTTCTCTGACGAGAGCGGCATTTATAGTAAGCCCATCGTAAGCTTCTTCCGCTGAAATATACAATGAGGCACGGGAAGCACAAAAGATTCCATAAGGTCGAAGTACTCTGAGGACGAAGATAAGTCCATGGTAAGTCCGTTTTGAGATTTCCTTAACATCATAGACTAGGATGAAATTAAAAATTTGGCTCTCCTTCTTTGGGTCAGAACTTAAACTGGACCAGATTTGAAAACAAAGTTTTTCTGGGGCTTTGAATACCACAGAATTCAAAAATCAATGTTGTCAAGCCGAAATCCTGCTAGTTCAATAAAGACAAAAAATAATATACGCCAAATTCCGGCGGAAGGTTTCTTGTTTTAAAAGTGTTCCTTAGGTCTTCCTGAACATATCTAGAAAATTCTCCGTTGATCCCATGTACGCTCCCCCCTCCCCACCATCAAACGTGTCCCTGATCTTAGTGTTTTTAATTTATTAGAGGAACTCTTTTAAAACAAGAAACCTCCCACCGGAATTTAGCCTAGGTTATTTTTTGTCTTTATTACACCAGCAGGATTTCAGATTGCCAACATTGGTTTTTGAATTCTGCTATGTTCAAACCCCAGAAAAACTTTGTTGTCAAAAGTTGTCCCGTTTTAGTTCTGAGAATATTTAATTACCACTTATCTCCTACTCTATCAGCTCACATGGTTACCTTTTCCTTGCTAATCATAATTTTTCATAGGTTTGAAAACTGTCGCAACGGACCTATTACTATGGCTTGACCATGGTCCACAACCACTTTTTCTTTGCCATGGCCTTACGTTAAACTTTTCTAGACCGTTGCTGCAAGACATAGTCTCGTTCAAATCCTTTATCGTACTAGATAAAAGATACGATACGCTGCTCTAGCTACAAGAGATGCCATAGTTTTAGAGGCTCTACTCACGATCGGATCGGACCGCTCTGAATTTAGCTCCGGACCGCCATTTTGTCCAATAGCGTTGCCAGATTGTCCCAAACGACAATCTTGTCATTGCCTAATTTCGGAGCGGTTCGATCCGCTCGTGAGTAGAGCCTCTTATGGGTCGCGCTGCATTCGTAGGTATGTTCACTTTGGTGCCTGTTGGTTACCAGCCACAACACACGGGTAATCTTTAAAAAGGCCTGTCTATTTCTGTTTATTTTTGTTGGTAGTTTGGAAATTTCCTAGTACAGGTATCATTTATACTCAAAACCACTCTGAGCTCAATCAACTAAAGATCATGAGATCTAATCTAATCCACATCTAGATTCGAAGACGTATTTTGTTCGTCTTTTTACCTGAATGCCCCAACATGAGGGTCCCTTAATAAAACAATTCTTTTCTCACTGCTTCAGGTAAAACTAGATCTTGAACTTGTTCGCCTAAAGGTGTCGAGCGCCTTTGGTGCAGCCGTAATGGCAGCAAAACAAGCAGGTTACACTCTACCTCGTGACGACGCGGCTTTCTGCTCCGTGTTCCACTCATACCGACCTGGTAACGACAGCAACGGAAGTAATGGACTCGACAACGGAAGTAACGGAATCGCCAACGGCAGTAACGGACTGGGAGATGAGAGTAACAAAATCAGCAACGACAGTAACGATAATATTAACGGAAATAACGCGATCAGTAATGGTAACGGAAACCACATAAATGTATCTCTGAATGGAAAAGTAAATGGGGCAGGTGATATAGACAGTCCGTTAGTTCATTAAGATTTTAAAAAATAGTTTAGTAATTTTTGATCATAAACTTAATAGATAAAGTTGGTGTCTAATATACCTAAGCAGGGGTGTGAAATATGTTTCGTTAAAATCTGAATAGTTCTGGAACATTCCCAAAAAAGGCACCAAAGAAATGTGTGTGGGGGGAATATTTTCAAGTTAAGTCTCTTCCACCAGGGAATTACTTACCTACAGAATAAAGGGTATTAAAAAAAGGACTTGAATCTGTCCATTTAATTGATTAATTTTCCCCAATGGATGTAGCTCGAATTTCACATTTCAGATGAATTTTTGTAAATATTTTGATTTATATTTAAAGATTTTTTTTGACACTTCATACAGATTTAATAGAAGCTTCCCTGCTAACTAAAAGATCTGATGTTTTAGTTTTGATCGGCTTCAGCAAACTGAAAACGGTTTGCGCCCATCTTTCCACTATGAGAATACGGGTATCCTAAGCCTTATTCAGATAGCATAGAGATTTTGTAAAGCTTGGGCATTGCTCCTGATTTCCGGATTTCAATCCGCGTCCGGATCTGGTAGGTACGCATGTGTACCGTCCGCACTTGATAAATTCATATATCATCCGCATGCGTGACGCGAATGGCAAGCAGGGCAGGAGGAGCTAAAGCTAAATTCGTATAAAATTATCAAATGCGGACGGCATGCACGCGTGTCAGGTCCGGACGTAAACCCGGATGACAGGAGAAACGCCTTTGCTCGATTCCTAGTACAGTCAAGAGCACATTAAGCTTGACACTGGACTTTGTACCGTTCTTATTTTAATAGACGCACTGTCGAGAGTCGCACTGTAAGTGTCAAGCTTGACCTGTCGTTGACTGTACCACGCACACGATTGGGCTTCACACATTCCAGCCTCCTTATATTAGAATATTCGTTGGTATAGGTACACTCAACAGCACATCCGTAGAAACACTTTTGGACTTTATGTCATGGTAATAGAGTTGAAAAAGTTTCCACAGACGAGCGGTTGACCGTACAACGTGTACCGGAAAGGTGTGATAATACTGAAGGGTGTAAATCTGCCCATGAAACTGAACAACTTTTCCCAAAAAACATAGTTCGAAGATACGAAATACCAAATTTGACCTCCCATACAAAATGCGCTGTCACCTGATGCAGTTTCTATTAGAGGTCAAAAATTGTTTTTTTTCTATGATCCTTGAGAAAGTTGTTCAGTTTCATGGGAAAATTTACACCCTTCTTTCCGTTACGCGCGTAAAGGTTGTAGGTATTTTGACACAACAGCCGGCTTAGCACGCTGCAGTTGTCAGTTTATCTAGGCCAATAGATTAGAGACTTTAAGCATGGTCACGTTTTTTTGACAGCCGAGCAGTGCGACACATTTTGAAAGACAAGGACGGCTACACGTATTAGTGTATAAAGCTGTGTCTAAAATATTAGAAACTTAATTTGTGGATTTGCTAAACATTTCCTCCACTGACATTTCTTTGCGCTTGGAGGTGATAGATTAGATGACATAACTCCTCAAATAAAGTGACATTTCTCCGAGATATATTTTCTCTCGGACAGCGTGCTAAGCCAGCAGGTAAAGTAATTCGCTGTCATCAAAGATAAGCGCATGCGTCAACGACAAGTCAACCATAACACTCGCAGTGCGACTCTAGCCTGTATGTTTATTGAAATAAGAACGGTACAACGCCCAATGTGTTAAGCTTCTAGGTAAAAAGGAAACTTCATACGAAATTCGTATCAGTCGATTACAATCTACAACTGTCTGTAAGCAAAAATGAAACATTTTGTGTGGAAAAAACGTTCAAATTCCGTTGGGCTCTACTGACGGTTCAGTCAATCATGCAGCTAAAAAAATAACTATAAATTTGTTAAAAAAATAAGCGTAGAATACTTTATTGTTGTACTGTATACAGCGTGATTTTCAATTCACCAGAAAAAAATTAAGGGATGATTCTGTCCATGAATCTGGAAAACTTTTCCCAAGGAACATAGGTCGAAATACGAAAAACTAACTTTGACCTCCCATGCGCTATCAGCAGATGCAGTTTGTACGGGAGGTCAAAAATTGATTTTCCTTTTTCGCCCTATGTTTCTTGGGAAAAGTTGTTCAGTTTCATTGGCAGAATCATCCCTTAATTTTTTTCTGGTGAATAAAAAATCACGCTGTATAATTATGTTTATTTATTAGTTACCTACTGAATTATTATAACGATTTTTATAGTTCCTAAAATAGTTAAAGTTAAGTTTATAAAAGTTTTTAGTTAGCGTTTAAGTTAGAAGTAACGACAGTTTCGGGGCATGGTGTGATTTCTAGTATTTCACCAATTTTTACTGTTCTTAGGGGCTGGCCACACAGGGCGTAAGACGGGGACGGGACGCAAAAATTACATGGAGGACGAGACGCCGCCGTTGGTGTAGTAATAAAAGCGTCCGCGTCCCGTCCTGAAATTAAAATAATACAAAGTATACTCGTATCAGCACTGAAGGATGTGATTCTGCAACTTAATATTGGATTGATTTGTAATTAATATTTAAGATTTAAATATTTGTACAGTCAAGAGTACATCAAGCTTGACACATTGAACTTCGTACTGTTCTTATTTCAATGGACGTACGGGCTAGAGTCGTACTGCGAGTGTCAAGGTTGACCTGTCGTTGACTGTACGTACCTGAATATGGAGAAACTTTTATGTACGTAACACCTTTACTTGCTTGATACTCGCAGTGCGACTCTAGCCCGTACGTCTATTGAAATAAGAACGGTACAAAATACAATGTGTCAAGCTTGATGTACTCTTGTACCCTATTGAAGCGAATAAAATATTCTATTCTATTCTTACGTTCCTTCAGTGTGACCAGCCCCTTACGAGATAGATTTTAAAAATAGAGAAATTATTGTTAAAAGTAAAATAGATTTAGATCATCGATTTATGTTTGACGTTATGCTTAATGTTATAAGAATTTATCAAAGCTTACAAAAAGGGCTTGAAAATTTTTAAATCTCTTAATCAATCAGTGACACTGATTTGATATCCACCATGACTTTTTTTTATGTAAGAGCAGGCTCACCTGATGGTTGCCTGATGGTGTCACTGCCGCCCATAGACACTTGCAACACCTGGGGGTGGTACTAATGCGTTGGCAGCCTTTGAGAAGTTTGTTACGCCCTTTTTGAATGACCCCATGTCGTAACTACCAGGGAAAACCGCAGGGGGAAGATCGTTTGAAGACTTTAAACCATCTTTCTTCTTAAATCTTCCGCATATAAAAGTGATATTCTATGAAGTATATTAAATAATTACTATAAATCTTCATTTATTTCAACGCTTACCAACCTATTTTGCAGCCATGACATGAAAACCAGAGTGGTATTTGACGGAAAGAATAACATTGTTTTACAAACTTGTTTTTTCTGAAATTTACAGCCGATTGCTTTTGGCATAGCTGAAAAATGTGTTGGTAAGCGTTTTTCATGGACGAATGTTAAGAAGAACTGACCATCCCCTTTATATAAATAGTAACCCGGAAAAGTATAAAACTAGATGACCCTAAAAATAAATAATTTCTGTCATTGTCCATGTTAATTTGATGTAATTTATTAGTAAATATTATATTTTATAATACATATCATTAAGATAATATTATCAATATTAGTAAGAGAACCAATGAATAAACGTTAAATCTACATTTTAGAAATTCCATTTATTAATTGGGTCAATAAAAGAAACGAGGTTTAAACTTTGAACTGATATGTTTATTTTGAAAGAGTTCATAAACAACATTAACATTCAAAAGTAATTATGTTATTTTGTTTATTTGTTTTAACATCGTTGACATATATAAGAAGATGCTGTCAGCCAGCACCAACGTAGCATTATTAAGCAGCAAATGTAAAGAATGTTATACGAGAGCCATGACTAGGTAAGTTCTTGACTAGGTTGTCAAAATTATGTGTTTACTTAGGTAATTATGTTTTTGTACACAGGATTCTCCTTTTATAATGAATATATGTTGTTATTATAATTACATATTATTTAGCACGTCCTTGTGGTGAGGGACTCAACACCACCAAGATACAATATTCACGCGTGACCACCTCAAGAAGTCTTCTCAGAGACCTAATTTGTACGTTCTAGCTGCCAGACGACAGAAATGGATAATGAGGACACCATAATGAGGAACCTCTCCGCATGAATTGATCGTCTCGAAGCCAGATCAGACCTGTCCGTTCCTGATATAAGATCCGATCACGAGGCTCTCCCAACAGAAATCTACTTCTTTGAGTCATTGATCAAAATACCAGACTATTTAAATATTTACTCCCAAATTTTTGCTACTTCTACAGCGTTATCTGATACATCACATAAATCCTTGTTACTGCAGGTGGAGGGTCCCAGTAGACAAGAGAGCAAATACGCCATGTTTTGATACTGAGCTCCACAGTCACAGTGCTTTAATTTTGCAAATAAAAATGTTGCTACAAACGGGTTTGGTAGCGTAGTCAACTACCCCCGTGTATATTCACAAGTCTACTCGCTGTATATTCACAAGTCTACTCGCTGTATATTCACAAGTCTACTCGCTGTATATTCACAAGTCTACTCGCTGTATATTCACAAGTCTACTCGCTGTATATTCACAAGTCTACTCGCTGACAGTGATGGTGAGCTGCTTGCTGCGGCAGTTCTCGAACCGGTCCATGGTGCGGATGTCCAGGATCATGATCACTGATATGGCGAGCGCCAGCAGCATGATGCCTGATACTAGAAGACCGGACCTGCAAAATATGAAAAGCTCTTATGTAGAAACATAGGGGAATGTTTCTTTCCTCTATGGTAGGACTGTTGGAGGGGTGTAGGATTCTGGTCCTGGATAGAATTTTCGTTCAGAACTTTAAGTTCTTTGGAGATTCAGATAATTTTATTCAATGTAGATTCTTTACAGAATACTTATTGAATGTCATGCAGAATACAATGCAAATAGAGCGAGACTACACCGTTTTGGATCGTGCTATGAAACGGCAAGAAACCACCGGCTTTTTACAATCTTGTGAGATCATAAGAAACAAAAACCAGTGGGTATGTATGATCGGACACAATGTAAAAATAATTTACAATCATTGAAAAACGACTGGAAAACAGTGCCCGTCACTTCAAGACTTTTTGCTGAGTCGTTCACCTTTTCTCTATTGCGCCACCTTGCATACCTTAGTGCTATCTATTGCAGTCATTTAAGTTTCTTTTGTTTAACCGTTAAAATATTTTTTTTTCTTTTTTAAGTGTACTTTATTATACTTTGGTTTGTAGTGTCACAATCTCAGAGTAAAAAACTATAGAGTCTGCCATATACATATTCTGTATGAGTTAGTGAAGTGTAAAGCGTCGCACTGTCGCCCATGCTAGTCGGTCAATAAACTCAGTTAAGTTTTACAAAAATCAAGATATCTTTAAAAATCTAATGTTTTAGTATAAACTTTGTTTGCGAAAGTGAAAATATATAGTTTTTTACTTGTGAATTGATCATTAATACTAAGAACGGAAGCGTAAATAATCCGTATAGCCATTTTATGCGTGATTTTTAACACCGTTTTTTTCCTGAATGGTAAGTGTTTTCACCAGAAAAACTGTGGTAGTAGCATTTATTAGTCCCATGTCACATATTTCTCAGAGAGAAAGATAAAAATTTCACGTTTTTAGGATTTGAAAAAAATCCATACAAGTTAGTATGGAGGTCCATCGCAAGAAAGTGCTACGCTTATGGCTCCCTCCTTAGCAGCAAGAGCTGCTACTAAAACCTCCTTGGTCACAATAGTTGAATAAAATGTTTTTCTTTCTTTCTAAAAAGTCTAAATTATTTGTTACTGTTTGTGTTGTTGTGTCCTATGGTCTGTAGCAGCAGAGGGGCTTAACCAGATCAAAAGCTGTTGGAAAACCAATAAAAATCTTTACCAGGTTAGCAACTAACTACACTGAGGAATATATCTAACGGCTTATTTTTCAAAAACTATGAATGAATAATTAGTCACGTACCAGATAGGGACAGTGGTAAACCCGATGCAGTCGAAAGCATCTGAAAACTTCTCTGTACTTTCCATAAACACCTGCATCTGAAATTATAAAAAGTAGGTTTTAGAATCAACTAAACATGTAAGCTTTGGGGTGAGCATAAATCAGGATCTTGTTCGGTACTTATTCGGTACTCAACAAAAAATCCTAGTAAAATTATCATTATTCGCTCTTCAACAACACTACCAAGACTGGCATCTAATCCAGGATCATCTTCAGTGCATCCAATGGATCATCAAGCTTTATTTGTCTCAATCTAGTCCTGAAAACGAAGGAACGAAATCAACCAGAAAACGCCTACAGAACATTGTTGTAGGTATATTTGCCATAATTCATCACAAATGGCTCGACGGTCTCAATCTTACGAGAGTGTATATCGCTGGAAATCAATTTGTAAAGCAGATTAGACCAAAACAACAGAAATATTTAATCCTCACTCTAATATCTTTGAAGGTCAGCGTCCCATTAGGAGAGGAGTAGACCAGAGGCAAGGAGCAGTGGAAGGCCCTGCCCAGGACGGCGGCAGGACCTTCGGGTGGTGGTGGGGCCTGGAGAGTCACTCCTTCAGGCTCCACGCCTCGCATGATTACCACTCCCACCGCCTGCCACCAGCCAGCGCTTTGCTTGAAATTGAACTCTATGGTAATCTGCAAAGACATAATAGGTCTTTACCTATGAAATTGCCGAAATTTTCTTACAGATTAATGATATCATAATTTTTATAATACTAATGCAATTTTTTTCATTTTCTTATATTTGAAAGTTGACTTCAAGGTTATAAAATAAAGTTTTTATTTTTAGTTTGATATATAAAATTTAAGGTTCGAAAATTGTTCGTCTTAATTGTCGTCCGATTTCATCATTAGATTTGTTATATTTTTTTAAAGATAATATTTTTCGAAAATAAAATTTAAGTTTCTGTTAGCTTAATGTCTTCACAATAAAGCTTAAAAAAATAAAAAAGATTGGATTTATAATTCCTAAGAAAAATGCAAAAATGTTAGTACTGAAAATTGAGTTTACTTAAAATTCGCCATACAAAACGGCAATTTCATAGGTAAAGACCTAATATTATCGTAAAGTTCCAGTTTGCAAGAGTAGGTACATCAAGTTTTACGGTGATAGCGTAAAATCGAATGTAAGAATCAAATCAAATTAAAATTCCAATGTGTCAGGGATCAATTTTTTCTTTCATTTGTTCTTTTGAACGTTTTGAACTGTGTTTCTTCGAAAAGTTGTTCAGTGTTATGACTACAGCAAAGAATATATAATATTACGCTAAACTACAGTCTGCATTGCTGCAATTTTGTTGTTGTTGTTGTTGTTGTTGTTGTTGTAAAATCTTTATTGCTTATTCTTTATTACAAAGTGGCTATTGTCTGAAAGATTACAAGCAAAGGCGGACTTATCCCTAGGTGAGATCTCTACCAGTCAACCTTAGAGTGACTAAAGGAGAAAGTATTATGATGCAGGATGCAAGCGTGCAAACAGAGCAAAACATGAAAGAAAATAAGATAAATTTATAAGAATAATAGAAAGAGACTTTAAATACCTACGTACCTAACTTAATAATAATAATAATAGAAGAAAAATAAGTATATTAATTACTAATGCTATTCCATACATACCTACATAAAAACTACATACAAATATCTATTAAATATATAGTATAACTGAACAATATATATATATATGAATACATAATAATCCATTCTAAATATAAAATATACCTACATATAACTAAGTAAAGCTCAAGTGTCAGAATTGTAACCCCAGAGTTTCTTTAGCGCAGATTTAAATGAATTTATGCTGGGTGACTTCCTTACATGCTCGGGAAGCTGGTTCCAGAGTCTCACCGCTCGGACAGAGAAGGAATTAGAAACAATGCGAGAGGAGTGGCTTGGAAAAGCAAGAGAGAGGTTCACGCTGGATCGGAGCCGGCTGTCGGAGTCAGTTCAGAACTGGAAACTTTCTTTTAGGTAGTGAGGAGTTGCAGGTTTTGATCTGTCTATCTCCAAATCTATTAATAAATAAGCGCCTGTAGTCTAATTGCATTTGCTCCTTTTAGAAAAGTACTTGCTAGAAAACTAGCTACTGTATAAATCTCTTGGAGAACAATCGGGATTTCCGCAGGTCTATTGTATCATTACACTAAAACGTTAACTGCTTATCACATCGGCCTGGCACCGCATAGGCAGGTCATTCGGCGGCTTTAAAATCTAAAATCAGCCCTTATGACAGTTCCAAGTGTTCCTACACGATAATGAAATCACAATCAAATCAATACAATACAATACAATACAATTATTTATTGATAACAATAGTTACATGTCATAGAAGGTAGATAAAAAAGTATACCTGATATACAGTTTTAAGAATGTACAATATAAAACAATAATCTATATGATTACATATCAATTTCAAATTAATTTAAATTATTACAGGTAGATCTAGAAAATCTTTAAAGCTGTAGAACTGGTAATTGGATAGCCATTTTTTTAGGTATTTTTTAAATAATGCGGTGGAAGCTGCATCTCTTATAGAGCGTGGTAGGCGATTGTATACGGGTGGACCTATTATGTACACGGACTTATCTGACCTAGCCAATTTGTGGAATGGTGTGACCAGCTGTTGCACTAACACATTGCTCCGCAGATTGTGCTTTTTATTTTCCTCCCTTCTTGCAAATAGGTCAAGGTTCAGGTGAGTAAATAGGGCAATTTGGCATACGTACTCACAAGGCAAAGTGAGTACATTAAACGTTTTGAACAGAGGTGCACATGACTCGTCGTCCGGCACTCCGGCCATGGCTCGTAACGCACGCTTCTGCATCACAAATGCACGCTGCCAATCGGCTGCACACCCCCAGAGTTCCAGTCCGTATGTCACATTAGAGTGGACCGTTGCAAAATAGCATGATCGGACTACTTCTTTGGTTGCGGTACCGGCAAGACGACGAAGTGCAAAACACGCGCGTCCGAGTTTAGCGCGAACCTCTTCAACATGTGTTTCCCACGTCAGGGCGCAGTCTATATGAAAGCCCAACAATTTTGTAGACTGGACCTGTTTGAGCTGGGTATCTCCTGCATACACCTGGAAAGGCATAGGTGCTTTCCCGTTTAGGTTGAACGTCATGAAACACGTCTTGTCGCGATTCAGGGCCAAGCCGTTTGACCTGAACCACCAATCAAGTTGTTGAACTGTTTCGTTGAGCTTGTGCTCGAGCTCTCGCTTTGTGGTTGCTGTGACCAATGCGGCCACGTCATCTGCGTACATGTACGTTTCAACATTCTTGATCGATTGAGGTAGGTCATTCAGCAGTAGGCTAAACAAAGTGTTGGACAAGCATGACCCCTGCGGGACGCCCATGACGTTCTCCATCTCTGCAGACGCTAATCGACCTTTATCGCCGACTACAACCTGTGTTCTCTGTGACATGAAGGACACAAGGAGGGCTAGTGGTGGACCGCGTATCCCATAGTGAGTCAGTTTCTCTGCAACGAGCGCGTGGTTGGCGGTGTCGAACGCGCGCGAGAGGTCGCAACACACCAGTGCGACATGGCGACCCTCTTCGCGCGCGCTCAGCACGCGCCACACCACCTCCCGAACCAGGTCTGTGGTGGAGCGGCCTGCACGATATGCGTACTGCCTGTCCGACAGTACGTTACCACTGTCTATGAATGTCAGCAACCGTTTGTTAAGGCCCACCTCAAATATCTTGCTGATCACTGGGACTAGTGAAATGGGTCGGTACGACGTGATGTCCGCCTTTTTGCCTTTCCCTTTATAAAGAGGAGATATCTTCACTCTTTTAAGCGATGGTGGATACATGCCTGTCCGAATGCACATATTAAAGAGGTGGCAAATCACAACGGCTATTGGTGTTATTGCGCCTTTTAAAATATTGGCTGACAATCCAAACAAGTCCGTGCTTCTTTTTGGTGGGATGTGAGCGCGCATTATTTTATCAATTTCGTAAGGTGTAAATGGTACCAGACGGAGTGTGGAATCGCTGGCGGGCGCTCCTGCACACAATGCTGTCAATGCTTGCGGTGCGTCGGCTGGTGGGGCGCCGCACTTGGCCGCTGCTGTCACGAACTCCATATTCAGTGCATCCAATAGCTCCTGCTTTGAGGAGTACTGTTGCCCGGCACTATTCCGTACTAGGTCGGTGAAGTCAGCGCGATCACGAACCCCACGACCAAGCTCAGTATTGATTACTTTCCACATACATTTACCCTTGTTAGGGTCATTCGAAATAAGATTGGAATAGTAATGTGTCCGTTTTTGTTTTAATAGTATGTTATATTTCATAAGGTATTCATCAGCAAGTTTCTTAGCATCGTCATTAAATTGTAAATTATTATTTATTTTTAAAATGTCAAAAAGTAAAAGTTTAAGATTGATAATGTCAGTATCTATCCATTGATTACATTTTGTTAAATTCGGACGTTTTTTAATTGGGAAACAAATGTCATATTTATTTACTATTATATTTATCACAGTTTCGGAGAGCATATTGCAGTCATCTTTATGTTTTTGGATTATTTCAATCCAGTCTATTGATTCTAGTGCAGTATAAAAAAGAGCCCTGTTAGCGCCGCTAAATGTACGTACGCTAATAGTAGCAGGTGTGGCGGGTGTTGCCGGGTGACGCAACAAGCACAAGCGCTGGGCATCGTGGTCGCTCAGGTAGGTATTTACGGCGGCGACAGTGCGCGCGCGCTCCGCAATGTTGGTGTAGATGTGGTCGAGTAAAGTACTGCTGCTACCTTGTACCCTGGTGGGAAAATCTACGAGTTGCGAGAAATTCTGAGTGGATAGTATGTCAGAGAGCTCTTTTTTTTGGGAAGAGTTTTCGAGATAGTTAATGTTCACGTCCCCCATGACAATAGCATCTAAAGCGTCATTGTTAATTTTAACAAGCAGTTTTTCAAATAATTTTAAATATTCTGTGGGACTTGTTTGATTTGAGTGGTAAATGCCCACGATAAGTATATTATCGTCAACTAAAAGTGCAGCGCATACGTCCATTACCTGTTCCTGTGACAACTTGCAATAATCTTCTTTATTTATTATTTTTACACCCGTCCGAGCGTAGATGCAGCTACCACCGTGGGCTATCTGTGATCTACAGCTGTATGAAATTAAATCATAATTACATAGTGTAACTGCGTCTAATTGAAAACTACGAAGCCAATGTTCAGTAAGAATAAGGATATCACAACTTAATTCTTTATTCAGAAGTACCTCGAGTTTTTTAGTCTTATTGGTAATACACCTTATATTTTGATGACAAACTGTGATTTGATTATGTTGAGTCGGTGCTATTGTTGTGGCCGGCGCAACCGGTAGTGGCGGGCTTGGAGGGGTTCGCGGCGGGGCGCGGAGAACGGCGGGCGAGCGGCGCGCGCGCACGCCGTCGCCCGGCGGAGCGAAACCACTCGCTGATCTCGGTCCGAGCCGGCCAGTTCTCAGGCGACATAAAGAAGTCTATCTTGCTTAGTGGTACCGTAATACCAAAGGATGCGTAATAATTATGTTTTAATTTTAATTTTTCGACGATATATCCAGCTCCGGGGCTCTTCTTCTCCATGTAGGATTTGATCAACTCTGGTGTGGTGAAAAAATCGTCTGGGTTGCCGAATTCCCTCCGTAGCAATCGGTCCATTTTCCCGATCGGTCTATTTTCCCGTCGATGACCAAGCTCACAACCCTGGTGTCAGAGTTGATGAGAAGCCTCAGGCCTCCAACATGGCTCACTAACGACTGCTCCCGTAAATAGTAGAGACTAACGGCTTCACAATAATAAAACTTACCTTATTAGTGCTATTCCTGTCAGCAAATCGAACTACCAGGATTGTATACAACTTGGTGGGTTTGACGGTAGGCTCCCCCACGGGCGTGTCCAGGACTAGATTCGTGCCGTCAGCCAGCTGGAGTTCAGGCCAGCGAGAAGAGTACAGCAGTATGCCCTTGCCCGGTGGACCTGTGAGGAGTTGTATATAATTTGTACAATACATTTTTATAACAGTAATTTAAAACATTCTAGGTCGCAAAAAATTTTACCACACAGATTTTTGAGATTTTGTAGACATAGATCAGTAAATGGCTTTATAGCTTCTGTAAAGTGCACCTTACTAAAGAATACCTCCTCATTTTCAAAACACATAAAAGCTACGATTTTAGTGCAATTTCAGCTCCATATATGGGTAATTTGAAGCACAACACTTCAAGCATTGACCATTTTCACAAAAAGGTTCTAAATTGCCGCTCCACTGAAATCGTAGCAAATGAGTCAGTTAAGTGATGAGGAAGCTTCGAAATCTGAAAATTTCGAGTTCTTCGAAAGTCTGAAAGGCACAATGTAGTAAGTACAAAAAAAGGTCTTTCGGAGCTTGTAACTTGGTTTTACACTATTTGTTGTCTATTGTAAACAACATTTTTTTATTTTTTACGACCTTACGCAGTTTTTAGGTCTACGTTGAGTGGCCATTGTTGTACAGTAGGTAGAGCTAAAGAAACAGTGCAAGAAAATACTTTGGGCTTTGTACAATGGAACCCGTTAATGGGCTAAGTTGATGGAGTTGAAATTAGTAGTTTAAGATACAAGTTCCGTAAGTAGGGTTATTACAAACGAGTTGACGTTTTGTAAGCCCGAGACGAAGTCGAGGGTTTACCATCGGCACGAGTTTGTCATAACCCTTACGGACGTGTATCTTACGACGTTTTTCAATACATTTGTGAGAAAACAGGTATAAGTAATACACTTGGTAAAGGAACCAACCATGGGTACAGTCAGCCTCTTCTCGATTTATGGTCTCCTGGTACTCTCCATTTTATTTTAAATAAAGGTAGGCAGTCGTCACCCAAGTAAAAAGTCACCACTGTAGTATTTTTACAAAATAATTTTATGATCAGAGTGTAAAAACTCCTTGGTATTATACTTTTTTTACTTACCACACTAGTTCGGTAAGTAACTACTTACGAGCAATGTTTACGTCCTTGTAAGTACGTTTTTCGAGCAAATGTATTGAAAAACATACAAAGTAACCCTATAATCCGTTTCACGCACGTTCCACGAGTCAATGCCACAGCTTACCAACATATTTTGCAGCTATATCAAGGCTATTGTGCTCCATGATCAAACAAGTAGTAATCAGCTAAAGCTGTCAGACAAAACAAGTTAGTAAAACAATTTTATTTTTTCCGTCAAATATACTCTGGTTCGTCTGGTACGTGGTGCTTTGTCTGGTTCAATGGCTGCAAAATATGTTGGTAAGCGTTGGCATTGACTCGTGAAACAGTCTATACCGACCAGTAGCATTATACAGCGCGTATTTGGGCAGTGCCTTGGAGACCCGGTCATCTTCAGGGGCTGTTGTCTCCGTCTCGTCAGCTTGCCTTCTCACTCTGTTCCATTCGGTGTCTGCGTACTCTGTCACCTGAGACACTGAGTTGCCTGAAACAAGTTTTAGAGCAAATTAGTTTTTTTGCTATAGATCTCGAGTCAGACGTTGAGTTATACAAACAAGCTGTAACAAAAAGGTTACATCATCCCAGAAGGACGTGAATCTGTCCATGAAACTGAACAACTTTCCCTAAGGAACATAGGTCGAAATACGAAAAAAAATTTAACCTCTCATAGAAACTGAATCAGCTGATAGCGCATTTTGCATGGATGGTCCAAATTTTATTTTCGTATTTCGACACATGTTCCTCAGGAAAAATTGTTCAGTTTCATGGGAAAAATAATATCCTTCAGGTACTGTTACACCTTGTATTTAACGTTCCATAAAACGTTCACTCTATCCATACAGAGAATCTTCTAAAAATTTGAAAGTGTGGTAGGTACATTTTAGTGGAGACTTACCGCAGTCACCACGCTTGTTGGAGTTGCTGCTACTCAATTGGACCGCGGTGTTTAATGGCCGCATCTCGATGATAGAAAGGCGCTGCTGCACATCCTCTGATTCAAAATCCCATTGTCACCGTTCACATAATCCACGGGAATTGGATGGTACTTCTATTCTTAGGCCGTGTGATGCCGGCAAAGAATAGTATTATTCCCATCCCATCTCTACCCGTGCGTGTCGTAAGAGGCGACTTAGGGATATCATATAAACCGAAGTAGGTGGTTTATTGATGCGATACTATTTGAAACATGTAAATTCAAAACTTCTTTGCTTGACAATAGAGTAGGATATTGGTTGGATGTTAATCACTGGGAATTTGACAATTCATCCACCAATATTCTTCTCTATTTACACGAAGACGATTGTTCACTGGAACGAAGTTATGAATTCGACTGTATCGAAGTAATATCGTATTGATATATCGAAAATTTAGAGTAAACACCCTGCGTCCCTCTGTGTATCGTACCATCTTATATACGGCGATCACCAACAACCGCGGTCCATGGTGCCAGCCGCAAAACTACAGGAAAGCTCCCTCCACAATTACAGGTAAAAAGTGTGATAAAATTTGAAGGGGAAGTACCACTTGCTAGTTTTGCGGCTGGCACCATGGACTGCGGTTGTTGGTGATCGCAGTATATAAGATGGTACGATACACAGAGGGTCGCAGGGTGTTTACTCTAAATTTTCGATATATCGATACGATATTACTTCGATACAGTCGAATTCATAACTTTTCATAACTTGGTTCCAGTGAACAATCGTCAATCGTCTTCGTGTAAAGAGAGTAGAATATTGGTGGATGAATTTTATTGTCCAATTCGCAGTGATTTTTTTAGACGGTATCACGGTCCAGTCAGACCGGTACAGCGGATTCCAGCAATACATCTGGAAAGGTTGAATAGATATTTCTTCAAAACGTATACTATTGCTAAAGGTAGGTATACTTTACCTAGTATGCCAAGAACACGACCGTCTCCATAGATGTCCTGCAGCCGAGCGAAGGTTTCTGTCATTTGCGCGTCTCTCTCTGACCACGGTCCTTGAAGAGTCAGCACCTGTCATTCATCCAGAGTACGTAATTAAAAACGGCCAAGTGCGACTCGGACTCGCGCACCAAGGTTTCCGTATCACTAAGGTAAAAATACAAATCAGGGACGCGCGGTCTTTTATTACTTGTTGTTATTTTATAGCTTTGTACCTGGGCGACCGAGCTTCGCTCTATAATAGCCGCCTCAACATTAAGATATCATCGAGTGGGCAGGCTATGCTACCCGCCAACAGATGGCGCTGTAGGTTTTTGTCTAAAATGTGGTATTTTTTAAAAATGCTTAAAAACACGGAAAACGAATTTTCTCAGACATGAGACCAAGCTAGATCGATTTTTCGCCCCCGAAAACCCCCGTATGGTAAATTTCATCAAGATCGTTTTCGAGAAACCGATAACAAAATAATATTATATCCTATACTATTGAACGAGCAATATTTGTATATATATATACATATATACATACATATATGTCCATACTAATATTATAAATGCGAAAGTAACTCTGTCTGTCTGTCTGTCTGTCTGTTTGTTTGTTGCTCTTTCACGCCTAAACGGCTGAACGGATTTTGATGAAATTTGGTATGGTGATAGATGGTAACTTGGAGACGGACATAGGCTACTTTTTACCCCGGGAAAATATCTCATTCCCGTGGGAATCTACACATACAATAATACTCTAGCGGGGTTGTATCTGCTACAGCACACCGAAACTACTTAACCGATTTTGATGGGACTTTTTTTATTCAACTAAGTATCGCTGATTACGAAAACTACTACAATTTTGAAATCCAACGTGGTAGACGTAAACTACCATTATCCCCTGGGGATAAGGTTGAGGTGCGATAGGGTTGAAATGTCTAAAAATCTATATGGGTGTCGTTTGTAAGGTTTATCGAGCCGCTGATTACAAAAACTACAACAATTTTGAAATCCAACATGGTGGACGTGAAATGCTATCATCCCTTGGGGATGAGGTTGGGGTGCGATAGAGTTGATATGTCTAAAAATCAATATGGATGTCGTTCGTATGGTTTATCGGGTCGCTGATTACGAAAACTACAATGATTTTGAAATCCAACGTGGTGGACGTGAAATACCACCACCCCTGGGATGGGGTTGGGATTCGATAGGTTTGAAATGTCTAAAAATCAATATGAGTGTCAGTTGTATGTTTATATAAGGATAGGGATAGCGGTTAAGATGGCGTTAGGGGTAGAAGCAGGGATAGGGGTAGGGTCAGGGATAGGGAGAGGGAGAGAGTGTAAGGGAGGGGAAAATGAGGGGAGAGAAAGGGGGAGGGAGGGGTAGAGGGCGTGGGAGGGGGTAGAGGGAGGGGGGGGTAGAGGGAGGAAGAGGGGGAAGGGGAGGATGAGTGAGGGGAAGGGGGAAAGGGAGGGGAATGGGAGGAGGGCGAGGGGGGAAAGGGAGGGTGATGGGGAGAGGGGAAGGGGGGAAATGGAGGGGGAAGGAAGGGTGAGGGGGGGAAGAGGGAGGGGCGAGGGAGAGGAAGAGAGAGTGGGAGAGGGTGAGGGAGGGGGAGTGGGAATGTAGGGGGGGGGATACAAAAGGATAGATAGGGAGGAATAGGGACCTTTTTTACTTTTATGAATACCTCCTCGCTACCCATTCACTTCACTCCCTTTATTGCCTTCTTTTTTAAGTTCGCCTGTAACGGTTGACAATGAAAATTCCGCACTACCTACCAGTTAAATAAAATCAAAAGATAATTAAGTTTGTAGTAAGATGCATTTATTCAACTTGGATAAGTACAAATGCATCTTTTACGTAGGGATCAAGAAGGATAAGCGCTCCGTAAAATATGTTTCAATTAAGTTCGAGTTCTGTTTTTTTATAAAATCTACGCGGACGAAGTCGCGGGTAACAGCTAGTATATATATATTTGTAATCGGTTTCTCGAAAACGACTATAACGATTTCAATGAAATTTGGTACACAGGGGTTTTTGGGGGCAAAAAATCGATGTAGCTACGTCTCATGTCTGGGAAAATTCGTTTTCCCCGTGTTTTTGAGGATTTTGTAAATTCCGCGTTTTAGACAGAAACGAGTTGGCGAGTAGCATAGCTTGCTTACCCGATGATATTTTAATGTTGAGGCGTCTATTATAGAGCGAAGCTCGGTCGCCCAGGTACTAATTTCAAATATTGTTCGTTTAATAGTATAGGATACACTGTAAACAAACAAACCTGCTTGAAAGTGTTCCCGTTTCTATGATAGGACTAAATAAAAAAACGCGTTTCTTGTAAGGGGTGAGACAATTTTTAAATAATTCGCCAGAATAACACAATATACTGTGTGAAAAAAATTAACTTTATTTATGGCTATTACGGTTCAAAAGAAACATCTCTTTAAAGGACGGACAGACAGACAGCGTAGGCTTTGGGTACGGAACCATAAAAATAATAAGAACAGCAAGGCCATCTTAAAGTTATTTAATTCAAAGGCTAAGTCAAACAGGTATACCTAAATGGTTGCCTAGACGAATGATCAATTAAAAATTTTAAGAATACTATTTACTTAGGTACATAGAGTTTTACAAAATTCCCGCACAACTAATACTTTGTATGAGCCATATTTCTTTTGCATAATCGTTTATTAAAATTTGTTGCATCTGACCTCTAGAAAAATCCCTATAACGCTTTAAATAAATTTCGTAAAACCCTGCATTACGGAATATAATATAATGAAATAAATAAATAATAGTACCTAAATCGTTTTTTTTTTAAATAATGCAAAATAAGTAGAATAGAACTTGTAAAGTAACTAGGAATCCTAGGAATATACTTGCATCTCATGCGAACCTAAAAACAAACTAGAAACCCCAAGAATCATCTTCATCTCATCTCAAGCATCTCATGCTTGAACATACCTGCGTCTCATTGCTGATATAATCTGGATGCACGTCGAGGAAATCCTGTGGCAGGACCAGGATACTTTGACCTTCCAACATCTTCCTCAACCTAGGGAAGTAACCACTGGAGAGAGGCACACTATCCTGGTTGTTGAAAACCACAATGGCTGCCTGGTCTTCATATATCTTCATCAAGTCATCTTGCTCCAAATACTTCAGCGCTGGCCGTCGATACTTTTCGAGTCCTTTCGGCCCGAAGAACAGAAACGGGCCTTCTAAATTCGCGTAACATAATGATATAGAAATTAAAAAGAATATTTTAGTTCCCGAATGCATTTTGGAGGATACGTTTGCGAGAGTACTTGAGGTCTTAAGCCACGATCACACTTAGCTGAATTCAAAGACTGATTCGGCATACATTGCTGGGAGGCTTGGTTATGTTAATTGCAATATCCTTACTTCAACGATCAATGTATGCCGAATTAGTCTTTGAATTCAGCTAGGTGTGATCGTGGCTTTAGGGAAAATATTGATTCGTTACTGCGCATGCGTTATGAATAAAACACGGACATTGATTCTACATGGGGATACACTGAGCGAAGAGAAAGTCAAAATTCTTTGGGTGTACATATTTCATTGAAATAGATTATACTTTCATATCGCAGGATTTTTTTATGACACACAAGTGTGCAAACGAGCAGGTGGGTCACCTGATGGTAAGTGGTCACCACCGCCCATAGCACCCATTGTTTTATTAGTGCCATAATTTGACATTAATAAGACAGCAAAGTGCGTTGCCCACCCTGAGAACTAATATGGTATGTCTCTTGTGCCAGTAATTTTAACGGCTCTCTTACCCTTCGAACCAAAACTCAGCCGTGCAAACACTGCTGCAACAGGTAAAAGGTGGTACTTCCCTAGACAGGCTTACATGTACAAGAGATATAGACGATCTAACGTGTCCGCTCCGAACCATCGTACCGTACGGTTAAGAAAAGCCAACATTCCTAGCCAATCATACCCGAGCGCACCGAGTCACAAATTAAATAATTGAGTTTCAAATCTCTTTGAATCATACAGTCCGCTTCTGGTAATAAAATTATGTGCGTGAACTACGTTAGTATTATAATAATCTAAGTCGTGAACCAAAGATTTTGGACTCTACGCGCAGGGCGGAGCTTACGTCAATGGCGTAAATGTATTCCGGCGTTTATTCGACTTCAAAACAAATTTAAATCCCTAGGTTGCTCTGCGTCCTTGTTTGAATATACAGAGTTAGGAAAAGTCACAGTACAGTCAACAACAGGTTAAGCTTGACACTCGCAGTGCACCTCCAGCCCGTACGTCTATTGAAATAGAAACTGTATAAAGTCTAATGTGTAAAGCTTGATGTGCGCTTAACTGTACATTACATGGTCTACCCATAAATGTGAACGTTGGGATTATTTGATGTGCTTATAGTAAGTTTTGTTTTTGTAACATTCTGTTCTGTTTCATTTTACCAATGCAACAAAACACGTTTTCCCTCTCGCTTTATTACGAAGAAAACTTAAAGATAGAAATATGGTGCTGTGCTCCCCTGCGCCGGCTGCGTCTCGGGTTAAATAAAGTCTAAAATGGTAACAAATAATAATTTATTTACAAAATCACTAACAAATCACTTAACAACACTAGCTTCGTTTGTGTTTCCTTAAATAAATTAGAACTAGGATAAAAAAAAAATCGTTCTGGCGAGATGCAGGAATGTCATGAGGAGAAGGCACAAGGAAGAAACGCTGGAAGATTCTGCATGGCCCGGAGCACCCGGGAAGAAGTAAGAGTTTTCTGAAACAAAGATATAGGAACGATTTATAAGGTGTTAGTAAAATGTTATAACAAATTATGCTTCAAACTCCTTTATTCAGAGATCTTTACATTCATACAATGCTTAATTTGATGATATTGTGATCCTTTTGTTACACCTTATATTAGGCATAACAAAAGAAATAGATGAAACTGAACAACTTTACCCAAAGGACATAGGTCGAAATACGATAATTTTTTTATGAAATTGAATTAGCAGCATTAAGGTCTAAATATTTATTTCGTATTTTGACCTATGTTCCTGGAAAGTTGTTCAGTTTCATGGGCAGAATCCCATCTTTTAGGGTTGATATACCCTTTATATAATTACACCCTGTATATTGATGAAAATAAAAAAAAAAAATGTAATGCCCACATATTACAAAAATAAATATTTTTTTTTCCTTTTTGTAGGTATCTCAAAAACTGTAAAACATACAATTGTTAAACTTGGTACGATTGTAGTGCATAAGCTACAATACAATAGAAAATAATCAAGTGCTTAATAGTTAAGTACTTGTGTATGTTTTATTTTGCTTAATTACAAGTAACGCGTTACTTACGACCTGGGTAAAATAAACATGAATCAAGTGCGTGTCGGACTACTTTGAGCCAACCTACTCGTACTACTGAAATTACGTCAATCAAAATTATTGCGTATGGTTATGGAACCCTCAATACGCGAATCGTAGTCACACTTGACCAGTTTTTACTATGGACTTACTGTTTTTATCATTAGGGTCCGTGACCCCACATTGCCGGTACGAGAGCGTGGCTTTCCGTTTTGTGTCTACGTAGCCGGGGATGAAGATACTCGGAGCGTCCAGACGACCTGAAGCCAGCAACCTGAGGAACAGTGGTTAGGTATTAGCAGAGATCGTATATTTAAATGCATATTTTTTTATATCTACAGAGTGATAAAGATCTATCGGCATGATCATTGGTTGGATGTTAGTGAAAGAAGGGCGCTGTTTACATTATTTCTCGTAAAGGGTGTCCCACCTCAGATAAAGGACTAAACGTAGCGAGGTTCAAATCTCTTCGTGTCGACGATCTGCCTGTTAGACCAACCGTTACTAAATCTTAATTTTTCCAGGGTAGCGGCTGCAATTCCGATTTATCCACATGCGTACAGATCCTCCCCCCTCCCGCACAACTTCCAGGTGATAGGAGGATCAAGATTATTTCGTAGTTGCGTATGCAGTTGCTTAGGAATCAATAGGAAACCCTAAAAACAAAGTGGTAAACTAAATCTCAAGATTATTGGCTTCAGGGCCAGTATGCTGCAGTAGATCTAGAGAGCAAGGTCCTGGTCTTCTTTAAGTCTACGGTCGCCATCTAGTTCTGGTAAAGTCCAGCTCCAGCTCGTTAACTTCAAGGCTAGTGAAGTACAGGAGTGCAGCGTCCTGGTCTTCTGCGAATCCACGCTCAACATCCACTTGAGTATTCTACAGTACCTGGTAAAGTCTAGCTCCAGCTTGTACGCTTCAAGGACGGTGAAATGCTGTAGAGCCAGCCTGATTTGAGAGTCCTTGTCTTACGCGAGTCCATGCTTGACACCTATAATGGAATCCTCAAGTACCTGGTAAAGTCCAGCTCTAGCTTGTTGGCTTCAGGCCCGGTGAAGTGCAGTAAGATCTGGATACAAGAGCCGGAGTGCAGCGTCCTGGTCTTCCGCGAATCCACGCTCACCATCCACTCGGGGACACCCATTACACGACGAACATCCTCCAGGAACTGACCACTGCAGAACAAATATACATTTCATCCACGGCAAACTAGCAAAATTCTGTTGGAGCAGGACAACCTAATTCAGGCACTAAAAGTGCTTTCAATATCCCGACACTTACATTGTAAATTTGCAAGCGCTTGGTTAAGGTAAACTCTTTTTTAACATTGGGTGGTTATAAAATTTAATCTCCAGCTAAGCAAAGGGCATTTGAGGCATTTAATACGACACAAGAGCGACTTCAAAGGAACAGCGTAAGAAGAGAGGATACAGGACAACTAAACCTGCAATCTTTTTAACCCTGATAAATCAGATGCGTTAAAAGATTCTATACGTAAATTGAAGAGCGAAGAAGTAAATCTTTTAAGCAAAAAAGAGAGAGGTTTTTAAAAGTTCTAAATGAGAATAGAAACATATTGTTTGAGAGTTTCACGATCACGAACATTATACAGATTCCGTCTGTTTTTTAACCGACGAAAAAAAAAACGGTGGAGGTTCTCAAGTCGACGCGTATGTTTTTTTTATTTTTTTTTATGTATGACCACGCATAACTGTTTACAGAGTAGTCCGATTTTGATAATTCTTTTTTTATTGGAAAGGGTATACCCCGAAGTTGGTCCCATATAAATTTGGAAAAAAAATTCAACCCTAAGGGTAGGAAAACAGGGGATGATGGATTGTTCACTGACTGATTGTAATGTATGACCACGCATAATTTTTTACAGAGTAGTCCGATTTACCCTAAGGGTGGGAAAATAAAATCTATAGTCACCAAAAATTGTAAAATAAAAGCTTTTTAACAAAAAAATTAAACCGCCGAAAAAACTGAAAAGCAAGAAATAATAAAACTTTTTTATTTAACCTTAATAACAAAGTTCTTAAACTAATGTAAGTATACCCGAGTTTTGAGTCGGCGCCGCCGCCGTGCATCACGCTTTACGTAATTAATTTGCTTGTTTGGCGCCGACTCAAAATACCTCGGGTATACTTACATTAGTTTAAGAACTTTGTTATTAAGGTTAAATAAAAAAGTTTTATTATTTCTTGCTTTTCAGTTTTTTCGGCGGTTTAATTTTTTTGTTAAAAAGTTTTTTGTATTGTATGTTGCTCATCAAAAAACCATATCGTGGTAAGAACTCGTCATACTGTTTTCAAAGAATAGAAATAACTTACAGTACAAAATGCGGTGGCTTCATAATATTAGCGTATTTGATGATATCCTTATCGGGTTCGATATTAGCGCAGGCCATGCGTTCGGCTGTGCGGCCCGGGCCAAAGATGACGAGCGAGCGTCCCACGGCCGAGACCACTCCTTCTAGAGGGAGGTTGCTGTCCACGAACATCTGACGCTCGCCACCCACATCTGGAAAAAGTTGTAAAAGGGTGAGACGAAAAAGAACTTTATATTTACGTCTATTGGCTTGCTTTTGACTTCGTTCTAGCTCTAAAGATAGAGATAAGATCGACGATGGAACAAGCTTGCCCAAAAGAAGTCTATTCGTTCGCGACATGAATAGATTTGCGATAGAATTTACTCCTAGCTGTAACATTTACAAACTGGCAGCGATGGATTTTCACAAACTCTAGTGTCCGAGTTGTTGAGTCTCCAAAAGCCTCTGACATGGCTCATTAACGACGACATCCGTAGATAGTAGTCGGGACCAACGGCTTAATATGCCTTCCATAGCACGAAATCATCTAACTTTGCGGACAATCAGGTGATTCATCCTGCAATGTCTTAACCAAACTGGGGAGGTCGCACAAAGGGATTTTTGTTTGACAGTGTCCCCACCGGAAATCGAACCCAGAACCTCCGGATGGAGAGCCGAGCCCTCTAACCACTAGGCCACGGAGGCTGTTGACTCATAGCAACAGAATAAAACTAGGTCAAAGAGAATCAGAGGAGAAAAAAAAAGGAGAAGATAGGAGACGATTTTTCCTTTACACAAGCAAACAAGAAATAATTGCAACTTACTGATGGATCCCAATCTAGAAGTCAGATCACCAACATCGCACCGCAGCGGGTTGTCTGCACCACATTCTTGACTGTACAGATCGTGCTGGAAAATTGGACAGTAAAGGTACACTAGTTAGTTATCATATGTGCATATTATTGTTGTTGATAAGAATTCTAAAAGCAGACCCTTTGATTTATAAAATTTCAGTCACAGGCAATTGTCTAGGTTCCTTCAGTTACGGCAATCTTTGGGAAGAGATAAGGTGGCTCTTCGGACCTACGAGTACGTCCAGCTTTGCAAGCCTTTCGGCTGATATGGTGATGATGATTAAAATTCTCGAGGCCAAAATTCAACGGCCTTGCGGTTGCCTTTTGACTCCCTAAACACTCAGATCATCTCTAACTTTAAGTGTCGTAAAAGGCAACCAAGGGAGTTTAAACCAGCAGCAACCGGATAGGCAACTGCGTCCTACTGGGTATCGTACCATGCTGCGACGTAGCTACAACAGTACTTACGTACGTATGCTGGTTTATACCCGAAGAGGATCTTGTTAGGGCGTCTGCAAGAACTCGCGCAAGCTCCCGCACGCGAGTGAAATAGTATGACAAAGCCCATCACACGTGCCCGCGCCGGGTACGCTGTTCATACTATTTCACTCACGTGCGGCCGCCCGAGCGAGTTTTAGTGGACGCCCGAATTGGCATTTTTCTGTGTTGCGTGCAAACTGTTTGAAGCACCAACCGGTCTTGGTCGATTTAGCAATACCTAGGACGTCCCACGGGGCGTCAACCAATAGGACGTCCAAGATATGCTCTTTTGACCGCACGATCCTCTTCCATTTTTTCCACATGGCCAAGCCAGCGAAATCGGACCGACTTGGTCTTTCTAATGATGATTGATGATGCATCCCCTCTAAAATAAATCACGTATAATTTTGGAAAGATTTTATGATTATGATGAATAAGACTCACATTGAGCGGGTCAGCGAGCTGAGTGAAGTAGGGGTTCCACCGGTACCCGCCGGCGACGCAGCGCGTGTGGGTCACCTTCACCGCCGCGTCCACCCCCACCGGGTTCACAAACACCTCCCAGTTGTGGTGGTGCGTCTGGGATATCATAAACAACATGAATGCTGGGAAAATATTTTTTTTATCTGGGAAATTTTAAGTGATTGTGCTCGCGGAACTGAATAACTTTTCGCTTGGATCATAGGTCGCGTACTGTTACTTAAACAAAATTATGCTAATGCAGTTTCTGTGGGAAGTCTATTTTATGTTTCTTGAGAAAAGTTGTTTAGTCTCATGGATAGAACCAACTTTTCCAGGTTGATAAAAAATAAATCTGTATAATTGAAAGTCTTCGGCTCTTTCACGAGAATAAGCGAATGTCAGTACAAAAGTATTTCCGAATCTATTCAAGTCGCAATGAATAGGCTTCTTTTGGGCAAGCTCGTTCCATCGTCGATCTCATCTCTGTCCTCAGGGCTAGATCGAGGTCAAGAGTAAGGTCACGCTTATGCGTGCGTTAGCGGAGGATCAGGTACGAACCCTTCCACCACTTCGAAGTCGTGCTATAACAGTGTTAAAGAACCGTGCAACGAACCTCTGCAGCACGGTACTTGAAACAATTCATTTCTTGGTGTATTCTGGTAGTGCCACTTACCAGGTTGGTATCCCTAACGCCCGGATGCCTCAGCTTGACCTCAATGACGGTGTCACTGGCGCTGCCATCGTTGTGGATGAGCTGGGTCATGCGCACGTAGCCTCTAGCGAAGCCCCCCGGGTGGTGGAAGGACGCTATGGCCCTGATTTCGCGAGCTTCTGAAGGGCTGTAGCCGCGCTCGATTGAAGAACATGCCCAGCGGCGGTCACGAGCCTTGAAACAGAAATCAGAGTTGGATTTCACTGTATTTGACCATGACGTCAATTAACCAATACTTTAGTTAGGACGTATAGCTCATTACTTCCTTACACTACATGTCTACCTGCATAAATTTTTCTATTGTCAATTTTATTTGAAGACAGAGGTAGATCAGAGGTTCATTGAGGTAGGGGAAGCACAAAAGATCCCATAGGGTCAAAGTGCTAGAACGAAGGTCCACTAAACAGAGACTCAATCCCACGACATAAAATAAGATAATTACTTAGCTTGCTTATAAAACTAGGTTGCCCGATTCAGGTCATGAAAGTAGCTGAATGCAAATAGCGCAGAATCTTTAAGGGGGTCATTATGTTGTCCAGCTGTGGGTATTGGCTGATATGATAAAGTTGATAAAATGTCTCGACTTTGTGTCACCATGTGATGTTTATCGCTTGACAACCACCAACTAGGCCACTAATATTTAGAAGAAGTTATCCGAGTCGATACTAAGGAAAATAAAGTAACCCATGAAAGATTGAATTCAGACCTTCTTGTGCAGAACGATAGAGCGCCCCAGAATGCTGTGTCTCCCGAAGAGAGTCAGCTGCGTCTCGTTGTAGAAGGTGGTGACAGCGCGTTGTCCTGCGATAAGACCGTACTTCCCGCCGAGGTCTCCCAGCTCGTACTGGTCTGGGGTTCCTGTTATTTAAACACAATAATTTAAACTTTCCCCTGAAATGCCCTGAATATGGGGACTTGACTAACCTGAGGATACATGTACGAGTATAATTGATTTTCCAGTCAATAGAATGGCCATGCTGAATATTCTACCACACCTTCACAATGAGTACGATTCTTGGGTGCGACTACTAACAGAATTTAATGATTCCTGAATTCTCTGGTATCCAATACAGTACAATATTCTTTATTGCACACAAAATTTTAAGGAAAGATACAATGATATATCCATATCATCTACACTGGACCCCTGGTAGATAATGGTTTGTTATCCTATATGTTTCTAGAACAAAGAAGCCTCACCTTTGGTGGTCTGAGGGTTCCTGGACTTATCCACATGGAAGGGGTTGTACGTGTCATACAGCGTCGTCTTCTCGCAGGGAAACTCCAGATCTTTTTCCACTGGACACTGGTCAAAAAAGTGTTCTGAATTAGTTCATGCAAAATGCAAACACTATCATCAAGCTGGATCACAAGGTGGACCAACGATCTAATGGCGGTCGTGGGAAGCCGCCGGATGCGAGCAGCGCAGGACCGGTCGTCATGGAGATCTTTAGGGGGGCCTATGTCTAGCAATGGACGTCTTTCGGCTGATATGATGATCATCAAGCTGTAGCAGAGGCTTCAAGCACAGACTTTAAGGCTGGATATTTCCTCCTGAACTCTAACCTCATAAGCAACGTTGTTATTTTTAAAATGCTCTCTCAATGCATTTTATTCTGCATGTTATGAGTCATAACTGATGACGTTCAAGTATTCTGGAAAGAATCTACATTGAATAAACAAATCTGAATATGCTGATTCTTCCAGGTGACCAAATCTTGGTTATTTGCACTCTTGAAACCGTCTTAGATGTTGAGATCGTGTTAAAACAAATCAGTTACTAAACTAGTACTCGTATACTGTGACAAATGAAATGAGTTATTCTATTGGTGTCATTATATCTACAGTCAAAATATTTTGGCTTGCTTAGAATGACAGCAGGACAGAACTAAGCTTGAGAACAGGACGGATTGATACGTGTCTTTGTCACTCCAATATCTTACGCATCGCTCCGTCCTGCTCTCACACTGCTGTCATTCTAATCGTGCTAAAGAAATAAACGTGATACTCTCCTCACCATGAACCAATTCTTGGTTCATGCTCCTCACTGTTCAAACTTCTGACTGTTCACAATGACATCCTATACTTCTAAACAATTAAGTTACCTGGTGTATCTTATAAGTGTTGATATCGTCCATTCCTTCCAATGAGACTTGCACGTTAACTGGATGGTACTCGGTCTGCTGCGTCATCTCCACTCTCCCCATCACCTGCACGGGAGAGCCGTTGCCGAACCAGTCGCGAGCTACTGCCTTGCGCCGGTGGAGACCTGTCACACTGAGGAGAAACATCATTGAAAGAAGTACTTAAACAGTTTAGCTACTTTATCTTTAATCTGCTTATAATTGGCTAAAATAAGACTGCACGCAAGACGTATTTTCAAGCGTTAATTCGTCCACGTCAAAAGCAGCATCGCCTGTCACGGCAGGTCATCATCGTCATCATCATATCGTCCACTGCTGGACATAGGCCTCTCCTAAAAATCTCCATGACGACCGGTCCTGCGCTACTCGTATCCAGCCAGGGTCTTCCCGCTACCTTGACCAGATCGTCGGTCCACCTTTTGGGGCTTTGGGAAGCCCGCCAACGCTTCGTCTTCCGGTACATGGTAGCCACTCTAGAACCCTTACATCCCATCGGCCATCGGTTCTTCTTGTCTTGGCAGGTGTTTAGCCTAAACTCTCGGCAGGAATGTGTATCTACAACTTACATAGAGCATGCCATCCTCTCCCCCCTGGCAACGGGTCCGTGATCGTCATAGATGACCAGCGACCGTCTCATGATGGAGTGCTTCCCGCTGAGAGCTATCACTGAGTCCGTAAACAACCGCCTAGTTAGACGCTCGCTGTCCACCTTCTTGCCGGCTACATTCAGCATACCGTGTCTGAAAAAATTAAATGGAACATGGTTAAGACATTTAAACAGGCGACATTTTACTTTGTTTTATTTTCGTGATGTCACAGTAGAAAATGTTAAAAATTTCACCAGCTGGCTGCTGGATTCATACGTACAAGATTCAAATCCGTAATCGGAAATTGTAATTTTGCAACTATTCAGTTTATGGAATTCAAGAGCAAACGTTAAGCGAAAACACTATCTCCATCTTACTCTGCATACTTCTGTTTCACATGTGAATACCTTTGATAATTTTATAGAGCTAGGGACGTCTATAAGCCACAATACAACCTTTGAGTGTAGGGATCCTATTTTATCATCTATGGGCTCGCTCTTGACCGATCTAGTCTTGAGGACAGAAATGAGGTCGACGATGGAACGAGCTTGTCCAAAAGAAGCCTATTCACTCGCGACTTCAGTTGATTTTTTTTATATCGCAAGTGGGCAGACGAGCTGGCGGGCCACCATGACACCCACTGTCTTATTAGTGAAATAATTTGACACTAATAAGACAGCAAAGCGAGTTACCCACCTTAAGAAATAAGATGGTATGTCTCACGTGCCGGTAATTTCACTGCCTCCCTTACCCTTCAAACCGAAACACAGCTATGCAAACACTGCTGCTTTGCGGCAGACAAAGGCAAGGGGTTGGTACTTCCCCAAACGGACTTAACTCAAAAACCCTACCACCATCAGAAGATTCCGAAGAGATTCTAAAGATTCGGGTTATATGAACTCGGGGACACAGACGAAGGCAGAGAATTTCACGCCTTGACTTAAGATGACTTATTTTATATACTGAACCAGTTAAACAAGATAACAGTCGCACCTGGTAGTGAGGTCTCCCAGCCGACACAGCCCCTCGATCCCATATCGACAGTACAGCTCTGGATGCCTGGTATCCACGTCCAGGCCATGGGGCTCCAGCACCGCCCCGGCGGACAGGCAGCGCGCCGTCCAGTTGTAGTAATCCTTCCCTGGAGCGTGTTCATGGATCGCCCACCGGTGTTCCCGGGTGTTGTTCACCGTCGCTCCGTCTGCGTGCACCTGATGAGGGGAAAGGTAAAAGTCAAGCGTGCGTGAGAGGATAACCTCAAAGTTATACACCCTCATTAGAGACGTTTCGCTAGCACGAGGCCAAAATCGCGCAAGCTTAACCCTGATGCCCTTGTATAAAACCACGGATGTAATAACTAGAATGTCATTTTTCCATTCACGTAAGAGAAACACACGCTCCTTCGCGTGGGGATCCAAGATCTTTGCATTTTTTTATCATGGGTTATAGGGCTAAAGGTAATGCTAACTTATTACCGTGCTAGCGCAGTGTCTCTAAATGATGCCCAATCAGGTTTATTTTAGGGTTATTTTACGCAGATGCGAACGAGAAAAGTTTAAACATCTACTAATATTGGGCATTGGACAGAATATTGGACTGTGTCGAAAATAAATAGTTTTTAATTAATCTTCCCAAGACACAAGAACTTCTATCCTTTGTCAAATCTGACCAGACGGGCACTTCCAGCTCTTTCAGGTCTTTGGCGACTTCACACGACCTCTTCTGGCGTACTTTAATGTCGGAGGCCAAGATTCACTTCGGGTCGTTGAGCCAGCGAAGTAAGTAAGACACAAGAACTCGACTCACCATGCTCTCAATAATGATGGTGGTATCGTCCCAAGGCCGTTCAGCGGGCTGGTGCAACACCACTCGCCCCACAATGGGGTACCGGAACACCACCTGCGCTGACGTCATCACTGTCTGGTGCTCCGTATCCGGATCATACGACAGAATCGGCCCGCAGAGCTCTCGTCGAGGAGGTCGCCTGAAAATAAAATAGTGACCACACAAGGATATTTTATTCAAGGTAAACTTTTCTTTTTCAATACCTGTCAAGTATACTAGAAGTGACCTGTTCGCTCGAAAAAAAAACAGGAAAGCGACCCGAGACATCCACTCTACGGGCTCTCTCCCGCCGCAGGTCGGTTGCGAAGCCGCAAAAGCTTCCTGCGATCTACACAGCCTACCGACCAAAACCCTTCCGACGTGAGGTGCAGACCCGACCACCTGCTTGCGTGAGGACTTTCTTGACGGTAACAAGACGGGCTACCACGGTAGCCGCTTCCTGGGCAAGTAAGATTTAGCCCGTGTTCTTGTCGACACGAAAGAAGAAGAAGAAGATACTATTTGGTAAGTTTTGAATGTCCAGTAGATAACAATATATCCTCATCATCATATCGTGTGGGTTGCAAGGTTGATGACCGACCTTACTATCCCTGGTGTCAGAGTTGTTGAGCTGTTAGAGGCCTCTGACAAAGCTCATTAACGACTACATCCGCATATAGTAGTAAGGACCTTCTTACTTTTCGGACAATCAGGTGATTCATCCTGCAATGTCCTCACCAAACTGGGAAGAACAATGTCCCTACCGGGAATCGAACCCAGAACCTCCGGATCGAGAGCCGAGCGTTCTAACCACTACACCACGGAGGCTCTTAAACAATATATCGAAACGATAGTTGTTCAGAATAAGAGCCATTACCTTTGCAACACCAAAGATCGGTGCAGGATACTATAAGGCCCGGAGAGAGGCAGGTAGATATCCCAGTAGGCTCCAGTCAGCTCGTTGGCTAGCCCTGGCAGCAGGTACCGATGAGTCAGGTACTCTGTGCGGTCTTTGTGCTTCCCGAACAGGTCTCCAAGTGGGTACTGGTCCTGTGTGCCCAGGCCTGCGAAGATATAAGCATCAATTTATTAAAGTTGGTATCACTTGGCGTATTCCAACTGCCGTCTCAAACCGTAGACTATGCGTGGCAGTCTACCTTGATGGCAAAACCGCTGGACTGAGTTTGATATAGGTAATAAATTACCATTTGTTTGGTTTGAACTGGTAGTTTTGGCGGACACAATGGTAGGTGACCGCATTTTTTTGGTACACCTAACAGCACGTCTGTAGAAACACTTTGGACTTTGAAGCATGGTAATAGAGTTGCAAATGTTTCCACTTACGTGCGGTTGACCTTACGATACAGAAGGACACAGCTGCTCATCCTTTGGTTCAAGATCCCTTTTAGCAACACCTTTGGGAAGAAATGGAGTGATACTATTTTGAGCCTTTTCTATCTTTGTAGGAAGGAATGGAGTAGTGATGGTGTGGCTTTTTTGAGCCTTCTCTTTCTTTATTTATGTATTGTTTTTCTTTATTCCCAATCCATCGCTTAATCTGCGCGTAGTAGACACGGTTGGCCAAGTGCCGAGATGCCAGCGGCGTTAATATTGACTATAGCTCTATTTATCCATTTTGAGTATAGATGTTAACTACATCCAGACACACTCAATGTAACTTATCAAAAGTGTATCTAGTACTTAGCTACATAATTTTGCTCTCCATACACAATCTGAATATTTTTGTAGGAAGATCAAGCACCGGCACAAAATCCAAATCATCCGAAGTCGAATAAAGAGTCTATCGCTTACAAAAAAAAACGGCCAAGTGCGTGTCGGGCCACGGTTCCGTAGTTTTTAGTAAATATTTCCTAACGTTTATATAAACTTTTCACCTCCTAATGCTCAGCCCTATCTTAGCGCCTGATTGCTATAGCAATTTTTTACTATTTTTAGTTTTTCAGCTATAGCTCATTATCCTGTAAAGCCTACCTGGCTGTGATAGTTTTTCTTTTAATTTTATCATATATGCTACTATTGTAAATTTTTTCACATTTCCAATAACAAAAGTTTAGCCGGCAGGGGGGGGGACACTTGACTCCAACAAAAAATTGCGCTTTCAAGCTTAATATTTCGCAAACGGTACCCTAAATCGAAAAATGATCAAACTTACATTATTTTTTAAAGACCTATCCAACGACAGCCCACATTATGTGGTAGACAAGAAAAAAAATCATCCCAATTTTACTTGTAGAGGAGGTACCCTAAAAAAAATATTTTTCAAAATTTTATTCTACCACTTTGTTGGCGTAGATAACATGTACATCCGTACAAAATTTCAGCTTTCTAGTACCAAGGGTCTCTGAGCTAAGCCGCGGACAGACAGACAGACGGACATGACGAAACTATAAGGGTTCCTTTTTGACTACGGAACCCTAAAAACTGATCAAGCGCGAGTTGGACTCACGCGCCGAAGGTTCCGTCCATACGTCCAAGGTTAATTTTTAGGACCGCAAATCTATGTTTCTTCGTAAAGGTTGCTGAGATTCACAGATGCGACAGACAGACAGATAGACGAAGTCGCACCATAAGGGTTCCGTTTTTACTATTCTGGTTCGGAACCCTAAAAATATTATAAAACCTCAAAATACGCACCTGGCGGAGGCAAGCTGTTAACATTAGCTTCGGTAGGGTTAAACAGATCTCCCGTAGAGGCACAAACAGTGAAGTAGTTGTTGACATCGGCGACCTTAGGCGGGAGCTCCATGATGTTGTACTGAAGCATGGAGCCCACGAAGCGAAGGTTAGACTCGTAGTCACCATCCGAGGAGCCCAGCTGGTAGTTCGTCCACGTCGGGTCGAATGGAGACCGCTGAGTAAACTCTACAAAGCCTCGGATGCCATCCATGTTGATAAGAGCCCTGAGAAGGTATTCTTAAATACAAATCAAGTATATTCAAAATAATATAAAAGTCGATCTAGCTAGGTTTCATGTCTGGAAAAATTAGATTTTTCCGCTTTTTTGCACTTCTTAAAAATAGCACTATTCAGAAAAGCGCCATCTGTTTCAAGGTTTCTTACGCAATTTCTCTTAATTTGTGTGCAATAAAGAGTTTCTATCTATCTATCTATCTGTTGGTGGGCTTTGGTGGAGGTTGTTTCAAGGCAAAAACTTTCGCTCTACAACTATCATCGTCATAACATCCCATAAAATTCAAATGCTGGACAGGTAGCTCCTTACTTTATGTAGTTTGCAGTACAAAACATCCTTCAAAGTTTTACTGCCGTATACTCGATGAACTTTTGTTACATGCTGTTCTTTTTTAATTCATTGGCAAGGAAAGTGGTAGCTCTAGAGTTAATAATAGATTAACTTTGAGTGACATCTTTGAGTAAGAGAGTTAGAGACGAATTTCAAACAAGTAGCTATTTAGAAGGGGCCAATTCGCGGTTATTTTCGGCGCGATTTTACGTACAATACCGCTTTATTTAGCCGTGCAAGTGATCGAATTGTTAACGATTAAGCAATGTTTGACAAAACGCGGCTAACTCGCGCGAACATCTGAACAGGCAATGTCTGCACATTTAAATTCGTTAACTCTAGCGTAAGATGCGTTAATGTTCTTCTAAGCATTCACATTGTTTATTTTTTTACATTGTTCATTTGTAGGTATAACTTTTGCGTACAAATTCTCAAATGATATAAGGATTGGTAACACAAACTTACTTTGCACTTTTCGGTGCCAACAACCTCAGCTTAGCACACGCGAGGAAACTGTCCGAATGTCTGTTATCGTATATCACTACGTAGAGATTCCTTTTAGTCACCTCCATGTCACTGCGCAGCATATTGATCACGTCGTCTTTGTATAAAGTCCTCACTCTCCTCTTGTTTGCATCTGACGCTACTTTTACAAGTCCTAAACGACTGTCCAAGTCCCCAACGCTCATGCCGTCCCCAGCATTCTCAGGGTCGAAGACCAACTGAAGAACGTTGCAGTTGTCTTCATGATTCCCTTTATCAGAATCAAAAATGTCTGTCACGAATATCTTCCACTTATGCTCCGTGTATTCTTCCTTCTCTGTTATGGCTTTGGTGTGGTATAAGTCTGCTTGGATATAAGAGTCTGCTTCGTCAAATTCTTGTGAGAAAATCCATCGAAAATGAAGAAACCCTGCGATTGGAGCGGAAAATCTTGCAACTGCATGTCTTTCGTAATGCTTCTCAGCTGAATGTATCGACGCGCAGATCACTCTGTCTCTTTCTGCTGTTTCTAAGACAATGCTCTTTCCCCAAAGCCCTACGTTGCCTGTGAGTGTGTTCCTGCTCTCAAATTCCGCGTGGTCTTTTCCAGGGATGATCAGGTAGCCGAGTTCTTCAGTAAGATCGATGATTTCTCGCCCGAGGCTGGTCTCGGAGCACCTTTGGTTGGTGACGTCTCGATAGTCGACAGGAAACTCGTGTATAGACCACTTGAAGACCCCGTCAGGGTACTGAAGAGTGGGCTGCAGCTTCGTTCTGATGCTGATTAGGGTGTCGTTCTTGTGGGAAAACTCTATCTCTCCGTGGATGCCATGTTGGGAGAAGTAGGCGCGAAGTGTGAAGCCGTGAGTTCGATGACAGCATGCTGAAATTTAGATATTTTTGTTGAAATATTCTAGACACTCAATCTACAAGTCTACAACGTTCTACAAAATATGTAGTAAAAAGCCACTATCTATGTTAAAAAATCAAAATAATCAAAAAAAATCACCTTAATACAGGGTGTAAGGGACGGTGTACCGAAAACTGAAACGGCGTGCTCTCTCAGTCAATGAAACTGAACAACTTTCCCAAAGAAACATTTCTGGGAAATGAAAAAAAAGTTTAACTTCTCCATTTAAATTGTTCACTTTGATCGAACAGTTTGTATGGAGAGACCAAATTCTTTTTTACCATTTCCCAAAAATGTTTCTTTGTTTAAGTTTGTAAAAGTTGTTCAGTTTCGTTGACTGAGCACGCCCTTTAAGTTTTCGGTACACCGTCCCTTACACCTTTTATTGTATAGTATAAGTACCTACAATTCGTACATACATACATAACATCACGTTTTTAATCACACATGATTTCGTAATGAATCACGAACTAATATCATATCATATCAACCTTAAGCTTTTTCACTACATTTATTCCTTTAAACAATTATTTTATCTTGTGAATCATTCGTTCAACATTAAATTATTTTTAACACGACCAAACATTCCCGTCACATCACATCCTACAACAAAATCTTGAAAAACTCACCGTTTAGGATGATAAAAATAACGTAAACTAATTTGAAAACCTTTGGTATATTATGACTAACTCCGTTGTACATTTTCACTGATTTCTTTACACTAAAGACACAACTTTTCACATCTTACATTGCAATGTAATCTTACAATAAATACTTGATTATTCGCGTGCGTTAAGTCACAGACTAAGTTAAGTTTCTCTACGCGAAGTGAAAGGCGAAGCAACCGGTGGTCAAACTACTTATTGTGACCAAACCAAGGCTCGTGTTAGAAAGAGATAGCTGCTATGACGTCACAAGACCAGGCCTTCGTTCCTCGAACTGCCAGCATCATGGCTTGTTGGTAAACATTACCGGATTTGAACAAATTATGTAGCGAATAGCAGTTGCAATTGATAAACGATTAGCGAACGATTTTGATACATACTTGTTCGAGAAAGTTATTTTTGTGGTTCTTAAAAAACTACACTCATCATAACATCCCATAAAATGTGGAGGGGAAGTACCATAGTCACCTCGCTTGTGAGCGTTACGGCTAGCACCATGGACCGCGGTTGTAGGTGACCGCAGTAAGTAAGATGGTATGATGAGGATGCTGCTGCCCATCCTCCAGTTTATAACCCTTAGTCGCCTCTTACGACACCCACGGTTATGTATAGGATGGTACTGTTCTTTGCCGGCACCACACGGGACTACACTGCACACCCAAAGATACAAACATTTTTTTTACAGTAAACTACAAACAATTGAACAACTTGTTTACTATTATATATTCTGTGATTGAACTCTACATTTTAATGTAGAGCTTTGACTTTCATGCTGCCTTTATTACTTTAATAAACGTTCTGACCTGCGGCTTATATATAGTTCTGTGTGACCTGCGGATTTACACGCAAATAACCCGTACCGTACTTAGTTCTTACAAGAATCCTATAGGAGAAACCGGCCAAGTGCAAGTCGGACTCGCGCACCGACGGTTAAAATAAGAAAAACTGGCCAAGTGCGAGTCGGACTCGCGCTCCGAGGGTTCCGTACCACCACATGATCATAATTGTATTAGTTGAAATTTCAGTAAGTTAATGTGATAGATTTTTTTAGTCTGACACGCGCTTGGCCAGATTTTATTATTTTAATCCTTTTATTATTTGTTGTTATTTTATAGCTTGAGCATTATAAACATACCAATTTTCACGTTTATAAGTGTTCCCATTTTTAAGATAAAGCTAAAACAAAAATCGCCTAAAAAATAGGTCTTTAGTATGGGAGCCCCCCCTTGATTTATTACTTTTTTTGATTATTAGTATTTGTTGTTATAGCGGCAACAGAAATACATAATCTGTGAAAATTTTAACTGGATTTTGTAAAAACAGCTGACTTTGGTGGAATCTTATTCCTTTGTTTTTAAATGTGTTTTAAAACAACAAACACAGTATTTATCTACTCAACAAGCTCAAAACAACGATACCCCACTCGATAGGGTAGGTCAAACTTTTTTTTACGCTCCCCCCTTTAGCTGTTTGGGAGCCCCCCTTAATTTTTTACTTTTTTTATTTTTAGTATTTTTTGTTGTAGCAATTTGTAAAAATTTCAAATTTCTACCTATTGCGGTTCATGATATAGAGCCCGCTTACAGACAGACAGACATCGGAGGCATATCAATAGGGTCCGGTTTTTTACCCTTTGGGTACGGAACCCTAAAAAAGTTAAAAATACCGTCTTAAGTCACGCAGAAGTGTATTAAATTCGCCCAAGTCCAACACCAACTTGACCAGCAGCTTATGCACTATAAAAAATCCAATTTTCACGCTCGTAAGGGTTCCCGTTTTTATGATACAGCTAAAACAAAATCGAGCAAAAAAGCTTAATAAGCCAATCTGGGGATTGAACCCGCGACTTCCTATAAGAGCTATGTAGATAGGTTCTTAATGAAATTGTTAACATAATTTCAGAATGTTACCTTAGTTCTATGATACTGAACAACTTTTCCCAAGGAATCTAGGTCGAAATACGAAAATACCGCTTCGGCGATTCCTAGAGACTGAGTCGACTGATAGCGCATTCTGTATGGGAGAGGTCAAAAATTTTTTTCTTATTGCGAACTGTGTTTCTTGGAAAAAGTTGTTCAGTTTCATGGCCCTAAGGACATGAGGTACAACTTGTTAAATCTATGTTTGCTATTTCGCATCGCTCTCTCTCTCTCTATCAAATTAATATGCGTAGACGCACCGAGTAGAGGTCCCGTTTGAGCAGTTACCATTTGATTTGTTACGTTACAGTTACGACATTGTTGTACAGTCAACGACAGGTCAAGCTTGACACTCGCAGTGCGACTCTAGCCCGTACGTCTATTGATATAATAACTGTACAAAGTCCAGTGTGTCAAGCTTGATGTGCTCTTGAGTGTACCTTCTCATTACATTGTACTCATGTATTGTCACAGATTAGACAATAGTACACTGACGTTGTGTTGTAAGATCCATTTTCTTCGTTTATTGCAACCCTTACCTACACATTAGCAGCTCGCTATGACAAAAGCAATCCGCTAAAGCCCTTGGCTAAAGCTGTCAGTATAAGGTTTTGAAGCTAAATTAAAGATAGAAATTAAGATAGAATAGAATAGAATAGAATAGAATAGAATAGAATAGAATAGAATAGAATAGAATAGAATAGAATAGAATAGAATAGAATAGAATAGAATAGAATAGAATAGAATAGAATAGAATAGAATAGAATAGAATAGAATAGAATAGAATAGAATAGAATAGAATAGAATAGAATAGAATAGAATAGAATAGAATAGAATAGAATAGAATAGAATAGAATAGAATAGAATAGAATAGAATAGAATAGAATAGAATAGAATAGAATAGAATAGAATAGAATAGAATAGAATAGAATAGAATAGAATAGAATAGAATAGAATAGAATAGAATAGAATAGAATAGAATAGAATAGAATAGAATAGAATAGAATAGAATAGAATAGAATAGAATAGAATAGAATAGAATAGAATAGAATAGAATAGAATAGAATAGAATAGAATAGAATAGAATAGAATAGAATAGAATAGAATAGAATAGAATAGAATAGAATAGAATAGAATAGAATAGAATAGAATAGAATAGAATAGAATAGAATAGAATAGAATAGAATAGAATAGAATAGAATAGAATAGAATAGAATAGAATAGAATAGAATAGAATAGAATAGAATAGAATAGAATAGAATAGAATAGAATAGAATAGAATAGAATAGAATAGAATAGAATAGAATAGAATAGAATAGAATAGAATAGAATAGAATAGAATAGAATAGAATAGAATAGAATAGAATAGAATAGAATAGAATAGAATAGAATAGAATAGAATAGAATAGAATAGAATAGAATAGAATAGAATAGAATAGAATAGAATAGAATAGAATAGAATAGAATAGAATAGAATAGAATAGAATAGAATAGAATAGAATAGAATAGAATAGAATAGAATAGAATAGAATAGAATAGAATAGAATAGAATAGAATAGAATAGAATAGAATAGAATAGAATAGAATAGAATAGAATAGAATAGAATAGAATAGAATAGAATAGAATAGAATAGAATAGAATAGAATAGAATAGAATAGAATAGAATAGAATAGAATAGAATAGAATAGAATAGAATAGAATAGAATAGAATAGAATAGAATAGAATAGAATAGAATAGAATAGAATAGAATAGAATAGAATAGAATAGAATAGAATAGAATAGAATAGAATAGAATAGAATAGAATAGAATAGAATAGAATAGAATAGAATAGAATAGAATAGAATAGAATAGAATAGAATAGAATAGAATAGAATAGAATAGAATAGAATAGAATAGAATAGAATAGAATAGAATAGAATAGAATAGAATAGAATAGAATAGAATAGAATAGAATAGAATAGAATAGAATAGAATAGAATAGAATAGAATAGAATAGAATAGAATAGAATAGAATAGAATAGAATAGAATAGAATAGAATAGAATAGAATAGAATAGAATAGAATAGAATAGAATAGAATAGAATAGAATAGAATAGAATAGAATAGAATAGAATAGAATAGAATAGAATAGAATAGAATAGAATAGAATAGAATAGAATAGAATAGAATAGAATAGAATAGAATAGAATAGAATAGAATAGAATAGAATAGAATAGAATAGAATAGAATAGAATAGAATAGAATAGAATAGAATAGAATAGAATAGAATAGAATAGAATAGAATAGAATAGAATAGAATAGAATAGAATAGAATAGAATAGAATAGAATAGAATAGAATAGAATAGAATAGAATAGAATAGAATAGAATAGAATAGAATAGAATAGAATAGAATAGAATAGAATAGAATAGAATAGAATAGAATAGAATAGAATAGAATAGAATAGAATAGAATAGAATAGAATAGAATAGAATAGAATAGAATAGAATAGAATAGAATAGAATAGAATAGAATAGAATAGAATAGAATAGAATAGAATAGAATAGAATAGAATAGAATAGAATAGAATAGAATAGAATAGAATAGAATAGAATAGAATAGAATAGAATAGAATAGAATAGAATAGAATAGAATAGAATAGAATAGAATAGAATAGAATAGAATAGAATAGAATAGAATAGAATAGAATAGAATAGAATAGAATAGAATAGAATAGAATAGAATAGAATAGAATAGAATAGAATAGAATAGAATAGAATAGAATAGAATAGAATAGAATAGAATAGAATAGAATAGAATAGAATAGAATAGAATAGAATAGAATAGAATAGAATAGAATAGAATAGAATAGAATAGAATAGAATAGAATAGAATAGAATAGAATAGAATAGAATAGAACAGAACAGAACAGAACAGAACAGAACAGAACAGAACAGAACAGAACAGAACAGAACAGAACAGAACAGAACAGAACAGAACAGAACAGAACAGAACAGAACAGAACAGAACAGAACAGAACAGAACAGAACAGAACAGAACAGAACAGAACAGAACAGAACAGAACAGAACAGAACAGAATAGAATAGAATAGAAATAACATTTATTCATTGTAATTCATAATACATGAAACGATTAGCTACCATGAACATTATTTATAGTCATGAGTTTACAAAAATAAATATGAGGCAACTATGTCGTGATGTCTATTATGTGCGACAGTGAAAAGGCGCTGGCTCAGCATATTGTCGCAGCAAGCTACGACGCTGGTGATTCTGCCAGAAACCTAAGTGAGTCGACATAAGCGACACAGAAAAGGATCGATAAATTAAAGAATTTGTAAAAAAAACGTAAAGTGCGAATAAAAAGTAGTGTGTGCATGTATGTGTATGTGTGTGTGTGGGGGGGGGGTTCGTGTGCGAGTAAGGGGGGGGGGGGGGAGGATCAGCAGAGTAGGATAACGGTGTAGTGATTTTAAAAGTAACTAACACAATTTACAATACGATACCCGGAAAAGTCATAGATATAATGTGCTCATTTGGAAGATTGATCTAAAAGGTAATTTTTTAATAAAGTTTTAAAATGTTTAATTGATTTCGTGTTTCTTATAGGAAGAGGTATGTTATTCCAAATTTTTGCCGCATTATATCTGAAACTGCCGCGGAACGCAGTTGTTCTGTGGTTAGGTATAAGAAGGGGAGGGACACAGGGTCTAAGATAATCTATGTTAGAATTTCGAGTTGTTCTCCAATTAAGTTTTTTATATAGATGCTCAGGACTTTTGTTTTTAATAACTCCGAATAATAAAGTTGCGGTGTAAAGCTGTAGCCGTTCTTTCATTTTTAATATTTTTGACGAGTTTAGATAAGGCGTGACATGATTGCGAGGAGGGATTTTAAAACAAAATCTGGCACAGGCGTTTTGTATTCGTTGAATCAACTATATAAATAGTCTTTTATTATATTGTTTTAAAGGGCCCCATACAAAGCCCTGCCTGCAGGGCCCTGCTTGCAGTGCCATATGCCACTGCCAATCGTACTTTGTGTGGGCATGCAGGGCCGACAAAATGGCCGTTACATCGGCCCTGCAACACCACACACGGTACGATTGGCAGTGCGCACTGCAAGCAGGGCCCTGCAGGCAGGGCTTTGTATGGGGCGTTTAAGAGAGGTGTGTAGCTAGAGTGCGCGTGATCGATATACGGAATCAATGGAGCGACTGGGTAAGAAACCCTTAGTAAGAGCCTATAGGAACATATTATAGGGCTGTATAGTTTTCAACTAATATTTACAAGTGTGAAAGAGAAAGCGTATCAGAGCGAGACACATTTATTTTTGTTGTATTCCAACAGTCAGAAAAAGAAACTGGCCAAGTGCGAGTCGGACTCGCGCTCCGAGGGTTCCGTACCACCACATAATCATAATTGTATTAGTTGAAATTTCAGTAAGTTACTGTGCAAAATTCTTTGACTCCGACACGCGCTTGACCAGATTTTATTATTTGTTGTAATTTAAGCACTATAAACATACAAATTTTCACGTTTGTACGTGTTCCCGTTTTTTTAAGATAGAGCTAAAACAAAAATCGCCTAATAAAATAGGTCTTTACTTTGGGAGCCCCCCTTAATTTATTACTTTTTTTATTTTTAGTATTTGTTGTTATAGCGGCAACAGAAATACATAATCTGTGAAAATTTTAACTATCTAGCTATTATTGTTCAAGAGATACAGCTCAAAAAAAAATTTGTAAAAACAGCTTACTTTGGTGGCATCTTATTCCATTGTTTTTAAATATTTTTTGAAACAAAAAATACAGTATTTATCTACTCATCGAGCTCTAAACAACGATACCACACTCCATGGGGTAGGTCAAACTTTTTTTTACGCTCCCCCCTTAGGGTGTTTGGGAACCCCCCTTAAATTTTTACTTTTTTATTTTTAGTATTTGTTGATGTTGCGGCAAGTTTTACACACAATTTGTGAAAATATCAAATTTCTACCTATTACGATTCATGAGATACAGCCCGCTGACAGACAGACATCGGAAGCATATCATTAGGGTCCCGTTTTTCACCCTTTGGGTACGGAACCCTAAAAACAAGTTTGTTAAACAATCTTATTCTTTCCGTCAAATATACTTTGATCTTAAGTATCACGGCTGCAAAATGTGTTGGTGAGCGTTGGAGTAAACGAAAATAATGCATACCTTTTTCTATCAAGAACTAATTAAAAGTCACCCTATACTCACAACAAACAGCCCATCAAATTGATCCAGGGCCGTGAGTCGTGACGTCACAGCTGCGTCCGCGCAGTAATTCCAACGCCCGCGCTATTTCGGCTTGGCATGGCATGCGCACGCACACTGACTGACTCACGCTGAAATAAGGTTATTGTAATCCACACCAAGCGCGTTCATACGTTATACAAGGTGTAACAGAAAGGGTATATCAACCCTGAACGATGTGATTCTACCCACGAAACTGAACAACTTTCCCTAAGGGACATAGGTCAAAATTTTAATGCGCTATCAGCTGATTCAGTTTCTAAGGGAGGCCAAAGAATTATTTTCTTATTTCGACCTATGTTCCTTAGCATAAGTTGTTCAGTTTCATGGGTAGATTGACATCCTTCAGGGTTGGTATACTTCATATCTTAGGTATAAATCAACCTCACAGGGTAACCTCGGTGACAACTGCAGATTAGAGGATGTTGACGGATGACCTGGTCTGGTTTCATATGCCTTGTAACCCACGACTGGTGAAATGAGTAAGAAATGAGAAAATACGTTTTCAGATTCAGATAATTTTATTCAATGTAGATTCTTTACAGAATACTTATTGAATGTCATGCAGAATACCATGCAAATAGAGCGAGTCTACGCCGTTTCGGATCGTGCTATGGCAGCGTAAAAGAAACGGCAAGAAACCACTGCAGCACGGCCTACTTTAAGAGTCAGCTTTTCCTATACTAGTCGGCTTTTCCTTTTCCTATAGTCGGCTTTTCCTATACGTTTTCCTATGTCACTATCACGTGATGCAAATTAACTAAGAAAAACCGACCAAGTGTGTGTCGGGTTCCATAGTTTCTTTAGGATTTTTTTGACGTAAAACTGGTTTGATTACCTTTTACCTCCCTATGCTCAGCGAGGTGTAAGCACCTCATTTCTATTGGTATTTTTATTATTTTCAGTTTTTAGGCTTTAGCTCATTAAGCCTACTTAGCTGTACTTTTCCTTTTAATTTTATCATATGTAGTACTATTGTGAATTTTATCACATTTCCAATAACAACCGTTGAGCTGGTAGGGGGGGACACGACTCCAACAAAAAATTGTGCTCTCAAGCTAAATATTTCGCATACAGATCCCTAAATCTAAAAACCGGCCAAGTGCTTGTCGGGCCAGCCGCAGTATAGGGTTCCGTGGTTTTTTTACGATTTTTATCGCAAAGCGGGTTTTGAGTAACTATTTCTTAACATTTATAACATAATATTTTTACCTCCTAATGCACAGCGAGGTCTAGCGCCTGAATTTTATTATTTTATTCCGGCCTTAGATTTTTATTTTTTTTATTAATTTATTGCAAACTTCACAGCATAAAAAAATAAATTTGACAAACGTATTAAAATTGTGTACAGCCAATGAAGAAGTTCAACATATTACAAATTACCTTAGACAGAAGGCGAGAGAAAAAGGAAAATAACATTGCAAATGCTAGACAAATCATAAACGGAATGTAGTGTGTAAAGTGTGTGTTGTATGTGTGTTACTGTGTGAATGCGATGCAAAAAAATAGTTATTTGTTATGCAAGGCAGCAAAAGCGTTATTTGGCGTGAGTGCCTTGTATTGAAACCTGAGCAAGCGAAGGATTCTAGAATTGAACCACGAGCGAAGCGAGTGGTTCAAAAGAAGAATCCTGAGCGTAGCGAAGGTTTCAAGGCACGAAACGCAAAATAACTTTGCTGCCGAGCGAAACACAAAATTTTTCACCTCACTAAATCGAGGAAGCAGCCAGTACCGCAGCGTGGAGGTCTGCCATACTGCATTACTTTCGAACTCAGATAGTCTAGTAAAGTGAAGAGCACATCAAGCTTAACATATTGGACTTCATAACGCGCTTATTTCAATAGACGTACAAGCTAGAGTCGCGTTGAGAGTAGTGTCGTTGACTGTACAATTATTCTTTTTAATTTTTTTTTTTTTTCATTTACCTACCTACCTACCTACTCCAAAAATCAAACTCTTGGTCTTTGTACCTAACAATATAAGAGATAAAAGATAATTATTACATTACAGGTGTTCTTGTAGCAATTATTACGTGGATTGGGCTAAGTAAAAAATCTAGATAGGTATAACTACTATAAAAATCTCTTTTGAAAATAAATTGTACAACTTTACATAAAACATGATCTAAGGGGAGGCCTATGTCCAGCAGTAGACGTCTTTCGGCTGATATAATGATGATGACATAAAACATCTTCAAAGTTCATGTGCTTCGGAAGGAAAAAATAGCCGAGTGAACGACTCCTACTCAAGATTAAAAATCGTAAAAAGATCAATGAATCGACTCATAATTATCCTACTTCCTTTTCCTACTCTTTCACGTAAAAACTACTGAATGGATTTTAATGAAACTTGGCACACATATAGGTTAGATCCTGGAATAACACATAGGCTACTTTTTACCGTGGGCTAACACTTCATCCCCACGGGAAAACGCATTTAATACGGGTGAAACCGCAGATTCTGCGCAGACGAAGTCGCGGGCACCAGCTAGTTCGTATATAATTTATTTGTTGTAACGAAAGATAGTTCAAAGTTTAGTTTAAAATAAAACATTCAAAGAACATACGACACATGACGGTATATTCCCCGGACTGAAGGCGATTCTAATTTTACTCTACATCAAGAACAAAACGAATACAAAATATGACCTTGATCTGAAAGCCATCTGGACATGCATATGTATGATGCAAATGCGACTCTACATGCCAATTGGTGAAAATTGTGTGGTTGGTATGTATTTGCCTCCTGCACTGTAGGTCGCGGGTTTGATCCTCGTCTAGGGAAAATATTTGTGTTAAGAACATAGGTGTTTCAATTGTTCTATGTCTGGGTGTTATTTATTAAATCAGTCTATGATAACAGCCCACGTGGTATAGTGGTTAGAGCGCTCGGCTCTCGATCCGAAGGTTCTGGGTTCTATTCCCGGTGGGGACACTGTATAAAAAACCGGTCAAGTGCGAGTCGGACTCGCGCGCCGAGGGTTCCGATATACCTATAGTATTTTTGGAAGCAATAAAGTCCATTTTCAGGACCGCAAAACTAAATTTGTTTGTAAAGGTTTTTTGCAGATTTCTGAAAAACTGTGCAACTTAGAAAGATCGTTTTATTTTTGCTGTAAAGTTTACATAAACCTCTGTCAACTGTAATTAATTCAGATTTTCCCTTACTCAAACTTCGGAGATAAGGGGGGGGGAATGGTTTTTTTTTTGACATTTTTCATCATAACTTGAAAACTAAGAAACTTAAAAAAATACAAAAATATATTTTAAAATGTACAAGTAAAGCCCTTTCATATGATACCCCACTCGACCTAGTAGCGACAATTTGAAATTTGGCCCCCCCTATTTTGGCCCCCTTTACATTAATAATCATACTTTTTTCAAAAAAATTTCATGTGCAATTAAGTTGGGCAACTATATTCTAAAACTATTCCAAATTTCAGCTCGATAGCGTAAGTGGTTGCTGAGATATAGAGGTGTGACAGACAGACAGACAGACAGAGCGGCACCATAAGGGTTCCTTTTTTTTACCATTTTGGTATCGGAACCCTAAAAATCTCTTTATGCGACCTTCCCAGTTTGGTTAGGACATTGCAGGATGAATCGTCTGATTGTCCGAAAAGATAGATTATTCCCTACTTCGGAAGGCACGGTAAGCCGTTGGTCCCGACTACTATCTGCGGATGTAGTCGTTAATGAGCCACGTCAGAGGCCTTTTGCGACCAACAACTCTGCTACCAGGGTCGGTGAGGTCGGTCATTGACCTTGGTACCCACACGATATGATGATGAGTCATAGAAACCCCTATATTTATTTTTATTTATTTCTCTATCTTTCTGGCTGGATGTATTTACAAACTAGTTACTTGCCATATGAAACAGTTTTGATTTATCAATGAATAAACTTATGAAATCGTGAATTGGTAGACGGACCTACCTAACCCTAGATAGAATACCATCTTGAAACTGAACAACTTTCAATGAAGCAATCAATCAGCTGATTTCACTGAACAAAGCTTTGTTTTAAAGTAGACAGTAGATATGAACCGAGCTTCAACTTTTAAGATAACTTGTGCAACTTAGACGCAGTAAGGAAAAGATACCCTAATATCTATAAAGCATATGCACAAGTTATGCATATTGTGTTCGAGCACGTGGTTGATGACGAAGAACTAGACTAAGACGTCATTAAAGTAACGTCACCAGCCATTTGCCAAATATTTGATTAATTGCGATAACAACTACTAACTATCAACCGTACTCTACTGCCCCAAAATCTCCTAACTGCTATCCTAAAATACTGCCGACCGCATGACGACTGACGAAGTCTGAAATTCCGGAAAACAAATCAGGTGAGCTGATTATTTTTAAAACAAAAGAAAATCGGCGGCCGAGCTCACCAGCAGACGGAACCGTTCTGATCGAAGATCTACCTATCGCATTTGTCGAACTAAAAAAGGAATCGCGAACGCAACAGTCAGAATCGGGAGTAGAGGGGTGGGGGAAGCGCGCGGGAAGGGGGAACCGAACTCTGGATACTCCGGAGGGAACGAAGATTCTGAGTCAGGGTGGGACTGCCGAGTGGTACAGTCTTTCCTTCGTCGATCGATCCAACACAGAACACAATGGTAAGTTACGCCAGTGACACAGTGAGCCAGTGAATATTGATAACAATGTGAACAGTGAACATAGTGGTGATGATAATCAAGGGACTGAATTGAAACTTAGTGATGTTAACGACAAAGAGGATTTCGGAAATCGCGAAGTTTATGAGAAACCTGAAGTTAATCGCGTGATTACAAACGGCTGTGAAAAAGTAAATATTATAAAGTTAACATACGAAATATAAACTAAACTTAAAACTCAACTTAAACTTATTGTAATGCAACTTTATACGAATCTCAAAATTTATCAAATCAATAAATCTAGTGAAAGCAACAATTAAAAAGAAGTAGCACAAGAAATATTAAATAAACAAAAAATACAATTAAAAACAATCGCGAATCGTTTTTCGACGGGAAGCAATCTATAACATGAATCATAATTTTTCTATTGTAAAGGACAAAAAAAAAACATCCAACTAATAAAATTTTATTTTAGTCAATGATTTAGAAAATCACTACTAAGTAAAATGTGTAGCTTGACACATATCCAGCCAAACAAAAATTACCAGAGACATCTAAAGTTCCAAGTTTATAAACACAACAACTCGTTTTACAGTATCACTGATACTTGAATCTAAATCAAAGGAACAAACCTAATTGTAACTGAAGTAGAGTCTATAAATAAAATTTTACGCAATCAAAATGCGCAGGCGTTGTAGAGTGAAGCTGTAAGAAGATCTGCGCTAAATATAGAGGCTTCTGGCAATGCGCCCGCGCAGCCCCGCCTTAACGGGAAGCTGTTGACGACGGACGCAATTAGACACATTCTCAACTAAACAACAGGCTGTATAAAAATCTGTAATAAATAATTTAGATACCTTGAGTAAAATAAGGATAATTTTTGAAAATTTTCCAACAGTCGCGCATTCATCTGCTAAAAACAAAAAATTCTGAAACTCAGTTCAAAATAAGCTTAGGTAAAAATTAAAACAAAGCTAAACTAAACTTATGGGATTTATTGGATCAACAAATTCATACCAAAGACTATCAAAACAAACCAAAATTCAGAACACTTCAATAGCACGGCCGCACATCAGTAGAAACACTTTTGGACCTTATGGCGTGGTAATAGAGTTGAAAAAGTTTCTACCGACAAGCGGTTGACCGTACGACGGTGCATATACTTAATGGGTACTTTTAAGTTTCACAACCTTTAAATTAAACAAACCAGTAGGTAAATGCGACTCCTTTGATGTCAAAGAATACAATCGAAATCTAAATCTCAAATGTTCTTCGGACTTTGATTATCAAGTCTACCTATACGACTTATTAATAAAAGAACGAAGTGACATGAACCGTGATCTACCGTGACCGTGAGGCGTAACTATCGTGACGTTGCTCTACAACATTATAAGTGTTACAAGTGACAGCTCAAGAGACCAAATCAGTTTTCCCTTTATTACAGGCGGATAAGAAAGAGAAAGTAAAGAAGAAGAAGGTAAAGGAAGATGCGCCAGCAGAAGAAGCCCCGGCACCAGCGGCGGCGCCCGCGCCCTCCAGCGGCTCGGACAGACAGAGCAGCCGTGGAAGCCGCAAGGCCAAGCGCACCGGCTCCAATGTCTTCTCCATGTTCTCACAGAAGCAGGTCTCCGAGTTCAAGGAGGTGGGTATCAGGGAACTCCAGACCAGACCCTCATCTGTCAACGGACGTGTGCCATCTCTAAGATAGAACGGCTTTGCTGCACGGTATCTACCATTGCTTTACTGTGTATGCTCAGCAGACGAGTTAGTTAGAACTAAATTCTGTACCCAAAAACAACATGTTATATTTTCTTTACCAGCAGACTGGTTAACGATAGTTTCTTTTAAATCAAAATTTTCTAGTTGATTGTGATTTTAAACCGTATAAAATACAAATAAAAGATGAAAGGGACAGGTGTCCGAAAACTGAAAAGGCATGATCAGTGAAAGTAACTGAACAACATTCAGTTAATAAAACTTTCAGGAAATGAAAATAAAATCAGCCTCTCCGTACAAACTGACCAATAAAACTTGCATTTTTTTAAGGAGAGGACGATTTATTTTTTTCATTTACTGAAAGTTCAATTACGTTGACTGACCTTGCCTTTGTTTTCGGAAATCTGTGTTTATATTAAATACAAAAATATACTTGATCTAATTACAATTTCTTATAACAGAAGTAAGTTGACAAACAAAGTAGTGATAACAAAAGAATGGATGGTATTTTCTGAGTAGAGGACAGGAAGGCATCTTCTGTGATATTCTCTGAAGCGGAACAATTGCGGGCTATTGATCTTGAAGCTCCGAGAATCCCTATGTTTGGCTTGTGCCAGCCATGTTTAGTAAACACGTGGATATTATCTCTATCATTCGTCATCGATGTAGTGACATCAATTGAATAGTTTACAAAATATTTTGTAGACCGAGGCGAAATTAGAATTTTTGTTCTTTATATTTTGTCTTTGAAGTTATAATAAGAGATGCTTTGATCAGCTTTCTTTGAGCTTTTGCGACAAAATTTATTTATGTTTCATACATAGCATAATTTTATTTTAATAAAATTGTGTTATTTTTGTTGTGCTTTTGGGTACTACGTCTGCAAAAAATATATTTCCTAGGCTGTTGTAGGAACAGTCAGGTGGAATGCACTACTCTATTCGACAAGCTTTTGAGACAGTAAAATCCAAAACTTGTTTCGCGTAAATTGTTCACCTTAAAGACTACCGATTTGACAACCAAGTTTTGAATTAGACTTTTTCGAAATACGTTGTCGGATATTGAAAGTAGACCACCACATCTATAAAAAAACTAACCTATAGTTTTGATTGTCCCTCAGGCCTTCCAGCTGATGGACCACGACAAGGACGGTATCATCGGCAAGAACGACCTCCGTGCGACCTTCGACTCGCTCGGCAGACTGGCCTCCGAGAAGGAGCTGGACGAGATGGTGAACGAGGCTCCTGGCCCCATCAACTTCACCCAGCTGCTGACCCTCTTCGCCGGCCGCATGTCCGGTGGCTCCGACGAGGACGACGTCGTCATCAACGCCTTCAAGACCTTCGACGAGGAAGGCAAGATCGACTCCGAGAGGCTGCGACATGCCCTCATGACCTGGGGCGACAAGTTCACCGCCGATGAAGTCGACGAGGCTTACGACCAGATGGATATCGACGACAAAGGCTTCATTGACACCACCAAGCTGATCACCATGCTCACCGCCAGCGCTGAGGAGGAGGAAGGCGGTGAAGCCGCGTAGACCCGCATTCCGCGTTATGGTTAAGAACTTAAGATCTATCAGCGATTAGCCAGCCAGCCATCATCAGGCAAAGCAGTACCGCCCGGCCGACGGTTCGACAACATCCGACGAACCATTTTATTTATTTATTTAATTATTGTTTCCATTTTTTTAATTTATATATAATGAAAATATAGTTCTACTATAACCAAAACATCTGGTAGTACTTTTCCGTACTATTGTGGTTTTTATATCAAGACATTTACTTTTAAGAATACTATGTATTCTTGCAAACAAGAATAAATTTATGGATTCTGACTGATAAGAAGAAAGGAGAGCCCTTGAGGCCACGTTTTTATACTTGGCTGTTATTATTACACTCCACACCTCGACACCCTACTTTCCTTTATTTAAAAAATACACACGCTCAAAGTATAATTTGAAAGAGCTTATCTTATAGTTACGATAGAAAAAATAAGGGCCCTCAGCGGTTCGAAGGTACCTAGTTACTTCACATGGCAGTTTCTTCGCGTCGTAGTTTAACAATAAAACCTCTGGGTTCGATCCCAATGGCTAACAAAAAATACTTATGTATTTTCTATGGATTTTTCTATAATGATTTCAGATTTGTTGACAAACAAAGTGTCAACAATATGTTTGAAGGAACTTTTTAACTTAAAAGAAGCATTGTGCAAATAGCCGATAGATAAGCAAAACGGGATAGTTACCTACTATGTACATACGGAAGTAAGGACATAAGACACTCCTAGCCACTGCAACTGTTGAAACAAAAGATGTATTTAAAGAGTCAAGCTTGACGTACCTACCTACTTTCGACTTTGCTTATTTATCATCATACCTACAAGCCGAAAGACGTCCAATATTCTACAACAAGAAGTGTACCATTCTAAAATCCGGGCAGTTCAAAAGCTGGCGCTCTATTTTTGATTTTCTCGTGCGAGTAATAATCGCTCGTACAGTCAAGAACACATCAAGCTTGACACATTGGACTTTGTACCGTTCTTATTTCAATAGACTTACTGGCTGGAGTCGCACTACGAGTGTCAAGCTTGACCAGTCTTTGACTATACTAGTGATACGAGTATCTGTTCGATCCCCGCCGCGCCCAGGGCAAACATTTGTGTTGTGAACACAAGTGTTTGTTCTGTGTCTGGGTGTTATTTATCTATATGTATGTATTACGTATAAGATGATGCAACCATGGAATGGAATACGCCAGGGCAGGCGTATCATCATAACATCCCATGAAACGACCACTAACAGGACAGCTGTCCTGTTAGTGGTCGTTTCACAGGGAGCTCCAAAATTGCTTTTGCTGAAACAATGTGAAGGGGAAGTACTACTCGTATATAGTCCCCAAGCTTTTTAGCGTTACGGCTGGCACCATGGACCGGGGTTGTTGGTGACCGCAGATTGTAAGATGATACAATACACAGAAAGATGGTGCTGCCCATCGGGCCCATCCTCTGATTTATTAGCTCCAGACCCTCAACTGGATCACTTAAAATCGAACGCTCAAAAAACGTGCAGCAGACTACAGTACTAATAATATAATACAGGTGACTTTGAAAACATTCGACTTTTAAGGGTACAGTTATCGATATAGATCTATTTCGTTTAGGTCTAAGGAATTTTGTAGTTGTCGAAAAAAATTTGCTGTAGGTAGTAAGTTTAATATTCTTGATACTGATACACAAACGTATTTACCTAAAAAATATTAAATAAGCATAAATGAAGCATTTTTGTTTTTTTACCATAAATTATTATTATTAATTTTATACAAATACGTTTGTGTATCGATTTCAAGTGTGTTTAACTTAATAAAATAACAAAAAAGTACAACTCCAAATATCCTTAGACTTATACAAAATTGATCTATAGCGATAACAGAACCTACCCTCAAAATTTGTCAAATGCCTTTAAAGTCAACCCTGTAGTTAACAGACAAACCACTGAAGAGCAAAGAAATCGGGTCGGTAGTTTTTCCGCTATACATTTTCATACAATGATGGGCTCAAATTAATCCAAAAAAACCTTGTCAACAAATCTCTCGAAGATCACACCTGTCTATCTATACATATTATTCAAGAAATTCAGTACATTATATAAAAATAGAAGAAAAAACACGAATTTCCGTTTTACTCCACGCCAAGGAAGTCGTGGGCACCGGCACAGCTAGTAATACTAGTTTTTATGAAAATGTATGATCTGGAAAAGCATAAAGTTAACGTTCGCCTTGGGAAAACGATTCCCACCCAAGATAAAAATTTATTAGTGCCTGGTTAATAAGTAATAGCAATTATTTTTTGCAGTAGTTTAATTAGTTTTAGTAACTGCTACTCTTTAATTGTAATTTTATCAAGAATTTTATATACGAAATCGATCAGAAACAAAAATTATGTTTTGAGGTTTTGAATAAAAAAGCATAAAGACGGCAGTATGAAATGCTTAGACTATATAATACTAACGTATATGGTTCCTTGTCTGGAAACCATTTATGAACGAAATTGGAAGCGTCACAATGACACCTGTCATTGCTGTCACAAACAGCTGCGCTGTGTTCCAAATTGTACAAACGCTGCTAAAAGCGTATACAGTACTGACGGACGGTCCAAATTGATTTTGCACGCTCACAAAGCTATCACTGCTTTAATGGCTCTAGTCAATTTGGAATGGATTTAAGCGCGCTCACGTGTTCATCTGTCAAAATGTCAGTTTTGTTTTTATTTTCTTTAACAAAGCCTAAGCTAATCCCTCAAAAATGTGCGCTAAATCCACTCTCATTTCCATTAGAGACAAACTCATTAAAATTAAAACGTGAGAAACGTCAGCTGGCTGCAAATGTGTGGGATTTTATATGTGTCAAATCGATTTTGATATTAGTGCTTTCACTGCTCCACCTACGCTGTGTTCCAAATTATACAAACGCTGCTAAAAGCGTATATATACAGTACTGACGGACGGTCCAAATTGATTTTGCACGCTCACAAAGCTATCACTGCTTTTGTTGCTATAGTCAATTTGGAATGGATTTAAGCGCGCTCACGTGTTCATCTGTCAAAATATCAGTTTTGTTTTTATTTTCTTTAACAAAGCCTAAGCTAATCCCTCAAAAATGTGCGCCAAATCCACTTTCATTTCCATTAGAGACAAACTCATTAAAATTAAAACTTGAGAAACGTCAGCTGGTTGCAAATGTGTGGGATTTTATGTGTCAAATCGATTTTGACATTAGCGCTTTCACTGCTCCACCTATTTGACTAACTGTGCGGTCCAATTTGCGCTAACAGACTGCTTTAGAGCACTGTGAGCGCGCTTAAGTCGGTCCAAATTGACCAAAAGCGTGCTCTAAAGCACTCGCTCGTTCACCGCCTTACGTCATTGATGACGTCATCGTTTCTGCTATCAGTGCTTTAGTCAAATAGGTGGAGCAATGAAAGCGCTAATGTCAAAATCGATTCGACACATAAAATCCCACACATTTGCAGCCAGCTAATGTTTCTCAAGTTTTGATTTTAATGAGTTTGTCTCTAATGGAAATGAGAGTGGATTAGGCGCACATTTTTCAGGGATTAGCTTAGGCTTTGTTAAAGAAAATAAAAACAAAACCGAAATTTTGACAGATGAACACGTGAGCGCGCTTAAATCCATTCCAAATTGACTACAGCCATTAAAGCAGTGGTAGCTTTGTGAGCGTGCAAAATCAATTTGGGCCGTCCGTCAGTACTGTATACGCTTTTAGCAGCGTTTGTACAATTTGGAACACAGCGTAAAGCACTGATAGCAAAAACGATGACGTCATCAATGACGTAAGGCGGTGAACAAGCGAGTGCTTTAGAGCACGCTTTTGGTCAATTTGGACTGACTTAAGCGCGCTCACAGTGCTCTAAAGCAGTCTGTTAGCGCAAATTGGACCGCAGAGCTATTTGACTAAAGCACTGATAGCAGAAACGATGACGGCATCAATGACGTAAGGCGGTGAACAAGCGAGTGCTTTAGAGCACGCTTTTGGTCAATTTGGACCGACTTAAGCGCTCTCACAGTGCTCTAAAGCAGTCTGTTACACAGATTATGGCTGTGTTCCAAATTGTACAAACGCTGCTAAAAGCGTATACAGTACTCACGGACGGTCCAAATTGATTTAGCACGCTCACAAAGCTATCACTGCTTTAATGGCTCTAGTCAATTTGGAATGGATTTAAGCGCGCTCACGTGTTCATCTGTCAAAATGTCAGTTTTGTTTTTATTTTCTTTAACAAAGCCTAAGCTAATCCCTGAAAAATGTGCGCCAAATCCACTCTCATTTCCATTAGAGACAAACTCATTAAAATCAAAACTTGAGAAACATCAGCTGGCTGCAAACGTGTGGGATTTTATATGTGTCAAATCGATTTTGACATTAGCGCTTTCACTGCTCCACCTATTTGACTAAAGCACTGATAGCAGAAACGATGACGTCATCAATGACGTAAGGCGGTGAAAGAGCGAGTGCTTTAGAGCACGCTTTAGGTCAATTTGGACCGACTTAAGCGCGCTCACAGTGCTCTAAAGCAGTCTGTTAGTGCATATTGGAACGCACAGTAGTATATATGTGGTCTGTTAGCGCAAAATGGAACGCACAGCACAGCTGATTTTCGTTGTGTACATTCGTAAAATTCGTGTATTTTGTAGTAATTTTAGCTAAAAATGACCGTAGAAAGTCCAGTGAATGTGAGCAGAACATTTAAGTTTTCGTTCCCGACGTGCACCAACGAGAATGTGTTCTTTCACCTGGAGGTACCTGTGGAAATTCCTCACGAGGGATCAACCAGAGAGCTGGTGCAACGGGTCATCAATATGTTCCATATTCCTGTGTATTTAGAAGATGGTGAGCCACTTTCTAGTAGTCATTTAGAATAATATACCTAATTACTAATTTAAGCCATAGCAGTTTATATCGCTGTGCAATTTGTGGAAAACAATAGATATATTGATATGAACACAATTAGTTTTAATATTCATTATTATTTTGTATTTGATTTAATGTAAATTTAAGTAGCATACGCCCACAAACTTTGAAAAAGTTTGGCAAAATGTATTTGTGTATATGGAATTGCTACAAATATTGAATAAAGCTAATATCATTATTCTGAATCGTGGTGAGCCCCTTTTATTTTGATTTATTGGTATCCAATTTCCAACCTTTTTTTTATGTTTTGTTTTATGTATGCAAAGAAAGAGGAGGTACCAAAAATAAGACCCTATTACCAACCTGAGATCTGTATTTTTCAGAGGTGTATTTTTTGTAAAAATAATAAAAACACAAGAAACATGTCTTTAACTTTTTACAAATACAAAAAAAATACAAATGTTTTATTTTCTATTATTTTTTTTTTAAATGCAAGTAGCTGTAACATGAAAATTTATTCATGTATAGGAAATTGCTACATTGACAAGAGTCCGTCTTTTCATATTGTATGATGATTGCAGATACCTACTAAATTTTACAAACCTCGAATAAACATAATAATAATTTGGCATGATAACCACTTCCATAGAGTCTTATTTAACATGTTTGCCTATAATTTTATTGTCAATGACCTCCTTTCAGAGCTAAATGAGAACCTGGCAGCATTTGTGTGCGAGGAGACAAAGAATTTTCACAATGAGAGGGATGCTAAACTTCTCGACCAGCTGAAGAACAATGAGTTAGATGTTGACGGCATTGTCAAGGGATGGGATAAACAATTCAAGGTAGGTTTTTTACAATATTTTTACAAAATGAACAGAAAACATTAAAATGTTGTAACTAGTTTTTGTTCAATACACCAATTATTGATGCTTGAAATAAGAATTTAATGAAACCAATGCTTATCTAACAATTCGCAATCAACAAAGTCACAATGCCTCAATTACATTTCTTATTACTTCATGTATGTTACATACATAGCTTTCCAAATAGTAATTTAACATAGTTTTCTGCATCCATTTTTAACCAATACTTAATAAAGAGTTATATAATTAATATAATTATCTGTATGTACATTTAGGTTTAGTTTTTTAATATATACTTCCAATGTTGCTGTCTGTAGAGACATTTTATTACCTACATGCCACAAAAATGTCATCTTCTTTTAAACACATATTTTTAGGAGAATGTAGTTGAATTCGCTGAGCAAGTGGGGACGTCAGACGAGGAAGTATTCGCAGCAGCTTACCACCGGCTGGTGCATTCCCCCGCGCTGGACACCATCTTGCAGGTGGAAGCCTCCTACGCCAGGACCACTCAGAACACTTTGCAAAGCCGTGACCAGGATATTGACACGCTTACAAAGAGGTATAGTAGTCTTCAAACTTACTATTGGCTATTTCATTCCCTCAATGTAGTGTTTTAGGCCCTCTCTTATTTCTAATATACGTCTGTGCAGTCCTCCGCGCTGGGCAACATCTTACAGGTGGAAGCCTATGCCAGAACCAATCATAACACTTTGCGTACCCGCAACCAGGATATTGATATGCTCACACAGAGGTACAGTGGTCTCCAAGCTTACTACCAAGTAGTGCATTCTAACAAGGTAGCATTCTAGGCTCCCTGTTGTTTCTAATTTACGTTAACATACCGGGCATAAACACAAAGGTGTCACGTTTGCGGACAAAAAGTTCAGTAGTGTTACTACCGTCTGCTGCAATCCCTCGTACTAGACACCATGTACACTTTACACAGCCTTAACCAAGATATTGACACGCTCACATAGAGGTACAGTAGACTTTAAATTTACCTACTACTACCTAGTATATTTCCTCAAGGTAGCATTCTAGGCCTACTGTTGTTTCTTATTTACGTTAATGATTTTATGGGCATAAACTCAAATGCGTCATGTATGCTGGCGACATTGTCTAAATGTGGTTACGACAAAAGGTAAAGAAATAATTTAAAATAATTTTATCTATTGTCGAAAATACATGTCAAATTACAATTGTCAGAGTCAAAACTAACGCTAAATAAGAACAGCTTATTGTCCTTACGTCCCGCCCCGATTCTGCCCTGGTCCCAACGTGCCCATTATGCTTGCAGCGTTCCCTCGTTGTATGGCAACTGCCAGCCGTTGGACCAGGAAAGAACCGACGCGGGGATCATTCCCTCTGTTTCTGGGGCGTCGTCATATTTCCCGCACAAACTCCTTTGCCTCACCGCCCCAAGGACCCGCTTTCTCAAAAGCGACAGGGTAAAGGTAAAGTAGTTGTGCCTTACACTATTTTGGGGATACCACATATTGTATAATCTTATTTTAAAACTGTATAAACCATGTGCTGTACAATAAAGGTGAATTGAATTGATGTAAAAATAAACTTTCCTTCGTGGATAAACCTACACGTGGGGAAGCATGTCTTGATCACATTTTCTGCAATTCAAAAGCAGCTATGGAAGCAGTGACTTGCGCCTCCTCTGATACTGATCACAAATTAGTGATGATTGGTGTAAACCTCAAGCCAGCAAAACGTACTGCGGAAAAAAGCTTTCAACTTAAATATGACTTTGAAGCAATTTTAGCTGAGTTTGTCCATCAGAGGCTGCATCGACTCTTATCTCGCATTTGTCGTCAATATTTGATAGACATAGCAAAGCTATCATTATAAGCAGATCAAAAAACGTTCTGAATCCATGGATGACGCCAGGCCTTATTCGATGCTCTAAACACAGAGACAAACTCCATCTAGATGCAAGGAAAAACCCAAACGACCCCGTTAAGCAAAAAGTTTATTCTCGGTCCCGCAATTTTTATAACGAGTTTGTTAGGAATCTCAGAATTAATTATGACAGAGCTGAGATAGATCTAGGGAATGCAAACCGGTTTCACCGAAAACCCGGTTTTTTATTGGTTTTCTCTCTTTTTTCTAACCCGGTTTTTCTTCCTAAAACCGGCTTTTTCGGTTTTTTTAAGGAGAAGATCTATTTTAATAAACACAGAAACTCTAAGGACACACTAACAAATAAGTCTTCAATATTACTAATAGACATTATTCTAGACATTAGGACGTGTATTTTTAACAAACACAAGGTAAAAAAAGTATATTGCAACTCCTAACACCATCCCCTAATACCTTAAATGATTCACAATTAAAATAGTTGTCATCCTTAAAATAACCTTACTTATAAGTAATTTTTAAATATTTTTGTACTATGGCAACACTGTTTAAGAATACAAGACGCCATCTTGGACGCCATTCATTTCGCTTCATTCTTCTGTGGTGTAGAGATCTTTGTTTGGAGCTTATTTGGAATTTAAATGGATTCCACTAAAGGTAAGACAATTTTGTTAACAAACAAATTCGTGAATTAACAAAAACAACCATTAGTGTTAAATAAATGTATCAAATAGGCATTATAGTATTTAAATCTCACACGATTAGTATTGAATTTTTCACAAATTATTAATTTGAAAACTGGACGTGTTAATAGCATTGCGCTGTTTTAACTATTAAATATTTTCAACTATGTATTTTTTTATCTCATGATGATTAACCTGCTGCTGCGAACAAAAAGTCTACTGCGCGTTCGTGGATTTGAAAAAGGCCTATGACCGAGTGGTGAGGAATGAATTGTGGTCGGCATTGTCTATGTATGGGTGAACGGTCATCTGATTCAAGCACTGAAATCTCTCTATGAGGATTCCAGTGCTTGCGTCAGAATAAACGGGGCGTACACTAAATGGTTTAGCATCGAAAAAGGTATTAGGCAGGGATGTGTAGCGTCACCTTGGCTGTTTAACCTATTCATGGATAATTGTTTGACTGATCCAAAAGAGAGTATGTGTGGACTGAGAATGAATAAGTTACTCATCAAATGTCTTCTCTACGCTGATGACCAAGTTATACTTGCGTCATCTGCTGACGAGTTACAGGAGATGGTTACAATTATGAATGTGGCTTTTGATAGGAAAGGAATGAAAGTTAATGTAAGCAAGACGAAAGTAATGGTACTTGAAAGAGAAGAGTGTATGACAGAGTGTACTATATTAATAGGTGGTGAACAAGTCGAACAAGTGAAGGAGTTTGTGTATCTGGGTTCTAAGTTTACGAGAGATGGAAAGTGTGAAAGTGATATCGAAAGAAGAGTGAATGCTGGAAACATGGTGAATGGTGCTCTGCATGCTTTTATGAAGAGTCAGAAGGTGTCTCACAAGGCTCGTCTGGCTGTTCATAGAGGCGTTTTGGTACCAACACTGATGTACGGCAGTGAAAGCTGGGTATGGCAGGAAAAGCATGAAAGTAGAAGTAATGCAGTAGAAATGAGAGCGTTGAGGAGTACGATTGGTGTGAAATTGAGTGACAGGATTAGAAATAGTGTGATAAGAGAACGTTGTGGCGTAAAAGAAGACGTAGTGACTAAAATTGAGAAAGGGATGCTGAGATGGTTTGGTCATGTAGAGAGAATGAATGAAGGAAGATTGACGAAAGAGATCTACAAGGCGAGAGTGAATGGAAACGTTGGAAGGGGAAGGCCTCGGCGAACGTACCAGGACCAAATTCAGGACGTTCTGAATAAAGGCCAGGTTAAAAGTACCCTAAACCGACGGGCATGTATGAAAGGATTGATGAAAGTTCAGGAAGCAAGGGAAGTATCTCAAGATCGTAGCAGGTGGAGAACTGTGTTCTCTGCCTACCCCGACGGGAATAAGGCGTGATGTAATGTATGTATGTATGATTTTAAATGACTGATACTGAATTTTAAATAATTTTATATTTAATTTTTATGCTCGAAAATTTTAATAAACACTTGGAAATCTCATGTTTTTATTTGTTTAAAAATTTAATTTATAAAACCGGTTAAGCCGGTTAACCGGTTTTTTAACAAAAAACCGATAATAAAAACCGGTTTTTAAAACTGTCCGGTTTTGCATACCCTAGATAGATCACAATAAAACAGATTCACGGCAACTGTGGAAAACAATCAAGCGAATAACTCATTCGAAAGCAGCCAAGAGCAGTGCGCAGGATTTATGTAAGATCAAAGCGACGGAAGTTGAGTCACTTTCCTACTGCAATGAATTTTTCTGCACAGCTGGCCAGCTTCTTGCTGACAAAATCCTGTTTTCGAAGAATGAGTCACAAGAATCTCTATCAGCAAAGGTTAACTTGCATACCACTCCTCACTCTTTTTTCATGCAACCAACTGCGACGTCGCTGAAGTCGAAAGCCTCATCCTCGAACTGGATAGTCACAGTGCTCCAGGGCTAGATGGAATTTCTAATCAGATGATAAAAAGAATAAAAGATCACATAGTCGGGCCACTAACGCATATATTTAACCTGAGCCTTTCTACTGGAATCTTTCCAGATATTTGGAAAACAGCTATTGTGGTCCCTGTTCACAAGGGAGGCAGCAAGGATTCTCCAAATAACTACCGTCCGATCTCTTTCCTCTGCACTTTTTCCAAAATGCTTGAGAGGATTGTTAACAATCGGCTTGTTAAGTTTTTAGTAAAAAACAACATTTTGTCCTCCAGGCAGTTTGGATTTTGATAGAGCAAGTCAACCGAACAATCAGTTACCTTGGTGACGGAAATTGTGTCCTCTCACATTGTTAAAGGACATAAATGCCTTGGCGTTTTCCTAGACCTGGCCAAGGCATTTGATACTGTGTCTTTGCCAATTTTGCTACGTAAGTTGGAGTGTATTGGTATACGTGGTCAATGCCTGAAATGGTTCACACGTTATTTAGAAGGTCGGCAGCAGTGCACAAGGGTGGGCACGACAGTTGGCAAACCGAATAATATCTCGTTTGGTGTGCCCTAGGGTAGCATCCTGGGAACTACTTTGTTCTTAGTTTATTTAAATGATCTCTCTTCTATGCCGCTTGAGAATGCAGATATTATTAATTACGCTGATGACACAGTGATCCTTTTTCACGGATTGTCTTGGGATAATGTTTTCTCTTCATCCCAAGCAGGACTTGCTAGTATTGCAAAATGGCTTCCAAACAACTTGCTTACCTTGAACACTGCCAAAACCAGCTATTTGTGTTTCCACAAAACTGCAGCATCAGCCCCACCAACAAATACAGAACTTTTCATCCACACCTGTAATTACGAGGTATCCTCTTGATTGCTAGCATGCTCTTGTGAAAAAATCTGCAGGACTAAGACTGTGAAATACTTGGGCGTTGTAATAGATGATAAGCTTACCTTTGAACATCATATAGCTGCTACATCGGCTAGGGTAAGAAAAATTATATACATTGTGAAATTGTTACGTGATGTTGCCGATGCAGCGTTGCTTAGGTCAGTTTATATTGCGTTGTGTCAGTCTCTCCTTTCTTACTGTATTTTGGCGTGGGGCGGTGCAGCTACTATGTACCTTATTAAATTGGAGAGAGCACAACGCGCTGTAATTAAAACATGTTAAAAAAACCAGCACGTTATTCAACTGCTTCAGTGTTTGAGGATGCTCAAGTGCTAAGTGTGAGGAGGCTTTACATCTTACGGGCTGTAATACTTACTCACAAGGAATTACTGGGCTCTGAAGTCTACACAGATTTAATAAAAAAACGTGTGTTCTCACTTCCCCTGCCTTCAGTTAAAACCGAATTTGCTAAGAGATTTAGTAACTTCAGGAAACCTTTTATCTATAGCCAGATTAATAACATGTATAAAATTCATCTATCATCAGCCCGTGAAGCAAAACATAAAGTACAAAATGAATTACAAGATTGGTCCTATGAGAAATTGGAGATTTTCTTTAAATCAATATTTTAGTTAAGGCAACGTTCAGTAATAAGGGTATGTTTTTATTATATTGTAACTTAACATTGTATTAGTAATTTATAAAATTTTGTTAGTAATGTATTTTTAGTTTGTATAATTTTTATTATTTAACGTCATGTTCAAGCCGCTACAGGACGACTGTTAACGAAACGCGCGTAATTACTGTCTAAACGAAATAAAATTTCCACACGACAGGCCTAGCCTAGTGTGGGATTTTACGTCAATTCTCTTTTGGCTCCAGGAAATATACAATCCGCATATTATGTATATATTAACTACTTAGTTAAATCGTAAAGTACGATATTGTAAATTGCCTGTTCTTTCTGAAAAATAAATTATCTAAATTGTCTATTCTGAACAGATCTAAAACTGAACCTGAAAATGTTCAAAAAGATTGGAAACAAGATACATAAAATTTAAATCATTTCACCATCTCACCAGAGAGGACGTTGCCTTATTTGGGACGCCACGTGTGTTTGCACCGTTGCCGCCTGCCATCTTGCAGGTACCCAACAGGTTGCTGGTGCAGCAGCAGAGGTAGCTGCTCGGAGCAATCTCACCAAATACTCGTGCCTGGAATCAGTGTACGATTTTGTGCCGTTTGCCGTTGAAACCGCCGGACCGTGGGGCTCAGAAGCAAAAAAGTTGGTGGTGGATATCGGACGCCGTATCAAGGAAAAAGGAGGTGATCGTCGTTCGGGGTCATTTTTTGCCCAGCACATCTCTATCGCCATTCAAAGAGGAAACGCAGCCAGTATAATGGGCACTTTTGGTCAGAGAGCATTGCGTGGGGGCCTTTTTGACTAGATATAAGTATTATTGTATTGTTTTACCTTGACATTTTTATTTATTGTATTTGACTGTGATCTAAACCATTGTAAAATTTGACCTTGAACTAAACTCATATTAAGCCATCTCAAAAGTACTAATATATCTGTTGTATTTTTGACGGCCGATGTTGCTGCGCCAAAGAGTCCAGGTTTGATTCCCATTCGGGATAGATTTTTTTATGTAACGTGTGAGCAAACGAGCTTGTCGGCGACTTGATGGTAAGTCATCACCACCGCCCATAGAGACGACTGTCTTTTAAGTGGCATAACTGGACACTAATAAGACAGCAAAGAACGTTACCAAAGATATAGAATAAGGATGTTTGTTTAGGCGTGTTTTTGTGTGTCAATCATGAACCACGATACAAGATTTTCCTAGTGTCAGACTGTGAGCGTTGTCGTGTGTAATTTACAGACAAGCAGAAGAGATGGAGGAAGCGGTGCGGGCAGCGAGCTCGCGGTGCGCTGAGGAGGCGGAGGCGGCCGAGGATGCCGTCAGCGCACTCGCCGCCGCGCACCTGGAGCACCAGGTACTACACACTACACTAAACATCGTGAAAAGTCTGCTGGACTTAGAGCTTCCTTCAGAATTTCAGCAAATACGCAACAATTTGTAGGGCAAGTAGCATAGTCACAACACAACGCTCGTTAGCGTTGCGGCTGTCAGCATGGATTGCGGTTGATGGTGACTGCAGCGTGAACACGTAATGAAGTTGTTATCCTTCCTCTGTGATCGCTTAGTGGCCAGCTACGTCTCCCGTGGGCAGAGATGACTCGGTACCGTAAGAGCCCTCACCGAGAGCCCTTGTACGTTCTAACTGAAATAAAAGTATAATTTAAGCTGGAAAAAATGAAACTTACCTATACTAACAACTCACGGTAACAGTGTACGAAACCCGAAAAACAAACAGAGAACACTCAACAAACACTCTATAGGAAGACCAGGAGATGGTTCAGCCTCAAGAGACGGCTTACAACTTCCAAAAACGCAAAACATTTTAAAAATCTATGACACTTAAATTCAAAATAAAAAAGAAACAATTTTTTAGCGTTCTTGGTGAGAAGACCAAGAAGACTGCAGCACTATTATTTGCCGTCAACGCATGGGCATTAGTGATAACTACGGCTTGTGTGTCTTTATGTGTGTGGCACCCTAGGATGTGTCCCTGGTCGTGGTTGCAGGCGCTGGCGGCGGGCCGCTGGGGCTCCCAGCTGGACGCGCTGCAGCACGCGCAGAGAGCCGCGCACCGCGCCGCCCTCATGCAGGCGCTGGACCGCTACCACGAGCCCTCAGCTGCCGCGCAGGAGCTCAAGTAGGTCCAGCTACACCGTCGATCTAAGCCACTACAAAAAAAGACGTGCTCTTGACGATTCACTCAACAGCAGCATCGACGGAACAATCTGGGAAGACATCATTAATACATTTATTCCAAGAGGTGACAACGGATTGACTAAACTATCGTTAGGATGGCTGATTTAGTATCAATAGCGTGTAGATCACTTTTGTGAATGGGATAGAGCCGGTCTGCCTGCATGACGTTGGTGCGTTTGGTAGCTACAGCCGTTGAAACACGTGTCATGGTTTAGTAAACTAAACGATCATTAGGATGGCCGATTCAAGGATAATATGATACTCTACACAGTACCTTTACGCACAGTATAAAAACTGATATGATTCGTTGGTGCGTTTAGTAAATATAGCCGTTTGAAAAAAAAGGTGGGAGGAACTAAAGTTCGAACTTTACCTGCTTTTAAATCAGCAGTTAAAGTGCGTTCTGATTTTTCGTTCAGATCGCCTCTATACCTTTCAAATAAGTGATCTACACGCTATTGATACTAAATCAGCCATCCTAACGATAGGTTAGTCGACCCGTTGTCACCTCTTATACTAATTCTGTTGAAAGTCCATTCTAGTCCTCTCTAGCTATAAAAGTATACTTGGAATCTCCTTCTATCTGAATAATTTATCATCTGTTGATTGTTTTCAGCGACTCCCCTCTGGGCTCTTTCCCGGAAGGCCCGTTGGGGGATATTTCGGCCATCAGTCGCGCGCTGTCCGAGGCGGCCGGAAAACCGAAACTTGAAGAGAGCTTCACCATACACCTGGGCTCCCAGCTCAAACAGACGCACAACATCCGGATATCCGCCTCCGACCTGCTGGATCTCTGCTTCACTGAGGATGTCGACAAGTAAGTGTTGAGTTCACGCAACATTATAGGTCTATTCTATAGGTAGACAGAGCTTCACCATACAACTGGGTTCCCAGCTCAAACAGACGCACAACATCGGAACTTCTGGATCTCTACTTCACTGAGGACGTCGACAAGTAAGTGTTTTGTTCATGCAACATTAGGTGAATAGGTAGACAGAGCTTCACTATACACCTGGGGTCTCACCCCACAACATCCTGTCTCCGACCTGCTGGATTTCTGCATCACTGAAGACGTTGACAAGTAAATATTTAGTTCACGCAATATTAGGTATAGGTAGACATAGTTTCACCGTACACCTGGGTTTCAAGCTCAAGATCATGTCCCTGAACACAGAATCCTCAGAGAAAAAAACTGCATAAAAATTTATTTTGACGATGCCAAAAAATAGTCATGAAATAGTCATAAATAGTCACCATAAGGAAAACATAGTTGCGTTACAATTATAGAATTATAGCTATGGTTTGCTGAGGATTATGAGCATAGGCTGTACACAGAATCCTCAGCTTTGATGCGAGCAAACCATGGGGACTATCGACTTGGTTTTTATTTTAAAAAATAGTCATGAAATAGTCGTCTTGACTTCCAAATTCTCGAAAATAGTCGTTCAAGAATTTCAGAGGTACAGGGGTAGCTTGCTGAGGATTCTGTGCATAGCATTTCACGGACGGAGATTCCAGCAGAACGTTTAGGTTTTTCTGTTTGATACTGATGTCAAAAAATAGTCAACAAATAGTCGGCTCAAACCATAATAACTTCGGTCTGGTTTACCTAGTAGAAGTATGTTAAAAACGCATGTTAACTTCGCCATACATTTTTTCTTTGTACAGTCGCGTACACAAAATTATTTGATATTAATTTCAAAATGTCAAAAAAGAATGAATTTTGATATTGTTAGAGGCTTTTATTTTTATATGTTGTTGCAAACCCTATTTTGGTGTTATCTTTTTTTATTAGGTAAATAAGAGGATAAACCGACTGACATATACTGATATGTCAGTCGGTCACACACCCCCAACTTTTGGTCTAGAAACTTATAATGTAGGTTCTACGTTTAATGAAAGGTAAAACTAGAATATTGGGCTTACACCCAGATGCATACAATAAAAAAAATACTTTAATAATAATTGGTAGGTTCGCAAATATTACTTACTAAATTAACTACACTAACTTTACTAATTTCTTGATTGATCAATGTTGTTTGCCTACGCATTTAACTATTCAATAAAAATTAAAATGTCGCTGCATAATGTGTTTCTTTTACCCAATAGCACATCAGTAGAATAATAGAAATCAGTGACTTAATGGCATAGTAACAGAGTTGGAAATGTTTAACGTGGATCGTATAATAGAAAAAGTACCAATATTCTGCGACGAAATATGTTTAACCAATAGCATGGTGGCGTTTGGCTCGACCGAATTGTATGACTGAGCTAGCGCTCGCCGCCACCGGCGCATATTAAAGTGCCCTACAGTGTTGCTATTACAACAAAAATTGCTGTGTTCTACGGTAATTATATGAAATGTAAAGTTAACCTACACTACAGCCTATGGAAGCAGTAAATATACAACGCATTATTCCAAATAAGGATTTCCATTTTTTCAATAATTCTACTTAAAAATTGGATGTAAATTCCAAAACTTACAGCGGCTGGCTCGTAAAAACCTCAGCCTCGGTCGGGTCTTTGCGCTGCGGGTTATTGCCCTCTGCGTAGGGCTAAATTTAAAATGTTTAGAAATTTTTTGAAAGTTCTTTTTAAAATATTTTTTTTTGTGTTCCTTTATTGTTACTGTAACACCCCCTAAACTATGGCACGCAATAAAATTATCACCCTGTATTACTCATTCAACCATTTAACGAACATAAGTACGAAGACTGTGATTTATACAAAAAACTAACTTAAAAATAATCTGCACTGAATATATTAATTAAGAAGATTTTATTTTATTATTTTAGTTTAAAACCAATTACTGTAGTTTATTAAGCTTTATTATTTATTAAACATAAAACAAATAAACTTTGCTTTTTATTACAGAATTAATTATATTGCATGGGTTCCAAATACATAAAAATAATTTTTCAAGTAACTAAATAGTTACCATCAAAGATGATATGGATTTTGAACACACTGTACTTGAGTTGAAAAATGTAAGGCGAAGTTAACATGCATGTTTAACATACTTCTACAAGGTAAACTAGACCAAAGTGGTTATGGTTTGAGACGACTATTTGTTGACTATTTTTTAACATCAGTATCAAACAGAAAAACCTAAACGTTCTGCTGGAATCTGCGTCCGTGAAATGCTATGCACAGAATCCTCAGCAAGCTACCCCTGTAACTCTGAAATCCTTGAACGACTATTTTCGAGAATTCGGAAGTCAAGACGACTATTTCATGACTATTTTTTAAAATAAAAACCAAGTTGATAGTCCCCACGGTTTGCTTGCATCAAAGCTGAGGATCCTGTGTATAGCCTATGCCTATAATCCTCAGCAAACCATAGCTATAACTCTAGAATTGAAACGCGACTATTTTTTTCCTTATGGTGACTATTTATGACTGTTTCATGACTATTTTTTGGCATCGTCAAAATAAATTTTTAATGCAGTTTTTTTCCCTGAGGATTCTGTGTTGAGGGACATTCAAGATCTCTGCTTCACTGAGGACGTTGTTGACAAGTAAGTGTCCACAGGTCTATAGTTACCTAATGCTATTTATTTTTAATTATTATTTCTTTTTATAGCGACAAAATAAATACATAATCTGTGATTATTTATTTGTGGTTCATGAGATACAGCCCGCTGACAGACAAACACACGTCTGAGGCATATCGTCCCGTTTTTCAGCCTTTGGGTACGGAACCCTTAAAAGAATTTCAATGACCTTACAGAAGTCGTAACCTGGAAAATTTTAAAATATAATTTATTTAGATTTTAAAAATGAACAACTTTTCCCAAGAAACATGTCGAAATACGATAAGCAATATTTGACCTCCCATAGAAACTGCATCAGCTGATAGCGCATTTTGTATGGGAGGTCAAATTAGATTTTTCGTATTTCGACCTATGTTCCTTGGGGAAAGTCACTAAGACTATGCATATTTTAGTTACTAACATAGTTAATTGAGTTTTTTACTAACAATGCACTACATTTTTTTTTTATTGAAACTAGTTATTATAATTAAATTACAATTTAATTACATTTTTTTACTTAAGGGAAGTAATCTTAAAGAAGATTGTACTCCCTAATAAGTTGTCTGAGCAATAAATCAATTTGAATTTGAAAAGTTGTTCCGTTTCGTGGTCTGAGTAATATACTAAAGTTATGTTCACTAATTATTTGGACCTTATATTTCATATGCCCTTTCTCATAGTCCCACAGAGACGTCCCGCCGCTTGCAAACATCGCTCGGTCTGTACGGCAGCGAGCTCTCAGCTGTCGTCCTTCTGTGTGAAAGCTCTCCATCTCGACCGACCGGCGTGTCTTCTCGACTACTACGAGCTGCCAGTATGGCTACGGAGTACCACTTCCAGTCACACGAGACACAGCTGAGACACATCGCTCAAGCAGTCAAGGAGCCGGTGAGTTACGTGTTCGATTTGTCAGCTGTCTTACTCTCTCGACCTCGAAGTACCACTTCCATACACGAGACACACATGCAGCCAGGAAGCAGGTGAGTTGCGGTCGAGTTGTCAGACGCCGTAGGCTTAGTAATAGGGCACGGTTGGCACCCTTTAGGTACGGAACCCTAAAAAACTACGCTCTGTCCAACCCTAAAGAGAAACAAGCGTGATCGTTGTGTACAAACTAATAAATTATGTTACTTCGAATATAAAATAAACAGATATAATTCGAAGACCATCCAAAGTTCGACACAGTCCCAATTTCCAAACAAGTAAGTAAGAAAATACAGTGATAGATACAGATTATAGCTCTAAAGATAATTATATGAGAGATCAGGATATAATCATATTCATAAATAAAATTTGGCATTCACGTTAGCTCAGGCGCTCCTGCCAATAATGGAGTTCCCCAGGGCAGCCTATTTGGGCTATGTCTCTTTCTGATCTATATTAACAACTTCTTATGAGCCTGGCTTTTGTCGTTGGTAGAGCAACTTCCAGTTATGTAGCTGCTTTACTACCTGAAACGATACAACATTTTTAGTTGTTTTTGTGCATCTACTAGAAGACGTTGAGGCTGGTTACATTGATTCAGAAATCTCAACTAAGCGTAAGATATATTGTCATTTATTAGCAGGGCTCTACTGAAGCAAGTCAACGGAAATGAGTCAAAAAAACATTAGAGGATTTTATATTTTTTATTTTAATATTCAACTATTTAATTTTACAAACGCTCACGCTTAAAACTCAGCACACTTAAAAACAAATTAGACAAAATCTTAAAATCATTTCCATACTAAGAAAGCTAGTATGTTATGTACAAATACCTATGTTGCGCTATGTTATTTTTACATGTTTTGTATACGTTTGTTTTTAAGAAACAGTTTTTACGAGAAAATGTTTTTAGGTCCCTTATCTTTCAGTTTTTTCATGTTTGATTGATTTGTATAATTAAACTCTCGCTTGTGCCGGAGCCCTAAGCAGTATATTATTGCGACGAATGCGCTGTCTGTGCTCTATTAACATCTTCCATTGCTGTCTCGTAGTCTTGTTAAACAGCATAACTGCAGCCGACAGCACCAGTCTAAAGTCGAAGGAAATAACCACAACCACAGTCAAACTTATATTATAACTTATATCAAAATAAAAGAATAAAACATAAAATAAAGCACTCGCTATACCACTGACGAGACCGACGCAAATCAACGCTACAATATGAGTGCAGCCTCTTTTGGCCATTATTTTGTTACAGCACATCACGTTAACACAAACAACAACGTACAGAATGATATTAATTGCCAAAACCACTACAAGCCCATCTATTATAATTTTATCGAGCCCTAAAACCATAAATGAGCAGCCGAACGCAAACGCCGTTGCATACTTTTTTTCGTGACTTATTTGTCCGCCTTGTGTAGCGCCGCCTTACACAAGGTTTTAGTGTCCAAGCTTCTCAGTAAAAGCACCAAAATCAGAGTCTATAAAACTGTCATTAGACCCATACTCATGTACGGATGTGAGGCTTGGACACTAACTCTCAAAGAGGAGAATAGACTCCTGGTAGCCGAAAGGAAAATTCTCCGCAAAATTTTCGGCCCAAGACAGAGGGAAAATGGAACATGGAAACTCCTCAAGAACACCGAAGTCGAAGACCTCCTGGCTGACTCCAACATCATAGGCGAATTTAAGGCGCACAGACTGCGCTGGCTTGGCCACCTTATTAGGATGGATGACGATCGTGGTGTCAAAAGAGCCTATCTAGGATGTCCAACAGGCAAAAGACCGGTTGGGCGCCCCCGGTATCGCTGGCAAGATGCGGTGGAAGCAGACCTACGCGAGCTCCAAGCTAGCGACTGGCAAGAGACCGCACGAGACCGGGAGAAGTGGCGACATCTCGTATTGGAGGCCAAGACTCACTTTGGGTCGCTGAGCCAGCGTAGTAAGTAAGTATTTGTCCTTTATACACTCGAACTAACTTAATGTACGCCACTATAGACGCACATAGTGACCAACATATGGATAAAACTAAAAACTTATCTGATGTCAATATTAAGTATTGGTTGTTTGATGTTCCGATGTATTGTTCGATGCACAGCGCGATAGTCCCAGTAAGGACTTCATTGAGGGTTATGTAAGCTTGCAGCGTCCGCCAGCCCGGCAGCAAAACCCAGGTCGTCAGTAAAGCGATAACACACAACACTGACACTAATGCACCGGACTTATCTATGAACCCCAAATAGAATATAGAACTGGTGTAGTTTGCATCGTCGTCGTCCAAACTATCCGAGTAATTACTAAAACTTATATAAATAAATAATAAAATAAAATAAAATCAATTTATTTCGAGCATTGCCCATAGCGTGTTAGTATGTTCTTATATCTATATTAGTAATTATTAAAATCTAAAACCCTATAACTAATTTTAGTTTCTTTGGCGAGGTGGACGCGGGTCCAGTGCTGCATGATAGCACTGTCCACGTCCAGTCTCGCCGCAACAGTCTGCAGGAGGCTGTTGGAGCTGCCCCGCACCCGATGGATCAGGGATGCTATGCGTTTTCTTACGATAGCTGAGAAGCTATCAACACCAGCTTCCGCTAGCATCCCCGAGGCACTACAGTGACGTCGCAGCCCCATCAGCCCCCGAAAGGCATTATTGTACTGCGTGCGCAGAGCCCTGTAAGCTCCTTGGGTGTAATTTGTCCACAGGCTGCACGTGTACAGAGAGTTACAATAGGCTTTAAAAAGTGTAACCTTTACCTGTTGTGTACAACGTGCGAACCTGCGGGCAAGCATATTCGCCCTAACGCACAATGCCCTGCGCTCCCGCTCTATATCTAAATCATCTTTGAGCGATTCGTTGACCCAATGTCCCAGGTACTTAAAGCTCTGCACTTGTTTGAGAGGAGCGCCATTAAGCCTAACAGTTGGAACTTTGTAGGTCTTATTTTTAGCTTTGAAAACAAGCAGCTCACTTTTAGCAGTGTTGTACCGGAGACCGTGGGCCAACGCATACCGCTCACAGATGCTAATAAGCTTAATTAAAGCACTGATCGATGGACACAGCAGCACCATGTCATCGGCGTAACTTATGTTGTTGACAAAGGTGCCGTCAATAGAACAACCGACGCCGGCGCCGCTGAGCTCACCGATCAGTTTGTTCATATACAGGTTGAAAAGTGCTGGCGAGCTTATCCCACCTTGCCTCACTCCACTTTCCAACCTGTACATGCTCGAAAGCTCTCCTGACCACTTAACATAATTCTTCTGATGAGAGTACCAGTACTTCAATACCGAAATATACTCATGAGGCATATCGGTGTCATCATACAGCTTTTTCCACAGGACTTCATATTGAACTAAGTCAAATGCTTTTGACAAATCTAAAAATACAGCATATACAGGTGTTTCCCGCGAAGTATAGTACTGGACAGTCTGCTTGAGGCAAAGAACTGCAGCTTCGGTAGAAAGACCGTGTCTAAAGCCAAATTGTGCATCGTGTAGCTTTACACGAGTTTGCAGATGTTGGTCAAGCAGTCTGTCCAGCACTTTAGCGACAGTGGTTGCTAAGGATATTGGCCTGTAATTTGATTTGTCACCAGTATCACCTGTTTTATTTTTAGCAATAGGTACGACTAAGGTTTTTAACATGTTGTCTGGTAAGTAGCCGTGGTTCAAGCAAAGAGAGAAAAACATTGCTAAAACTCGAGGTAAATGCACACCCGCAAACAGCAGGTGTTCAACACTTAAATGATCGTGTCCAGGAGATTTCCCTCGACTCATCTTCTTCAGCACAGTTTTTATCTCCTTTGCTGTAATCACCGCCGCCTTTTTACCTAGACAGTTATCATTACTGCCACTAGAAACATCCGCAGAGTTGGCAAAACCTACTGGTGGCTGTACCCGAAAATGCTCTTTGAACATTTCCGCTATCTTCGAAGGTTCATTTAACCCCTCTACACTCACTGGAATACTTGGCTTTGGGTTAAGCCTTTTTGTGTGTTTCCAGAAACTCGAAAACTTTTTATGTGAGTGATGCATACCTAAAATGTCCATTTTAATTTGTTGTGCATTAGTTTGACACCATTTTAATTTGGCTTTGAAAACGTTTCTAGAAACACACATCTTAGTATACACATACCCCTCCCGCGGTTTGTTGTACAGAACCCAGTATTGAAACCATACACGCGCTTCACTATGCGCGGCCTTCACGTGTTTATTCCAGCCACAAACATATTTCTTTTTGTTGCTATGTTTTCTCATATTAAAGCTGTATACGGAGGCCTCCTTTAAAACGTTTACAACACGATCATACAAATTTACTAAAACATGACTGTGATTAGGGTCCCTACACATTGAATAGGCACACTCTGAACACTCAGACGGAAAATCAATTAGTTTTAGCTTGTCATTACAATATTCGGTATACTTTGAGACCTGAACTTCATCCCTTTCTCCCCATAAAATAGCATTAATGTTATAACTGTTGTAAACAGTTTTCGCTCTAAGTATATTGAGGTTACACTGTATTTCTAAAGGAAAGTGGTCTGACCAAAACACATTATAATTAATTGACACACTTTCAATTGTATTCCTAGCCGCCTGGGTTACAATACAATGATCAAGCCAGCTACTAGTTCCATGACTGTCGCTCACATAGGTGTAAGAGCCTGAATCTAAACCTAGTAATTCCAAGTCCACACAAATCCAGTCCTGGTCAGAGCAGAACTCTTGTAGTTCATTACCAAAACGTCTACCCGGGTGCGCATTAAAGTCCCCAAGGATATAACTATACTCAACATCACAGTTCTCAATAATGGCGTTTATTTCACTCAAGCAGTGTGTAAACTCCACTAAATGCATAGTGTCATCAGTAGGCATGTACACAGAGAACACTAGAAATGAACAACCCGCTATAGATATCTTTACGGCTACGAGCCTATCACTAGCGCACGGCACTACCGTTACGGAACGAAATACATTTTTCCGCCAGAGAATAGCGGTTCCACCGAATGGACGTCCACGGAGGATTCCCGCTGATGTATCGACAGCCGATTTCCCAGTGTAGTCAAAGTCCCTGTCAATGGTGCCCAGCAATGGGATGTCGTGCGGCAGGAGAAAAGTTTCTTGAAGGGCAATTAAGTCTGACGACTGACACAATGATCTAATACAGTCAATAGACCTAGCCATCGACCTACAGTTGAAAGTAGTAAACTTCGTCATGTTATTATTATCCATTATTTATTTATATTATTCTTCTCAAAATTACTACTTACGTTTCTAGGTTTCCTCTTGAAATCAATGAAACGTCTAAACGTCACTCCTTCAGGCCACAAACCGTCATTTAAAAATAACGATAACTTACTTTTCGGCACATAAACAATGTAGGCGTTGTATTGTTTTTGTTCTTTGGAATTCACTTTTCTCAAGTTAACATTGACCTGTGTTTTGCTGTTAATATATTTGGTAATGTCTACCTCCTTTGCGTTTCGGTCCACATTGTTGATAAACAAAGGTATTTTTATATCTGCAGCCTTAAACTTTTCCTCTGGGTTCGTAGAGGCTTTTCCTTGGACCACATCAAAACGGTTGCTATGCCTTTTACGCTGAACAAGTATCCAGTCCTCATTAGAAGACCCTTTCTTCGATTTCCGTTCACAATTTTCACCCACGATCTCAGCTATCGTCTTAGGTTTCGTTGTTAACTTCGGCGTAGAAGAATGCACCTTATTACTTGTACATACAGTCTTCTCCGTAGCCGGAATATCAGCGCTGCCCTTATCGCTCGGGATCGATGCTCTCGGTGATTCACACGAGCGTGAGCGAGATGGAGAACGCTGTGTATCCGAGCAGTTAGCTGACTCACGATTTCGCTGCATTTGTGCGGGTGGTGAAATGTGCGGTAGGCCATACGGGCCGCTGTCAAGACAAAAACTATTTGGACAACCACCGCCTCTTTTAATATTTACGTAACGAGCTGATCGGTCGATAATTGAAGCCTGTTTAAAAGTTATCAATTCAGCTTTGACATCCATCAGTTGATTTTGAGTAGCATACGTGTCCTTGATTATTTGTAGCTCGTTTTTTAGCACTATTATGTCCTTAAGCAGTCTTGATGCGTCAACATGATCGAACGTTAACGGTGGCAATTTTTGTAATTCTTTAGCCACGAACACCGGCAAATCATCTGGATGCGTTTCCTTAAATACAGCTACGACATCGTGCAAATCCTTAAGAGATTTTTTGTCCTTTTTTCTCGTTATTTTTCGTTGAGTTATAGCGGAAAACAACAAACTCTTGGCGGTACCAATATCTTCTTCAGAAAAACTCGTTAAGCACAAAGAAACTAGAGAGCTTTCGCTCATAACATCATGCTTGTTTTGTATGAAAGCAAGAAGTTCACAAATAACTATATTACACGATGAACACTTCAATGTAGCTGACATCGTGACTCACTATATCATAGCGCGCGCAAAAGGTACGTTCGAACACAAGCGCGCGCAGACGCAGACTGTATATTCAACATTTGAATTGTTAAAGCTAGTGCTGTTATCCATCGTTGCTGTAAAATGTTTTAATAATGTACCTCATTATTTTTGTTTGTGTGTACCCAACCATACGGGAAATAATGAATTATTCAATTAACAATGTATTTTTGGCAAAAATTATCTTTTATTTTAATAGTTCATTTTAATTTTAATAAGTCATTTATGTGTCCAGCAACATATGGCGATAACGAGTTTAGTACCCTATATTTTATACAGGAAGGGAGTTAGGATAAACAGTGAGTACCTTTAAGCAGGTAACTCAGTCTCGTTTCACAACTTTCCTACGACTGTAACAGAGTGGTCAGAGCGCTCGATTCCCGGTGGGGACACTGTCAAAACAAAAATCCCTTTGTGCGAACTATGATACCAGCGTACCTATATGTAATGTAAGGTCGAACATCGACCTTGCAATGCAACCCACACGATATGATGATGTTGTCGTAAGAGTAGCATCAAGTTATGTAGCTGATTTACGAGGGGTGTTCAATAAGTAGTGAGATTGAACAACTTTTTGATTGTAAAGTCCTTTTAGTGTAGGCAACGAAGCAGTTGACCCCAACATAAATTTCTCAGGCAGATTTTATTTGACAGGATAATAAAGAATCATGAATAAAATGTAGATTCAAAATATCCAAAAAAAATTTACAAAAAATAATTTTTCATACATTTTTTGTAATTTTTGTATGGAAAAATTAAGAGTACTGACTTTTTTATAGAAGGTTTGTCTCATATAGTGTAATAATACCCCAGCAAAGTGGCATCGACTGAGGATTTCATACGGGGGTCTTCATACAACGATCCGTTTCGTTGCCTAGACTATTTGATGTTTATGAGTATATTTGCTTAACCATACAGGAAATAATGCAATACAAAACTATATGAAACCTATTTTTGCAATAATTTATCTTACTCCTATAATGAAACTAGGTACATATAGTCCAGGCCCTGACTAAGGTTCTGCAGGAAATGAGTGTACATAAAAAAAAACAGGAATGTTTAGTAACGAAGGAATGTTTAGCTGCCAACTGCCAGCGAACTGTTGTACAATTTGGCAGGTGTATAAACTGTAATATTTATTTGGTACAGTCATGAGTAGTTTAAGCTTGACACTCACATCGCGACTTTATAGTCCAGTGAATCTACGAAAGTTTGTATGAAGACTATGGATTAATTCCTTCAAATTCAAAAATTTTATTTCAGACAAAGTCCATAGTATGTTAGTAATACAAAACACTTATACACTATTGTTAGTTAAAACTAAAATTATTATATATCATAAATGCTCTGGGATAATTTATTAAATCCCTGAAATAACGTTGATATTCTTAAAACCAGTATAAGGTGAACTCAACCTGTAGTTTTTAGGGTTCCGTACCTCAAAAGAAAAAAACGGAACCCTTATAGGATCACTTTGTTGTCCGTCTGTCTGTCTGTCTGTCTGTCTGTCTGTCTGTCAAGACCCTTTATCTCACGAACGGGTAAATGTATCAGGTTGAAACTAATACCATATATTAGGATCCATGAACCACACAAGATCTGAAAATTTCAATTTTTTACAATGACGTAATCAAAAGATATGGCATTTTATGTCCTCATCTCCATAGATATATTCAAAAATGCAAAACCTACAGGGTACTTCCCGTTGACCTAAAATTATGAAATTTGGCAAGAAGCTAGGTCTCACAGTACAAATAATGGGAAAAGTCTGAAATCATTAAATATTTCAACTTTTCTCCCAAATAATGGTAACCAATTGTGGTGAGCTCCCGTTTCAAGAACTTTCATATAAGAGAGGGGTCAAGTTGGATGGTCGCTGAGGCGATTTTTGTTTTAGTTCTATTTTAAAAACGGGAACACTTACAAACTTGAAAATTGGTATGTTTATAGTGCATAAGCTATAAAATAACAACAAATAATAAAATTTGGTCAAGCGCGTGTCGGACTCAAAAAATCTAGCACATTAACTTACTGAAATTTCAACTAATACAATTATGTTTATGTGGTGGTACGGAACCCTCAGTGCGCGAGTCCGACTCGCACTTGGCCGGTTTTTTTTTTCCTCGCGAGACATTGTTGTAATCGGACGTGTCGTTGTTTCGGCTAATTAATTTAAATTCATAATCAGCATTACTCAAAATTTTCTGTGTTTGCAAATTCGCATGCATTGTGGTGACCTAGATAAACAATCGAAGCAAATGTTGAAATCGTGAAAAGTGAACACAATTTGGCCGCTACCGCCTTCTACTAGGAACGCGAACGACAGGAAAGCGATATATCGCCTAGTGCTACTATTTTCTATACCAGCTGAGTGTGAGTCATGTTTACCACGAAGTTTGCTTCATGTAATGACAGTGTAGGCCAAGGACCGGCTTGCACTGTGTGCGGTAAAACTTATCACTTTCACTGTAGTGGTACAACGGAGCGTGGCTTTAATCGACTTGGTACGGGAAGAAACTCTTGGAGATGTTCAGACTGTCGCGACGAAAACTCAACTCTAGACTATACTGCTAACTCCTCGCGTGTCGAACATTCCCCGGCCAGGATCTCGGCTGCAGGCCTGCAAGACCCCAGACCCCTGCCGCAAACTCCAGAACCGAGTTTTTCCAAGGTCAACGTGCCGAAGACGGACGTGCTGGATACTATCTTGTCCAAGCTTTCATCGATGCAGAACCAATTGTTAGCAATCGATTCTATTAAATCTGACTTGTCCCAGGTTAAAACAGAATTAAATGGATTAAAATCCTCCCTTGACGCTAAGTTGGAGGTCATGTCAGAGAGATTAGATTCGGTTGAAGAAAGAGTTGGTGATTTGGAAACATGTACATCAGATTTGCTGAAGTTGAAAACTGAAGTTGCTGACCTGCGGTTAGAACTCGAAACCAGGGAACAAGCTCATTTTCGTAAGGACGTGGAATTAAATGGCCTTACTGAACATGCCAATGAGAATTTACCTCACATTGTGGCAACGCTGGCCTCTAAGATAGGAGTCGATCTGGACCCACGCGACGTGGATGATATCAGGCGTGTAGGGGTGAAAGGTGGGAAGGATGGTAGAGACGATCGACCCCGCCCTGTTATAATCACTCTCACTAGACGCGCTCCCCGAGACCAACTTCTTCGCGCAGCCAGATCTAGACGAGGTCTCACCACTGACAAGATCGAAGTGCCTGGAAATTCAAGGAAAATTTTCATAAACGAACACCTTACTAAACGAAACAGAGTCCTGTTCAGTAAAGCTCGTGCAGCTGGTGCAGACCTCAAATTTAAATATGTTTGGACCAACAACGGTAACATTTTTATGCGACGATCGGAAACCAGTTCAATTTTGAGAGTTAGCTCTGAATCAATATTACAAAAACTGCTTGGTAATGGGCCTGAAAAACCTAGAAATCTCCACTCCGGCGATGTTTCTGGTACTTCCAACAACATTTGATGTTTTTGTTTTAATACGACTTCCTTGCTAATATTCTGGTATAACATATTCTATGCCGCGTCAAACCGAGCATTGTTTCTACGTGGGTTTGCAAACTGCGCAACTCTTATTAATTTTCAGATTTTCACTGCGTCCAATACTGAAGTTTTAAAAGCCTTTTTTACCTGCATATTTTCTGTTTGTGAAAAGTATTTAGCTGCTGATATAAAGACTATACTCCTATCTGCTTTAACACTCTTTAAATCCTCTAAAACTCTAAACTCCATTCTTTCTTATAATAACATTTTTAGTTATGGGTAGTCTTGATTTACTAACAAATATTGATGATTCCTTTAATATAACTTGTAAAGCAATTCAGCCAGAAAACTGTTAGATAACTTTAAACCTAAATTATGAATTTAAGATCTTGACTGTGAACATAAGGAGTATCTATAAAAATTTTGATGCCTTGCTAGTTCTTTTACAACGACTTAAGACTGAATTTGACGTGATTTTACTGACTGAATGTTGGCTTAGCGACACTACGGTTATTGAAGATATTTCAGGTTATTCAGCCTTCTACTCAACCCGAAACATTAATCAGAATGGTGGGGTGGTAGCTTACGTAAGAGACTTGTGGAATGTTGCGGTCTCTGAACCCAATCTAATAGATGCGTGCGGGCTCTTACTTGATATTCCTGAGGTATTAATAGGAATGTATAGATCACCGTCTTTTAGGAACACTTCAAATTTTTTGAATTCCTTGGATGAATGCTTAAAACTGCTAAAAGACAAGTCCACCATTATCATTGCAGGAGACATAAATATTGATATACTTTCCTCTAATTCATCTCAAATCGACCCCTCTGATTATCTCTGCTTGACTGCCGAACACTCTCTCCAACCTGCTATCACGCTGCCAACGAGACTTGACTCCTGCTTAGACCATATATTTGTCAAAACCAGTTCCTCTGTACTTGGACTGGTATGTGATACAGAATTTACCGATCACAAGCCCGCCATAGTAGGCCTTAATATTAAAAAGCCAAAAAAACAGACAAACGGCCTGAGAACTAAGAAAATAACGGACTTTGAGGGAGTTTCAAGGGAATTACAAAGCGTTGACTGGAGTAACGTTACAGACATGACAGATGTTAACGACGCAGTAGGTGTGTTCCTTGGCATCCTAAATGCCTCAGTCGATAAACATACTAGGACTATTCGTGTTAGCAGGAGTAAATTCACTATAGAACCTTGGATGACCCCTGGCCTACTTCGATGTGCGCGTCATCGAGATCATCTACACTCACTAGTCAGACAGTATCCGGACGACAAAATACTTAAACTGTCGTACACTAGATACAGAAATTTTTATAACAACTTGATCCGTAAACTTAAAACACAATATGACAGCGCAGATATAGAATTTAACAAAAATAACCCAAAAGGCTTATGGACGTCCATCTTAAAGATATGCAGATCAAGTAAGAAATCACGTCAGGCTAAGGATCTTTTGACTCTGACTGAGAATGCTTCTGATTCTTTAAACATTGTAAATATTTTTTTCTCAACCGTAGGAAAAAACTTAGCCAACAATATTCTTAGTCAAACAAGTGTTACCGAAGATGATCTTGCTGCCTCTATAAACACCAATGATGGTCCTCATAACTCACTTTTTTTGACGCCTACTGACCCGGAGGAAGTTGAACTACTAATCAGGCATCTTAAAACAAACAGCGCTCCTGGCTTAGATGGAATTAATAACAATTTAGTTAAGGCTATCGGGAATGACATAATGCAACCGTAAACGCATATTTTTAACCTTAGCCTAAGTACAGGCAATTTTCCTAATGCGTGGAAAATTGCTGCTGTAACTCCTATCTACAAAGACGGTTCCAGAGATTCTCCTAACAACTATCGACCTATTTCTCTTCTTAGTGTCTTTTCTAAAATACTAGAAAAAATCGTTAATAGGCGGCTTGTATCGTTTTTAGAGGACTCTGGATCACTTAGTCATAGACAGTTCGGTTTTAGAAAGAAAAAGTCAACTGAAGATGCTATCTCTGAATTAGTTAATTTAGTATCCTCCTACCTTGACAAGCAATATCACTGTATTGGTGCCTTTCTCGATTTGGCCAAGGCCTTCGACACAGTTTCAATTCCAATTCTGCTTCGAAAGTTGGAGCAACTAGGAATTCGTGGTCACGCCTTAGCCTGGTTTCATAGCTATCTTTCAGAAAGAGGACAGATGGTCCGGATAGACTCGCATGTAAGCAATGTGCAACGAATTAATTACGGTGTTCCCCAGGGAAGTATTCTTGGTCCGACCCTGTTTATTATTTTCATGAACGATATTCACAATCTCAGTATGCCCTCGGCGGAAATTATATGCTACGCAGACGACACAGCCATATTATTTTTTGGGAAAAGCTGGGAGAATACTTTCCGCTTGGCCGAACAGGGTATGTCTTGTATTTCAAACTGGCTACAAAAGAATTTATTAACGTTGAACACCAAAAAAACCAATTATATTTCGTCGCTTCATTCTTCAGATATAATTTGTTTACAAGTAGTAGTCCTTAATTCGCCAGGCAGACGATGCACGCATTTAAGAGTAATTCATTTGATTCTCTTATTTAAAACGATTTCCGTCCGTGTTCACCTCACCACTGTAGCTGACATTCGCTTCATTCCTTATTCGTGCGGGGCAGTGAACGCACGCGTCCCATGCCGAAGCGCAATGTTCAATAAGAAGTAGATAGATTATACCTGAAGTTGTAATATTGAAGTTAAATTACAAATATTTAAAATTATTTTCGATAAAATAAGTTTTTGCTCCGTGTGTTAGTGTAATCGTACTGGATTCAAAACTTTTCAGTAAGTGTTGTTTTGATTATTAATTCTTTCTAAGAAAGAAAAATTTTCAAGATTACCCACATGTTCTATTCTTAAATTTGCTAAACAAATTGAAGTGTTTATTACGGCCTACGAGTATCTTGCGGCCCGATACCTCCAGTTACTTGTTTTGTATACAAAAACGTAACATGACAACGTAACAACCATGATTATGACCTATCGGTCGCAACCAGAACTTTTACGAAAATTATGGAAAATTTAATAAGATAGACGTAAACCATATAATGACATTTTGTTTATTATAATTCCGACAAATGTTAGAACATTGTCTAATCGAGAGATTTTGAAACCTTTTCAATTTATATATATATATTTTTTTGTAGTTAATTACTACAAAATTTCATTACCACCTACACAGGCTTAAAAGTTTTAGCCTTCGTTTACGTCATACAATTTTATCTTTTCTTACCTTCCGACAAACAAAGTAAAAATAAAGGAAAGTAACAAAATTAAACGTTACCGACGTATTAAGTATACGTGTGTATGACGTGTGTTAGATGTTTTTTCGTCTAATGGCGAAAGTTACGAGGGTAAGTAAAAAATGAAATATATTTTCTTTTTTTTTGTGTTTTAAACATTTATTACCAAGTGAATCACAGAACAACTTACGTCGGAATGGACTGCGAGTCAATTGCGACGGCAGTAACTTCGAGTTACCGCCTAATATTATTTACCATGTGTTACGTGAATGGATATGATGGAATGCGATTGTCTATCTATTATTATGTCGGGATTGACTGCGAGTCAATTGCGACGGCGTTAACTGCGAGTTAAGGCCAAATAATATTGACAATACGCGATATCTACATAGATATGAACTGTGGGTTACCAAGTATCTATTGCTTGTCGGGATTGACTGCGAGTCAATTGCGACGGTGTTAACTGCGAGTTAACGCCACATAGTATTTAAAATACGTGATGTATAATGTTGCCTATCTTTTATTATGTCGGGATTGACTGCGAGTCAATTGCGACGGCCTTAACTGCGAGTTATGGCCAAATAATATAGACAAAAATCGACATCTGAATATATTTTTACTGCGATTCAACTATCTATTGTCTGTTGGGATTGGCTGCGAGCCAATAACGACGGTGTTAACTGCGAGTTAACGCCAAACTATCTGTTAGTTGTTGGGATTGACTGCGAGTCAATAACGACGGCTTAACTGCGAGTTATGTCAAACTATATCAACATAAATCATGCATCAAAATACAAGTTATCTATTTTCACGTCGGACTCTACTGTGAGTCAATCGTAACGGCGTTAACTACAAGTAAACGCCAAATAATTATTACAATATGCGATATTAAAATTGCTATTGACTGAGAGTCAACTTTTTATTGTTAAGGTCGGCATTGACTGAGAGTCAATTGCGACGGCGGTAACTGTGACTTAACGTCAAAATTTATCGTCAATGAAAACAATAATATCAAGTTCATCTATGTGTGTCGTCTACGATACATTGTCTTTAGTTTTCACAACAAGCCTTTTTGTTTGTTAACCATAACCAGAATATTTTTATTGTAAAATACCCACCTACTAAAATTTTATTTTTGGGTGCCAGTAATAGTAAAGAGAACAAAACCGTCCACGAGGCAAAAGATCATGCCAGCCCTGGACCAACCGACACCTAAGGTCTGGACACCTGAGGAGTCTTCGAGACACCTTAGGCGTCTACGTCTGATACGCCAAACTTGTTCTCTATCATATTCACGACACACTGTCGAACTTTTGTACGCCTAAGTATATTGAAAAAAGGCATGCCTATAGACAAGCACATACTTCTCAAATATCACCTAATACCGGTTTATTGTAAATGATTACAAACACCGATACTAAATTGCTAATTGAATTCCAGGCTTAGATAAAAATATCTCCGCTTGCATGTACAAGTATCTGTCAAAGACAAAACTTGTTTTTATAAAAAAGTTAAAGCAAATAAAACTATTGAGAGATAAAGATGCATCTTTTCAAACGTCGGGAGCTCGTTTAACCCAGCAGAAGAAGCCTTGGTCGGGTCCTCATTACCCGTCAAATAGGGGGGGGGAGCGAGGTTACAGGCAGGCTCTGGCCTTATCCCCAAGCTCAAGCAGCATCGACTAAAAGTTACAATCCATCCAAAACTCATGCTCCAGCACAGAACCGTTACACAAGTACATGCTGGTATAATACAATGTTTTTTTTTCAACACTTCCTGTGTCCGGATAATTCTACGAAGTAGAAAATCGCAATATTTCATAACCACAATGTTGTTATAATACATGCATAAGCATGAACCCTAAACACCACAGTATCCTAGTGTTACCTGGGAAAAACGAGGAAATAATATTCGTGTAGTGCTATGTAACGTGAAATCCACGTTTAAAATTTACCCTCAAGAAAAGCCAATATACAAAGTTTATATTGATTTTAACTGGAGAATAAGTTCCTATTTCCAGCGTTACAACCGTTACGAGTTACATTCCATCGGAATTTATATTGGGTACCTAATTTTAAAGCACCAAAACGCAATAGCTGTAACCGATTTATTCTAAATCCAAGAAATAAATGTACCTATTGCAACGTGTCATTCAACCGCCTCAAAAATTATGTTTTGAAAAAAAAACGGCTTCCTTGCTACGAAAAGCCCATCTCTTAATTTATGTTTTTAAGATGACCGAAAATTTCTACATTTAAATTTTCAACATAATATATGAAAGAAGTCACGCTATATAATTCTTTACGATTTTACAACCGTGCCTTATGAATATTATGATATTTTAGAAGATCTTATCTGATGGTATGGTAATGTTTCTACAAATTCCTGACCATCATAAGATACTTGTCTTACAGAAAGTAATTAAATACAGACAACTCCCTAACTAGTACCTAGTGTGGAGCAGTAAATAAAACCAAAGGCTACGAAGAAGGCCGAAGAAGTAAAATATTTGTTTTAAGGTTACAACCAATAAAAAAAACAAAAAAAAACAAAAGAGTATGTAGGTACCATACCATATTGTACAAATAACTTGTCAAAATATGCAATGGTACGATTGGCACAATATTTATTTATTTAAATTTTACGAAACAAATTGCCGCAGGTGCCAGCTGAGTCAATGAAAGTCACTCCCGGGCTCTGTGTGCAAACTTTTAAGACACAGCTTTAAAGTTCGCTGTACTCTTAGTTTTGCTCTTAGCGACAATCCTTAGCGATTTATGTTTTTTTTTTTTATGAAAACTAGATCCAGACGCTGTAGCTATGGATACTTTATCCTTTGACCTGGACATTTTACGCGGTTCCGGTTCCTTTTATATTTGGGAAAAATTACTGATGACGAAGGCACCAGTATTTTGTGTTTTCACAAGGCCTTCTCTGCCTTTTAGCCCATCTTAATTATTTATATCATACAAAATAAGTGTCCTTCAACACTTGAAACTTTTATAATCCATATCAGAGTATACTGTTCCTTTTTAACTAATCTTACAGGTCCTGCGGGTAGCATTCACGCGCCACTTGATCCTCTCGCTTGCACTGATGTTCTCTTGAGCTTCGCTGTCTGAGGCTCCTATTTAACAATATATGTCAAAATACGCTTTGGGTAACAGCTTGTCCCCAGAAAAAATGCAAACGTGTTTGATAGTCCTACAACCAACAACTACTGTTATTTTTAACAAAACAACGTGACGAGATGTTTGGTTCGTATGAACAGCTGTACAACGGATCTCTTGACAATCATCGTTTGCCGTAATCTTTGCTACTTACTTATTAGGTGATAGAATTGGAACCAATAATTGGTTTAAAACCTTCTTCTACTTACAATCACAAGCCTAATCGGCCTAGTACTCGTAATAGTTACTTGGGACACACAACTAATAAGTAAATAAGTGTGTATCTAAATAGTCCCTTAATTTAGAGTTAATGATATAAAATAAAATGAACAGATCAGCGATTTCACTATATGCTCATGGGGCACAAAAATTTTCAATAATAAAAAGTGAATACTTATATTATTTTGCAAATAATGGAGTTGAGATAGCCATAACGTATTTAATCAAACTTCCACTGCGGGCTAAGATTAGCCGATATTGTTCTAATATTATTTAACTGAATATATTATGCACTCGTGTTCTGTCCATATTTTTGTTCAAAAAATAAAATCAAGAACTGCCAATGTAGGAAAATTGTAAATATCAATTAACATCCACGTTAATCAGCTTAAGCAGCTGTGATTTATAAGCTGGTTGATTTACCAGAAACACTATCTGAGAGAAGACTTGTCGACACATGCATCTTCCCCGCTTTGCAAAATTGCAACTCTCTCAGCCTCGACTCGTGAAAACAGCTGGCTGGACCAGCACGTCTAGCACTTTTATTAGTTTGATATATTAGACCAGTAGGTAGATGATTTTGTAATATCAGTTGTATCGAATGAGTAACTTATTATATAAGTTGATTTTTGTTGCATACTTGCTTTTGGTATAAATCAAAGGTTATTTATTATCTGCTTGGATCAGCAAATTACAGATTTTTTCAACGAATTACTATTTGTAATTCGTTGGCTTAGATAATTAAACTAGAACATCTTGTATATACAGTTGTTTCACAGTAACCAAACAAAACTTTGTTCTCTAAACATCTACTTGTAAACAAATTATATCTGAAGAATGAAGCGACGAAATATAATAGATGATCAAACGAACTCCAGGAGTGAAGTTCGATCGTTATTATATGAGTCGCTTCATTCGAAGATATAATAATATAACAACCCTCCCTCCCAAAAAACCAAACACTGTGACACAAGTTGTGGTTTCCACCCAAATGCAAAGTTTTGTTTAAAGGTTCATAGGTACAGACTCTAAAAAATGAAGCGAATGTCAGCTACAGTGGTGAGGTGAACACGGACGGAAATCGTTTTAAATAAGAGAATCAAATGAATTACTCTTAAATGCGTGCATCGTCTGCCTGGCGAATTAAGGACTACTACTTGTAAACAAATTATATCTTCGAATGAAGCGACTCATATAATAACGATCGAACTTCACTCCTGGAGTTCGTTTGATCATCTAATATATTTGTTTCCATAAAGCGGCTTCCTCACGTCCACCGGAATCACCTGGTATAAAAATCCACATGTGTTTCTCAAATTCTACACCTCCTACTCATTCATGTAACTGTGAATACATTCTAAGAACAACCGAATTAAGATATCTAGGAGTAATGCTGGATGAAAAACTCAATTTTAAATCCCAAATTGCCGCTCTGTCGGCTCGAATCCGAAAAATTATTGGAGTGATGAAAAAATTACGTAATGTAGTTAGTTTTCACATCATAAAAACTGTTTATTTAGCGATATGTCAATCTCTTTTAAATTATTGTATAGGTATTTGGGGAGGCGCCGCAAAGACTCACTTGATTGCCTTAGAAAGAGCTCAACGTGGAGTTCTGAAAGTAATGTTAAAAAAACCATTTAGGTTCCCCACTAACACTTTGTATCAAGAGGCTCAGGTTTTGCGGGTTCGGCAGCTGTACATCGCTAAAGCATCCCTTAGCCTTCACAGCCAAGTTCTCAAATTGGATGAGTACCCCCTCTTATTGCAGAAACGCGTTTTTAAAATACCAATTCCAGCAGCTAAAACTACTTTCGCTAGAAGATTTCCTACTTACGCTTATTCTGCAATTTATAACCAAATTATCAAATTTTGCGACATAAAGAAATCGACAGTATTGGAAGCTAAAACCATAATTCAAAATTGGCTCAGCACTTTAGATTATCAACAAACAGAATTAATTATACCTTTTAGACAATAATATTTCGGTAGTATAGTAGTATATGCACTAGGTAATAAATAAATTCTTAAATTAATTTAAATAGCAGCTACAACGCACTTTGTTAGATTTAATTACTATTATTTTCCTATTAAGTTATCACTTTTAGCTATATAGACAACTCGGTAACCAATTGTACATAGGTTTCCCAAGATACAGGCTTCGCCTAGTTTGGGGACCACTGGTAATGATTGTATCAACCTAGACGTAAGTTTCGCTATAAGAATATAAATGTATTAATTTTTAGAGTTAGTAACCTATGCCTATGTCTAAGTTGTAATTCTGTTTTTTTTTTAATAAAGTATTATTAATAAAGTAAAGTATTATTATAATATTTACCATGTAGCACAGGTCAGCTTATACTGGTACTTTTACAGAAAAATGTGTTTGTACAATATTGCCGGATTTAATTATTTACATTTTCAAATAGCCTACATTATTATTTAAAATTAATTTCTCTAAATGCTCATTTAATGCAATCGCACATCGAAGATTGACTGGACTATTTAGTTTTTACGGCTATTGAAATATTTGTTTATTGTTGTAACAGGTGACGAAACGCAACCTGGAGCGTTTGAAGGAGCAGACAGACGGCGGTAAGCGGCGGTCGGCGAGCGCAGAGCTGCAGTGCGGAGATGTGTTCATCACTCGCCACAGCAACCTGCCCGATGTCCACGTGGTGTTCCATCTAGTGGTAGACGACTCGCTCAACAGTGGTGAGGGAGACAGGGACGCTGCTAGACAGACACAGCGGCACTGTGGACACGTTTGTTGTTTAGTGTGTTTATGACACTATATATTGTTTAGTCTAAGTGTTCATCACTCGCCACAGCAACCCGCCCGATGTCCACGTGGTGTTCCATCTAGTGGTGGACGACTCGCTCAAGAGTGGTGAGGGAGACAGGGACGCTGCTAGACAGACACAGCGGCACTGTGGACACGTTTGTTGTTTAGTGTGTTTATGACACTATATATTGTTTAGTCTAAGTGTTCATCACTCGCCACAGCAACCTGCCAGATGTCCACGTGGTGTTCCATCTAGTGGTGGACGACTCGCTCAAGAGTGGTGAGGGAGACAGGGACGCTGCTAGACAGACACAGCGGCACTGTGGACACGTTTGTTGTTTAGTGTGTTTATGACACTATATATTGTTTAGTCTAAGTGTTCATCACTCGCCACAGCAACCCGCCCGATGTCCACGTGGTGTTCCATCTAGTGGTGGACGACTCGCTCAAGAGTGGTGAGGGAGACAGGGACGCTGCTAGACAGACACAGCGGCACTGTGGACACGTTTGTTGTTTAGTGTGTTTATGACACTATATATTGTTTAGTCTAAGTGTTCATCACTCGCCACAGCAACCTGCCAGATGTCCACGTGGTGTTCCATCTAGTGGTGGACGACTCGCTCAAGAGTGGTGAGGGAGACAGGGACGCTGCTAGACAGACACAGCGGCACTGTGGACACGTTTGTTGTTTAGTGTGTTTATGACACTATATATTGTTTAGTCTAAGTGTTCATCACTCGCCACAGCAACCTGCCAGATGTCCACGTGGTGTTCCATCTAGTGGTGGACGACTCGCTCAAGAGTGGTGAGGGAGACAGGGACGCTGCTAGACAGACACAGCGGCACTGTGGACACGTTTGTTGTTTAGTGTGTTTATGACACTATATATTGTTTAGTCTAAGTGTTCATCACTCGCCACAGCAACCTGCCAGATGTCCACGTGGTGTTCCATCTAGTGGTGGACGACTCGCTCAAGAGTGGTGAGGGAGACAGGGACGCTGCTAGACAGACACAGCGGCACTGTGGACACGTTTGTTGTTTAGTGTGTTTATGACACTATATATTGTTTAGTCTAAGTGTTCATCACTCGCCACAGCAACCTGCCAGATGTCCACGTGGTGTTCCATCTAGTGGTGGACGACTCGCTCAACAGTGGTGAGGGAGACAGGGACGCTGCTAGACAGACACAGCGGCACTGTGGACACGTTTGTTGTTTAGTGTGTTTATGACACTATATATTGTTTAGTCTAAGTGTTCATCACTCGCCACAGCAACCTGCCAGATGTCCACGTGGTGTTCCATCTAGTGGTGGACGACTCGCTCAAGAGTGGTGAGGGAGACAGGGACGCTGCTAGACAGACACAGCGGCACTGTGGACACGTTTGTTGTTTAGTGTGTTTATGACACTATATATTGTTTAGTCTAAGTGTTCATCACTCGCCACAGCAACCTGCCAGATGTCCACGTGGTGTTCCATCTAGTGGTGGACGACTCGCTCAAGAGTGGTGAGGGAGACAGGGACGCTGCTAGACAGACACAGCGGCACTGTGGACACGTTTGTTGTTTAGTGTGTTTATGACACTATATATTGTTTAGTCTAAGTGTTCATCACTCGCCACAGCAACCTGCCAGATGTCCACGTGGTGTTCCATCTAGTGGTGGACGACTCGCTCAAGAGTGGTGAGGGAGACAGGGACGCTGCTAGACAGACACAGCGGCACTGTGGACACGTTTGTTGTTTAGTGTGTTTATGACACTATATATTGTTTAGTCTAAGTGTTCATCACTCGCCACAGCAACCTGCCAGATGTCCACGTGGTGTTCCATCTAGTGGTGGACGACTCGCTCAAGAGTGGTGAGGGAGACATGGACGCTGCTAGACAGACACAGCGGCACTGTAGACACGTTTGTTGTTTAGTGTGTTTATGACACTATATATTGTTTAGTCTAAGTGTTCATCACTCGCCACAGCAACCTGCCAGATGTCCACGTGGTGTTCCATCTAGTGGTGGACGACTCGCTCAAGAGTGGTGAGGGAGACAGGGACGCTGCTAGACAGACACAGCGGCACTGTGGACACGTTTGTTGTTTAGTGTGTTTATGACACTATATATTGTTTAGTCTAAGTGTTCATCACTCGCCACAGCAACTTGCCAGATGTCCACGTGGTGTTCCATCTAGTGGTGGACGACTCGCTGAAGAGTGGTGAGGGAGATAGGGACACTGCTAGACAGAGACAGCGGCACTGTGGACACGTTTGTTCTTTAGTGTGTTTATGACACTATATATTGTTTAGTCTAAGTGTTCATCACTCGCCACAGCAACTTGCCAGATATCCACGTGGTGTTCCATCTAGTGGTGGACGACTCGCTGAAGAGTGGTGAGGGAGATAGGGACGCTGCTAGACAGAGACAGCGGCACTGTGGACACGTTTGTTCTTTAGTGTGTTTATGACACTATATATTGTTTAGTCTAAGTGTTCATCACTCGCCACAGCAACCTGCCAGATGTCCACGTAGTATTCCATCAAGTGGTGGACGACTCGCTGAAGAGTGGTGAGGGAGACAGGAACACTGCTAGACAGAGACAGCGGCACTGTGGACACGTTTGTTGTTTAGTGTGTTTATGACACTATATATTGTTTAGTCTAAGTGTTCATCACTCGCCACAGCAACCTGCCAGATGTCCACGTGGTGTTCCATCTAGTGGTGGACGACTCGCTCAAGAGTGGTGAGGGAGACAGGGACGCTGCTAGACAGACACAGCGGCACTGTGGACACGTTTGTTGTTTAGTGTGTTTATGACACTATATATTGTTTAGTCTAAGTGTTCATCACTCGCCACAGCAACCTGCCAGATGTCCACGTGGTGTTCCATCTAGTGGTGGACGACTCGCTCAAGAGTGGTGAGGGAGACATGGACGCTGCTAGACAGACACAGCGGCACTGTAGACACGTTTGTTGTTTAGTGTGTTTATGACACTATATATTGTTTAGTCTAAGTGTTCATCACTCGCCACAGCAACCTGCCAGATGTCCACGTGGTGTTCCATCTAGTGGTGGACGACTCGCTCAAGAGTGGTGAGGGAGACAGGGACGCTGCTAGACAGACACAGCGGCACTGTGGACACGTTTGTTGTTTAGTGTGTTTATGACACTATATATTGTTTAGTCTAAGTGTTCATCACTCGCCACAGCAACTTGCCAGATGTCCACGTGGTGTTCCATCTAGTGGTGGACGACTCGCTGAAGAGTGGTGAGGGAGATAGGGACACTGCTAGACAGAGACAGCGGCACTGTGGACACGTTTGTTCTTTAGTGTGTTTATGACACTATATATTGTTTAGTCTAAGTGTTCATCACTCGCCACAGCAACTTGCCAGATGTCCACGTGGTGTTCCATCTAGTGGTGGACGACTCGCTGAAGAGTGGTGAGGGAGATAGGGACGCTGCTAGACAGAGACAGCGGCACTGTGGACACGTTTGTTCTTTAGTGTGTTTATGACACTATATATTGTTTAGTCTAAGTGTTCATCACTCGCCACAGCAACCTGCCAGATGTCCACGTAGTATTCCATCAAGTGGTGGACGACTCGCTGAAGAGTGGTGAGGGAGACAGGAACACTGCTAGACAGAGACAGCGGCACTGTGGACACGTTTGTTGTTTAGTGTGTTTATGACACTATATATTGTTTAGTCTAAGTGTTCATCACTCGCCACAGCAACTTGCCAGATGTCCACGTAGTGTTCCATCTAAAGGTGGACGACTCGCTGAAGAGTGGTGAGGGAGATAGGGACACTGCTAGACAGAGACAGCGGCACTGTGGACACGTTTGTTGTTTAGTGTGTTTATGACACTATATATTGTTTAGTCTAAGTGTTCATCACTTGCCACAGCAACCTGCCAGATGTCCACGTAGTGTTCCATCTAGTGGTGGACGACTCGCTGAAGAGTGGTGAGGGAGATAGGGACACTGCTAGACAGAGACAGCGGCACTGTGGACACGTTTGTTGTGTTTATGACAAAGTCTATTCAACGTGTCAATGGAATAAGCGAAACCCTCAAAACACCCCAACTGATTTTTATTACAATTAATCCATTCCCGTATATAAAAAAAAATATTTTAAAGTTTCATCGTTGTTCTTGTAGATTTTTAAGCTATCAGCGTCCGCGCACGCCACGCCCACTTCCCTCCCCTCCTCACCGCTCATGAGCCGCGCCCCGTCCAAGCGCGTAGCCACAGAAATATTTAAAAGCGGCAAAAATTTAAATAGTAAAAGAAAAAAAATGCCTCTATCAAAAACCCGTCAAATTTAATTTTACACTCGATTCTGAACAAACTATTCTCAGTTTCGCTTATTCCGTTAACACATTTTATATTCTTTAGTTTGTGTATTCTTGTAATTTTTCAACGTTGTCGAGTTGACAACGATGCGGCTATGTTATGTATGGGCTAACTAATAATAGAGTCTGGCCAACGAAAGCTGTACATACAAAACCGCGGGAAATTTAAAAATAACAAGTTTTAAACCCTGAAAATACTGCAATATAACAATTTGTTACTTTTAGTTGGTTTTCAGATACTAACTTGTAAAACGTACGTAAAATTTAGATAGTCTTTACATTACCTGTAAGTGTTTATTCTGCACTTGCGTATAAAATGTGTCGTCCGGATCGCAGGCGACATCACGTCCCGTCACCCCGCGATCCTGGGTCTCCGCAACATCCTGAAGGCAGCCTGCAGTAACGACATCACCAGCATCGCGTTACCGCTCCTCCTCACGCACGAACACACCGAGGTAACGTTAAAGTCATACATGTTTTGTCACCTGTCACGATATTATAGACATCTAATGAACTTTTTTTTATCATTTTACGGCATCACTGGACTCGCAGTCGTTTCTGGTCCTCCGTTAAGTCATGCGGTATCCATCGAGTGCAAAGCTTCCGACCCTTCAGATGCACATGTAAAATGCAGTGCAATGCACTTGGCTCATTCCAATGCCTAACAAAGCATGAATTTGCTGGCAAGTAAATGAGTCGATCACGAGGCGAAAAACTTTTTACGAGTGATAGTTATTTGTTATGCAAGGCAGCAAAAGCGTTATTTGGCGTGAGTGCCTTGTATTGAAATCTGAGCAAGCGAAGGTTTCAAGGCACGAAACGCAAAATAACTTTGCTGCCGAGCGAAACACAAAATTTTTTACCTCACTAAAGCGAGGAAGCAGTCAGTACCGCAGCGTGGAGGTTTGCCATACTGCATCACGTTCGAATTTCAAAAAACCTTTTGCTCGCTAGCGGCCAAAAATCGCTTTTGGCCGCAGAAAAACCTTTTGCCCGCTAGAAGCAAAAAATCGTTTTTGGCCGTAGAATTTAACCGACAAAACAAATGTTTTCGAGCTTTGGAGGTGAAAAAAGTATTTTCTTCGGGATAGTTGCTTGTTTTCATGAGCAGAATCACTGGGAAACGAAACCAGCAAGCAAGAGCAAGTTTATGTTGTATTGTATGTTATAATATTTTGATCGTTTATCGACCCGTGTTCCGTTGTTTAGTTTCATCCTTCAGGGTTGGTATACAGCTTGATAATAAAATGTCTGATTACACTTGAGTATTAGGACATGACATGAAACTGAACAACTTTCCTCAAGTAACATAATTGTAATTTGTATGGGACAACTAAAAAAAATTCTTATTTATCGACCTGTTTCTTAGGGAAACTTGTTCAGTTTCATGTCCTAAGTATATCACACTCAAGTAGGTATAGTCAGACATTTCACTATCGCGCTGTAGTAGATACTCTTTTTGTACAGTCAAGAGTATATCAAGCTTGACACATTGGACTTTGTACCATTCTTATTTCAATGTACGCCTGCGGTACGGCTAGAGTCGCACTACGAGTGTCAAGCTTGACATGTCGTTGAGTGTACATATGCACGTTCTCAGGAGATGACGGCAGCCTGGTGCGTGCGGCGCGCGGAGCTGGTGCTGAAGTGCGCGAAGGGGTTCATGGTGGAGGCGGCGGGCGCGGGCGGCGCCGAGCTGCGCACGCTGTGGGCCGCCGCGCCCGCGCGCACCGCACCCGCGCTCTTCCCGCACCTCGCCGCGCTCACGCCCAACATATTCCGCCTCTCCAACCCCGTCAAATTCAAACCGTCCACTTCAAGCGATACCTTCGCGCCACTCACACCCAGCGCCACCTAGGAACTATGTAAAGAACTAGCGAGCAAGAGACTGACGTTCTATTTGGCGCTACCTACTGGCTCGTTTGGAACTAACAAGACATTCTGTTCTGGACAAGACACCGCCGCCCGTATTGCTACATACTTCAGAATACCGCGCCTGAGCTGTTTCAACACCTCATGACAGTCACGCCAAATATTTTCAGCCAACCCGGTCAAATTCAAACCGTCCTTTCAAGTGATACATTCGCGCCACTCACACCCAGCCACAGAATAAAGTAATAGTAGTATCATACACGGTCGCTCTCCACCCCGAACCCCCGCGAACAAGCGCTCGCGCGAATCGGATGGTGCTGATGCGGGTCCGTTGTACTGATTATGCAGGCCTACGAGTGTTCCAATTTCAAACTTTGACAGTTCGTGGTTTCGCGCTCGTTGTATGGAGTGTCAGGATGTGACCCAACACAGCACCACCAAGGAAATGTGTTGGGAACACGACACGAACAAGACACTGGCGTTCTAATTAGCGCCGACTGATATAATAGGTCTTTACCTATGAAATTGCCGAAATTTTCTTAGATTAATGAGATCATAATTCCTATAATTCTAATGCAATTTTTTTCATTTGTCTTATATTTGAGAGGCAACTTCAAGGTTATAAATTTACGCATAAAATTGGGTCCAAAAATTGTTCGTCTTAAATGTCTTCCGATTTCATCATTAGATTTGTTATATTTTTTTACAGATAATATTTTTTGAAAATTAAATTTAAAGATCTGTTAGCTTAATGTCTTCCCAATAATGCTCAAAAAAATAAAAAAAATTGGATTTATAATTCCTAAGAAAAACGCAAAAATGTTCGTACTGAAAATTGAGTTTACTTAAAATTCGCCATACAAAACGGCAATTTCATAGGTAAAGACATTTGCAACACTAACAGTGCCACCTAGTTGCTCGCTTGGAACTAACGAGACATTCCACAACAAACGTCAAAAATGTGGAAAAACATTGCCGTCGAGTAGGTATTTGTTGTTTGTTTCTTTGTTGTTTGCAGTCTGTCAAACTATTAGCTAGGGCCATTTTTATTCCTTATTTATATTAATGACCTCCCTACTGTAGTGAAGAATCTGTCAAAGATTGTGTTATTTGCTGATGATACTTCATTAATATTCAATGTAAGTAGAAAATCACAAAATTATAACGAAGTCAATGATGCACTTGGACAGATTCATGCATGGTTTACTATTAACAATTTAGTCCTAAACGCCAAAAAAACTAAATGTATTAAATTTGCACTACCAAATGTAAGGTCTACTTCACATAACGTAGTATTGAATAATGAACCATTAGATTTTGTAAATAGTACAGTTTTCTTAGGGTTAATACTAGACTCTAAACTTCAATGGGGCCCTCATATAACGGCTCTTTCTGGTCGATTGAGCTCGGCTGCATATGCTGTCAGAAAAATCAGACAACTTACTGATGTAGCTACTGCAAGGCTGGTTTACTTTAGCTACTTCCATAGCATTATGTCTTATGGCTTACTGCTTTGGGGCCGAGCAGCTGATATACATTCAATATTCGTTTTACAAAAGAGAGCTATAAGAGCAATTTATTGCCTGAAGACTCGTGATTCCCTGAGAGAACTGTTCAAGGAAATCAACATAATGACAGTGCCATGCCAGTATATCTATGAAAATATTATGTATGCTAGAAAGAACATTCATCAATTACCTAAAATTTGTGACAGGCATAATTTTAATACTAGAAATAAGCACAAAATTGATCAACCATATACTAGATTAACTAAAGTCAATACATCTTTCGTTGGTCTGTGTGTACGATACTACAACAAAATACCTGACAATATAGTGGAATTACCTGAGAGAAAGTTTAAAGAATGTGTAAAGCAAACGTTATGTAAAAAAGCTTACTATAGATTAGATGACTATATGAATGACAAAGAGGTATGGTGCTCTGATATTCCAGCGAAACACAAGAAACACATTGTAAAAAGCCGACTCTTAAAGTAGGCCGTGCTGCAGTGGTTTCTTGCCGTTTCTTTTACGCTGCCACAGCACGATCCGAAACGGCGTAGACTCGCTCTATTTGAATTGTATTCTGCATGACATTCAATAAGTATTCTGTAAAGAATCTACATTGAATAAAATAATCTGAATCTGAATCTATCAAACAAGTTTAATTAAAATCGGTACCTAGTGTTTTTGCGTGATGCTCGAACAAATAAACAAACGAACAAAATGTCCGAAAATCAGTGGTTTGGATTCAGGGGCATCAAAATATTTATTTTAAATATCTTCAATGTATAGACATAATTAATTTACGAGTGTATGTATACCCTGTATAGGGTGTAAAGAAAAGTACCGATTTCCTTTTAACCACATGTTGTGTAAGTAGAATAAAGTACATAGAACATATTAATTATAAAAAAATAACATAAAAATAAAATAGTTCCTATGAAAAAAAAGTTCAAGTTGCCAACCCTATTGTAAGAATCACAATTAGCTCCTCCCACCCGGCGCGGCGCACCAATTGTGAACAAGAAAACAGGTACCTTCATGCGCGCTGCGACTCTGGCGAGGGTTGACACAGTTTTTTATTTCTGTTTTTTTTTAAACATGCTTAAACAAGCATGTTTAAACAAGCATGTATGAAAGGATTGATGAAAGTTCAGGAAGCAAGGGAAGTATGTCAAGATCGTAGCAGGTGGAGAACTGTGGTCTCTGCCTACCCCGACGGGAACAAGGCGTGATGTTATGTATGTATTGTTCTATATTCTACTTATAGAACATGTGGTTAAAAGGAAATCGGTACTTTTATTTACACCGTGTATAATAGTAGGCATAAGATTATATTGGGTCTAAAAAGATATCTACTGAAAACCAAAGAAGTCAAAACCGAAAATGCATCTTGTAATTAAATAGTTAGCGCATTTCTCATCTAAACTTATTGGACCTGTCCTTAGTTGGTGCAAGTTTTTCTATTTTATATTACATGTTCTAAATCAAGGTTTCAGAATATGTCTTTTTACACCTTAAATGTACCTAATTTGTAAGTCTATGTAACGAAATGAAATAAAAATGCGAATATTAAATCATATTTTTATTAATCGCCCTTACAATTCGTTAAAATATTGTCTTCAAGTTCTAAATTTAAAATTATAGAGATTTGTTTTCATCTAAAACCTTGTACTTTTATGAAAATTGTGCATTTATAAGCACCACAATTAATTTGGCCAATCAAAACGTTAGTTCAACGATACATTGATTTTGTACTTTGAGAAATATCTTAAAAGTTTGTAACCATAAATATTAAATATATTTCTAAAATGTGTTGGTTGGCAACTGACACGAAATAAATATTAAATACCAAGTTCGATTCTAAAATATAAATTTATAATAAAACATGCATTGTAAATCTTAAACGTCGTTAAAAATATTAGAATACGGGGTGTAAGGGATGTAGCGAAAACTGAAAGGGCATGTTCAGTCAACGAAACTGAACAACTTTCCCAAAGAAATATTTCTGGGAAATGAAAAAAAAAACTTCACCTCTCCATACAAAATATTCGACCAGAGTGAGCAATTTGTATGGAGAGGTCTAATTTTTTTTCATTTCCCAGAAATGTTTCTTTGGGAAAGTTGTTCAGTTTCATTGACTGAACATGCCCTTTCAGTTTTCGGTACACCGTCCCTTAATCCCTGTATATCAGAAGTACTGAAAGGAAATAAAGTATTTATAGTCAAAATGACCACAATAAGTAAAAATTATTATCAACATACACCGCGGTTGTAGTTTATAGTCCTTCGCCAACCAACTATATCCTATGTTCGATATGCTTTTACAATTTGTACGTAAAATTATTGCATGATAGGCACTTGTATATTCCTTTCTATAATTTAATTAAACATTAAAAACTATAATTACTAATTTTTATCGTACTAAAAGCAATAGCAAACTTAAATCAAAGCTAAAACTTGTCCAAAGTCTAACTAAATACAACTAAAATATAAAAGGAGTGCCGGGCTTGAAATATCGGTCATTATCTGGTATGAGCATGACGAAATTGAATTTGCAGTAGCAGCACATAAATACCGATAGCACAATATTATTTCTTGACAATGTAACTGACATTATCGATAGCTAGTATAAAATAACCGACATTCATCGGTATTATGAATTGGTAAGCTTTTGCAAAAGAATAACACTGGTTTCAAGCCCGGTCTCCATAGACATGCGAGCGGCATTTGCACTGCAAAATTTACCAAACATCGCTATACACACACTCGGATGGAACAAGTCTAAAACTGGGACCATTTTTAGGGTTCCAAACCAAAATGGTAAGACGGGAACGACTTCGTCTGTCTGCCACGCCTGTTTATCTCAATAACTACTTACGCTATCGACTGAAATTTGGAATAGTTTTAGAATATGCTTGCCCAACTTTTTGATATTGTAGATGAGTGGTGTTGAGTTTAAAGTTAGAGCTCTGGACTAGAGCACCATGCTACAAATTAGCTGTTAAAATTTCGACTATTATCGCAGATGGTGATAGCAATTTGATTACGATCCAACCAACAAAATACGATTTATTGGCGAGTCAGTCCTGACTGACACAAGCAAGAATACTGACTAACCACGATCGATATGTTTGATGGAAATATGAATTACAGTTATTACAGGAATACATGGATCTTAGGTTTAGGCTCACCTGCTTACTCCCGGAAAGCCGAGTCCGTTACGAGGAATATTAAGCCTTTGAAGTGGTTCTTATCATTTCATAGGCCTTTTTGGCGGGTCAATAGTTGTGACATATGTTGATTGCAATCAAAAACTTAAGTCTTATTGTAAATGCTACTTTAGTCCCAATCGAATGTGTGTGTAGTGGAAATCATAGAAAATATTAGCACTACAATACAGGGCGGACACTTTTCGCCCCCTCCATGTTAAATACCTCCCCTCCCCGCGTGGCTACTGCAGGGGACGTGGGGTAAGTACTCTTTTTCAGAAATAATTGGCTGTCTCTAAAGGCACCAAAACTCGGCACCCTGTTCAAGCAAAACCTTTTAATTCTAGAAATATTTAAAATTATTAATAAAAATCCATAAAGCTATACTAAATAAATTATAAACTAGATTAAAATTATTCAGTCCCGATAGTAGGAACAAGGAGAACGCAAAAATTCAACTAAAATTAATTAAATTAAACATATTATCTGATTTATGCATTTCTTTACGTTTCTGAGATGAAAAAAGAGATTTATTTATATGACGTAGTTACTATAGTGGTTAGTATTACATCATCATTGTAACAAATGAACCTTAGATTTTTCAAAAATACGTTATTATTCAGTCCGCAATCGACCAAAGGCAGATGAAATACATAAATCAGATTCACAAAGAATTTCTTCTTCAGATTCTTGAAAATTGTACAGTAGTAGTAGTTAATTATAGTATTAAGATTACCGCTCAACGTAAATACGATGTGAGCTTTCGTTTAAAAAAGTTTTCAAGGAATCCGTTACATAATACAGGACACAGGTGTTAAGGAACAGTACTGGGATCCAATAAACAAAGTCAAATTCAAATAGCTCGAAAAACTCATGGTTTCGCATATAATATTCTTAAGCCACAACGCTTAGAAAATCATTGAAGATAGACAACTCACGATCAGGCTGTCATTGTAACACGGAATCTTCGGCAAACCAAGCTAATGATTTAGGTCTCCGTTAAGGCACGTGACATAGCTTTCATGGGAAGAGAATAACAGGCTACATATTACACAAATATCAAACCATGATAACCATGATTTTCTTCGGACTTAACACACAAATTCCGCGCGGTTTCTCTAGGGAAAGTTTCTAGTTCCGCTTGCGCTATTAAACAGGATCGCAGTGCTGTTCCAAACAACCTGTTTACAGGGTATAAATGTGTAAGTAAATTGTACTATTATTGTGCGAAGTTTGAGGCTTGGTGAAACTTTGTGCTGAGTGGTGTTACCGTCGCCGGCTGCGTGTATTCTTTACCACTGGACAAGAAAAAACATACCTTAGTCAACACGACAAAATATAGGGTGCGTCTTAACATGGATGAACCATGGTCTTAATCAACTGTCTACAAAGTAGAAAATCGCAAAATTTCACAACCACAGGCAGGATTCGAACCTGCGTCTTCTGCGTAAGTACCGCAGACTAGGTGGCAGCACAAACGCAACGTTGGAATGCGTATAGAGGTCGCTAAATTTCACAACATCGGGCAGGACCACAGTAGCCTAGTTGGTAAAGCGTCTGCGGTACTTACGCAGAAGACGCAGGTTCGAATCCTGCCTGTGGTTGTGAAATTTTGCGGTTTTCTACTTTGTAGATTTATCCGAACACAGGAAGTGTTAAAATAAAAATCATTTTTAATCAACTGGGTCCCTTTCAGTATGTTACTCGGACTAAAAACTGACCAACTTTCCCCAAGAAACATTGGTCCTCCCAATACTACCAAACAAAATACGCTCTGATGCAGTTTCATCACTAAACGACTCGTGAAGTTTACACATAATCATGTACCTCAACGGATAAACTCACGTTTTGTATTTTCGGCATAGTACCGACAAGTTTGATCTTTTTGAAGATCTTCGAAACTTGTCGGTTTTATGTCGCCAATATAAAACGTGAGTTTATTCGTTGATGTACATAATGATGCATTTTCTATGGGAGTTCAAAAATTGTTTTCGTATTTTGATTAATTTCTTAGGAAAAGTTATTCAGGTTTATGGTCCGAGGAACATAATGAGGAGATCTTTAGGGAAGGCCTATGTCCAGCAGTGGACGTGTTTCGGCTGATATGAAGATGATGAACATAATAAAAGAAAAGCAGTTGATTAGGACCACATTAGGACGCACCTTATACGTGTAATTCTAAATACGAAAACCTCTAGGGGTTAGTTCCACGCATGTAACTAAACAACTTTTGTTCTACAACTTCTGGAAATTAAAATAATTAAAATTTGGTTCTCCAGGACTGGGCCTTGATGATGTTCCCGATTCAGCACAGCACACAAAATTCACAAAAAAATACAGTTGTCCAAATCTACAGTTAAATATACAGTTGGCTAACAGTTAAAAAAATTGCGCGTAATTCTAGGCCTTTGTAGTCGCCTGCCGGGATGTTCGTCTTAATATTTTCGCCTGCCTTTTTGGACACACGATGTTGAAGGCCCACTCTAATGGAAAAATAGGGACCCAGCCCTAAATGAGTCAACTTCGGCACTTTTTCACGCGCCTTGGACGCCGCCTGCCACTACTTTTCCACCAACTACCATTCCGCCTGCCAATGTTAGAGCGTGAGCGGATACACATTGGGCACTCGGCGCTGCGTTGAGCTCGCGTTGATAGCGTACACTCACCGAATAAATTATATTCGAATCAATCAAAAACCAGCTAAAATACCACGACAAACCCAGATGTCTATAAATGACTCAACTTCAGTAGATTTTTCAACCCCTTAGCTGTTCTCTCACTCCCACCAACGCCCAACTGGCAGGCGCCTGGATCTATGAATAATGGTGGTAGGTCTAGTTAGTACTAGAGTGATTTGGTTGCTCTATAAACGATTAAACTCGATCCGTTGCCAGCTCTCAGTATTTAATAGAATCAGGCGTTACTTTGCGGAAGTCCATCTCAAAGAAATTATGTGAAACAAATATATAGCCACCTTCCGCAACAATGATGGATGCTATATTCTCACTGTGCACCGCCCGCCCGCCCGCAAATAAATGCGCATGCGCAGGCAATTGCAACACAGCAACCACCCAAAAAAAAAACACACTATAGATAGATAGATAGATAAATTGTTTATTTAGGAATACAGCACAAATCCACAACAAAATATTTAACAATATAAAATGCACATTAAATCTAAATCTAGTTATAGAGTGTGCCGCACCCCCAAGTAGGCCCTAACTCAGCATAATGCTGCAGCGGCAAAGCACGCCACAGCGCTGATATTCTGTCAGCGCCTGTAAAAGTGCGAGTGCGCAATCTAATAGAGGAAATGGTAAAGTAATAAATAAATTTAAAGGAAATAATAAAATAAATATAACAATAATGTACATTAATAAACATAAAATACTTATATACTTACATACATTCATTGATTGAAAGTGCAGTGTTAGTTGTGTCGGGAAAACTATAACATAAACTTAAACTTGAAAATAAATGAATGTGTAAAAATTATTTCAATCTCATCTACCTGCCCACTTACCTACCTGCCTGAATTTTTTAAGAATAAAGTTGATTTGTGCGGGAAAATATATAACTATTATATCCTACAAAGTTACTGCACAGCCTTCTGCAGTGATAAAAAGTGTTTGCGTGCTTCATTTTTAAAACAGTATTTTACGTTGATGCATCGCAAAGGTGGAGGAAGGTCGTTCCAAATTTTGGAAGCTTGGTATTTAAAGCTTCCGCAGAAGGCCGCCGTTCTGTGATGAGTTTCGCCTTTACACGAGGCATCCTCGGTGTTTGGCACTGGTCGGTCTAACATCTCCTGAGGATGCCTCGTGTAGAGGCGAAACACGTGTAGTGTGTTTTTTTTTTGGGTGGTTGCTATTGCAGTTGCCTGCGCATGCGCATTTATTTGCGGGCGGGCGGGCGGTGCACAGTGAGTACATAGCATCCATTATTGTTGCGGAAGGTGGCTATATATTTGTTTCACATAAGCTCTCAGTATATTAAGTTGGGTGATCCTGATTTGTAGATACCGAATTTTCCCTCACTGATAAATCGGGATTTTTATGTTTTCGCCCATTGAAAAAACTAAGCTCAAGATATTTCAGGCTACTTCCTTACAATACGATTAAAAGTGTGTATAGTCATCATGATTATAACATCCCATGGAAATGTCCACAACAGGACAATGAGCTCTCTCAGAATTCTAGCTTTTGTTGGAAAAATGTGGAGGGAAAGTACCATAGTCACCTCGCTTGTCAGCGTTACGGCTGGCACCATGGACCGCGGTTGTAGGTGACCGCAGTAAGTAAGATAGTATGATACACTAGTGGATGCTGCTGCCCATCCTCCAGTTTATAACCCTTAGTCGCCTCTTACGACACCCACGGGTAAGTATGGGATGGTACTATTCTTGGCCGGCACCACACGGGACTAGGTGTATAGTATTATTAATGTACGTTTTAATAAAGAAAGGAACTTACCCTTGGCTGGCGAAGCTACAGCTTTTGGTTTGGATTGAGGAGACGAAGCGGCCTGCAACCAACACCAACATTTTGTTACCACAATGTTTCTTTTTATATAAAAAAAATACATATTCTGTGAAATTTTCAACCAGCTACAATTTTCAACCTATTAAAAAACTACACATTTTCGACATTACGCCCCACTGTGCATCTCAGTCGCGTCCTGCTGGGGAGCACCACTTCTAATATTTCAACTATGGGTATGTACTTGACTCCTGCCAAGTTTCATCCCAGCGGGTTTAGGCGCAAGGTTCGCCTTAAAAGATCTTCTACTATAGATAATGGGTACGTAGCACAACTCTGGTTATTTTTTATGTTACAAGTGAGCAAACGAGCAGGTGGACCACCTGATGGTAAGTGGTCACCACCGCCCATAGCACCCACTCGAGCAGGTGGACCACCTGATGGTAAGTGGTCACCACCGCCCATAGCACCCACTCGAGCAGGTGGACCACCTGATGGTAAGTGGTCACCACCGCCCATAGCACCCACTGACTTATTAATGGCATATTTTTACACTAATAAGACAGCAAAGCGCGTTGCTCACTTTGAAAACTAATACAGTGGAAAGGCCCACTTATAATTGAAATCTGTTTGCTGTTAAAGAATCAACAAAAATGAAGACTTACCCTCCTTCCTCGGGTCCTCTTCGGTTCGTTAGCTTTATCTTCTGGCGACTCTTTAGCTTTCTTCACTGGTTCAGGTTTTTCCAATGGCGATGCTTTCCCTCTCGTAACTTTCTTCGGCGGTGACGCTTTAGCAGTTTGCGCTGGTGACACCTTCTTTACGGGTGACGGTTTTGATTTCTTCGCTGGTGACGCTTTTTTTGCTGGAGCTGCTTTCTTGGCTGATGCCGCTTTCTTAGCCGGTGACGCTTTCTTAGCCGCTGACGGTTTCTTAACCGGTGACGTTTTCTTAGCCGGTGACGCTTTCTTAGCCGCTGACGGTTTCTTAACCGGTGACGTTTTCTTAGCCGGTGACGCTTTCTTAGCCGGTGACGCTTTCTTCACCGATGACGCTTTTTTAGCCGGTGACGCTTTCTTCACCGATGATGCTTTCTTAGCCGGTGACGCTTTCTTCACCGATGACGCTTTCTTTGCCGGTGACGCTTTTGCTTTCCTCGCTGTCAACACTTTCTTAGTTGTTGACGCTACTACTTTCTTGGCTGGAGAAGCTATCACTTTCTTCACTGGTGACACTTTCACCTTCTTTTCTGGCGACTCCTTCACTTTTCTACCGGCAACCGCTCTTTTAGCTGTTATAGATTTCACAGGTGACGCTTTTCTAACTGGCGACACTTTTCTTAATGTAGATTCCTTTGCGTCCGTAACGGGGGACTGTTTCTTTTGAGCTCGGTTTGCGCGAGGGGCTTCTGACACTTCATTGTTTTGTTTCTTGCCTCTAGTCGCTCTGGTTTCTTTCAGTGGAGAGTTCAGCACTTTTGGGCTCTCTACGGCGGGTTTTCCGCCTCTAGTCTTCTTTGCGGGCAGTGGTGATGGCGTTTCTACAGCTTTTCGTTTCCGTTTATTTTTTTCTAATGGGACAGTTTCTTCAACCTTCGCCCTGCGGTTGCTTCTGGTTGAGGTTGGGGGCGGTTCTTGCGATATATTTCTGCCGCGAGTCTTTTTAGGAGATGGTGGTTTTTCAGTGTCGTTAGTATCACGTCCCCTTTTAGCAGGCGGTTCGATGGCTGCCTTCCGTCCCCGTTTAGGGGGTGAAGCCTCTTTGGGAGACTTTGGCGGTTGTTTTTGCGTCGGAGTTTTCACGGTTTCGTTGCGGCGTGATCGTTTATTTTGAACAGGGGATGCCGGATCGTTATTATTATCTAATTGTCTTTTTGTTCGCGCTCGAGGATTGAGTTTTGGGGATGGTTTGACAATGACAACTTTGCCGCGAGTTTTTTTTACCGACGGCGCGATAACCTCTGGTGATTTAGTTTCTTTTGTAGCTTGCGGAGACATGACTGGAGGTTTTTTGGTGATAACTAAAGAGTTTCGTCGTTTTTTAGTGTTAGTTTCGGTTGCTGTTTTGTTTCTTGTGCTTCTTGTGGATTTGTTCGGAGTCTGTGGCTTGGCACGGCCGCGTGTTTTCTTCGGGGACGGTTTATTTTCAATTTCATTCGTCTCTACGCTATCGGCTTTACTTTTTGTTTTGGGAGATTCTTGTTTCTGTGGAGCAGTAGATCTGCCACGTTTGGATTTCGGTTCTGTCTCTGAAACTGTAATTACTTCGCTGGCTTTAGTCTTCCTGCCTCGTCTAGGTGTTTTCGTCTCTGTGGCAATATTTATTTGTTCCGGTACTACTTCATTGATACTCGCCTTGGTTTTTCTGCCTCGTTTAGGTAGCGACTTTGTCTCTGCGGTAATATTTGTATGTATTTCTCCCGTAGTAACTTCGCTCACACTTGCTTTAGTTCTTCTACCTCGTTTCGGATGTGTTTTTGTCTTCGTGGTAATATCTGTTTGTTTTTCTTCTGCAGTGGCTTTACTAACATTTGTTTCAGTCTTTCTGCCACGTCGAGGCGATATTTCACTAGTTTTATTCTCCGGTTGTGCTCGTGTGTTCCTAGTTGTTCTTGTTTGTTTTGGCGATCCTGTTTTTGGGCTAAGTATAGGATTCGCGTCAATTTCTATTTCAATGAATCTATTTCGCTTAGGTGATGCCTTGGTTTGTTTCGACCTGGAAAGAATAATTTTATCATTTGTTTTTCATCCTAGCTAAAGTACTTTATTTTCTTTTTATAATGAAATCATCAATAAACAAATTAATAAATATATACGTGAAATTGACTGGCAAACCACAGAGAGCATTATATGCCCTTCCAAATTGTATTCCCTAATTATAAAAAATATAAATACCTGTTACGAAAAATGTCAAATTAAAATAAAATATAATAATGCTCGATCAAGAAATAAATGGATAAATAAAAGAATTATAAAAGCATGCAATTTTAGAGATAACCTATTCGTACAGTGGATTAAGGATACAACAAATAATATTTTAAAACTACAATACAATAAAGCTAGAAACTTTGCAAATCAAATTATATATAAAGCCAAAAATGAACATATAAGATCACAAATCATTAAAAACAAAAATAACCCTCGTACTCTCTGGAAGATTTTAAATGAAATTGCTGGCAGAATCCAAAATTCTCTTGACGATGTAATATTAAATGCCCTAGAGTCAAGCACGATCAAAATTGCTGATATCACGAACAATTTCGCCACTACATTTAGGAATAGTGTAAAGTCCATCATACCGCAGTGCAACACTAAACTTTTAGACGAAAATAGTTACCGACGGCCCATCAATATATCAATGAACTTGAAATCAGCTACATCAGTGTCTGTTCAAAAACTTATTAAAAATCTAAGTAGCGAAAAAGCACCAGGCTTCGACAAAATAAGAGCAGTGGATCTCAAAACTATAAGTGATAGCATTGCCCCCATCATAGCAAAATTCATCAATCTCTCTATACACAATGGACTTTACCCTTCTGAACTAAAAACAGGAATTGTGCGACCAATCTTCAAAAAAGGTAGCCAAAAAGATTATGAAAATTACCGCCCCATCACAATACTACCTGCAATTGACAAAATATTTGAAAAACACATAAGCTCACAAATTTTAAATTTCTACCGTAGTAATAATATCTTGTCAGAAAAACAATTTGGATTTCAGACTCAAAAAAGTACAACCCAACTATTAAGTAACTTTACGGACTCTATATGTGACCATTTAAATAATCGAAGGCACGTGTTAGTAGTCTTTATTGACTACAGCAAGGCATTCGACACACTGCGGCATGACACACTTCTTGAGAAACTTGACGATTGTGGTATTCGTGGTCCTCTGAAAACATGGTGTAAAGACTATCTTTCTAATAGATCCTTCTTTGTCAAAGTTGGAGAATCCCTAAGTGACAAAGTGACAGTTACAGAAGGTACAGCCCAAGGATCGGTGCTAGGGCCGTTACACTATTTGACTTATGTTAACGACATGGCAAATGTAATTAACAGTTGCGAAGTCTACCAATTCGCGGACGACACTTGTTTACTTTCCGCAGACAAAGACATAGATTATGGCATGCACAGACTGCAAGAAGATTTTACGCAACTCATCAAGTGGTCTCACGATGCTGGTCTGGTGCTGAATGCTGGCAAAACTAAAATTATGTATATTAGTTCTAGTCAGAACAGATTAAAAACAGTGCCACAACTCATCGCACACGACCACGCATGCCTGCACTCCAATAACACTACGTGCACATGTAAACCCGTTGAACTTGTAGACACACAAAAATATCTAGGACTAACTATCGATAGCAGATTCAAGTGGACTGCTCATATTTCCAGCGTCTGCGATAAGTTACGAGCAATACTGGCCAAATTCTCTTTAATTAAAGCTAAAGTACCTGTTTCAATACTACTGTACCTTTACAAAGCGCTAGCAGAGTCAATCATATCATATGGACTTAGTAGTTATGGACGAACTTACAAGTCACACCTCGACAACATTTATCAACTACAACTCCGTATCTTAAAAACGATCGCCCCTACAAACATTAAAACCAAATATAAAGATAATGATAACGAATTATTTGATTACTTCAAAATTATGCCCATTCACAAAAAAATTAAATATACGTTATTAATAGAACAATTTTTTAACCAAACAATTCAACACTTTGTCTCCCATAAGCCGGTCACACGAAGCGTCACCCAATCCTTACTAATAGTGCCACGAGTCCAAAACGACTATGGTAAACAATGTTTAAAGTATATTTTACCTAAATTAATAAATGAACTTCCTACAAATCTGAAAAATAAAATTACTAGTAATAATATTAAAACCATATTAAAAAAATACCTTTTACAAATTAAATCAAGCTAGTTATTTATTTATTACGTTTATGTATTTATGTATCTATATCTATCTTAAGTATATGTACAAATAAAAATTAAAAGTAGGCAACCTTTATAGCTAACAACACCCGATGAAGCTTAAAACATAGTCTGATAGGTAATATAAATAAACAATTTTTCTGCTGGGACCCTGTATACGTCGATCCACAACCGGTTTACCCTGATACATCGTACGACGAATGACGTGAATAGCAAACGATTGGTACCAAGCGCTCCTGACTGAATGACGGTGCACGGATAAATCTAAATAGGTTTTTGTTGCACCGTTTAGTATATAAATTTGTATTTTTAATGTTATAATAATAAATAATAAATAATAAATAAATAATAATAATCAGTCATGGTGTTAAAATTACTAATAAAAATTAGAATTAATATATTTTATTACTAATTTATTTTATCAATAATTTGTGATAACTAGGGCAGACCATCAAACTTATATAATTTTAAAGTATAGTCAAGATCGCATCAAGTTCAAGCTTGACCAAATGGACAAAATGCCATTCTTATTTGATTTTCAAAGTTGACCTGCTCTTCCCTTTACGATTGGATATAATGTCAAGCCAAAATATAAACTAATTTATCAGTTTTATATTCTCATCTTAGATACCACTTATGAGACGTCATTGATGTCATTAATACTGACATTCTGTAAGTAGATGAAATTCACATACCTGTTGGCATCGAGTCTAGGGACGTGCACCTCAATGGTGGTGTCTCCGGCGAGAGTTTGTGGGTGTGAGGGTATGGGCGACACGCGGCCCAGCTCAGACCCATTCATCGTCATAGTGAGGTCGCAGCGCCCCTTCACCGGCGTCGAGTGAACCACCAACCGTTTCTTGAGCGGCAGTGGCAGCTGTTGTACCGACCGCGACCGCTCGTGTGTCGACTGTTTCACCGACCGGTTCAGCGACCGTTTCTTTATTGGCAGAGTGTGAGAATCGTACACTTCCGACGCGGTCTTCTTCCGGTCCGTTGCGTCAAGATTACTTCTCGTCAAAGTGCTGTTTCTGACTCGAGACGTCCGTAGCATGGTTCCCTCGACGGTATCCGTTGCTAGTTTCTGTAATTCGCGAGCAACCTTCGATTTGTTAGGGTCTTTGTGTAAACTTTTTTGTAACTCCTGTTCGATCCACTCCTCGACGTTATTCGTTATCAAATCAATGGAGGTGTGTAAAGATTTCGCGTGACGCGATTTCTTGCCTCTTCGAGGGCGTTTAGTTGAGAATGATTTGGAGTAGACTGCTTTGATCGGCGGTTTTCCGATCAGCTCGTCGAATAACGCTTCAGGGTCTTTGTGCGATGAGGTCGAGATATTAGAATCGTTGAACAACTCTACGACGCCGCTCAAATCGTGGGAATCGTCTTTGCGCGATTTATTATGTCTGAAGAGTAACTTCAATCCTCTGACGTCACGTAAATCGTTGTTGGGAGACTTGGCCAATGTCTTCTTAACTCCGGATACGTTTCTTAGATCATTCACGGCGCTCTTTCTAGTAAAAAGACTCTTCACTCCTCTGACACCGCTCAAGTCGTTTTTCGGTGACGCCTTCTCTTTCTGAGACTTAAATAACCGGTTCACTCCGGAAACTCTGCCTAGATCATTCTTCGGTGAAGCGACGAACACTTCTTTGATTCTTACGTCGCTTAAACGGTTTCTTGGCGATCTGGCGAATACAGCTTTCACACCGGATACGTTCGTCAGATCATTCTTGACAGATTTTCTTGTCCGCGGTGTGCGTAACAGACTCTTAACGCCTCTGACATTGGTAAGGTCATTTCTTGGCGATTTCCGTTTGTATAGCAAATTGATTCCTGACACATTGGGACTATTGCCAGGTGTATTGAGCGGACTGACAAACTGTTCTAGCGTGTATCTATCACTGATATCAAGTATGGAGTCGTCAGTCGTGCTAGCAGGCAAAGCGATAGTGTTACGAGTGGGTCTTTTAGTTACTTCTTCTTCGTCAAACAGTTTCTTGCGAGAATACTCCGTCATGCTCTGCGAGAGTTTCCTTTTGACGGGACTGTTGAACAGTTGTTTTACGATGTCCGAGTCATTAAGGTTATCGATAATGGAACGTTTCGACTGCGGCTTCTTGGCCGTAGAATGTTTATTTTTTACTGCTTCCTGCACGATTTTTACTCCGCTCTTTGGCGTTATATTGTCCTCGTCGTTGGACAGAACGCTCTCGTTCAATCTGTCAGATTCTCTACTGCTTATTCTGAGCGATCGAAGCGATCTTCTTGCGGACGCTGTAAAGGATTTGGACTTGGCACTTCGAGCTTTTTTACTCTCTGAAGAAATTGTTCCAATGGTTTTTCTTTTTAGGAAAGTCCTAGTTTTTCTAGGAGATCGTTGCGATGAAAACGAGCTCTGACTCGAGTCTAGGAGGGTTTGGATGCTAAGTACTGGGGTTCCTTGTTCGATAGGACTTGTTCGGTTCTCGGGGGTGACCATTCCTTCATCTTCAGTGTTGCTAGCGTAAGTTGTGTCCAAGGTCAAGCGAGAATTGGACTTGCGACTTTTGGGGCTTGAAGTTTTAGAACTCGTTTGTTTGGGGCTATCGGTTTTTGGAGAAGATTTTTTGGGGCTAGAAGTTCTGGAGGTAGTCCTTCTGGGGCTGGATGTCCTTTGAGTAGACCTTTTGGGGCTCGAAGTTCTAGAGGTAGTTTTGTTGGGGCTTGAACTAGGGGTAGTCTTGCTGTCGCCCGAAGTTTTGGGGGTGTTCTTTTTAGGGCTTGCAGTTCTGGGGATAATCGCTTTGGGACTGGAAGTCCTTGGAGTAGCACCTTTAGGGCTAGAATTTCTGGAGGTAGTCTTTCTGGGGCTGGATGTCCTTGAAGTAGTCTCTTTGGGACTGGAAGTCCTGGGGGTAGTCCTTCTAGGGCTGAGAATACTGGGACTGGCCGGACTCGAAGTTCGAGGGCTCTTCTTAGGGCTGAGACTGTGTATGGCGTGAGATAAGTTAGCCGTGTCGTGCCTTCGGGAAGACCTTGGCGAGTCGTCGTTGTCGCCGACGGTCGTGTTGATAAGTTGCAGATCGGTGTCATTAAGCCTCGACCGGCTTTTGCTCGCGCGGGATATGCGGGTGCTATTAATACTAATATGTTTTTGCGTCTCTTCTGTATTTTCCGGCGTGGTTAGAGATTTAGACCGACGAGATGTCGAGCTTCTTGCGGTTGCGTCGGGTGACGATTTGGAGACGTTAGGGCTGGATTTCGATCTCTTGGAAGCTCTGCCGCGGCCGGCGTAAGGCGTGCTAGAGGTGACAGCTGTCGGGTCCAGGGTGGACCTGGTCCTCCTCCCGGTGGTCTGAGGAGTTCCGAACACGATTGAACTGCTACGAGTGGAACCAGCCGAATCGTAAACAGACGCCGATTTCGTCGAATCATTAAACGAAACTAAGTCTACAATCGAATATGACTCCATATTTCTGGTGGACCGCGGACTTAGTGTACGAGTTTTAAAGGCAGATTCAGCAGTTCTATCGAAAGTTTCTGTCAAGTTCGATTTGCGCGAACGGGCAGAGGTACTACCGAAGGTTTCTGTCAAATTAGAGTTGCGCGAACGATCAGCGATACTTTCGAAAGTCTCCGTCAAATCGGATTTCCGCGAACGCTTCGAATCGTCAAATAAAGCTTTCTGTAGGATAATACTTCCTCTTACAGACTTTCTAGCGCTCGGAGATTCGGGAGTCAAAGTCTTCTGTTCTACAGTGTTTTTGAGTGGGGATCCGCTTAGTTCCAGCATTTTAGACGCGCGGGAGTGAATAGAACGCCTAGGAGAAGGGGACGGGCTTTCAGTTTCGGAACTGTCCGAATAGCGTAGCGTTATATCATCCTCAGAGTCTTCGGAAAGAGATGTGATTAGTCTAGTACTACGGCTACTTCTTTGCTGTAAGGCTTTAGAGCTGGTAACGCTGGTAGAAGCTTGTAAGTTTTCATTGTCCATGTCTTCTCGGTAGTTGTCGAGATTGCTGAAGTCAAATTTGATGGATTCGTTCTTCCGTGACGTCCTCTTGGCGGAGGGGTCCTTCAGCGCGGACTTGCGGGGGGACAGCTGCGGGGAGGCGGAGGGGGGGGAAGTGTGGTCGTGTGGGAGACTCGAGTCTGACACCTCTACTATGGATACCTGCAGAGAACGAAACAAAATATTCTGTAAAGGTTTTAAGGTGATTTCTTTAGGTTTGTTAAGGTATGGTAACACTGAATTTAGTTATGAGTGAAATAAGTGTAACAAGTACTAAGGGTCTTGTCGTTGGTGAAGAACTAAGAAAATACCTAAAAATAATGAAAAGCAATAGACTTTTCAAAGAAACTACGATCTGTTTTTTGGAGAAAGTTCTGAATTTCGTTTAAATTTTCGGGCAATGCCTTTTTTATGTATTGGGCCTGTAAACTAAACAATTTTCCTTTAGGAACATATGTCGAAATACGAAAAAAGAAATAAACCTCTCTTACAAAATGCACAATCAACTGGTACAGTTTCTGTGGTAAGGTGAAATTTTGGCAATCGTCAACTCATATTTGGTGACATTTCTGCCAGTGTCGTGTACTTCTTCAGATTTTGGAATTTCTTCACTTTTAAGAATTTAAAAATATGGCGAACCGCCAGTGTCAAGTGGGGAAATTTTTCATTGCTCCCCGATAGAGGATTTTACGAAGGAAATGTCCATGACTTTTTGAGACAACACAAACTGGGTTCAAACACGAGATCGCTTTCACTGCATAAAACACTATCTTTATTATTCACTAAATCACTACATACACAAAAAACAAGAATTTCAACCGAGCAGGCAAGAGCCCACGCCGAGTTCCCGCCAGAAAGTCTTTTTTCGTATTTCTATCTATATTCCCTGGGAAAAAGTGGTCAGTTTCATCTTGTATACCGTGCTTTGTAAGCTGGTGTTGGGGTGTGTCGAGAACACGCTGCTATAACACTTACAGACTTGCCAGCAGAGCCCCTGGACTTCCTGCCCTTGCGACCCCGGCCGGAGCGCGGCGACCGCTTGGCGACACCCTCCCCCGCCCCCGCGCGCGGCGTCGCGTGGTGCGGGGGCGGGGGCGGGGGGGGGGGCGGCTTGCGAGCCCCGCCCCCGCCCCCGCCCGCCATCAGCATGAGGGCCGCTTGCTTCATGTGGTCTGCACACCACAAACACATTTATTTATTGTTTATTGCACACAAGAAAATACAATGGACAATACATAAAGAAAGACGACACAACAGGTACTACTTATTTCAATAAAGAAATGTCTTCCGGCAGACCTAGGCGAGTGTGAAAAATATTTCGTTTCGCCTTTTTTATTTGGTTCAGGAAAGACGCTTTGTCAACTAAAATTATGCAGTTAAAAACTTTTTTTTTTGTCAATGGGCTTACTCTTGGCCTGACGAGCTGGCCCAGAAGCCTATATATAAACTCGCAGCTCGAATGGACAGCCTTGCGAGTACTGAAAGGGCATGATCATCAGTCAATGTAACTGAACAACTTTCAGCTAATAAAACTGCCGCCTTATTGTGCTCCAATTTTATGTCCACAAATGTTTTTGTACTTGTTGTTATCTGTGTGCAATAAAAGAGTATTGTATTGTAACTCACCGATTTCCCTGGGCGCCTCGATCTTGGTGACGCGCGGTTTCCTGGCGCTGACTGCTCTCCGCAGCACATTCACGCGCAGCGGCGTCAGCTTCCCCGCGGACACGGCGCGTCTCGCGGCGGTTGACTGACGGCCGACCACTGCTGACGTTCTTGACTGACGCCCGACCACCACTGGGGTTCTTGACTGTTCGACGACTATAGGGGTTCTTGACTGACGACTGACTACTACAGACGTTCTTGACCGACGTCCGACCACTATAGGGGTTCTTGACTGACGGCCGACCACTAATGACGTTCTGGACTGACGCCCGACTACTACTGGGGTCATTGATTGTCTCGCTTGTACGATGGGGGTTGTTGGCTGTTTCCTAGGCATTAATAGAAAATTTTATTAAATTTGTTTCGTTTTCGAAAATGCGTCGATCGATTAAGTTTGAATACAGTGTCCCACGGATGTGTCAAGGGGAAATTACTCTGTTCAGCAATTTGAAAAACTTTTCCCTAGGAACATATGTTGAATTGTGAAAAGTATTGTCTTCCGTAACGTAAGTGTAAGGGAGGTTCAAAATTTTTTTCGTTTTTCAATCTTTGTTTAATTGGGAAAGTTGTTCAGTTTCATGGGAAGATTCACAGCCTGTAGGATCGTTATACCTCGTATACCCTTTCTGCTACATCTTGTATTTTGAATTTAGATTTGTCTACTACTCGTACAGTTAGATTGTACAGATTACATAGTTAGATTGTACAGATTACAGTTAGATTATAAGATGATTAAACTTTAACAGGCCTAAACGTGATGCTGTCTTTTATCAGCCTATAGCCAGTAACAAAGATAGCAACATTTTTAGACCTGTCAAATTATAGACTTAAATTTAGCGGCCACGCTAGAATCGCCCCTAATATGTAGTTTGATTAGAATGGCAGCAGGACAGGCTATTGGTGAGAGCAGGACGGAGCGATACGTGTCCATCGCTGTGTTCCAAATTGTACAAACGCTGCTAAAAGCGTGTACAGTACTGACGGACAGTCCAAATTGATTTTGCACGCTCACAAAGCTATCACTGCTTTAATGGCTCTAGTCAATTTGGAATGGATTTAAGCGCGCTCACGTATTCATCTGTCAAAATGTCAGTTTTGTTTTTATTTTTTATTTTTTTGCGCCAAATCCACTCTCATTTCCATTAGAGACAAACTCAATAAAATCAAAACTTGAAAAACGACAGGTGGCTGCAAATGTGTGGGATTTTATATGTGTCAAATCGATTTTGACATTAGTGCTTTCACTGCTCCACCTATTTGACTAAAGCACTGATAGCAGAAACGATGACGTCATCAATGACGTAAGGCGGTGAACGAGCGAGTGCTTTAGAGCACGCTTTTGATCAATTTGGACCGACTTAAGCGCGCTCACAGTGCTCTAAAGCAGTCTGTTAGCGTAAATTGGAACGCACAGCCTGTCACTTCAATATCTTACGTATCGCACCGTTCTGTAACAACATAGGTGTTATTCTAATCAAGAAACATTATTTCGACTGTGAAATATAATAGTTGACGATATATAATTTGAGCCGATGAATGTTATCATCACTAAACGACTCCCGTAAAAGGGTAGTAAAACTATTGACGCCTCTCTTAGCAAAACTATAAAGGAAATAATTACCGTTTAAGGCTGGCACGCGCATCGACTTTATTATTCATCGTTTGTTCTCTACGAATAAATAATAAGCCAGGAATTGTAACTGCGCTCAAAAAATTACCCAGCTAAAGTCGTGTATTTCAAAAGTCGTTCCACCGCGTCAATGGCTCAACTACATATTAGTTGACATAGCAGCACGCGCGCGATCCAATCTGAATTAGAGTTCCTGACTTATTATTTATTCGTAGTTTGTTCTATTGTTCTTTGGTAGGTAAGACGTTAAGCCAAATCGGTCCAAATAACATTTCATCAAATACAATTAGAAAGTGTTAGATGAATTCTGTGGTGTTAGTATGGCCATAAGAAGTTTAAGAAGTCCATTTGACATTTTCTTAACATCAACACATAGGGTTCATTTTTCATTGCGGATTATAATTTTTGATGTTTTGACACATCTCAAAAATGCATTATTTCTTTAGTTATTGTTCTGAGATTCTTTCGATAGCTGCACGGGTTTAAGGGACAACTTTTTGAATACTGATAGGGCATAATTAGTCAACGAAACTGAAACAACTTTAGTTTAGTTAATAGTTGTTACTTAGTTGAATAGTTGTTACTTTATCCTTTATTAATTATTATAGTTTTATACTTAACAAAGGAAGAATACATAATACACACTACAACAAAAGCCTGAATAAAGAGACGCCTATAAACATCACTAGTGTTCAGTAGCAGCCCCGTTACTCAGACCATGAAACTGAACAACTTTCTTCAAGGAAGATAAGTCGAAATACGAAAAACCAAATTTGACCTCCTATACTAAATGCGCTATCAACTGATCACGGAGAAGAGAAGGGGAGAGGAGGTGCCCCTACGAAATTTTTGTACGACACGAAGCGTGACAATGCGCGGTACGGGGGTGAAGATCGAGTCACGGGTTGGCGGGAAATAACTAGACTCCACATACTTTATGTAAAATCCATCTAGTGGCAAATAGTGAAACTACTAGCACTTTTGTCCTTACGCACTTTTTGGTGGTACTGCTATACTCTACTAGATGGCGTAAAAGCCACTTTACTACAAAAAAAAATGTTAATACAGGGCGTTAATTTAATTGCGTGCCATAGCATAGCTCAGGGGCGGGTTCAGTATCTGAACGACTTTCCCAAAGGAACATAGTTCGATAAAGGACAAAAATTTTGGACTTCCATGTGTTGGTCACTCAGTAGTCAGTAGGTATGGGAAGTCCAAAATTATTTTTTGTTTTTCGACCTATGTTCCTTGGAAAAAGTTGTTCAGTTACGGATACTGATCTCGCTCCTGAGCTATGGCACGCAATTAAATTATAACCTGTATAGACTAAGAGCGGGCAGTCGGTAACCCTTCCTCGTTGCTTATGAAAATAGCGACCAATCTATACATATAATAAAATCGTGAACTCGGCGAATCTCTACCTACATTGAAAGTTTTCGCGAAAATATGATATAGGGGGTCTCAAAATAGGTAATAGAACCCATCCAGGTCATTTTTAGAATTCTGGTCTGTTTTTTTGTTCGTCAATCGCTCGCAAACTACTGAACCGATTCAAATGGTGTTTTGGACGATGTATTTGGATTATTTCCGTGTAATATGTGTTTGGTTGCTGAACCGATTTTGATGAAAATTATGTTTGCAACATACAAAAATACTTATGAAACTTAGTACATTTGTTTTGAAGCTAAGCTACAAAAACTGTGCATTTTTGACAGGACGGGTCGAATTGATAACCTCTTCTTTTTGAAGTAGATTAAAAAGATAAAGGTGGTGGCAGCTTAACACGTTATGCTCCGCCTATCTCTATATAAATATAGAGCCAACTATATTGATTTGATAATTCAAAAAAAAACAATAGGTATTCATTTGCATACCTACTTAGTAATCATATTAAAAATAAGAGGCATTCCGCTGTGGTTACTATGAGAAGTAGGTATGTTGTTCACGATTTTGTTTGCGATGAGGTAGGGTTGCTGACTTCCCGCTCTTTATCTACTGGGTGTTTATTGCCAAAGCTTAGGAGATGGTTTAGTAACGATAAAGGAACACTAAAAAAAATATTTTATACAATCCTACTTAAAAAAACTAAATCTCCTTGACTAACTAAAACTTGAAATTGAAATTAAACTAACACAAAAAAGAAACAGTTTCAGTTATGTATGTGCCGCCTACCTTATCCACTGATACTTGCGCGCTGGTTTGATGAACTGGGTCATTGAACACCCCCTAAGCTATGGCACGTTATTAAATTAAGACCCTATATACTACTTACTTGCTGAAATCTGGAAGACGGTTCTTGAACCTTACTCTGGCGAGTTTGTCCACTGCATACTAGGTGGCGCTATTACAAACAACATAACTACAAACTACCAATATTTCTCCAAATAAATAAAATATTCACGATATTCACGTAATTTTATATCAAACTATTGTTAAAACTAAGCCAGAAATGTAAATTGAGTCTGTGAAAGTAAAAAGTGGTGATTTTCCATCGTCTACAAATATTCACACCATCTAGCGACATAAAGCAGAACTAATGTTACGGCCACATGCCTATAGTACATCGATAGCAAATTTTATTGAAAAATCTTACTTACAAGTAAAAAGACACATTAAATGCAGTTTATTTTTGCCTTTCTGACGAATTTAAACACAAAGGCACACAACACTTCATAATGGGAGTGGTTTTTCCAACTATTTAAACAATTTTTTGCAGAGCGTGTTTCGATGTGATCACTGGTAAGTTCAAAGAGGAAATGGCGTATGCCCCGCCCTTTCGTGACGTCATGGCTCAATTGATTGAATTACGGCTCGACTGATATCAACATCTCCTCCCCCCTTCTCTACTCCGTGCAGCTGATGCAGTTTCTACGGGAGCTCAAAATTTTATTTTCGTATTTCGACCTGTGTTCCTTGGGGAAAGTTATTCAGTTTCATAGTCTGAGTAACATACTAAAATTATGTTCACTATTTCATTAGGACCTTATATATTGAACCATTTGAGAGCGGTGTCATCTACATTATCGGTTGTACAGTTGTTTATATTTTAATTGGATTATAATATTTATATATTTTGGCGATAAATAGAAAGTGTAATAGTGTGTGGTACCTTTTGGGCGTTGTTTTGCGCGACTCGATCCATAGCGTGGCCTTGGTGGTGTCTGCGGGGCACGCGGTCTGCGGGGGGGGGACCGCTTGCGGGGTGGGGGGGGGTCCCGTGCGGGGAGGGGGTGGTCCCGTGCGGGGAGGGGGGGGGTCCCGTGCGGGGAGGGGGCGGAGCGCGCGCGGCCCGAGCGCGGAGACGCGCCGCCGGAGAGCGAGCCGTCCGCAACTGAACAACATACGTTTACATTCACTATCCAACAGTTTACTAGCTCAAAAATAACATTAAATTCTAATTGCATCAAAGAAAACATGATTTCAAATTCATGTAAAGCAATTTTTTTTTTATGTAGTTAACATTTTTTTTATAATTAATGTAGTGTTAAAAAGTTAAACGATAGCAAAAAAATTATGACGTCATACTTCGAAAAGTTCATATAAAATCTATGGAAGATATGTATTAGACATTCAATAAAAAGTATCATTTCACTAGGTTGTAAACTGGTGGATTATTTATTCAATGTAGATTATTTACAGAACGCTTATTTAATGCAAAACTACTGTTTCGGATTGTGCTATCGCATCGTGAAAGACACAGCAAGCAAGAAATCACTGCAGCACGGCCTACTTTAAAAAAATGTCTGTTTTTTAAAAGTTTTGTCTCTATGCCTTTTTTATGTCACAAGTGGTCCACTAGTAAGTAAATCACCACACCACCGCCCATGACACCCACTGTCTTATTAGTGAAAAAATTTGGCACTAATAAGACAGCAAAGCGCGTCGCCCACCCTGAGAACTAAGATGGTATGTCTTATGTGCTGGTAATTTCACTGGCTATCTTACACTTCAAACCGAAACACAGCAGTGCAAACACTGCTGCTTTACGGCAGAAAAAGGCAGGGGGGTGGGTTACTTCCCCAGACGGACTTTGCACAAAAACCCCACCACCTTCGCCTTGCGTTTCGCTGGAGTCCGTCTATCGATTTTTAGGGTGCCTCTCCACCAAAACTATTTTCTAGCTAACCTGTGAGCTGACAATAAATTACCCAATACAATCGCTCCATTCTCCTAACAAAGTAGGTATATCCGCAAAACAAATATATATATACTTTTATTTATTTATTTTTATTTTGTGTTTTTTTACAGTAAACGGCCGCGGCGCTAGTTTTGTTTAGTTGCATTTTCGATGCTCGAGTTTGCTCAAACGATTGCAGTGCACTCAATTTTCCACAATTTTCGTAATATGACGTTTTTTAGGTGGTTATCTATGGTGACCACCGTGAAGAAAAGAGTTAAAGCTGCACTCATAAATGGAGTAATCCTATTGGTTTGATTTTTTACAGTTCACAGGTTAGCTACATAGCGCAGCTATCATGGAAACACATTAAACACGTGTGTTTGATATGTTTTCATTCAATCCTTTAATAATACTTTAAGATACAAGTTCCGTAAGAAGGGTTATTACAAACGAGTTGACGTTTTGTAAGCCCGAGACGAAGTCGAGGTTTTACCATCGGCACGAGTTTGTCATAACCCTTACGGACGTGTATCTTACGACGTTTTTCAATAAATTTGTGAGAAAACAGATACAAGTAATACACTTGGTAAAGGAACCAACCATGGGTACCGTCAGCCTCTTGTCCATTTATGTTCTCCTGGTACTCTCCATTTTATTATATAGGTAGGCAGTCGTCACCCAAGTAAAAAGTCACCACTGTAGTATTTTTACAAAATAATTTTATGATCAGAGTGTAAAAACTCCTTGGTATTATACTTTTAAGTAACAACTTACGAGCAATGTTTACGTCCTTGTAAGTACGTTTTTCGAGCAAATGTATTGAAAAAAATCTAACATTATAATATTTATCGGATAAAGACTATAACTAATTAATAAATTTAGTGTAAAAGCTGAAAAAAATTAAATTGTTAAAGGCTGTTTATACTAAAATCTTGTCTAAATTCTTAGAGACCAAACCATTGCACTGTTATAAAAAAATTGTTTAGATTAGTTACTAACTGATTTGCATAATTATTGTACTTTATGTAAAACTGTTTACTTCCAGAAAATAAACAAAAAAAATATATAAAGAATGGAGTTTACTTACAATTTTCACTGGTGTCTCTTCTCTGTGGTTGCACTATCGCCACTTGTTTCCCACCGGCGTTACCTGCACAAATATTAAAGTAAAGAAAGTGTGGTTCAAGTAGCAACAATTTGTTAGTTAGTGATTAAGAAAAATGGGTAATAAGGAAATAAGTATGTGTGTAAATAATAGAGTGGTTGTATAAACAAGTGAGTAGGTATTTGAGTGTGAGTGGAAATAGGTGGGTAGACATTTTAAGATGTGTAAATATGTGTACATATATGGAATAGGTGAGTAGAATAGTGGGGGACATTTCACACAAGGTCATCTGATCAAAAACTAGGCAAAGCCTGTACTATAGGTATCAGAGACTGATATGCATACATAAATAGATAAGTAACACCCAGACACAGAACAAACACTTGTGTTCATCACACAAATGTTTACCCTGGGCGGGAATCGAACCCGCAGCCCACGGCGTGAGAGGCAGGCTTACTACCAACCACACCAACGGGCTTGTCAAATAATGTGTAAATAAGAGAGCGCGTGTGGAAATAAGTGAGTAGGTGTGTAATGAGTAAGTGGGTGTGCAAACAAGTGAGAGTAGGTGTGGAAATAAGTGGGTAGGTGTGTAAATTTATTTATAAGTGAGTGCGTGAAAAAATCAATAAGTAGGTGTGGAAATAAGTGAGAGTTGGGTGTGGAAATAAGTGAGAGTAAGTGTAGAAATAAGTGAGAGGGTGTGTAAATAAGTGAGAGAAGGTGTGAAAATCAGAGTAAATTTGCTTGTTTTTTTTTCACTCAGACTCACCCTCTCATAACTATACAATTAACCTATAACTAGACTTAAAAAACTTAGAGATTTAGGTGTCATGCATGATGATTAGTTACTATTTGATGCACATATTAACAACATAGTAAACTAATCATCTAAAGCATTACGTTTTGTTATGAGGACTTCGTTCGTTTTTAGAAATATAAAAACTGTCAAAATACTGTATTGTTCTTTCGTGCGCAGTCAACTTGAGTACGCCTCGCAAGTCTGGAACCCCCAGTATCAAATTATAAAAGCAGGCTAGGAAGCATACAGCGGCGTTTTCTACATTCACATTTTGATAACTACCACCAACGCTGCCAACGCTACCATTTCCTACCTTTAGAATGTCGACGCAACGTGGCTGACATTCACTATCTATTACAAGTTGCAAGAGGGTAAATGACTGCCCAGAAATGTTGGCAAAATTAGGTCGTAAGGACTAATATATCTCGTTTTAGATGTCATCCTGTTCTATGTACACCTCCTGCTAACACTATTTACAGGCAAAATGCGTTTTTAATCCTTAGCGTAAGAAGTTTTAACCAGACCTCTATTCAGTTCGATCTTGATTTATTCCTTACAGGTATTGAAGCCGTAAGGCGCACGCTCTGCGTTCATTATTTTGTCTTCATCATCTTCAAATTCATCTAAGGCACTGTTATTTAGACCGCAAACCCGTACAGATTAGTCTTTAAAAAAATGAAGATTTATAGGCGGATGTTTATTATTGGCACAATAATATGTAGCTCTGTAGCTTATTGATAATTAAGTTGCTTTAGATTAGATTATCGTTTATTTGCATAAAACATGGTATTACAGATGTTCAAGATTGAAATAGTACATTCATGTTTTGCTATTCAATAGCATGCAAAACGGTCAATATACTTTAAAATTCTAAATAGGTACAATATTTTAAAATAAATAAAATAAAAGCAATAAAAACAAAACAATAAAATATCAATAATCCGAGCATAAAAAAATAAATTTTAAAATTAAAATTATTCAAGCACTGAATTAAATTACTGTTACAATTCATTTAACATAAAAACTCATTAACATACTGTGAAATAAATAAGAGTAGAAATAACGGAGTAGGTGTGGAAATAATTGAAAGTAAGTGTAGAAATAAGTGAGTGGGTGTGGAAGTAAGTGAGAGTAAGTGCGGAAATAAGTGAGAGTAATGGTAGAAATAAGTGAGAGTAGGTGTGAAAATAAATGAGTGTAAGTGTAGAAATATGTTAGTGGGTGTGAAAATAAGTAAGAGTAAGTGTAGAAATAACTAAGAGTAGGTGTGGAAATAGTGAGGTGTGGAAATAAATTAGTTGATGAGGAAATAAGTGAGAGTAAGTGTAGAAATAAGTGAGTGGGTGTGGAAATAAGTGAGAGGAGATGTGGAAACAAGTGAGAGTAGGTGTGGAAATAAGTGACAGTAGGTGTGAAAATAGGTAACAGCAGGTGCGGAAATAAGTGAGTGTAAGTGTGGAAATAAGTGAGTTGGTGTGAAAATAAGTGAGAGTAAGTGCAAAAATAAGTGAGTGGGTGTGGAAATAAGTGATTGGGTTTGGCTATGTCAGCAAGCGTGATGGATGGTACCTGGCATGGAGGCGCGGTGGTGCAGCAAGGAGCGCTGTATGGCTCTGCGCGAGTCGCTATAGGTGTCGGCGCCGGAGTCAGTCGCGCGGCGCGGCGTGCGTCCACTACGCTTGTGCGTGTGGGCCGCCAGCAGCGCTACACAAACAATATAAGCACCTGACTGATCATGTGGACCGATCACCCACGCTCATAAAGTCTACGATAGTGGTTAACCTCTCATCAAGTATCAAGTAATAAGAATTTCGATTTTAGTCTTAAGGAAAACTCCATGTGGAGTGCACTCCTTTCTTTATTAGAGATAAAAGTAGTTCTTTGAACTTTCTAGTTCTATGATTAATTAAGAGTGCTCCTTATCCTCAGTAAGGATAGTTAGATAAGTTAGATGAATAGTAAAACAAGTGTCTCCCTTCACCCTCAAACCAGATCCATACAGTTTCCATAATGAAAATGCACGCTAAGACAATAATAAAGTGAGGATGATGGACGCTATACCGGTCCCGGAGATGGTGCTAGGCGCGGGTCTCGGCAGATCGGGCCGCTCGTACTGCCAGCGCAGACGCGTGCGGGGATTCCCCGGGCCCAGTGTGATCACGTCCCCGTCCTGCAGCGCCAACACGCTCACTTCACACCCGTTCACCAGTGTCGCCGCGCCGTCTTCCGACCGGATGAACATCTGCCGACAAACATCCAACATAAAGCTATACAGGGCACAAACTAACTCTAGCCCTGACCGGCACTAAACTAAAAAAAATGGGTCCCGAGGGCGAGCGCGGCAGCTCTCCGCCCATCACCCATGCGCAGAAATAGCCTTTAATGCTAGAGTTAGTTTGGGCAGCGTATGGGCACAGATGTTAAATGGGCTTCCTCTTGGCTTGAATCTAGGGATGAGGAACAAGAAGTCTTAGGGTACTTTTACACCAGTGCTAAGTAGCTAAACTGTGAACTAGAAAAATTACAATCAGTCATTAAATATGCTACTAGAATATGCTGTTCAGGTATGGAACCCTTACTTCTGCAAGGACATAGACTTATTAGAGAGTGTTCAGAGAAAAGCCACGAAGATACCATTTTCTTTAAGGAAAAAAACATATGAGCAAAGACTGGAAATTCTCAACCTTCCCACTCTAAAGCATAGAAGGCTAAGAGGAGATCTGATCGAGACATATAAAATTCTCACTTCCAAGTATAATCTGCCCATCTCAGACATGTACTCAATGAACCCAAGAACACAGCGGGGGCACAACCTGCAAATCGACCGCACCCATGCAAACACGAACGTCGCCCACCACTTCCTTACAAATCGTGTAGCTAGTATATGGAACAAACTTTCCGACTATGTTGTTTCGGCTCCATCAGTGAACTCATTTAAAAACAGACTGGACAATTGGTTTAAAAAGAACTCTAAGTCCTTAATCACTTAGACTGTGTGTGAACTGTGCTTTATGAACAATAATAATAATGAAATGATAATGAATGTGATTTATTCCATAGTAACATAAATTATTTGATGAATGCGTGTACAAAATGTTTTGAAATATTGATGCCTGTGAGCACAATTAGTAATGGATTTATAATGTAGTTAAGAGTTTATTGTAACGCTTTGGATTTTCTGTTATGTTACAATTGTATATATAAATAAATAAATATAATAATGAACTAAATTATAATAACAAAAAAAACCAACACTGAAGGACTCATCAGCAAAATTGCTGCTTGTCCTATATCTAATAATAATAAATCAGCAATCCTATTGGTTGAAATTTTTCCAGCTCACAGGTTTGCTACTTATCACGCCTCTGGTGGATAGGATTTATGGCTCTATGCTCTACCAAGTCAAGTGTGGCAATGTTTCTGTGTCGCCTTGAAGTAACGAAACATCTTAAGCCTTCCTTTTTTTACCAGTCAATCTTGCTGAGTCAATAATTTTACCTTTAACTTGAGATTGGCAAAAAACAACCAATCAACAGAAAGTGAAGTTGCTAAATAATTCCTGTTTAAGTGGAAAACCTGTTTGCACAGACAAAGAATGTAACAGAGAGCTGGATATCATGAAAATAAAATGGACAAGGCAAGACAATTTTATGCCATTCTGCATGCTACGTTTTTCTTTAAAAACACACCATGTCTATGCTTGACCTCCATTATTTTCTGTCCCTTTTGGCGACAAGCTCAGGCAAACTCTGTAAACATAGTGTACTCCTTTGCCTAACAGTTTACCTGGTTGCGGTGTGGCATCAGTGTGGCATGGTGCGGCGCCACAGTGGGCCTCAACACCCGGACATCACAGGTGACGGAATTTCCCAGAATGGTGGCTCCGCTGACATGAAACGCCTTTTTCTCGCGACCCGCCGCGTCCAGAACCACCAGCCGGCCTGATGCTTCACTGTCATCTGCCATGGCAAGCCTGCAACCAATGTTACTTTTTATTACAGACTAGCTAACCATGTGCCCAGATATCCATAAACTTTCATCCCCTATCTGGCTGTCTTGGGAGATGAATGCAACAAGTCCGATTTACCTAAGGCAGAGAGAAAAAAGCAGAAATTCTTAAAACATGAAAAACGACAAACATGCGTCATACTTCTAGAATCTTAGGAAGAGAGCATGACCATTCTTAGAGCGAACCCCAGCCTTTGACAAAAAGAAATGTTATAGTACTGGTTCACAACATCACAGACCAATTTTATTCACTTTGAGAAGTATTCAATCCAATAGGTATCTAGTTTTACTTCTGAATAAATAGAAGGAAACCGTACGTGACTGATTGATCTATCAATGTATAGCTCAAAATATAATGTTGACATCTGCTAAGAAAGGATGTTGTGAAAGTCATCCCCCTTATGAATCTACTGAAATCCACAAAATTGCAGGCGCCAGCCAGGGCAACCTCAATACTATGACCATTTCCCGACTTCTGCTGTGAATTGGAGCAAAACAATTTATTGCACATAAGATGCAAGTGTTTTATTGCTTACAGGATGGCATCTCCCATACTTGCCTGTATGTTTTCATACAACCCCTGCCTGTTCAGGTGATTTTCTGCCTCAATTCACAGCATAAACCTGTGTTTACAGTTATATAAATAGTTCATTTACAGTTATATAAATAGTAAATGAGGTTAGGTTATGTTTTGAATACATTATCAACTTTATACCTAATATAACTTGGTATAAAAATCTATTGTAAAATGGTGTAGGCAATGAGTTATGGATCTGACTGACGCTTCGAGGACCAAGTTTTGTAGGGTCTAGTCCATAACTTTGCTGACAAGCTTTCCCGCCAACTCTCTGATTAGCAACTAATGTTGATAGCTAACCACTTTAACAAAAAATAAACCTGTAGAAAATTTGACGTCATAAAGAGATACAATTTACTCTGGAAAATAAAATTTATATAAGAAATAAGTACAAATAACCACGCCGGGAAATATGTAGCTTTGTTTACTCACCGTTCGTCAAAAAACACTTCCTGGTTCAAAAACACAGAACATAATCTATATCAATAAATATTCCGAAACACCAAAATTAGCGTCTCACTTTCGAATAAAACGTGAAGAAATAAAACAAAATAATATCCATGAAACGCCAACAACAGCAACCAACGCAAAATAACGATGGCGTCGTTTTTTCGTTTCGTTCAGAAATTTAAAAAAACTAAGCCGGACATTCACAGGGCAATTTGGTCAGGGCAAGTAGGTATACTCACTCAGTGGGGGCGATTCTAGCGTGGCCGCTAAAGCTATAATTTGACAGGTCTAAAAATGTCGCAATCTTTGTTATTGCCTATAATGCTGAAAAAAGACAACATCACTTTTAGACCTGTCAAATTTAAATCATAAAAGCGGCCACGCTGGAATCGCCCCCACTGCGAGAGAGTCAACTCACAAATGATTAACAAAAGCTGTTTATTCCGTGTCGTTTGCCTAGGCTCTTAAAAATCAGTGTCTGTCAAGTTCTTTTTAGGCCCAGATTAGTATAATTTATGTGAAGTTTAGAAACACTAACGATTTTGTGGAAGTGTGGATCGAATTAACAGGTTCGCAAAGATCTTGAATTATTTAAATAATAAATAAACATTTTTACAATCAATAATCAGTTTGTTTTATTTCCTTTTTCATACAGACAAAACACATGACAGTAACAAGCTTGTCACAACACTAAAACCACAGACACAATACAAAAGAGTATGCACACATATCTTGTAAAGAGACTCTATGTCTCTTCACATCCTCTATGATTTTTGTCTTTTAGACTTGCTCCAAGTCTAAAAGACCAATTCTTTTGCACAACGCACTTAGCCGGGGCCCATATAGCGGCTTCGTGAACATGTCTGCTAACTGTTGCTCGGAGGGCACTTGCTTGACTGAGAGCTCTCCGTTTTGTATGCATTCTTTAATGAAGAAATGCTTTATCTTGATATGTTTCGTCCTTTTGTGAAACTCGTACTGTGGGTTCTCTGAGAGTTTCAAAGCAGACTCATTGTCAACATTAATTGTGGGAATATCTTTCAGGGTTGTCAGTTCTTCCAAAATTCTTTTGAGCCAAATGGTGTCTCTTGCGGTTTCACTAAGTGCCATCAACTCAGCCTCTGTTGATGATATGGCTACAGAACTCTGTTTTTGGCTTTTCCACAAGACAGCTCCTGAAAAATGAAGTAACATTCCAGATGTAGAATGTCCTGTTGCTGGGTCACCACCGTGGTCAGCATCGCTGAATCCGATCAGTCTCCGTCCACCTTCCCAGCACTTTTTGAAAACAAGTCCTTTGTTTACAGATCCTTTTAAATATTTGAATATTCGCTTTACCTTTGTTACATCATTTTTCGTTGGTTTTTCAAGGTTACGGGATGCAACGCTTACTGCATAACATATATCAGGTCTGGTGGCAACCATTAAGTAGGCTAGTGCTCCTACTGCTTGGCGGTAAGGAAAATCATGATCAATTTCATTAGAAATATTTGAGTCTTGAGGTTCGATCCTGACTGCAGGAGACGGGGCAGCCTTGCAGTTTTCCATTCCAAACCTGCTAAGTATTTTTTTAATATAGGCCTTTTGGCTCACGGTTATAGAACCATCTTTGGTTTTGTTTATCTCAAGACCTAGAAAGTATGATGCAGGTTTTGTAGTGATTTTGAATCGACTCTTCAATCGCTCTATGAATTCTCGTCCAGCTTTCTCATCAACACTAGCAACTAGACCATCATCCACGTAAAGGGCTATCACAACGTCCTTGCGAATGTATAGGCAGGGATCCTGCGTGCTTTGTTTAAAACCTGAATTTGTTAAAAATTGTGAAATACAGGTATTCCAACACAAAGGTGCCTGTTTAAGTCCATAGAGGCTTCTTTTTAATTTACAGACCTTCTTGGTACCGTCAACATATCCTTCAGGTTGGACCATATAAATTTCTTCCTTCACAGAGCCATTTAGGAATGCTGTTGATACGTCGAATTGTTGAAGTACCAGATTATCTTGAGCAGCGAGTCCTAAAACTGCGCGCACCGTACTTAATCTCACGACAGGACTAAACGTTTTGTCGTAATCCATTCCCGCTTTTTGAGAGAAACCCTTTACCACAAGTCTGGCTTTATAGCGTTCAACCGTTCCATCTGGATTCATTTTTACTTTATATACCCATTTGCACGGTAGTGGCTTTCTGCCTTTTGGCAGATCAATGAGTTCCCATGTTTGGTTCTCATTTAGTGAACAAATTTCGGTGTGCATTGCTTCTAACCACTTAGACCTTTCTTTGCTTAGAATGGCTTCTTTATATGACTGGGGTTCTACAATTTTATCCATTTCAATGGCTGCCAGTACATAATCTTCTAGTCTTTTTGGAGGAGCGATTCGTGATCTATTACGGAGGTTCATCCTTTCTCCATGTTCAGAGTGCTGAGCTTCCTCTATTTCAGGATTAGGGTCAGATCGTTGATCTTCCTCGATTTCAGAATCATGAAGTTCAGGTTCATTTGGAGGAACTTCCTCATTTTCATTTTCAATATGGATATAGGTTCCATTTAGGTCATCATCGCATGTATCATACTGTGACACATTTTGTTCGTTTTGAATTTCAGCATCATCAGTGCTTGCAACTTGATCGTCTTGTTCTGGTTCATTCAGATGTATGTTGTTTTTATTAGGATTATTTTCATATTCGAGAATAACTCCTTCTTCATCTTCACTGTCTGCAATTTCTTGCTCTTGTTTAGTCAAACATAGTTGATTATTTACTTTTATCTTGTCGAAGGGGATATTTAGTCGATATTCATCCTCGTATAGCATTCTTTTGACAGTTCGAATGTCCTTTGAGACACAAATGCGTTTTAGGGTAGGGACATATACTCTAAAGGCTTTTTGTGTTTCAGAGTAGCCTGCAAGCATTCCAACTAGTGCTTTAGATGTAAATTTCTGTCCACGATTGTTTTTTTTTCAAAACAAAAGTTTTCGTCCCAAAGATATACAGGTGGTTTACGCACGGTTTTCGACCAACCCATTTCTCAAAGGGTGTAGCCCCTCCAATACTTTGGTTAATGCTTCTGTTTGACAGATAATTAGCAGTCAAGATTGCTTCAGCCCACAAAAACATTGGCGCTTTGGATTCGAGCATCATACATCTTGCTTTTTCCACCAAAGTTCTATTTTTCCTTTCAGCGGTGCCATTTTGGCTTGGAGTATATGGAGCTGTCAGCCTACGGCTTATTCCATTTTCTTTCAAGTAGTCATTGAATGTTTTGTTACAATATTCCGTGCCATTATCACTCTGCAGGCATTTTATCTTGTTTTCAGTGAAGTTTTCTGCTTCTTGCTTGTAGATTTTAAATTTATCTATAACTTCAGATTTGTTTTTAATGAAGTATACCTTGCAGTAGCGGCTGAAGTCATCTATGAAAGTGACAAAGTATCTATTATTGCCAAGAGATGGGGTACGGATGGGTCCGCAGACATCACTATGTACAATTTCAAGGGTTTTGTTAGTTCGTGTCTGAGTTTTTTCTTTTGGGTTAGGAGTTCGACTTATTTTTCCTTCTATGCAGGTTTCACAATCTCCCAATTCAGAATTTCCTGTGTCTAATTGCAACCCTATTAGGCTCTTATTCTTGGCCGCATACTTCATGTCTTTCCAATTCATGTGGCCTAATTTTTTGTGCCACTCCATATTTGCGGTTTCAGTATTTAAGTTTTGTATTTCTGCTTGTCGGGATTTTAGAGTTTCATCGACTTCAGTCTCAGAATCGGAACTGGATTCTGAATCTTTATCTGCTATGTTTGCTTTATCATTTCTGGTTATACGGAATTCATCGTTTTTTATGGTTTCAAGATAGTACAGACCGTCTGAACCTCTAATGGCTTCACATTGTACGCCTCGAATCGTATCTTTAATGATTGCCTTGGATTTTGTAAATATGACCACTTGTCCTGCATCAGTCATTTGTCCGACCGACAATAGATTAGCACATAATGAAGGCACGTAGAGAGCTTCGGATAAAGCTATAGTACCTTTATCAATTTCAATTTCAGCAGGTCCTTTTGCTTCTATGTTAGTGGTTTGACCTTGTGCGGCAAGTTTTAGGGATTTAGACGTCTCTTTTAAAGACTTGAAAGGCTTTTTCGAATGCGTCATGTGCGAATTGCAGCCGCTGTCCAATATCCAAGCTTTTTTTAGTTTTTCGCTCAATAGGTAACAGCTAAAGTTGTTTTTTGGTTCTTTTTTACCGTATTTATTTTTCTTGTTGGCATTTTTCCAGCATTTTTCAGTTTCGTGGCCTTTTTTCTTACAGATTTTGCAAAAGGCATACATTACTTCAACCTCACTAATATCTTCTTGACTGGTGCTCGGTTCAGAGTCATTCCTTCGACGGGCGTCACTTTCTTCTATTATTTTTATTTTGAGCTTTTCAGGGGATGGCAACGTGTCTTGGGACTCTATGGCAGTTCTGAAATTTTCGAATTCATCTGTAAGGCTGTATAGCATCATAATCGAAAGCAACTCACAGTTTATTTCAATCTTCATGTCCTTTAATTTGTCTACAATATCCATAAATGTATTTAGGTGTTCACGGATATTGTTCTTTCCCAGCTTAAGCAGAATCAGCTGCTTCAAAAGGTTTGCCTTTCTGGCGGGACCCTTGCTGGCATATATGGACTCAAGAGTATCCCAAACATCTTTCGCGTACTTACAATTCTTTACTTGTTTAAGCTCTGTTGGCGAAATCATGAGCAACAATTCCGACTTTGTCATTTCGTCATTATCGATCTCTTCTTGCGAAGCTGTGTTGGTTGGAGTCTTTGATAGGGATTTCCATAGTTTACTTTTTATCAGGTACGCTTTGGCGTGTATAACCCAGGTGTCATAATTATCTTTTCCAAGTGGTTGTATTTTTATAACCGACATTGTAATTTTTATTGACACTCGTTCATCCGACTCAAATCAACATATACAGATCTGCTACCATGTGAAGTTTAGAAACACTAACGATTTTGTGGAAGTGTGGATCGAATTAACAGGTTCGCAAAGATCTTGAATTATTTAAATAATAAATAAACATTTTTACAATCAATAATCAGTTTGTTTTATTTCCTTTTTCATACAGACAAAACACATGACAGTAACAAGCTTGTCACAACACTAAAACCACAGACACAATACAAAAGAGTATGCACACATATCTTGTAAAGAGACTCTATGTCTCTTCACAATTTAATTTTTAGGGTTCCGTAGCCAACTCGAGAGATTTTTTTGAGTTTGTTTACGCGGGCGGAATAAAAAAATAATAATTCTATTGTGTTATAAAGAAGATATAGACCAAATGCACCAAATGGAAGCCAGCAATCCGCATAATCAGGGCTACTGGTTTGTTTTGCGAGAAGACCAAGGCAATGTCATATTTAGCAGCAATAACATTGCGACCGTACATAGTCAAAATAGTAAGTTGCATTTTCAAGTTTTCTCGTTCTCTCATTAGGAATAGGCTTTTTCTGGGCGGCCCGTTCCATCTTCTACCTCATTTTTGTCCGCAGAGCAAGTCTAGAAAACCGAAAATTTAATTTTTACAGTTAAAATTTATTCCTTCCAGGAACACCTTTAGATGATAAAGAAATGGTATATCATACTAAGCTACGCAGTGTAGTAAAATGGTGGGGTTGGTAATGACACTGCCTGCCAAGCAGAAGGAGGAAGTCCTGGTTGGGGCAAACATTTATATGATGATTATTTCTTTCTTTCAGCCACACCAGCACAAGACCAGCCTCGTTACCTAATTGATACCGGCAGCCGACAGTATGCTCAAGTTACAGAAGCTCCTCCAATACAAGAAGAATCAGAAAGTACTGAAAAAGCAGTAGAGACTTGGCAAAAACCCACTACAGATGACTCCAACATCTGGGACAGAAATAAAGTTAAATTACTGCTCACAATATGCCTAGAATACAAAAACGTTGAAAAAGATATACTGTGGGAAGAAATAGGCAGAGTTTTAAGAGTCCCTCCAGAGCAATGCCATATGAAGTACACACAACTGAGGAGAACATTCCTTCGACAGCTCAAGAGGAACAAAATGGGAAAAGAAATAAGATGGGCTCATTACAACCTTTGTGAACAAGTATTTAATGACCTCAAATTAACAATCCAGCAGCCCTGGGATGAAGCCAGAGTGAGAAAACTCCTTAATCTTTACATTGAGTATATGCCAAGATTCCGGAACCCAGGCTGCTTGCAGAAAGACCTATGGAGAGAAATTGCTTTTCAACTGGGAACTACCAGTTACAACTGCTATCATAAGTTCAAAAATCTGAAGAGAACCTATTTAAATTGGCTAAATAAAAGTCATGGTAAAGGAGTAAAGTGGACATACCATCAATATTTTGAAACAATTTATTATAATTACCCTGCTCATAATTCAAGAGCTTGGGACAGACAGAAAACTAAATTACTTCTAGATTCATATACACAATTAGCCTACAAGTTTAGGAACCCCAAGATACAGAAGAAGGAGCTGTGGAATGAGATATCCAGCAAAGTTGGGGAAACTCCTAATGCTTGTGACAAAAAGTTCCGGAACTTGAAACAAACTTTTGTTAGACTCAAAATGAAAGCCAGTACTGGTAGACCGACAACAAAATGGAGATATTACAGGGACTTTGAAGCCATTTACCAAAACTGTACAAGTTATTTAGAAATAGATGGTACACAGAAATTAGTCTGTCCTTCTAGACAAGAAGACAATTATATAAAACAGCTTCTGGAATTCTACTTGAAACACAAAGAAAAGTTCAAGGATCCTCTCATCAAGAACAGAACCTTGTGGAGGATGATCGGAGCAAAGCTGGGAATGTCGCCAGATGAGTGTGATAAGAAATTCAGAAATCTGAAACAGACATATGTGAGGCTGGCTTCGAAGGGTAAACAGTCTGGGTTATGCAACAAGTGGCCGTATTTCTCGTATTTCGTTAAGATATACGAGGGCGAGCGCGCTCGGGCAGGCTGCAGCCGGGCGGGCGACAAGCTGCCGGCGGGGGGCGCGCTGGGCGAGGCGGTGCGCGAGCTGCACGAGCGACGCGAGCGCCACCGCCGGTTCCAGCGCCTCGCCACGCTCGCCGAGCAGTGCAACGAGATACAGCGCGAGCGCAACCAGATACTGCTAGCCCTGCTGAACAGAACCTGACGTACTTAAACTCTTGGGGCTAGTCGCACTGCAAGTGTCAAGCTTCACTTGCTCTTGACTGTACATTTAGCAAATTTTTTTACCAAGTCCTAATGTACCATAATTAAAGATCAGAAAACTTTGATGCTATCTTTGATATTTACTTTGTCTAAGACCTTATTCAGAAGTACGTGCGAGTTTTATCGTACATTGTTGCATAAAGGTTCCTTTAAGTCTATTGCCTACCCTTTCTGTTTTCTTGACAAAGAAAGTGACAGCAAAGGATATAAAGGAGCTTTTGTGCAACTGGCTGTTAGTGGATAACAATTTTATCACTTGCGCGGCTAAACAAAGCGGCGCGGTACGAAAAACCGCCGCGAATTCTGCGCCTGCTGAAAATATTACCCGTGGTCCACTGAACAATACGGGCCTAGGTTGCACTCAAAGAGTACTATAAAGACAGGGGACATGCTTACTTTGATTGGTTGCACTGCAAGTGATTTTCTTACCCTCCCAGCGCATAATGTCACGTTCGCAAAATGTCAGTGTCACACTAGTAGACTGTAAGGGCAGTAAGCTGCCGTTATTCATAATCTAAGGTAAGGGCACTGCATGTTATCCTACGTCATCTAAGTAGTACACGAAATTTGCAACTTTGTAGCGATCGTAGTGGCCTACTAGGTCCACAAAACGTTGGTCTGCCAATGCGAAACCTGGCAGGTTTTGTACAGTAGGAGCGAAAAGTGGTTAAGTGACAGATTACACGAATGAAATCTATTCGTAGAAATAGAAGGTATATATAAGTAAAAAAAAAAAACCGGCCAAGTGCGAGTCGGACTCGCGCACTGAGGGTTCCGTAGCACCACATAAACATAATTGTATTAGTTGAAATTTCAGTAAGTTAATGTGCTAGATTTTTTTTAGTCCGACACGCGCTTGACCAAATTTTATTATTTGTTGTTATTTTATAGCCTATGCCCTATAAACATACCAATTTTCAAGTTTGTAAGTGTTCCCGTTTTTAAATAGAACTAAAACAAAAATCGCCTCAGCAACCATCCAACTTGACCCCTCTCTCTATATGAATGTTCTTGAAACGGGAGCTCACCACAATTGGTTACCATTAGTTGTGAGAAAAGTTGTAATATTTAATGATTTCAGACTTTTCCCATTATTTCTACTGTGAGACCTAGCTTCTTGCCAAATTTCATAATTTTAGGTCAACGGGAAGTACCCTGTAGGTTTTTCATTTTTGAATAAATGTATGGAGATGAGGACATAAAATGCCATATCTTTTGATTGCGTCATTGTAAAAAATTTAAATTTTCAGATCTTGTGTGGTTTATGGATCCTAATATATGGTATTAATTTCAACCCGATACCTTTACCAGTTCGTGAGATAAAGGGTCTTGACAGACAGACAGACGGACAACAAAGTGATCCTATAAGGGTTCCGTTTTTTTCTTTTGAGGTACGGAACCCTAAAAACAACAGGTCTGCCTTGCATCCTCTTGGCAGTTTCGCCAGTCCGACTAAATTTGTGGTCCAATCACTTCTGACCACATTCGTGGTCCGACTAGCGAAACTGCCAATAGATGATTTTCACTTGTATAGGTACCTTCTATTTCTACGAATAGATTTCATTCGCGTGATCTGTCACTTAACCACTTTGCGCTCCGACTGTACAAACCCTGCCAGGTTTCGGATTGGCAGACCTATGTTTTGTGGACCTAGTAGGCCACTACTATCGCTACAAAGTTGCAAATTTCGTGTACTAGATGGCGTAGGATAACATGCAGTGCCCTTACAGTATAGGGTTTACCATAGCAAAACATCACGTTCGCATAATGTGACACTTAATTGTGACATTATGCCTAAGGACATTTCAACTATACTAAACGAAAGATTTAATAAAATAATACAGAAAAATAATGAAAATATATTGAATTTTTTTCTAAGCACAAAGAATGAAAATTAGTATCCCAAATCCATACAAAAAAAAAATCCCAAAATACGTGTCATTTTCCGAACGTGAAATTTTGCGAACGTGTCATTTTGAGAAAGTGACATTATGTTTCTTAGGTTTCTTACAACCTAGTGAGAAGCGAGGATGTTAAGTCTTTAGTAGCCAGTTGAGAAAATAAAACAACTAAAGATGTTTAGAAATGGTTTCATTTATTGTTACCGTTCTTATGCTTTTAAAATGTATATGTACAAACGAACTATAATAGATAAGTCATTCTGAAATAAGAAATCGTTAGTGAATTTTATCAATGAATTATACATAGACCGGCAGCTAATACAAAATGATAATTGTCTTACGAGTACACCGATTATGCTTACTTCTTAACTTAAAAATACATCTGTGTCGAATCAAGACTTACAATATCAACTTTCTATACCACAGTAAGGAATGGAAAAAATTGTTTAAAAAAAATAATTCAGTGAAGAAATCACACTCGGGAGCGGGGTTACCCGGCACCCCACACATCGCATTCACTCGCCACGCACTCGAGATACGACGCTAACCTACGGATTACCACACTATGAGTTATATAACTAGCGGCCGGGCTCCGCCCCCCGCCGGCAGTTAGCGGCGGGGGGCGGAGGCCGGGTGTCGCCTCACGACGCTAGGCGGTTCACTTCTTGGCGTTCTTCTTGGGCGACGCGGCCTTGCCCTTGGCGTTGTTAGAGATCTTCGCCTTCTTGCCCTTCGGCTCCCCTTCCTCGTCGTCCTCCTCCTGCAACCCAAATGCACAACTCAACAACGTCTCTCGCGTGGTGACTGGTGCCTACACCGAACTGAGTGGGTTTCGGTACGTCAGACAAATGCCTCGAAGACGATCTTAATCGAGCACAGCGACTACAAAACGCAGACGCGAGCCCGTCACGGTAAATGGTGGTTTTATCATCATTCGAAACCTAACCCAACTTTAAATACAGAATCACCTTTAGTGGTCCCATGTTAGGTAGAGGGCAAATAATAATAGTTATTTATTAATATGATGACACAAGTTTGCCCAGAAGCCTACCTATTCACTCACTCAAGTTTTACTTAGAATTACAGCTTTCCTACATCACTACTCTACCTCCAAGCACAAAATATTTATGTATCTGGACTGTATATTTTGTTCTAAAGCTAAGGAACTTTAAAAAAAATTAAGACCCCTTAACTTCTTGCAGACTTCTGCAAAACTGATTTACTTTATTTGCCCTCTACTTATTTTTTTTTCAACAGACTTCTTGTAGGAAAATCTGTTTAAATAATAAATAATCTGTCATCACTGATTCTACAACAGATTAAGAGCTGTCAGAAGGTAAAGGGACATGGAATGAGTACAGAAAACCAACAGCCAATGTTTGTTTAGTTAGTACATAAAATAGATATAAGTAATAATTTTGGGTGGTATCAAGCCAAAAGTCCTTTTCCCTCTGAACTCATCTACTGAAATCTAATTAGTTGAAGGTTTTCAGTACCTCATTCTGCTTGCGCTTGCCTGCGGGCGTTTTCTTTTTATTCTCATCATCCTGCAAAGTAGCATCTACTGAATCACTACAGTTCAATTTGACACAATCTTAAATAATCTTGTGTCAATATACATGGTAGCATCTACTAATCACTACAGTTCAATTTGACACAATAAATAATCTTGTGTCAATATACATGGTAGCATCTACTGAATCACTACAGTTTAATTAGTCACCCATTCATTAATCTTAAATAATCTTGTGTCAACATACATGATAATTCTTCAACAATCAAATCCCTGTTTTTCAGAACAGATTTGGTCAATTCTTCTGAATATCATCTAATATTTGCAGAAGGAGTTCAATTCAAAATTTATAATGTGGCTTCAGATTGAAGGAATTTTGTTTGTTAAAATTAAAATTCAAAACCGTTTATTCATTGTTGTATATTAAAATCTCGTAATGAATTAACAAGAGCACCTCAAATAGCAACATTTGTGACAGTCAAATGTAATAGTCATTATAATATTTTTTACTGTTCCCTCTAACCTAATTTTTTGTCCTTTGTAAATGAATGAGATTTTCCCAAAGTAAAAATTTGCGACTTTGTAATTTTAAATTGGTACAGTAGCTGCAGACAAACAAATTACATCTTTTTTATATATTATAATATTTATAATTCAAGCCTGCCCTTATGGCAGATATACATGGGACATAATTTTGGCGCCTCGGAGGAAAAGGAAGGAAATAATCGAAATTATTTCTCTCTTTCCAACAGCTGCATCCCTCAGACAGAGGCGACAAAATTTGGCTTCCTGTAAATCAGCCTTTAATCCAATTTATATTTAAAAAAAATAAAATATTGGTGTAGAATTGTACATAAACATAACCCAACAAAAATTGTTGTAGCTCATTATAGTACACTAACCCTTACCTACTGATGCAATAGAACAGAACATACCTTGAACTGAGAGTCATCTCCCTCTTCCTCATCAAGCATCTCCTCTTCCATCTCCTCCATATCCTCGAACTCCTCCACGATGGCTCCCTGCAGGTGCTGGCCAATCAGGTGCACCGGCCCCGAGCCCTGAACACATCCACAACTCGCTTACAATCCAATATGTGAGAAAAATTCAGTACGAGTATAGGTAGTGGAGTCAGACAAATGCCTCGAAAGTGGATCACGGTCAGGCAGTGCGACTACAAAACGCAGACGCGCGCCTGTCACTGTGTATGGTTATTTTATCATCATACATGGTGTATTACGTAGTTAAGAGTCCGTGTGGTGCTGGCTAAGGATAGAACCACCCCTGTATGTCGCAAAATGCGACTAAAGGATTGTGAACCAGAGGATGGACAGTGCTGCATCCTTCTTCATATCATTAGTATAATTATTACCAGGGGAGCTTCTGCTCCAGCAGTATAATGTCCTGAGAAGTGGCTAGGCCACATTTTGGACTCCATGCATCTACTTGCTGGCAAACAAATTGAAACCGCTGGCGAGACTCCCTTGATTCAAAGTCGCTGCACTCAGCTGTTAGGTTGTTTGTGACTATTTCAAACAAGCCATTATAAATATTGTTGGTAAGATGTTAGTGCACCATCTAACTTAACCATACCTGAATATATGCTTGCTTTCTCCACCCTATAGCCCCAAGTCTCTTGCTCTCTACAGGGTGAGAGAGCAAGACGTGAATATTTGGTTACAGTTAAGTTAGGTGGTACAACCCACCTTAAGTCTATAGTCAAGTCGTGTTGTTGCAGGACGAAGTGATGCATAAGATAGTCTTACTGGCATTCTAATCAAGCATTGTTAGGAGTGTAGTGTAGTATAGTGTAGTGTAGTATAGTGTAGTGTAGTGTAGTATAGTGTACCTGTATGAGCGTGAAGGTGACGGGCGCGTCGGGGAACTCGATGTCGAGGCGCACGTGTCGCGACTCGCCCACCTTCAGCACGGCCACCGGGATCTTCACCGCCTGCTGCAGCGACATGGTCTCCACCTGCACACAAACACACACACAAATGTATTATTACAAACCTTTCAATTATGCCAATTCATTACCTTATTTATACAATCTGGTAGACGGGGAGAATTTCACAGTGCAAAACAAATAAAATTACAAACAATTCTGATCTGATCTTAAACTAGGCTCCGTTTCCTTCAAAAAAATCTAAGTTTTCTCCACCGAACATTCTACTAATTTGTGTAAAGTTGAGTAACTCATAAAGTAAGCAAAATAAATCTTCACCTATGTGAAGGCCATATGAGATAAATAAAACCATAAAAAAAACTATGCTTAGTCAATAGTGTACTACCTAAAAAAATGGATTAATATCTAGACAAGGAACATTTATGTTCATCACACAAATGTGAGCACTAGATTGGGATCAAACCCACAACCTACAGTGCAGAGGCACCACCAATCACACCAACAGGCCTATCAAAATATTCTGGAAGGGATGTACACAGAGCCGCAAGTCAGTGGAAACACTTTTGACCATGAGGTGGTCTCTGCTTTCAGGCATTTGTAGCATAGTGCTGGTTCAGCTAATACTGGTTTTGTTTCCACTTCCTTGCTGGCGTGTGTACCATGGTACTGATAAATGGTATGGTATTTTTGCTGCAAAGTTATGAAGAGAGCTCCCTGTACAGCAATGTTGCTTAATTTTAAGAACTTAAATGCAACAAATAAATATTTCTTTCTTTCACTCAATGGAGATTTAATGAGATATGATAATGATTCACCATGGTCACAACACTCGAAATACAGTTGGCACAAGAGACTACCATAATGAAAGCAAATAAAAACAGTTTTAATCTCAACTGAAAGACACATATTATTTCTTAAAAAATTCTCTTTACTTATTTTATTTTATTTATTTAAAAATACATACACAAAAACCAACAATAAAAACAAACTTAAGCGCAACAAAAACCAGGTATGGTTTTTCCGTGCGCCCAGAAAACATCCTCGGGAGCGCTAGTTAGCAAATGCCTAATAATGTTGCAAAGTTATAATACATACAATGTTGTGCTATCCAAACTATTCGCACTGGTAACAACAGGTATGAATACCTCTAGACCAGCTCGACGCAGCAAACCGGTTCGAGGCATTGCGTACACACAGGGTGCTCCAATCCAACGAACGTAATAACATTAAGCGAATGTTTTTGAGATCCTTAAATGCTGTTAAGGAAATATTGTTTAAGCTTATGTTTTATATTTTTTATATTTATTTCGTTTTTTAACTCAAAGGGCAAGTCATTTATAAGTTTCGGGACAAGATAATGAAGTCTGTTTTTCCCATATAGGTTATTATACCTAGGTGTGACTAACAACCCCTTTGACACTCATTATAATATTTTAATACCTGACCTTTTATTATAATTTTATAGCCCATGTACCACTAAAAGGGAAAGGCCTTCCCCTCTGTCATGTATAATTTCAGGTGTCTATCCTGAATTACGAATTTTAATAAAAATAAAGCAGTAGAAATATTAACAAATTAGCCTGAAATACCTAAAGCCTAATAGTTTGCCTAGTAAATAATTTATAGCTACAACTCTGCAAGTTTTGTGAGGAGTATGTTAACCTACTTTTGGAAAGTCCCACATGTCCTGCCTACAAGGAAAAACTGCAGGGGGAAGTTCATTCCACATCTGGCAAGTGAGCAAGGAAAAAATTAAGATGGAACCTCTGCATTGTATTTGTAGGAGGCCTAAATCGTCCAGTACACTATTAGCAATGACAGGATGATAACTGGACTCCATTACTATAGCACATGTGCTTGACCACAACACTGAAAACAAATGCAGTGGCTCAAATATGTGCCTTCCCTACCTCTTACTCATCAGAACTCTGGTGACTAGAAAACTTTAATTACAGGACTTTAAAGACCAGCTGTTCCAGAAACATACTTTAAATTTTAATCTAAATTCAATCTATTGACACTTTCTGTTTGTCTCCAATGATACTTTTTTGTGTCTTAGTCATGTTTATTCATTATTACAGCATATCTGAGTCACTGATGGATGAAATATTGAATGTATATAATATTTTACTAATAAAGCAATGGATATAAAATAATTACTAATTTTTTACTTGAAGACAGCAGTTAAGATATGTACTGAATTTAACATTTTTATTTAGAAAATCTGTCAATGAATGGTTTGGATAGATAGATAAATTCTTTATTGTCGCACAAAAACAAAATAATACACAGGAGACTTAGAACTTAAAGCGATCTCTTCCAGACAACCTTAGTTGCTAGTAGGAAATGGTTCAGTGATTTCTTTGTTTAGTGGAAACACAATAACTTTGAGCGGGTCTCTGGATTCAGGCATTTGTAGCATAGTGCTGGTTCAGCTTATACTGATTTTGTTCTACAATGTTGCTGCAGTGTGTACCTATGATAATACAAGATCTTGAAATGCAAAAACTTACAAGTTTATGGTTTGCTTCTTCTATCAGTGGAAACAATAGACTCAAGCTATAAATGCAATATCAATAAGTATAAATAAGTTTAGATGCAACATACCTGAACTACATTTAATTCATCTGGTTTAGCGTCGGGTCCCAGTAATGCCTGTCGGATGAGTAGTTTGGAATTTGAACTGGGAGGAAACTGTTCCTTTGCTTCTGGGTCCCATGTTTCTGTCTGGTGTGTTGATGATAGGGTAACTCCTGCAAAAGCCACAGCAAGATTATTACAACATGCAACAAGTAAGGAGAAACTTCATTAACATGGCCCCATTCCAGGAAGGAGTATACATTTGCAAAGAGAAGGGCAGGGGCAGGCTATGTTATCATTATCTGTACCTCTACCATGAAAACTACACCCAGATCGCCGCCGACTTTTAACACCCTACCTAACCTCAAACACTTCAATCAATATGTAAACAAATACCTAAACACCTAGCAAATATTCTTATTCACTGCAAGTTTCCAAGAAAAATCAAGACAAGAGTGTTCTAACAACGCTTGGACGCCATAATTTTAAATTGCGCGCCCTTGCAAACAATACCTGACTTCGCACATTTGCGAAATACCACGCTATATCAAAAATCAATAGGACTTTATCTAGCGCAGTCTGACGACAGACTAATCTAATGGTTTAGAGCTTCGCATCGTACAATTTAGGGAAAACATTATAACGATGATTCAACGTTATAAGCACTACTGTTGAGATCGAAAATGGCGGTAAGAGATGAAGTAAACTATTTTTACTGATAGCTTTCAATGATAGCAAAGAAGCATACTATACCTAACAACACGAATCAGACCTTACGTTAGTCTAAATTGAAACAATTGAATTCCAAGAGTTATTATAGATAATAACATTCATGCTAATATTGGCGAAATAGCCGGGTGTCAAAGTGGACGCTAACTTACGTGGTCATTTGTGCAGCAAAGTACGAATCCTTTCGAATAAATATCTGCACTAGGCGATACACAATATCAAATATTCCAAGACTTACCGTAAAAATATTCGTCAGACATGGTGATTTCACTAATTTATTGAGATTTTTGCGACACGTTCACGTGCGAAGCCGGCGCACACAAATCTGAAGACTGATGTTGCCAACTACAAATTCCAATTTGTGCTAAATGTCAAAATGTGCAAAACTTTTGCAGACATTCTCTGATTCTACCACCTACCGAGCGCAGCGAGGTTCAAATCTTTTTGGGTGCCCGCAGACGGTCAATCAGATGTATTTTTAGATAAGGATGCAGCTATAAGAAAGAAAGAGAAGGCTGAGCGAGCACTCGGCCTTGACTTTGATCACGAAGTTGTTTGACCGTCTTCGCCGCTGATGTACGGATCGCGATAAGATAAGATTTGATATTTTGCGATCAAGCCAGTGCTGCCACTATAGACGATTTTTGTAGCGGCCACGCCTGAATCGACCCCTTAGCCACTTTTACTGCAGTTTTTTTTAGGAGAAGTAATTATTAAATCAGCTATATTATAATCCAATCAATAAATAACTAAATGCATAAGTATAATGCAGCACGCAGGCTAATAAGGCTCCGTTTGGACATTTGGGTATGGAACCCTAAAAACGGTGCAATAAGGACAATAACGAATTTCCCATAAAATATGAACTTCTAATAACCAAGAAAAATATTTTATCAATAAAATCAATAATAATCTGCCGAAGTGAAAATTGGCATACAGATGGCTAGCTTTCTCTTTCTTTCTTATAGCTGCATCTCCACGGATCAACGCGGATCACAGACTGACCGTCTCCGAGGTTGACTGATGGCGCTGATCACATAAGGGTGAATAAAAACAATACAGAAATATAATAATAATGCTGATTGAAGTCTGATCGCGAAACTGTTTGACCGTCTGCGGGGACCTTAGACTATATAATACTAACGTATTGACCATGAACGGGCACCCATTACGCCAAGCAAGCATGATTGATAAAATTCATGTTTAATTTTTATTTGATTAAGAATAGCTTTTAAATGACATGTTGAAGTAATTATTTAAAACGTATTAGATAAATTTTTAAATGAAAATAGATATTTTGTATGGCTGGCAGAGTGGCAAACATAATAGGAATGCTAGTTAAGCGTCTACGAAAAAAACTTGCATTATAAATAAGCTGTTTATAGTTTTAATTTAATTGTTCATTCATAAAAATAACTAAACAAGAATCCTTATTTTGTGGCTTCATGCAATAATAGTTCATTAAGATGCAAGTGCGCTATTTCGGTGAATACACTCTAGGCTCGAGCATTGCAGCTTGAGCCACAGGCGAGGACCTTAGCGGCGAGACATATCAATGAGGCGTCGGTCGTGGGTGAGGTGAGGGTATGGCGTGGTTATGGCGTGCTTATGGCGCGGGTGCGGTGCCTCAAGATGGTGGCGGCAGTGGACGTATTTAGGGCATTCTAAATTTCGCTTTCTGTAGTAATTAGTAAATGTAAATTTAAACAAGTTAATTGAAATCGTTAATGGTTAAATTTATTAAATACAATTTAATTAAACAAGTTAATCGAAACCCGACCATGTAAGTAAATAATTATTTGCTATAAGTTCTCATGCTTGATCCTGCACACATCTGTTACTATAACCTGATCGATTTTAATCGTATATTACGGGACATTTTTCTATTAACTCGCAAAACGCGATATTAAATTGCATATCGTCACGAACTTTGATATTACTGCGGACGGATTTGTATCCATTCGTATGGCGTGCCACCTCAAACTGCAGCGCGGTGCGGGCGGAAATCGACGCCTGCGATGTGCCTTCACCCCACCCTCGCCACGCCACCTCAATATGCACGGGCGCCATATCACTTCTATACATTTTGTATGAAACACGAGGTGACGGGTGGCGCGACCGTGCCATACCCTCGCCTCGCCCTACCCGACGTCATATTAATATGTCCCGCGCCTTAGGCCCGGGACATATCAATGAGGCGTCGGTCGAGGGTGAGGTGAGGGTGTGGCGTGGTTATGGCGCGGTTATAGCGAGGTTATGGCGTGGTTATAGCGCGGATGCGTTGCCTCAAAATGGCGGCGGCATTAAACATATTTAGGGCATTCTAAATTTCGATTTTTGTAGTAATTAGTAAAAGTAAATTTATACAAGTTAATCGAAATCGTTAATGGTTAAATTTATTGTTTTTTTTATCTTTATACAAGTTAATCGAAACCCGACCTTGTAACTAAATAATAATTTGCTATAAGTTCCGATCCTGCACACATCTGGTTCAATATGCATGGCGACATATGGCTTCTATACATTTTGTATGAAACACAAAGTGACGGGCGCCGCGACCGTGCCATACCCTCGTCTCACCCTTGACCGACGCCTCATTGATATGTCCCGCGCCTTAGGTCGAAGGCGAAGCGAGGGTATAGCATAGTCAAGGCGCCCATCACTTCGTGTTTCATACAAAATGTATAAAAGCGATATGGCGCCGCGCATCTTGAGGTGGCGTGATGAGGGTGAGGTGAGGGCGCAGTTCAGGCGTCGCTTCCCGGCCACGCCGCGCCGTAGTTTGAGGTGGCACGCCATACGAATGCACACAGATCCGTCCGCAGTATTGTCAAAATTCGTGACGATATGCAATTTAATATCGCGTTTTGCGAGTTAATAAAAAAATATCCCGTAATATACGATCACGTCCCGTGTGGTGCCGGCAAAGAATAGTACCAACCCATACATACCCGTTGGTGTCGTAAGTGGCGACTAAGGGTTACTGGAGGATGGGCAGAAGCATCCTCTTTTGTATCTAACATCTTACTTACTGCGGTCACCTACAACCGCGGACCATGGTGCCAGCCGTAACGCTAACAAGCGAGGTGACTATGGAACTTCCCCTCCACATTTTTCCAGCAGAAGCTAGAATTCTGGAGGGAGCTCCCTGTCCTGTAGTGGGAGTTTCATGGGATGTTATGATGATACGATCACAATCGATCAGGTTATAGTAACAGACGGAGTGATTTATTTCCTCTATGGTAACAGATGTGTGCAGGATCAAGCACGAGAACTTATAGCAAATAATTATTTAGTCACAATGTCGGGTTTCGATTAACTAGTATAATTAAATTTTATTCAATAAATTTAACCATTAACGATTTCAATTAACTTGTATAAATTTACATTCACTAATTACTGCAAAAATCGAACTTTAGAATGCCCTAAATACGTCCACTGCCGCCGCCATTTTGAGGCACCGCACCCGCGCCATAACCACGCCATAACCTTGCCATAACCAATACAATGTTCATACAATGTTCCAGATTGCAATAACGTACATTCTTCCTCATTTTTTAAAAAAGGACTTATGATCCCAAACTAGACAAAGACCAACCTATGGGTATCAGAGACGGATGTACATAAGTAAATAAGTGAATATCACACGTTTGTCCGAGCAGCGACGGGGATCAAACCCGTGGCCCACGGCGGCGTACTCGTAGTAGTTTTAAGTGATGGTTTTAGAAATGGTTTTCTCTTCTGCTGTATTTGTTGGCATTGAATAATTAATGTTTTATCTATCTATCTAGTATTATAGGCGCCAATTTGTTTGTGAAGCGATGTAGTTTACCTGACGTCATTAAGAGATATTAATATACAACAATGAATAAACTATTATGAGTTTGAGTACTGGCTCACTACCAACCACACCAACCAACAGGCAAGTTATGCTTCTACATTAGCAAGCAACATCGCTATTGCATAACCTCAGAAAGACGGTGTGTATTAATGGATGGTTTTCTTCTTTCTTCTTTTCGAGTCAACAGAAAAAGGTCTACCTACTTAACCTTAGCCCAAAATGTGGCCACATTTTCTACTTACCTTCAAAAGGGTTCCTTCCGGTGCAGGAAACTGGACACGCGCGACAGCAAGTGTGTCATGATTTGATCACCATCACTTATACCTTATCGTTAGAAAAGAAGCCCCACCTCTTTTTCAATGCTCTTTCGTAGTCTATTTGGAGACTTCCTTATGGACCACAGAAGATCAGACGGTACCTTTACGATAACAGCTCCATCCTAACCTTGGATGGGCCTTAATAAAGAGACTTGTTGTCTCTTATTAAGCCGTGGCGAGTTTAAAGGCGTGATGGTCGTCTACTTTTTCTTAATGTCGATCAATTATAAAAAAACTAAAGGACGTAATTTCTTGGGCCTTTTTTTGAAGTGCTGGCCTACAAAAAAAACCAGTCAAGTGCGAGTCGGACTCGCGCGCCGAGGGTTCCGATATACCTATAGTATTTTTGGAAGCAATAAAGTCCATTTTCAGGACCGCAAAACTAAATTTGTTTGTAAAGGTTTTTAGCAGATTTCTGAAAAACTGTGCAACTTAGAAAGATCGTTTTATTTTTGCTGTGAAGTTTACATAAACTTCTGTCAACTATAATTAATTCAGATTTTTCCTTACTCAAACTTCGGAGATAAGGGGGGGGGGAATGGTATTTTTTTCGATATTTTTCATCATTACTTGAAAACTAAGAAACTTAAAAAAAATACAAAAATATATTTTAAAATGAACAAGTAAAGCCCTTTCATATGATACCCCCCCACCCCCCAATTTTGGCCCCCTTTACATTAATAATCATACTTTTTTCAAAATTTTTTCATGTGCTATTAAGTTGGGCAACTATATTCTAAAACTATTCCAAATTTCAGGTCGATAGCATAAGTGGTTGCTGAGATATAGAGGTGTGACAGACAGACAGACAGACAGAGTGGCACCATTAGGGTTCCTTTTTTTACCATTTTGGTATCGGAACCCTAAAAATGTTGCGCGTGGTTAGAAAGAGACATTTGGAGCAATAGTTATTATGGCGTTAAAGTTTTAGGATTGCTCTGAGCCAAGTTATAAAGTTCGATGATTTGTCACTTTCATACATTTATTAATTTCTGAAAGTGCTGAAAAAATATGAAATAGATAATAAATACACAACTCATCACCTCACCTTTAGTCTCACAGTAACGTCTAGAGCATTCTGAGACATCCCGAAACATTCTGAACATTCTTAAACAGAATTTCACACTTGAAGATTCTAGAATTTTCTCGAACATCCCAACACATCGGACATCCTATAACATCCTTGACTAGAATATTCTTGAACATCATGTACCCCTCGTACATTCTAGAATATTCTCTCGATCGTCATCAAACATTTTGTAAAATTATGCAACACTCGAACATTTAAGGACATTCTCAGACATACCAAATCATTCTAGAAAGTTGAACATCATGTAACACTCGAACATTCTAGAACATTCTTGGATACATTCCCAAAACATTCTGGAACATTCTTGGGCAACCCAAAACATTCTGGAACATTCTGTAACACCACGATTCTCACGATGCTTCTTGATGCTCAATAATGTTTTGGGATATCTAAGAATGTTCTAGAATGTTCGAGTGTTACGTAATGTTCAAGAATGTTTGAGGACGATCAAGAATATTGTTACATGTTCGAGTGGTATTTGATGCTCAAGAATGTTTTAATCTAAGATGTTGTAGGATGTTCGAGAATAATGATTATTCCAGAATGTAGGTCAAGTGTTATGTAATATTCAAGTGTTACATGACGTGTAAAGTTTCAGAATGGTTTGGGAATTTTGAGAAAGTTTGAGTGTGACATAGTGTTCGCAAAAATTCCGAATTATTCTGGAATATTCAACAATTGGACATTCTAGAATATTCCAAAATATTTTGTAACATTATAAGATATTCCAAAATATTCTGGAATATTATCGATCATCCTCAAGCATTCTGAAATATTCTTGGACTTCCCGAAACATGCTGCATATGAAAATTACAAATCATCGAATTTGTATAGCTTGGCTGTGTGTGAGCAACCCTAAAACGGCTGGGTTATTCCTCGTGTCCGTTCTAATGTCCTGACTAGTACGGACATGAGGAAACTTAATTCCTCGTGTCCGTACTTTTTATTTATCGAATATTTAAATTCTCCTGTATAGACCATAAACAATTTTATTGCAATCAAGTCTATTATTGAACTAGCTGTGCCTGCGACTTCGTACGCACCATATGTTTTTAAAATTTTATATTTTTCTGCTCTGCTGGGATCATCTGGGATCTACAACTTTTGTGCCATATTTTTTTTTTATTGCCATCTTACTGTGTCAAGTATTGTATTCACTTATAAATCTTATAAGTGAATACAATACTTGACACAGTAATTTTTGTGCCATATTAAGTTAACTCCAAATGGCTCGTTCTAACCATGCGTACCACTTTTTTTGTTGGCCGGCACTTTCAGAAAAGGCCCAAAAATGTATGGACCCTGAGGGTCTTAATACAAAGAAGTTAGATATGTGTTGAAGTGTTGACCACTTGATTAAAAAAGTCGCACAAAATAAGTGGCTTTGTCAGTTGATGCGCAGAAGTCAAGTCATAAGAAAATAAGTAATTTTTTACTTTTGCGCATGAATAACATAGCCAGAGTTATTTTGTACGATTTTTTTGATCAAGTATTTAACAGATGTTTAACTTTTTTGTAGTAAGACTGTGAATGTTTAACTTTTTGTAGTCCATGACGTTGCCACACTTGCCACATTTACCGAGTCATTTTTGGCTTTAAAAAGGTCATCACGTGTTCATGTGTCAGGACATTTGGGTCACGAGGTTTAGGTGTTCCATCGTTTGTGGGGCACCACAGTCACATTAAAATTTGTTGTTGGAGCTGAAGGTCATGTCCAGGGGGGCTTTCTGCTAGTTGAATAAATTCAATGAGTGAGAACTTCTATTCCCACAACCGACACCTCTCTGTGGATGAGTCGCCGATAAGTGTCTTTGAGAATTTACTATTACTAAAGACTGGCAACAGCTAGCAGACTCAGGAGACTCAGAGTGAAAACTAATGGAGGAAAAAGAGAAAACATTGAGACACCACGGGCTATTAAGTAAAATTTTGGCAATTGGTGTTAGCTTATGATAGCGGTCCAGTCCTAGGTGTTTCGGATAGATTGGCAGTCCTGTACAGAAGTTTCAGCTACCTATATTCCTCCCGGTTCTGTTAGTGGCTTAGCACACTGGTTGATCGAATATGTGGTGAATATATTAGAAGAGGAATATTTATAAGATTAAACAATAACAGTGATTCTTATAAAATTTATAAAAAAGAAATACTTAACATTTTCACAGTGCAAAATTTGTTAAACTAGGTTCTGAGTTATAAAGCCTTTTTCTTCGAAAATATGATTCTAACATTGTGTGGATACTATCGCATTTTCTTAACTCTTCTAATCTATGTAATTTTGAGTGTTTGGGATGAATTTGAAGAGACTGGTTGACTTTAAATTTAGGTTTTCTTGCAGAAACATTTTTCTTAAACTCGAATTTTGATATGTGCTTCTTTAAACTTAATACTCTAAATGATGATCCTTCCTTTTGTTCACTTGAAAAGTCTTTGATGCATAAACAAACTTTTAGTTGAGCATTTTCGTAATGTAAGTTTGCGTTCATCTTTAAAAGATTGAGATAACTTTTGCAACTTGGTAACATAGAAGGTGCTTTCAGTAACTTTTTCAAAATGTTATCTAAGCTTTGTCTGTTTTTATGTAAGAGATAAATAACACTTTCACATATCTGCAAAAAAGAAACAGGTTTAGATTTATTTTTTCTAGTTACTCTCTCATTTTCAATTTCTTTATTGCATTTCATGTGCGTTTACAGATTCTTAAAATGTAATAATAAATAAGTACGTGGGACACTCAGAAATATTTGCGACACTAAAAAAAATTGTTCTACAGGTACATATATTTTTATTAAATCTTTTCAAAGTACTCTCCACCAGCCTCTATACAAAGATTCATGCGTCTGAACCAGTTTTTAAAACACTTTTTCCAGTCCGCCGTAGACACCTCGTTTACAGCCTGCTCGAACGCAGCCAGCGCATCTTCCGGCGACGAAAATTGTATCCCCTTGAGCTGATTTTTTATTTTTGGAAATAAAAAGAAGTCACACGGTGCTAGATCAGGGCTGTAAGGAGGGTGACCCAGGAGTTTGACTGGTGTGCTGTCCAGGAAGTCCCTCGTTTTGAGCGCGGTGTGTGCAGGCGCATTGTCGTGGTGGAGCAGTAGTCCGCGGAGCCCTGTGTTTGGTCGCTTGTTGCTCACAACAGAAAAAACTTCTGGTAAACATTTGGTAGTATACCATTCGGCGTTGATGCTTCTTTGATCTCGTAAGGGAATTGAGGCCAAGTGGCCAGTCAAATTAAAAAAGCTGGCGATCAAAATCTTCCCCCCGCTTCGAGATCGCTTCACTTTGGTAGGCGTTGGTTCATTTTGAAACACCCAAACTGTCGACTGGCGCTTGGTTTCTGGATCGTATTGATAAATCCAGGACTCATCACCTGTTACGATGTCGTAAACACGCCGAGACGAGCCTGCTTCAAATTTGTTCAGCATATCACGGCACCATTCCACCCGGGCCTGCTTCTGAGCGTCGGTGAGGTAGTGCGGCACCCAGCGCGATACTATCCTCCTCACGCGAAGATGCCCGTGTAGAATCTCGTGAACGCTTCCCGATCCAATCTTTAATATGTGCTGAATCTCCTGATATGTAATTCGCCTATTATCTTGGATTAAATTTTTCACTGCTAGCACGTTTTCTTCCGTAATAGCCGTCAAAGGGCGACCGCTTCTTTCTTCATCCCCCAAGGTTGGTCGACCGCGCCTAAATTCGTTATACCAACGATACACGGTTGCCTTGGAGGGGCCTTCATCCATAAATGCCATTTGAAGTCTATCGAACGATTCATCCGGTTTCAGGCGACACTTGAAATCGTAAAAAATCATAGCTCTAAAATGTTCCCGGCGCAGATCCATTTTTCAGTAAGACACGATACTTTGAATTGGCTCGCAAAAAATGTGGAGGGAAATTTTGAAAATGGAACACACATATTTTTACTTACAAGTAATCATATTTTCGAAAAAGATTCTGACCGGCCAATCTCCCATATATAAAAACTATTTTTCGCAATACTTTCTGAGTGGCCTGGTACAAACATGGACCCTGTCGGGCACATTGTCATTTCGAAAGTGACTCTAAATTAATTACCACATGCAAGTTTTGATGTTGTAACTAATCCATTGAGTTTTGTAGCTTTTTATTTGATAGTCACTAACATAATACATACCTGCTGGCTTGCTTGTTGTAACTTTTCCAGTTTGTTTAGTATGCGCTCTTTACTTGATTTAACTTTTAAGTATTTTGTGCAAAGATTACAAATAACTTCGTCTTTTGATTTTAACTCTTCTTTCAGGGACGAGTCCGGCTCAGACTGTGCTTCTAGCTGAAGAAAAGGTTAACAACTTATACAAACAACAGGAAAAACTTAAACATTTTAAGTTAAGTTACAGACTAATGAACAAATTGCCTAAAGGTAAACGCCTGATATAATAAATAATCATGTAGAAAGCCGTGCATCTGTACATTGAATATTTTTCGTAGTGATAAGTTAAACAAATTTTTAATAATACCGACCCCAAATCGGTAAATTCATAAAATATTGTCTGTCTGCAGAGGCATCACATAAAAACCACTAAACAAAGTAAAGTATAGAATTTATCTATACTTTATTATTATTAAGTAAAAAAAAATCAATAGGATTAGGCTACGGTTATAACACGCTAACTCAAAATGCAAATTGTCTATGTTTATTAGATAGATAGATAAATTCTTTATTGTCACACGAAAACAAAACAATACACAGGAGACTCTTAAAACTAGGGTGGACAAAGGCGGTCTTATCGCTTAAAGCGATCTCTTCCAGACAACCTTAGTTGCTTGTAGGAAAATGTAAATAGTAACTGTAGTAGTGTGCCACTGCCAATATATAGATAATATTTAATGTAAGTAGGTGCAACTACAATAAAAACAAAATATACACAAATAAACAAAAAATACATATAAAAATATATATAAATATATAAAATATATATAGACAAATAGATAACATATAAATATATACAAACTCAGTTGCAAACTAAGGTACAATTTTATTAAGTAAGAAGTTATGCAGTTTAGATTTAAAAATAGGTAGTGACTTGGAGTGACGAATCTCAGATGGCAGATCATTCCAGAGACTGATAGCTTTTAAAGTGAAAGATTCCTTTTAGTAGCCTGACCGAGTAAAGGGTATTTCCAACACATTATCAGTCTTGGATCGCAAATCACTAGAGCGGTCTGCACCTAGGTATCGGAAACGTTCTTTAAGGTATGAGGGAGTACGAGGGTCATGCAGTACGTTGTAGAGAAGTACAAGGACATGCTCATCTCGGCGCATCCTGATAGGAAGCCATTTTAACTTGCTCCTGTATTCAAACACATGGTCAAACTTACGCAGCCCAAATATAAATCTTATGTAAAAAATTTGCAGGCGTTGGAGCTTACTTAGCAGATCCTCATTGAGATCAATGAGACAGACATCCGCATAATCAAGAATCGGTAATAGTAAGGACTGCGCAAGTTCAACCTTAGTCTTCACGGGGAGCAAGTTTTTCCACCTTCGAAGCGACCCAGCAGCAGCAAAGACTTTACGACTGGTTTTCGTGACGTGTGGCCGCCAAGAAAGAGTGCTATCGAAAAGGACTCCGAGGTTTTTAACAACCTGGCTGTAAGTCAGCGCAACGTTACGGAAGGTGACGGGTGGAATGTCATCAAAGTTGAGCCGAGATATCTGTTTAGAACCTCCAATGATGATTACCTGCGACTTGTTGGGGTTAACTAAAAGGCCATGGGTCACACTCCAACGATGGACAGTCGCAAGGTCATCATTGAGTTTCGAAACAAGATTACCAATATCATCGATGGAAGCATGAGAGTAAATTTGCAGGTCGTCAGCATACAGATGATAATGACAGGACAGGAGAGGAGTTAGTAAATTGATGAAAATTGAAAAAAGGAGGGGGGAAAGGACACCACCCTGAGGCACACCAGCAACAACGTCACAACATTTCGACAGTTTGTCATCAGCACGGATACGCTGTCGGCGCCCGAAGAGATAACCACGGAACCACTCAACTGCCGAGTCCGAGACGGAGATAGATTTTAGCATAGCCAAAAGGATGTCGAAATCAACGGTATTGAAAGCATTACTGAAGTCAAGGAAAATAATTGCTGTAACCAACAATTGCTGTGTGTGTGTTTTCTTTTTTCTTTCTTTCTAACCTGTTGATTCGACATACCAAGCCGAATGTCATCGGAAACTTTGGTTAGAGCAGTAACGGTGCTATGTCCCGGGCGAAATCCAGATTGAAAAGGGCTGAGGATATTGTTGCTGTTAACAAATACACTAAGTTGGTGCTGAATAAGGCGTTCCAGGACTTTGGAAAAGAAGGGAAGGATGGAAATAGGCCTAAAGTGAGATGGTAATGAAGGGTTTGTGATTTTGGGTATAGGAATTACTGCTGCCTCACGCCAGCAGCATGGGAAAGTACCAGTACTGAGCGAGAAGTTGAAAATATGGCAGAGAATAGGTAATAGGATTTTAAGCCCCAGAAAGATCATCCTGCGGCCTATCCCATCAACACCTTCGGCATTAGAGTTGATAGCCAGGATGTAATTTTCAACTTCACACTCAGTAACCAATCTAAAGCTGAAGGTATCATATTGCGGAGTAGGGATAGAGGAAAGTGATTGTAGTGTGGTTAGTTTGGATGTTGCAGGTAGAGGAGTGGATGTTGTGAAATGGCGGTTAAGCGAAAGAAGGTCTAAATTAGGCTGCAGTGAGAACTTAGATTTACCAATGCCGAGAGAATTTAAAAAAGACCAAACCTTCGCTGGATCGCCATTTTCAACAGAGGAATGTATGTGACGACGCTGCGCATCCCTGCACATTCTGCTACAACGGTTGCGCAATTCCCTATACCTACTGCGATTTTCATCAGAAGGATCCTTCCTGAACTTGTTAGCAGCATTCCTCTTAGCCATGAGCTAGCTTTAATACCATCCGTAAGCCAAGGAGCGGGGAGATGTTTGAGCCGTACAAGACGAAGAGGAGCATGAATATCAAATAACTGAATCAAGAGAGAGTTAAAAACTTCCATCTTTTGATCAATAGACAGGGCTTCAAACACCGCATCCCAGTCAATACTGCTAAGGTCGCTCATGAAAGAAACAGTGTCAATGTTATTGAAATTACGCTGCATGACCACTCGAGGTTTTGGTTTGGGACATCGGATTTTGTAGGAGGTTTATTGTATCAACCCTGCACATTCAAACGTATTTAAAAGAGCGCGTGGGTTTTTATTGTCGCTTCTTTTTTTCCCACCATAGCGCCACTTTGTTTGTAACTAGTAAAAGAAAAAAATCTAGGACCAGAAAAACCTACAAGAGATGATCAAAAACTGGGACCTTTACATAGGACCATAGAAATATTATCAAAAACTGGGACCTTTATATTAGACTAGCTAGACCAAATAACAGATTTTTCATATTATCGTAGGAAGTTACAAGCATTTTAGGACGCTTACGTACGAAGTTGCGGGCACAGCTATTTTATACATACATACATAACATCACGCCTTGTTCCCGTCGGGGTAGGCAGAGACCACAGTTCTCCACCTGCTACGATCTTGACATACTTCCCTTGCTTCCTGAACCTTCATCAATCCTTTCATACATGCTCGTCGGTTTAGGGTACTTTTAACCTGGCCTTTATTCAGAACGTCCTGAATTTGGTCCTGGTATGTTCGCCGAGGCCTTCCCCTTCCAACGTTTCCATTCACTCTCGCCTTGCAGATCTCTTTCGTAAATCTTCCTTCATTCATCCTCTCTACACGACCAAACCATCTCAGCATCCCTTTCTCAATTTTAGTCACTACGTCTTCTTTTACGCCACAACGTTCTCTTATCACACTAATTCTAATCCTGTCACTCAATTTCACACCAATCATACTCCTCAACGCTCTTATTTCTACTGCATTAATTCTACTTTCATGCTTTTTCTGCCATACCCAGCTTTCACTGCCGTACATCAGTGTTGGTACCAAAAAGGCCTCTATGAACAGCCAGACGAGCCTTGTGAGACACCTTCTGACTCTTCATAAAAGCATGCAGAGCACCATTCACCATGTTTCTTTCGATATCACTTTCACACTTTCCATCCCTCGTAAACTTAGAAAACAGATACACAAACTCCTTCACTTGTTCAACTTGTTCCCTACCTATTAATATAGTATACTCTGTCATACACTCTTCTCTTTCAAGTACCACTAGTACTTTTGCCTTGCTTACATTAACTTTCATTCCTTTCCTATCAAAAGCCACATTCATCATTGTTACCATCTCCTGTAACTCGTCAGCAGATGACGCAAGCATAACTTGGTCATCAGCGTAGAGAAGACATTTGATGAGTAACTCATTCATTCTCAGTCCACACATACTCTCTTTCAGATCAGTCAAACAATTATCCATGAATAGGTTAAAGAGCCAAGGTGACGCTACACATCACTGCCTAACACCTTTTTCGATGCTAAACCATTCACTGTACACCCCGTTTATTCTGACACAAGCACTGGAATCCTCATAGAGAGATTTCAGTGCTTGAATCAGATGACCGTTCACCCCATACATAGACAATGCCGACCACAATTCATTCCTCACCACTCGGTCATAGGCCTTTTCCAAATCCACGAACGCGCAGTAGACTTTTTGGTTTTTGACCAAAAACTTTTCAGCTATGCACCGCAAGGAAAAGACCTGATCTGTACATCCCATTCCATTTCTGAATCCCGCTTGTACATCCCATATTTTTTTCGTCAGTATCTTTCATCACTCTTTCAATCAAAACCTTTGCATACAGTTTGCCGACGACACTAAGAAGGCTTATCCCGCAGTGATTTTTGCAGTCCTGTTGTGACCCTTTTCCCTTGTACAACGGCACAATCACAGCCTTGCACCAGTTACCTGGTACTTGGCCGTTCGTCCAACACAGGTTGAAAAGGCGGTACAACTGACTAGCCACAATGCCTCACCCAGCCTTCAACATTTCGACCGACACTCTATCATACCCACCTGCTTTACCTGATTTCATACTTTTCATTGCTTTTATAATCTCATCCATACTTATCTCACTTACATTACTCTCATATTCATTCTCATGCATTTCCACAGAAGACCTCGGTACGCTGGCCTCTGCTTCTTCTCTCTTAAACAGACTTTCAAAATATTCCTTCCATCTCTTCAGCACACATTCTTCACCTTTTATAATACTTCCATCCTGACTTCTGATTTTACTTAGCTCCGATGTTTCAAACTTTCCTTGGGCTGTCCGTATGGATTTTCAGAAAAACTTTTGGTTTGACTGGAAATCCTTAGAAAGCCTTCTGTAAAACCCATCCTTACACTCCTCTTTCATTCTCTCAACAACATCGTTTACAATACCTTTCACTCTTTTATATTCTTTTCGTGCTACACTAACATCATCACTTGTGGCCTTCTGTATTCTTTGATTAGCTTTTACAGCTAACCAATCTAACCATGCTTTCTTCTTCTCACAAACAGCTGCCTGTACACTTTTATCCATCCACACATTCTTCTTCTTTCCACCATTTCTCCTTTTCGACACCCCACAAACATTGACAGCTACTCCTATTACTCCATCTTTAAATTCATTCCACAAGCATTCAATATCATTCACTTTATCTAGTTTCTCAAATCTTTCACCCAAGCCTTTCAAGTATTCACTTCTGACATCCTCCTCTTGCAATCTCTCCACTTTAATTCGTTCCAAAACGCTCGTCTGCTCTTGTGCTGTATGCCGCCACCGATTAAATAGACCACCAATTCGGGTTACAACCAGGTGGTGGTCTGTGTCGATGCCAACTCCGCGATATGCGCGAGCGTCCAGAACCCTTTTCCTCAATCTTTCATCCACAACTACAAAATTGATCATACTTCTAGCATCTCCCTCCTCTCTTGTATACATATGGATCCTTTTGTGGTCAAACATAGTGTTTGCCACAAAAAGATTCCATTCCAAACATATCTCAAGCAGACTTACACCATTTCATTCACACGTTCATCACTAAACTTACCAACAATTCTTTCATAACCATCACGCTTTCTTCCTACCCATCCATTAAAACCCATCCGTTCATTCTGTTCAGATTTCCCTAATGTATCTCTCATACTTTCCCAAAACTCATCTTTCTCTTTTTGGGCTTTTGGAGACCTTCTCGAACCCATATCCGTAGGTGCATATGCACCCAGAATGAAGATTTAAGTCAGTCCGACTTTTAGCCTGACCCAGATTAGTCTTGGGCTCACACACTCGACTTCTTTCACGCACTCTACCATTCTTTCGGAAAGTATGACACCGACTCCCTGACAGCCTCTGCTGGTACTGGGAACACCAGACCAGTACGCTGTGTAAGGGCCATGTTCTGTGGTGTCACAACCTTTCCGTTTAGTCTCATTCACACACAGTACGTCTATACGCCTTTCATCCATCATCTGACATACTTCATCTATTTTGCCATTCATTCCACCTCTGACATTCATCGTAGCAAAGCGGCTCTCCGTAGTCCGCTTTTCGCCCCCGCGAGGAACGGGACGTGATGCGTTGCGAATCACATCGCCGCCATTCGAATTTATAATTTTAGTAGAATCCATTGCGTTCCCACGAGCAGCAAGGGATACTCATGTGGTCCATCCTGGCAGAGCCCCGCATACCAGGACAAGGCTAGCCTATTTCTGGGTTTGCCTGGGCCCAGGGCGTTGTGACGTCGGGCCGTCGACTAGACTCGCCTCTAGCCACGCATCCATCGGCACGGTCAACCTTAGATTGGCGGAATGGGCAGGAATAAAAAAGGAACGGGAGGGATAGGTTTCATGGGACAGGAATAATTGGTATAGGAAAGGAATCGGGTAAGAAGGATATTACTTTCTCGGAAGGATCGGGATGAGTTAGTAATAGCTCGGGGAGCCGGGGTCGCGTACCCGTATACAATACTACAACTCCCAAGGAGAGGGTAGTTGAGATGTGTACCCCCTGACCTGTAAGCTATTTTATTACAAAAAAATTATAAGTGTATGACCAACCGTGTCTAGCTGAACAAAATAAAAATTACCCACTATGTTTGGCTGGATCTGAAATTCTTTTGTGATACTTGCATCTTTTGACAATCTTCTGATTTCTTCTAGCAAGTAATCCTTTTCTTTCGAATGTATATCCCTATGCAATAAAGTTAAATTAATATTTAATCTAAACTATAATAGTTTCATCAACTACGCATTTTAGGCTGGTCATATCTTCCAAGAAAAAATACTGAAATTGCAAAAATTGTGGTAGAGCTGCACTTTTGGTTTGTTGTTTGGGTCTATCTAGATATTATTTATCCAGATTTGGAGCAGTCGTAAATGCACGGGCGCTGAGTTATTGCTGAAAAACCGTAATTTTTTTTCACTTTTTTTAGTTTTGTGCAGAAAAAACGACATATAAAGGCTCTAACTAGAAAAGTCATTATCACTTATGTTCTCCATTTTTCCCAAAAAGTTGAAAAATGGGAAATGGCAAATTTTTGACCAAAATATCAGGTATCACGAGGTATCTACGGGGACTGAAGAAACTGGACTGGGGAAATGAAGTAGTAGCAAATTTAATTACGTTTATCTTGAGGCTAAAGGTGCGTCCGTAGGCGTGATAGTTGGTTCAATGACGACAATACTTACTTACTTACTACGCTGGCTCAGCGACCCCAAGAGGATCTTGGCCTCCGACACGAGAGTTCTCCATTCTTTCCTGTTCTGTGCCGCTTCTTGCCAATCGGCTCTCTGGAGGGCATCCAGGTCTTTCCGCACTTCGTCACCCCATCTGTACCTAGGACGACCGACTGGTCGTTTTCCAGTCGGTCGTCCCACGTAAGCTCTTCTGGCGGCCCGATCCTCTCCCATTCTCTCCACGTGGCCGAGCCAGCGAAGCCTTGCAGCCTTGGTCTCGCCCATGATGTTGGGTTCGGGCACTAGGTCTACGATCTCTCTATTTTTTCTTCGCCTCCATCTGCCATCCGCCTCCTTGACCGGTCCCAGAATTTTCCGCAAAATTTTCCGTTCTGCCACTAAGAGCTTATTCTCTTCTTTCTGTGTCAGTGTCCAGGCTTCACAGCCATACATTAAGATCGGTCTTATTACTGTCTTATAGACACGGATCTTGGTTTTTCTATGTATAAGCTTGGACACTAACACTTTATGTAGAGCTGCCGAGCATCTTAGTGCATTTTGGACCCGAATCTCAATTTCATCTTCTCTTTGGTTGGTGTCCGTTACCGTGCAACCTAGATATTTAAATCTGTTCACACCCAGATAGGTGGTCTGTCCGACTACTAGGTCCTCACAGCGTGCCCTTGTGTTTTTAAATCTTTTCATTTGAAGATATTCGGTCTTTTCGCGGCTAATTCTGAGACCGACCTTCACCCCTTCTCTCTCCAGAGTGTCAGCCATGGTCCTTAGGTCTTCTTTGTTGCTTCCAAGCAGAGCCAGGTCATCAGCATACCCAATCACTTTGTGCCTTCCGTTTAGCTCAACACCCCCATCATGTGATAATACTTTCCTGATGACGTATTCGAGTACTAGGTTAAACAGAGTCGGCGACAATGCATCTCCTTGTTTCAGGCCGGTGACTACCTCGAATTCTTCTGAGAGATCTTTACCCACTCAATGACGACAATAAACCAAACAAACCTAAAATCGAGTGTTAAGGGGAAGTTATAATAAAATTACTAGGATTCTTATCTATTTGTTTATTATCTATTATCTAGTTACATATAATGCTAATCTAACCAATAGGGCTCAAGAGTATCAATATCAACTTCGACAAGGGGGCACTCAAAATGATGATCTTGTCGAGAACTATCATTTGTCCCTACAAACTAGTAGCCTAGGATTGCTAGTTTCTAAGATATGACAGTTTTTGTTTTGACAGCTGTCACTCGAAATGAATATCTAGTCGAGAACTATCATTTGTCCCTACAAACTAGTAGTCTAGGATGGCTAGTTTCCAAGATATGACCGTTTTCGTTTTGACAGCTGTCACTCAAAATGAAGATCTTGTCGAGAACTATCATTTGTCCCTACAAACTAGTAGTCTAGGATTGCTAGTTTCCAAGATATGACAGTTTTTGTTTTGACAGCTGTCACTGGAAATGATGATCTTGTCGAGACCTTTCATTTGTCCCTACAAACTAGTAGTCTAGGATGGCTAGTTTCCGAGATATGACCATTTTCGTTTTGACAGCTATCACTCGAAATGAAGATCTTGTCTTGACCTATCATGCAAATATATATTTTCTGTTTGCCACCTCGCAGGGCAGTAAAGCTAGCAGCTCCGGGTTGTACGTCAACCCCGTCAACACCTGCACCACATACTCGGCTAGTGCATAGCACCGCCGTGCCTCCAGATTGGTGTATCCCACCATGCCCGAATCCAGGGTATGGCACGGCCGCCAGCCACATTTTAGTCTTATATTTACACAGATTACAGGGTTCCCTGTTTGAAAGTTACAGGCACGACCCGCTCATGCCCCGTGTTTTATGAATGGAAGCTTGGAAGTGATGCTGGCTTATTGAAGTCGAATTCATATCTCTAATTTCTCAGCATTCTGGAACATGGACTGACACTGCATATAAAACGCCAGTCTAGTCTTCAGCATAGAATAACCTTTACTCACCTACGGCGAGGTCTTCAGTCTGAAATCTACAACTTCTAAAAAAGGCCTGGTCCGAGGCCGAGTTGACTCCAGGACGCCTTCTCAACATATTCTGGCTTTCCTTCAAGTTCTTCACATCAAAGCTACCTTCTTTGAACACCGTCACCTGGCTGGGCCTCCGCCTTTGGTCGCCTGCCAATGGCTCCAGCTCTTAATCATCCTACGTCACCACCTACGCCTCGAAGACCGGAAGACAGAAGACCGTCTAGCTTGGGGCAAACCCGCGGCTATGTAGGCCCATGCTAGGTCAGTAGGTTAATAGGAACCCTGTAGGCGACGCATATATATTTTTTATTTACTTTAATTTGCAGCGTTAATCCTAATAATTGTAATATTATCAGTTCCTATTTAACTGTAAACTTTTTCATATTTTGCTTACCTACATTAAAAATGTGAACGACAGGGTCCAACACGCATCTCCGCCATAAAAACCATTCATCGATCTTTCCTTCAAAATCGATCTCAACCAGTCGTTCGATAACCACCGGCTGGGATGCGCACGCACCCTCTCGCGCACGTACTTAATTCAAAAGTATTGGTTTTATTAATCTGTGCCCCTAATCATTTATTTCGCACGTGAACCAAACCCCATCGGCTACAAACCCTCTATTGCCCTCTTTTATAATAAACCCTCTATTCCCTCTTTTATCTCTTTGACGTTCGTAGCGACCCTAACTAAGGGCGTTACGTGATACTCGTAGATACCTGATATTTTGGTCAACTTTTTGGGAACAATGGAGAACATTGGGAGCCCTGTGTCTTGGGAGCTATTAGACCTAGAAAATTGGATCAGGGCTCAAACTATCAGGAATTTTGTACACTTTAAAAGAGTCCTTGTGACCTTCCTCGTAAGAGCCTTCCTATGTCGTTTTTTTGCACAAAACTAAAAAAAGTGAAAAAAATGGCGGTTTTTTAGCAATAAGTAACTCAGCGCCTGTACATTTAAAACCCTGCAAATTTGGATAAATACTATCTAGGTAGACCCAAACAACATGCTAAAAGTGTAGCTCTACCGCAATTATTGCAATTTCGAATGTAACATAATATGTCTGGCTTATTTATATTTTAGGTAAACTAGTAGAAAATCGATAGGTAACTTAGTAGAAGTGTTGCAGTCCGGCTGGTCCGGCAGCATATGACGGAGACACACAGTGGGGCAAAATGACGAAAATATGTCGTTTTTTTACTAGGTTTAAAGTTGTATCTTTTGAACCACCGTAAATATCTGGTTGAAAATTAAAGTCAAATATATTACCTTAAAATGAAAATTTAAAAATTTAAAAAACCAAGCCTTACAAGAAACGTATATTTTTTTTGTTTTAGCTCTATCTTCAGAGCGGTTATTAATTCGAGCGTCAAACTTGGTATTAAATATAGTATATAGTTAAACAAAATGACAACTTCGTAGAACTGGGTGCCTTAGAGCTATTCCCCGGTCCCCGACGCACTGCACTGCCCGAAAAAAAAACCACGCGAACCTACCTGCTAACATCAAAAATGAACCCTCTGACGAAAGATTTAGGCGTTGACTGAAGGATTTTTTATTGGATAAAGTACTTTACTCTGTAAAAGAGTATACCTATTAGTTTTAATAAATAAAATTTGTCATTTTATGACATAAATATTTAATGTTAAAAGAAAAGTAATTTAATAGTTTATTTGACATTCTTAACTACCTATTTTTTGTTTATTGGTTTACTTTGACGTTTTTCACTTATTTTGACATTAAATATTATAATTACTATTAATTTGCTTTGTTTGCCTGTCTTTTGACATATTTTTATTCTGTTTGAATTATTATTTGACATCTGAACAATCTACGTAAATTTGAATGTGATAATATGAAATAAAGAAATCTAAATCAACAAAAAATATGTCCTGACTGTCTCAAGCCGACCCATAACCGATTTAGCTACACGTTTGCAATTTTGTACGCTAAATTGCATACAACAAGCACCATATCAGAAAGCTTGCATCCCCCGGGGGGATGAAATAAGGGATGAATTTTGTGTACCTTTGAAAACCAAAGATATCTCAAATAAGTTATTCATATCTATTTTTGCTCCCTATTTCAGAAAAGTGCTGAGCCATATTACCAAAAGTAAGGCCGCCTTTTGTACATTCTTTTGTATTCATGTTTCTTGTTTTGTAAATGTCTGTCCTGTGGTGTGCAATAAAGTATATTTGTATTGTATTCTAAAAGTGAAAAAAAAAACTTCTTCCCTTATTTCTTCCCCTTGAGGATGAGTTTTGGAAAATCCTTTCTGATATGGTGTTTGGAGTATGCAATAAATTGCAGTATAAAATTTCAACTGTTTAGCTAAAGCGGTTATGGGTCGGCGTCAGTCAGTTAATCAATCAGTCAGTCTTGACAAGTTATTTTATTGTTGTTTTGGTGAAGTATATTTCAGACCAAGTTTGACGCTCGAATAAATAACCGTTCTGACGATAAAGAAGTTATGGAAAGGGTACTAAATGGAAAATTGCTGACATATCCAGAAACTAACGACATACTCAGTGATCGTCAGTATTGCTTTCGCCGAGGTCGATTAACTGGGGATCTTCTAGTGTATGTCACACATTGCTGGGGGAGGCCATCGAGAAACACGGCGAAGCCCTTGCCATGTCTCTGGACATCCCGAAGTCCTTTGACAGGATATGGCACGTAAGTCTGCTGAGCAAACTTCCTACTAACGGCATTCCTGCAGACCATTGCTCTTGGATATCTGTTTGCATGAGTGAACGATCGATCCGGGTGATCCTTGATGGCTGTTCCTCTGACCTCATGGCTATTGACGCCGGAGTTCCGCAGGGGTCTGTAATTTTGGCGACACTTTTCCTGCTACACAACAACGACCTCATTGGTCCAGGTATTGTTGGGTACGCAGATGGCAGTACTGTCGTGGAGAGGTATGTATCTAGCGCAAAAGCCAGCGGTGACGAGAAAGTTTCTTCGAGATAGGCCATGGTAAACTCAACCTTAAGTCTTGTCTCCGACTGGGGTGACAAAAATCTGGTGAGTTTCAACGCCTCCAAAACACAAGCGTGACTGTTCACTGCCAAAAGGAGTTCATTTCATCTGGCTTTCATCTGACAGCCTCGAGTTTCTAGGCATGAGGTTGTGTGCAATTCTGAACTTCGGCGCCAACATTGAGTCCAAAGCTTAAACTGCGGCCAAAAAGTTGGGTATCCTCAAAAAGGTTAAGCGATATTTCACTCCTGGACAGTTGCTAGTTTATTCAAAGCACAAGTCTGATCTTGCATGGAGAATTGTGGTCACCTTTGGGATGGCTAAGCCAAATACCAACTAGCCGCACTTGACTGGATAGATCGCAGAGGCAAAAAGCTCGTTGGTGATGAGATGCTTGTGAAAACCAAGTGTCACAGCCTAGCCCACCGGCGCATAGTTGCATGTCTGTCGGTATTCTACAGTTTGTCGTCGGTTTCAAGAGCTCCATGAGCTTATTCCTCCATCCCTCTTCTACCATCAAGAATCCAGGTACACCGCAGGATATCACCCATCATAATCATCATAGTAGACATAATCATCATAGAAAGACGTCCAAGGCTGCACATAGGCCTCCCCTAAAGATCTCCATGACGACCGGTCCTTGGTTGATATTCCACACATTCGCACAAAGCGCTTTGAAATATCTTATACAGGGTGGTGCAAAAGTAATGACACTATTTGGATCAGCTACAACTTCTTTTCTAAATTAGGAAACTGGAATAAATTTTTATATATGTAAATTTGTTCCATGCAATTTCGTCCCATTAGGATTTGAAGATCATGTCTCTTAAATTGTGACCTCTAGAGAGGATGACATTCAATAAGTATTCTGTAAAGAATCTACATTGAATAAAATTATCTGAATCTGAATCTGGATGCATTTATTGAGCCCTATTTATGACATTTTCCATAACTTGACGAAACACTTCGCGATATGTTTCTTATTTCTTGATGAAAGTTTTCTTTTTGGACTGCGAAAGTCTGTGGCTTGTTCACATTCACCGAGATTTCAAATAACCCCAAAAAAAGAAGTCTGGACAGGTCAGGTGGCGTGATCTTGCTGAATCTTACAGGCCAAGGCAAATGACCAAAACGGCAAATAACACGGCCTGGTATACCGTCCCTCAATAAGTCCAAGATTATTTAACGTTTTAGGGGAGTAAAACGGACAATGTTTAAGTGTATTTTACATTTGTTTCCTACAAAACTTTCAATATGAGAATGACAGGCGATTGTTATATGCCAGTATATCTATGAAAATATTATGTATGCTAGAAAGAACATTCATCAATTACCTAAAATTTGTGACAGGCATAATTTTATTACTAGAAATAAGCACAAAATTGATCAACCATATACTAGATTAATTAACTAAAGTAAATATATCTTTCGTTGGTCTGTGTGTACGATACTACAACAAAATACCTGACAATATAATGCAATTACCTGAGAGAAAGTTTAAAAAATGTGTAAAGCAAACGTTATGTAAAAAAACTTACTATAGATTGGATGACTATAAGAATGACAAACAGGTATGGTGCTCTGATATTCCAGCGAAACACAAGAAACACATTGTAAAAAGCCGACTCTTAAAGTAGGCCGTGTTGCAGTGGTTTCTTGCCGTTTCTTTTACGCTGCCACAGCACGATCCGAAACGGCGTAGACTCGCTCTATTTGAATTGTATTCTGCATGACATTCAATAAGTATTCTGTAAAGAATCTACATTGAATAAAGAATCTGAATATGAATCTTATATAAAAAAATATAACTAACTTTTACAGTGTCAGTACTTTTGCGCCACCTTGTATAATGCGCATGGCTGAGCTTTTATAACCCGAATCCATTATAGTCGCCAGTGAATAGGCTTCTCCTGGGCAAGCTTGTTCCATCGTCGACCTCATCTCTGTCCTCAGGGCTAGATTGAGGTTATTTGTCTTAAAAATACATATTATGTGAAATTTTCGACCAACTACCTACGTCGATTCAAAAGATGTAATTTTCAACCTGATATAAAACTACATATTTGGCCATTGTACCCCATTATGCGCTGTGCGGTGCCGGCCTAAAAAAGAATAGTACCGACCCATCTCTTCCCGTGGGTGTCGTAAGAGGCGACTAAGGGAAATGAAATCCAGAGGATGGGCAGCAGCGTCCTTCTGTGTATTATTTCATCTTACTGCGGGCGCCAACCCGTCTGCCAAGCGTGGCGACTATGGTAAAACCCCCTAAGAATCGATGAATCACAACAATAAGCTCCGGCCCCTAGTCCCCGGCGGCCCCGCTATTCCTGGCTCCGGTAGCGGCCATGGTAACGGTGGGGCAGGGGGTGCGAAGAATCCCCGGCAGATGTCGAGCTACCAACAACGACGACCTCTGGCCCTGGCAACTTATAACACGCGCACATTGCGGACCGACGAGAAGGTTGCAGAACTCGAAGAAGAATTGAGCAGGTTACACTGGGACATCTTAGGTCTATCTGAAGTCCGAAGAGAGGGGGAGGACTCGATAATCCTAAAATCAGGTAACTTGCTCTATTTCCGGGAGGGCGACCAACTGTCCCAGGGAGGTGTCGGGTTTATGGTCCACAAGTCTCTCGTGAACAACGTGGTCATGATCGAGAGTGTGTCGTCGCGGGTAGCGTACCTTATACTCAGAATCACCAAAAGGTATTCGCTGAAAGTCATACAGGTATACGCCCCCACATCGACACACTCTGATGATGAAGTCGAGGCTATGTATGAGGATATATCTAAAGCCATACATACGCCTAAGACCCACTATACCGTTGTCATGGGGGACTTCAACGCGAAATTAGGCAAGCGAGGCGATGGTGAGCTGAGGGTGGGGCAATTTGGTGTTGGATATCGGAATTCCAGAGGCCACATGTTAGCCGACTTTTTGGAGAAAGAAGGACTCTTTATGATGAATTCCTTCTTCAAAAAGTCGGAAAACCGAAAATGGACCTGGATCAGTCCCGATGGTGCTACAAAAAATGAGATTGACTTTATCATGTCGACGAAGAAGCAAATATTCAATGATGTCTCTGTGATCAATGCGGTTAAAACCGGAAGCGATCACCGGTTGGTAAGAGGCACATTGAATATCAACGTAAAGCTGGAAAGAACTCGACTGATGAAGTCTACGCTCCGACCAGTACCCACCAATATCCAAAACCCCGACGGCTTTCAGCTCGAACTGCAAAACCGCTTTGAATGCCTTGGTGAATGCGTAGATGTGGACGACTACAATAACGGGTTCGTGGAAACTGTCCATACAATTGGGTCAAAGTACTTTAGACCCCACCGTACTAAAAGAACCAAAAAGATCTCTGACCATACCCTCAAGCTAATGGAAGAAAGACGCGAAATGGTTCTGCAGTCTCCGGAAGATGCTTCTCAATATCGGCGGCTCAATAAACAGATCTCTAAGTCTCTGACTCGCGACCTTCGGCTATTTAATACTAACCGTATTAAAGAAGCGATTGAGCGGAACAAAGGCTCCAAAGTGTTCGCAAGAGATTTGTCTATTGGACAGAGCCAGTTGACGAGGCTGAAGACCGAAGATGGCAGAACCGTATCGTCCAAGCCTGAGCTACTGAGGGAAGTCGAGAAGTTCTATGGGCAGTTATACACATCAACCGGCCCACCCGTTAGCAGTCTGGCCAACGATCCAAGAGCTAGACTTACCCGACACCATACCGAAGATATCCCGGACGTCAGCTTGTACGAGATTAGAATGGCTCTCAGACAGCTTAGAAACAACAAGGCACCCGGGCACGATGGAATTACGGCTGAGCTTCTGAAAGCAGGCGGAAGGCCAGTGCTTAAAGCTCTTCAGAAGCTGTTTAATTCTGTCATACTCGAAGGGAAAACGCCACAGGCATGGCACAGAAGTGTGGTGGTACTCTTCTTCAAAAAGGGTGATAAGACCCTGCTGAAGAATTACAGACCCATCTCACTTCTGAGCCATGTCTATAAGCTGTTCTCGAGAGTCATTACGAACCGTCTCGCGCGCAGGCTCGACGACTTCCAGCCTCCCGAACAAGCCGGTTTTCGTAAAGGCTTCAGTACCATAGACCACATACATACGCTACGGCAAGTTATACAGAAGACCGAAGAGTATAACCAGCCACTTTGCCTAGCGTTTGTGGACTATGAGAAGGCCTTCGATTCGATCGAGACGTGGGCCGTGCTACGATCTCTCCAGAGGTGCCAAGTCGACTATCGGTACATTGAAGTGTTGAAGGACCTGTACAAAAACGCCACTATGTCAGTTCGTCTTCAGGACCAGGACTCGAAGCCTATCCAATTGCAGCGAGGAGTGAGACAGGGAGACGTCATATCTCCTAAACTGTTCACCGCTGCATTGGAAGATGTCTTCAAACTCCTGGACTGGAAAGGACTTGGCATCAACATCAATGGCGAGTACATGACCCACCTTCGATTTGCCGACGATATTGTCGTAATGGCTGAGACCCTGGAAGATCTCGGCACGATGCTCAATAACCTCAGTAGAGTTTCACAACAAGTGGGTCTTAAAATGAACATGGATAAGACGAAAATTATGTCTAACGCCCTTGTTGTACCCACTCCACTCAAAGTTGGAGACTCTACGCTCGAAGTTGTTGATGAGTACGTATACCTGGGACAAACAGTCCAGCTGGGTAAATCCAACTTAGAGAAAGAGGTTACTCGTCGAATCCGACTCGGATGGGCAGCGTTCGGGAAGCTCCGCAATATCTTCACGTCCAAAATACCGCAGTGTCTCAAGACGAAAGTCTTTGACCAGTGTGTGTTGCCAGTGATGACATATGGCACCGAGACGTGGCCGCTCACGATGGGCCTTATCAGAAAGCTCAAAGTCACCCAAAGGGCGATGGAAAGGGCTATGCTCGGAGTCTCTCTGCGAGATCGAATCAGAAATGAGGAGATCCGCAGAAGAACTAAAGTAACTGACATAGCCCTGAGAATCGCTAAACTGAAGTGGCAGTGGGCAGGGCACATCGCAAGAAGAACCGATAGCCGATGGGGCGTGAGGGTTCTAGAGTGGCGACCACGTACCGGAAGACGAAGCGTTGGCAGGCCCCCCACAAGGTGGACCGACGATCTGGTCAAGGTCGCGGGAAGCCGCTGGATGCGAGCAGCGCAGGACCGGTCGTCATGGAGTTCTTTAGGGGAGGCCTATGTCCAGCAGTGGACGTCTTTCGGCTGATATGATGATGATGATATGATGACCCCATTATGGGTCTCTGTCACATTCTTATGGGCTGCAGGACTTCTTATATGTTACTTGTATGTATTTACTTGAATCGTGACATTTCGCATCTCAGCAGGTTTTGCGCAGAGCACTTCATACAAGTTCGACATTTGCTAATAAACAAGTAAAGGCAGCATATTCAAATTCAAATTCAAAATTATTTATTGCTGTAAATACAGTAGTATTAACAAGATGTTAGGTGATATGTACATAGTCCTTGCACTGTAAACTCTATAAGAGCATAGCAATATTTACAAAAAGAAGTCAAAGTTAAAAGATTTGAAAGCATACATTACAAATTCACTAGTCATAATATAATCCAACTTAAATAATAATAAGATTTCATTGCCCAGTCATAAGAAGTCAAAATAATACAAATAAAATGTCAATTACAAAAACAAAATGTCAAACAGAGAATCTTAAATAATATGGTTAGTGTCACTTTCCAAATATTCCCTCACAGAGTAAAAACATTTTCTTATGAGCCAGCGGTGCAGTTCATTCTTTAATTTGTTTAGTGACAGTAGTTTAAATGATCCAGGAAGATGGTTGTATATTTTTGTACACATGTAATAACAATTAATGCTATGTATGTAGTTATTAGGGCCTATGTTAATAAGTCTGTTTGGGTACCTCGTGTTGAAGCGACATACATCCTGTTTTGTTTGAAATAATTCAAAATTACTTTTTACAAAAATACAAATTTCATATATGTACAAACAGGGCAATGTTAGCAGTTTCATGTCATAAAACAAGGGTTTACAACTGGTAAAAGGTGGAACGTCGCATATTGCTCGTATACACTGTTTTTGGGCAATAAAAGCCCTATGAGCTTCAACTGACATGCCCCACAACACTAAACCATATCTCAAGTTGGAAACAATATATGCATGATAAGCTTGCAAAGCTGTTCTTTTGTTACTGACTTTTGATAACCTCCAAAGTGCGTATGCAAATCTGTTGATTTTTGAACATACCTTGTTAACATGCGACTTCCATTTACAATGCTCGTCTAAAATAAATCCTAGAAATAGAGTTTCTTTTTCTTGCATTATAATTGTATCCTTATAAATCAAGCTAAGATTTAGTGGTTTAGCACCTTGATTGTGGAATTGGATGTATTTGGTTTTACTAATATTTACGCTTAGATTATTTTCATTTAGCCATTTTATGATAGCATCTATAGTTTTGTTAATATTATCATTGTGTTTAAAGTCTTTGTTATCTGAGATAATTACCGATATGTCATCCGCATATAATACACAAGGATATGACGTGGCTGATGGCAAATCATTTACGTATAGCAGAAATAACAAAGGGCCAAGTATACTACCCTGCGGGACTCCATACCTATTTATCAACGTTTCTGACCTATATATTTTCATTTCACTGTCTGAGTCGTCAATACGCATGATCTCTATATATTGCTTCCTATCATTTAAATAGCTTTGTAGCCAATCAAGCGCCTTTCCTCGTATTCCATAAATTTGACATTTATCCAGAAGCAGTTTATGAGACACGTAATCAAAAGCGCGGCTCATGTCAAAAAACACGACTGTAGTTAGTTTCTGTTGAGCAATACTCTTAGTGATTTTATCAACTAAATGAAAGGCCGCATGAGTAGTTGATTTACCCCTTGTAAATCCGTACTGTTCAGGTTTTAATATTTTAAAGCTTTGAATGAAATTTGTAATTCTTTTATACATTATCCGTTCAATTACTTTGGAGAATATTGGAATAAGCGCTATAGGTCTATAATTTTGAGGAAGTTGCTTATCTCCCTTCTTATAAATAGGTTTTATAACCGTGGTTTTTAGATTTTCTGGGAATTTTCCCTCTGCAAAAGAAAGATTTACAATATGCGCCAGAACAGGAGCAATTACTAATGCAGACTTTTTTATAATTTTTGTTGGGATTTGATCCTTTCCTACAGCTGGAGTGTTATTTAAATTGATAATTGTATTATAAATTTCTTGGGCATCAGTTGGTCTTAAAAATATTGTAGATTCATTACGTTTAATGTTATGATTATTTATTTGTGATGTCAAAATATTGTTATTTAAATTCGGAAGATCTATAAAATAGTTATTGAATATGTTTGCTATTTCCGCGGGGTTATTTATAAGTTTATTATTATACATAATTTTATTTAAATCATTTTTAGGTTCATTTGGTTTTATATTTTTATTGATAACTTTCCAACTAGCTTTACAAACATTTTTAGATGAAGTGACATATCTTTCATTGCTTATTTTATGCGCTGTAATAACACACTTTTTAAAACATTTGTTATATGCTTGGTAAGATCTCTTTTTGTGTTTATTTTTTGCGTTATAGACAGAAAATCGTAATTTGCGCTTATTTAGTGACGATATTTTAATACCTTTAGTTAACCATGCTGGTCTTTGGGGTTTGGTATAGACCTTTTTCTTCAAAACAGGAAAGCATAACTTGAAAAATAATAAAAACATGTCGTGGAAATTATTGAAGGCCTGATTTGTATTCACTTCTCCGTAAACCTCAACCCACGATAGGCTTTTGATTGCACTTATGAACTTGTCTATATTTGCTTGACTAAAGTCTGTAACATACGTGTACCAGAACTTCCGCGGTTTAAGTTTTTCTTTTATAGGAATATATAGCATTTGGCCCGTTTCATGATCAGACAAACCTAAAGGTAATACTTTCCCCTTAGCCTCAGCGATAGTACTTATAATATGATCAATACAAGAGCTCAGCCTCGTAGGCTCTTGAATGTGCATAGTATACTTATAGTTTTGTTGTATTCGTATATATTCGTTTAGAGGCTTAGACTCTTTTAAGAAATTGATATTGAAATCCCCCACAATGACAATTTTCTTCGTTACTTTCCTTTTAAGAATGGCCATAAGTGTTTCTAGTTTATTGAGAAAAATATATGGATCGCTGTTCGGTGTTCTGTAGACGCAAATAACTATAGTCTTTATAGAAGGAATTGTTATTCCGCAGCTTTCAAAAGTGTTGTCTGAGTTAAAGTTCTTAAGTAATACCAGAGGTTCAAAATCTATACCGTCCCTGCAAAGTATGCATGTGCCACCTCTCTTTTTTGTTCTACTATACCAATCCGCGAGGCAATAACCATTTAATATCAAATTACTCTCATCACCAGCCTTGATGAAAGTCTCGCTAAGACATAATATATCAACTTCATTTGAGTTTTTGGATAAAGCCTCTAATGCAATTTCCATTGAGTCACGCTTACTCAGTATTCCGGCTACGTTTTGGTGGAGTACTTTTAAAGTATCACAGCTTATTTTGGTCTGGTTTGGGTCGAAAAAACAAATCCTGATTTGTGTTTTTGTTATTAGAGAATTGTTTACGGTTAATATTATTAGCTTTTAAAATTGGGAAATAATCAGTAATAATTTTTTTAGGCAATTTTGTAATAGTCTTTGCCGTCTTTTTATTTTCTTCCGTAACAGCAAAGTAGAAGGGTATTGTACCTTTCTTGTATCCAGTATTAGGGGGAGTGTTACCAGCAGGTGTAGATGGAAGTCCAGCTTTTCTAACTTTTTTTGGTTTTAGAAAACTCGCCCGATAACTAATGCAATCAATCAAGTGGCTGAGCTTATGTGACGTTTCCAGAATAATATTGTTTGTCTCAACAGTGTTTTCCAGGTAATAGCAGTCGTGGAATTGTTTTGATAAAAATTGAATTGTCTCATTTAATTTAGACTCATTCAGTGATACACCGTTGCGTACATTTAAAAGTATTATAGCCTCTACTTTACTACTTACATATGTCAAGACACTATATAACTCCGACAAAAATTGTGTAGGATTGGTATCATTTTCCCCAACACAGAGTACTAATATATCATTTTTACAAAATTTTGTGCTACGGCATTCACTCAGAATGTGTCTTGATTTAGCGTACGGTTTTGTAGAAGCCGTTACAGAATATGTGCTTTTGAGGATTGAATGTAGGGCTGAAGCCAGCCCAACGCATTGCTGTGTACCAAATATACGTATGGTGCCCTTTTTCTTATTAGCAAGAATTTGGTGCTTAGCCTTTTCATCGCTTTTCTCAGTTTTGTCAGACGATAGAGATATTTTATTCATAGCAGCTTGATATTTTTTTTGCAAACTTTGAAACATTTTGTTCAGGTCCGCAATTTCTTGTTTATTTGACTGAAGTTCCTGTTGTAAATCGCAGATAATTTTTTCTAGTTTAATACTTCTTTGGTCGGTGGGGTCGATTCCTGAAGCAAGTGATGATGCAGCACTGGCAAAGACCTCATCTGTTTCGTTATTCTTTAGGGGCGTTGCAGGTTTCGAACAAAAGTTTTTATTTTTTGGTGATTTTGCAACATCTGGGCGAAGTCGGCTTATGAGCGGATTTTTACATATTAATTTCAGCACTTGTATTTCTTGGGTTTGTTTTCCTATCTGACCCTTCAGCTCATTATTTTCGGTCAAGGTACTAAATAACTCATTCTGTGTTGAGTGTAATTCTGTTTTTAATACTTCTATTTTTTGTTCTAACTCCGACATGAGATAAAAATTTCCCACAGTTTCCGAGCTTCTTATTAGTTTTTCTGCTGTTGACGAACCAGAAGACACTTCGCAATTTTCTGTAGATTTTGATTTGGGTAGCGATGGTCTCGAAGTGTCTTGAATAAAATCACGAATTTTTTGGAATAAGTTTTCTGGTGTAGATTCAGCCTTTTCTGTATTTATAATTGTCGACAGCGACGAATTTGGGGTAGACGAAGCGGGAAGTTCCCGAGTGGATGATTCATCGATTTCGTCGGCAACGGTAAAAGATGAGCCCTTTGTGTTGGCACAACTGGCGACGGGACTATTGCCTTTTGTATTTGTTTGGTTTCCCTCAAATTGTGGCAAAGTAACATTGGCAGCAGTTTTTGTTATCGTGCATTCTATACTAGTATTATTTGTCGAGCTTTTACTCTCTTCTTGCGCAGACAGATGATTTTTTTTTGTTGAAGTATTTGTACAGTTTTTCTTTGTATCCTTTGTCTTTGCTGTACCTCGACTTTCAGTACTTCAGTACTTCTACAGGAGTTGCATTTCCAGGAAGATTTCTTTTCCTGATCAAGTAAAGTATATAATTTTGACGATATAACCGTACATTCAACATGATATGAAAGCGTACAAATAGAACAAGTCAGGTTTCGCCTTGTTTTTATATTAAGCTTGCATTTCGCGCATACCAGTGCCATCTGTATTAAGAGTTGCAAAAGATTTCCAACAAGTCGAGTGCCAATGATTGATCAATAAGTAAGTTCAGTGGAATTTCTGTAGATGGCACTATTGACCATACTTTCTGTAGTACAATATTTTCATAGTATATTTCTTCGTCTTCTTATTTCATTCTATTTGTCTTCAAATGTTCCAACAAGTAAATTAAAATTGTATTGTTAAAATATTTCAAAATAAAAAAGTTCTTTGGTACCGGGGATCGAACTGCAGATTTTGGTACCACAGGAAAAAGGAAGCAAAAGGCTACCGCGCTACACTATCGGCTCACTTAATATTTTGACGAAATAATGCAACTATTATCATCTGTGGTTTGAAAGTGAAAGTCGTTCTGAGCAGAATGTGGAGTCAAGGCCGTTCACTTCTCGGTCACTGAACTCACTGCACTGAGCGTTGTAACGACATTTTTTGAGCAAATTTTCGAGTTTTAAGACACTTTTAGCACTTTTGAGTAAAATCTGATTGGCTCACAAGAAAGCACATGTAATTCTGAGTAACTGAGTATAAGTTTCACGTCAAACTTCGAACTTTTAGCACAGAAATTATTTTTTGAGTGAGGACTAGAACAGTAACGTGTATGCTCCGTTAACCGCCGCGAGCAGAAATTGACATATGACAGAACTACCCTTAGACTATATAATACTAACGTAACTACCCCCCTCTAAAGGATACACGATCACACTTACACTCGACACAAATGTCAACACTACTGTCGATTGCGTCCACGCGGTAAGCATTTCTTTGTGTCGACATTGGTGTAAACATCAAGTGCCTCAGTCAGTTCAAGTTTATTGACTGTCTACATGAATCGCGACATGCTTCACTGACTGCAATTCAGTGTGGTACATTCCATTGCCATTTATATGAACTGAAAAACGAAGATCCAGAATCCTACAAAAACTTTCTTCAGATGAAATGTTCCCAGGTGGTTACATATTTCTCATCTATGTCTTGTCCGCTCTTCTCTCATATTAGTTTTCTTATTTTATTTTTAAATTGCGTTCGTGAATTTTGCAATTTTCTATTAATTTCCAATGCTATAGTATTAGGTCTTTCTTTACCTATGAAATTGCCGTTTTTTGCCGAATTTTAGGTAAACTCAATTTTCAGTACTAACATTTTTGCATTTTACTTAGGAATTATAAATCCAATTTTTTTTTTTTAAGCATAAAAAAATTAAAAAAATAAAGTAAATAAAGACCTAAATATTATTACAAATTATTCTTCCAAACTTTCTACCACTGCTGTCTTCTTTCCTCGATTTTTAAGCTATTGCATAGCTTTTATAATCCTGGTTTGTTTACCATAGTTCTGGCAGCGCTTCAAAAATCAAAGATTTTATTTCTGGTCTAGCTATAAATTTAACACAGGTCCGAAATTCTCAACATTTGTGTCGGACACTGCGCATGTTCTGTCTCTATGGTAGCGACACGGCCACTTGACATTGCGGCAGTGGTCAAACGTAGACAGCCGATGTCTATGGTCGATGTGACTGAGTATCTGGTGGCGTCGTGTATCCTTACCTTAAGTTTGAAACGTTTTGTATGGCGAATTTTAGGTAAACTCAATTTCCAGTACTAACATTTTTGTATTTTACTTAGGAATTATAAATCCATTTTTTTTTTAAGCATTATTGGGAACACATTAAGATAACAGAAGCCTAAATTTAATTTTCGAAAAAGATTATCTGTAAAAAATTTAACAAATCTAATGATGAAATCGGACGACATTTAAGACGAACAATTTTCAAACCTTTAATTTTATATATCAAACTAAAAATAAAAACTTTATTTTATGCGTAAATTGATAACCTTGAAGTCAACTTTCAAATATAAGACAAATGAAAAAAAATTGCATTAAAATTATAGGAATTATGATCTCATTAATCTGTAAGAAAATTTCGGCAATTTCATAGGTAAAGAACTATTATTACAAATTATTCTTCCAAACCATCTACCACTGCTGTCTTCTTTCCTCGATTTTTAAGCTATTGCATAGCTTTTATAATCTGGGTTTGTTTACCATAGTTCTGGCAGCGCTTCAAAAATCAAAGATTTTATTTCTGGTCTAGCTGTAAATTTAACACAGGTCTGAAATTCTCAACATTTGTGTCGGACACTGCGCATGTTCTGTCTCTATGGTAGCCACACGGCCACTTGACATCGCGGCAGTGGTCACACGTAGACAGCCGATGTCTATGGTCTGGTCGATGTGACTGAGTGTCTGGTGGCGTCGTATATCCTTACCTTAAGTTTGAAACTTGCCTTCGACTACACTGCAGCTTCATTCGTATGAGGGATCATGCACATTGCAACGGTCCGTCTTAACAGTATCGGTCATAAGCACCACAGGTATAAATGCATTGATCTGCTTTTAAGCGGCGGGACATATCAATGAGGCGTCGGTCGTGGGTGAGGTGAGGGTATGGCATGGTTATGGCGTGCTTATGGTGCGGGTGCGGTGCCTCAAGATGGCGGCGGCAGTGGACGTATTTACATACATACATAACATCACGCCTCTTTCCCGTCGGGGTAGACAGAGACCACAGTCCTCCACCTGCTACGATCTTAACATACTTCCCTTGCTTCCTGTACTTTCATCAATCCTTTCATACATGCTCGCCCCCCCCCTTAAAAGTACCCTAAACCGACGGCGTATTTAGGGCATTCTAAATTTCGCTTTCTGTAGTAATTAGTAAATATAAATTTATACAAGTTAATCGAAATCGTTAAAGGTTAAATTTATTGAATACAATTTAATTATACAAGTTAATCGAATCCCGACCTTGTAACTAAATAATTATTTGCTATAAGTTCCCATGCTTGATCCTGCACACATCTGTTACTATAACCTGATCGATTGTAATCGTATATTACGGGACATTTTTCTATTAACTCGCAAAACGCGATATTAAATTGCATAACGTCATGAATTTTGATAATACTGCAGACGGATCTGTGTGCATTCGTATGGCGTGCTACCTCAAACTGCGGCGCGGTGAGGACGGAAAGCGACACGCCTGCGCTGCGCCCTCACCCCACCCTCGCCACGCCACCTCAAGATGCACAGGCGCCATATCACTTCTATACATTTTATATGAAACACGAAGTGACGGGCGGCGCGACCGTGCCATACCCTCGCCTCGCCCTCGACCGACGTCACATTGATATGTCCCGCGCCTAAAGGTAAGAGCGCATTTAGGCGGATTGCCTCGCGGATTTTGAATACTTTGTATGAAAATCTATGGAACAACGTGCACCTGGTCGAATCGCACTCTCGCAATACCGGAATTTGTTGAACTCCGCCAGGCGATTCGATCGCATTATGCGCGCGGCCTGCGCAGATCGCCGCGCGGCCGCATGCTACTCCGCGCGCTGTTTCAGTGCTGCCAGATGCGGAAGATGAATGAGATAAAATTTTTTCATTGTATTTTCAATAACAAAAACAAAAACATTGTTATGTGTAGTTTAGGGTTTCTGTCGGTGTAACGGTAATTTCCAGTACGATCCCCTGTTGTGATCCCCTGGGGAACCAATAGCACCCGCTATTGCACTAGGATCCCTTTTGGGGATCGAAAACATGGATGATCTAACGGGAACATTAAAAAAAATATATATATTTTAAAAAAATATATACAACAACATAAAATTTAAAATAAACAGGCTGGAATTTTTGAATGCCACCTGGAGGGGAAAGTAGGTACTCTAAATACTGGAGATAGAAAATTTTCCTTTATTTTTAAAAAGAACAAAACTACATTCAGAAATTTTCGAAAATTCAAAAACAAGACACCCGGAAATCAAACTGGCTAAATTAAAAAAAAAAATACTTCCTATACTTTTATGGCATCGATCGATAGGATAAATCATAAGGATCAAATCTCTCTTAAGTTAGTAATCAATAATTATTTTTGGCGTCATTTAGTCAATAAAATAACGAAATACTATTTCGGTAGGAAGATTGCAATTTGATTGATTGTGTTTGTACTGCAAGCTCTTTATTATTTTTTCGTTCAATAAAAATAAGTTAAGATTTATGGTTTTCCTTTCATTTAATTAACAAAGTTTGTAAAGAGATTCGATCCTCTATCGACTCAATCGATCGATGCCATAAAAATACAGGGTGCTATTTTTTCAGATTTTATGTGGTTCGATTCCTGGGTGTGGCAAGCGAATTTTCAAAAAACTTTAAATGCAATTTAGTTTATTTTTGAAAAATTCAATGTTTCCTTAAGGTAAAATTTTTATGTCCAGTATTAAGAGTAGTTTCCCTTCAGGTGGCGTTACAAAATTCCAACTTTAAAAAATGAAATAAAGTAAGAAAAAAACTTTTTAAAAAATACTTAAAGAATGAATGATTTTTTTTTTAATAATTCATTCATTCATTAATTATTTTTTTAATATATTTTTTTTTTCATTTTTAATGGGATCTTGGTGGAATAGCGAGTGCTGTTAGATCCCCTAGGGGATCCTAGTGGAATAGCAGGTGCTATTCGATCCCCCAGGGGATCCTAGTGCAATAGCGGGTGCTTTTGGATCCCCCAGGGGATCACAATAGGGAATCGTACTAGAAAACACCGGTGTAACTATTCTAAAACCTGCTATTTTTTGTATTTCGCTTGGACGAATAAACCAAGGTATTTCAACAACATAATCGGTCAAAAATTCAATAGCCAAATTGGTGGAAATCTCCCACGAATGGTCACACCATCCCATGCGTAGCGCGCGCTGCGAGCGGGCCGCGCGGCGGATCCGCGCGGTGTGGATAGGTGCGCGAGGGTGACAGCATCGGCGATGGCTAAAATGCGCGCGGCCCGCACGATCCGCCTAAAAGCGCGTTTACCTTAAGTCTGCTGTACGACCGATGCATTGCATACGACCTATTGTGCTCCATGCATACGACCAATCGACGTGTACTATGGTCCCTTTAAGAACGAAAATCAATACGAAGAATAATTACCTTTCATCTATTAATTGCTGGTGGATATTTCTATTAGTTCTTTGAGCACTTTTTAGTTCAACGAATAATTTTTCTTTTTCACGAGCAAGGGTTCCAATTGCTGCATCCCTACTTTCAACAGAAATTTTAAGAGATTCAATAGTTTGTTTGAGCAATTCAACTTCACTTTGTAATTTAGATACTTCTTCAGAAGGGTACGAACTTTTCTCCACTGTTGATGAAGATGACTTTATAGAACTTTTCGATAAAATACGTCGAAAATTCATCCAGAAACCATATACATCTGGATTATAGCTTAGCAGTTAAAATAATCTTACAAAAACTTGTATTCCTTTAAATATATTTGTAAATTCTCATAAAACTCATTTACCGAAAATTTCTGATTTATTACCTATCGATTAGTGTCATATTTGATAGCTTGACAAAAACCTTGACACGCTTGACAAGCATTTGGTGTGTTGCAAGGAATTTGGAATTTGTTGTTGGTGTGTTGTGTTCAAAGACTAGATCGAGGTCAAGAGTCCCATTTTCAATAAAAAAAAAAATTTTGGAAACTACGCCAGGGGGCGTTTATAGATATGCCATATCCATTGACGTAAGAAAAACGCTGCGCTTCTAGATTTTGGAAACTACGCCAGAAGAAAATACGAAGCGAAGAAGCGCAGCGTTTTTCTTACGTCAATGTGCCATATACTCGGCAAAAGCGTGCATTGTGTACCAAAGAGATTTGAACCTCGCTACGCCAGCGAGGTTAAAATCTCTTTGTTCTGTACTATACTTACAGCCAATGAGTATATAATAACGTCAGTAATTATATACTCATTGTATATAATTACTGACGTTTCTTACAATCTGGGGTGAACACTCAGAACAAAACTCTCCTTGCTTCGCTCGGGGTGAACATGACCATGGCGGTGTTTAGTAGTGCTGTCTAACTTGTAATCGATATTTTATAGATATGCGGGCTGGCAGACGACGTCGGAGACATACAAGTAGACTTGTGATAGATAGATAGATTACTGATAGACAGCGTACTCGCCACGCCATCAGTACTTTTATCTCCTAGTGCTGTAACTCTAGCCCGTACGCGTATTGAAATAAGAACGGTACGGTCAACCGCTCGTCGGTAGAAACCTTTTCAACTTTATTACCACGCCATCAGGTCCAAAAGTGTTTCTACTGACGAGCTGTCAAGTGTACAAAGTTCAATGTGTCAAGCTTGAAGTGCTCTTGACTGTTTTATTAATCGAAAGATGGGCAGTAGCATCTTTCTGTTTATTTTACCATCTTACATACTGCGGTCACCAACAACAGCAGTCGCAAGCCGCAACGCTAACAAGCGTGGTGACTAGGACAAAGAACACGCGCTTTTTTAAAAATTATATTTCTATAAGTTTAGATTTATTGAATGTAATAATATTGTTACGAGCTAGCGGTTCGGGATTGGAGTGAAACGCCAATGTAGGATTTTCCGTTTATTTAGGAGTTATTTACAATCCGAGCTTCTTATATACACGTCACTGAGTTCGCCCTCTGAGCCTCTTCCACGGTCTTCCCTCCTTGCACTCTACCCTCAGGTATCTCGTTTACGGAGTTTTCCCTCCGAGCAGTCCTCGCTCTAAGACCTCTTCAACGGAGTCTACCCTCCTAGCACTCCTCCCTCTGGGACCTCTTCTACGAAGTCTTCCCTCCGAGCACTTTTCCTCCGGGACCTCTTTTGCGTACTCTTCCCTCCGAGTTCCTCTTGCCTCCGGAAACTCTTCTATGCGCGACTTCCCTCCAAGCACTCTTCCCTCTGGGACCTCTTCTATGTGAGACTTCCCTCCGAGCACTCTTTCCTCCGGGACCTCTTCTATGCGAGACTTCCCACCGAGCACTCTTCCCTCCGGGACCTCTTCCTCCGGGACCTCTTCCTCCGGCACCCGTTCCACAGAGTCTTCCCTCTGTACCCTTTTGAGTTACCTCTGAGGTTTCCTCTTCCTTAGGATTTCCTTCTTTTCCTTGTTCCTCACTTTAGATCGCTTTCCACTTTCTTACGTCAATGGTTGTGTTCAAAGATTTTGGAAACTCAGCGTTTTTTTTACGTCAATGGTTGTGTTGTTGCCGCTTGTGTTGCCGTCATCCCCCCTCATCACTCTACATTTTTTTTTTTTCAATAAAACCTCTTTCTTGCATAGATTTATTACTTCGCGCGTGGCGCTTTTAACCAGATTGCGCTCTTCCAAAAATTATGCGAGCAGAGTAGGACGTAAGATGAGAGGAAGCTGTCCCTTTCTAATAGATTTTGCATGACATTTTGTGTATGTTGCCATGACTACATCAACAAAATGTCATGCAAAATCTTTGTTAAAAATCATTTTACCAAAGAGTTTTTAATCCAGATAAATCAAAAGTAAATGATTTTCTGCATTTATCAATATTTAATGAAAACTGAGACAAAAGTTTATACTTTGCACGTTGAAAATTATTCAAATAAGTATTTAAAAATACGTATAAATAAAAATTTGTGGATATAAAACTTAACTTTTTGCACGGAAAGTGTGCAAACTTCATTAGTATGGCAATAATTAGAAAGGGACGAAGTACATCGCCTATGATGTCTTGCTCTGCTCGTTTTGCCTCTGTACAAATTGTTAAGAGTACGCTATCATAGTATATGTAAGATCCTCAGAACAAAAACCTCCTTGCTTCGCTCGGAGAAGAAACCATGCTATTTTTTTTCAGTATGGGATGACAACTGCTAGCATGTCTCATGCCATGTCAAATTAGATGAACGACGCGTTCATTGCATTTACAAAGTTTATAGGATTATTGTAACTTGTTGGGATTTTAACGGTTGAAAATATTTCCTAAATTATATGTTGTAAACATTGTGTAAATTATAAAAAACATGTAGTGATCAAGATAAAAATATCGTGAATTTATTCGTAAGTTGCTCTCCATATTAGTGATTGTTCTTTTTAATAATAACGTGTGTAGTTGATGGCTGTACATCTTCAAAACAACAAAACGAAAACTGCAAAGAAATTTTATGTTTTCATCTGTAAGTTTTATTCAGTATTTTTCATAATTGTGGATTATTATCACAAATATTGCTTAAAAAATGTCAACTTATCATTCTTACAGTCAGAAATATGGAAATTGTAACGTATTTTATTGTAATTTATCGTTTTTTGTGAGATCATGTTGGAGGTCATGAGTGATGTATTTTCTATCGATAGTGGTGCTTTTACTTTCGAGCGGAGCGAGAAAGGTATTGTAATCGTGAAAAAAGTTGCACAAATTTTCTCAAGAATGTGCTCTATATCACTTATATACCAAAAAAAGCAAGTCCCCTAAAAATGTCCGTCCGTCGTCGGTCGGTCGGTCGGTCTGTCCGTCACGCTTTGGCCTAGCGGCTAAGCGAATGGTCCCATTAACACCATATTTTAAATTTAAGACTTTTATGCAAATTGGTCGAAGGGTTCCTAATGGTTTTTTGCTGGCTCTCATTTTGAGGGTAGCTGTCATACAACAAAAATGAAGAATTGATTTTTTTTTTAAAACGGCTAAAATGAAACTTTGCTTGACTAAGGATCTCCATGCAAGGTATCTTGCGCCATCATCAGTTTGTCTGTGTGATTTCATATAAGGGGTGTTCCTGTACTACCAAAACGTAAACTTGTGATTTACTCATAATTGGTTCCATTAAGTTTATATTATTTTCTATGATATTAATTCTGTTTTGGTTATTTACTTGAATGGATATTCAATTTGATTGGTTTTTGCGAAAATTTAGTACACAGGATGTACGAAAAACTGAAAGGGCTTTTTCAGTAGACAAAACTTAACAACTATCCCTAAGAAACGTGTTTTGAAATAAAAAAAATCGGTAATTAATCATATACAGGGTATTCTAGTACTACCAAAAATTGAACATGTGATTTGTTCGAAATCGTTTACGGTTAGTTGGTTTTAATATTTAACAATTCGAATTCTGAATTCATTAGAACATTTTATAGAAAAACCGAAATATAAATTTGTATTTCCATACTATGTGTATTATACCATACACATATAAGTTTGCGGCTGATAGTTTTACTTGCATATCGCGAGAAAGAAAGTGCAGTGCTGCTGTATCATTTACTATATTTTACAATATTCAACGCAAGTTTTGTTTTTAGGGTTCCTTACCTCAAAAAAAAACGGAACCCTTATAGGATCACTTTGTTGTCCGTCTGTCTGTCTGTCTGTCAAGACCCTTTATCTCACGAACGGGTAAAGGTATCAGGTTAAAATTAATATCATATATTAGGATCCATGAACCACACAAGATCTGCAATCAAAAGATATGGCTTATTATGTCCTCATCTCCATACATTTATGCAAAAAAGCAAAACCTACAGGGTACTTGCCGTTGACCTACAATTATGAAATTTGGCAAGAAGCTAGGTCTCACAGTACAAATAATGGGAAAAGTCTGAAATCATTAAATATTACAACTTTTCTCACAACTAATGAAAACCAATTGTGGTGAGCTCCCGTTTCAAGAACAATCATATAAGAGAGGGGTCAAGTTGGATGGTCGCTGAGGTGATTTTTGTTTTAGTTCTTTTTAAAAACGGGAACACTTACAAACTTGAAAATTGGTATGTTTATAGTGCATAAGCTATAAAATAACAACAAATAATAAAATTTGGTCAAGCGCGTGTCGGACTCAAAAAATCTAGCACATTAACTTACTGAAATTTCAACTAATACAATTATGATTATGTGGTGGTACGGAACCCTCGGTGCGCGAGTCCGACTCGCACTTGGCCGGTTTTTTATTCTGAGTTCGAATCCCGATGGGGACACTGTCAATCAAATATCACTTTGTGTGTCTTCGCCAGATTTAAATATCTTCAACAGCATGAATCATTCTGAATCAACAAATCGTAAGAAATATGATAAAAAAATAATTAAATTAATCTACATAAAATTCTACACAAAAAAGGTTTCGAAAGTTTTTCGCTAAAAACAATACTTTAAAAGATTTAAAAGCATGTGGTGAGGAAAGCGAAAACATGGAGCAAGTGTTGTGCACATGCAACGCTTTGATTTTGATTTGAGCTACTTAGAAGAAAACCACAAACCCGTATTTCAGCATGTTTGCAAAACCATCACAAATGCACCCCCTGCATTGAGGGATAAAAGTTTGTGTTAAAATCCTACATAATTTGTATGTAAGCTGGAGATATTCATGAAAATAAAAAAAAAACCTTTACACCTCCTACCCCTCTTGCCTCCACCGCAACCGTACTTTTAGTAAGTAAGTAAGTAAGAAGTTTGGTATTAAACAGCTACGTAAGAAATAACCGTTAGTAAAAAATACTTAAAGTATTATTTTCCTGAATGAATTTAATAACTGCTTTTCACAGATTTGCCTTTTATTTAAGTTTAGTACTTCAACTTTTTGGTGAAAGTTTCGACATCGATTTTTCCTTGTGTGACTTATCGACTATCGATAGATGAAAGCATGCACACATCCCTACTTGTGACGAATTATTTCTTATATATTACAATGAGGTCAAATTTCTTTGGTAAGATCATTGCTTTCTTGTCAATAATATCACAATAAGAACTATTTTTCAGGGACTAGATAAGTACTATACGTATCAAAGAGATTTGAACCTCGCTACGCTCGGCAGCGAGGTTAAAATCTCTTTGATACGTACACTATTTTGTATATAATGGCAACATTCTTAAACAGAATGCTTAAGTTCCCCATTCACAGCCCAGCCTTGCAGTCCTGCACGTGAGCGGATCACACACCATCACCCTGCTTCGCAGTCCTGCAGATCAGGGTTGCCAATTTGTGGAAAATTCCCCAAAATGCAAGACGTATAAAACTTATTGGGGAATTTGTGGGGAAATCATTGATGAGGGGGATTAGTATTTTTAGTTTTACCTTACTATTTAATAATTATAATAATATTTTTTATCTTACTCAAGTATTGATTTTAATTTGTTATATGCCAACATTCATAAAACTGGCACCTAGGAACCCTCAAATAAAAAAAAAGGACGGGTTGCACTCCGGGAGTGCCGGCAGAAGTGAAAACTTAAACATCAACGTTGTGCATTTTTTAATATTTTGGCTAATTCCGCACGAATTGTTTTATTTATCAGTATAAGTTTTTTCTTTTTTTTTTATGTTACAAGTGAGCAAACGAGCAGGTGGGCCACCTGATGGTAAGTGGTAACCACCGCCCATGATACCCACTGTCTTATTAGTGAAATAATTTTACACTAATAAGACAGCAAAGCGCGTTACCCACCCTGAGAACTAAGATGGTATGTCTCGTGTGACAGTAATTTCCCTGGCTCCCTTGCCCTTCAAACCGAAATACAGCAGTGCAAACACTGCTGCTTCACGGCAGATAAAAGCAAGAGAGTGGTACTTCCCCAGTACATATAACTTAAACATCTGAAGTATATACAATATTCATTTATTGCGCTATCGTAGACAAACATGACAATTTATATTACATATAGACAATCTTTGTCAGATCTGACGCGCCGCTAAAGAAGTTTTCACTTCAAAACTTAAACATCTGACGCGAGATCTGACGCGAGATCTGACGCGACATCTGATGCAACATCTGAAGTGAGTTTAACATTTTTTACTTATCTATCTTATCTATTCCGGGTTTTCTACAATCTGGCTACTGGTGGACACCGGGGTCGAGAAATCTCTCTACGCCGGTGTCTATCGGTCGCACATCAGTGACGAGGAGACATCCAGGCTCTTTGAACAGCTAATGGAGAAGGCGGATTGTGCCCAACAACGGTACCCAACAGCGCAGCTTCATTTTCTGGGGGACTTTAATGCCCACCACAGCGAGTGGTTGTTCCCATACCAGAAAACTGACCATGCTGGGAGAGAGGCGCGCAAACTAGCACTGTCGCTAGATCTCACCCAGCTGATGAATGTTGCTACGCGGGTGCCAGACGTTGACGGACACACGCCCAATTGCTTGGACTTGCTGCTGACCACAGGCACTCCGTGTCGGTATCAGCCCCGCTGGGAACATCCGACCACTGTCTGGTGAATAGAATAGAATAGAATAGAATAGAAACGTTTATTTGCAGAGATACTTACAAAATACAAATTCCAGATCTTATAGAAAAATAGTCTTAGTATCTAGTCTGCGAAACAGGCATGCAAATATTTATATAAATGAGCAATAGTCGTGCCTATCACTAATTATTCGTGGCTTTATACTCTCTATACTCCTTTAGGCTATAAAAACAATGTTTCATTAACCATTTAGTCACTCGTGTCTTAAACATGTTTCCATCTAATTGTTTTATTTCATCTGGTAGTTTATTATATATCTCTATACACATATTGAAAACATTTTTCGTATAAATATATTTATTACATGCTGGCTTATGTAGTAAGTTTAAATATTGAGTTCTTTTTGGCCTAGTATGTATATCATGATATTTACTAAAGTGGTGAGGATAATCTTTTACAAAACAACATGCACTTTTTATGTATGCGCAGGGGAGGGGCAGGATATTTAGACTTATAAAAAGTGGTTTACACGATTCAAGATAATCGGCCTGGCAAATTGCTCTGATACACTTTTTTTGAAGTCTAAATAGTCTGTCTACCTCCACGCAGTTTCCCCACAAAACAAGACCATAATTTAATGTTGAGGATACATAACCATGATATGCCGTCAAAGCTGCTTCTTTTGAGACTGTTTGCGATAACCGTTTCAAAGCAAATACAAATTTGTTTAACTTTTGGCAAACCTCACTCACATGCGCTTTCCAGTTTAGATGTTTGTCAACCGTTAACCCTAAAAATTTTGTGTCATTTACTATTTGTATATAAGTATTATTATGTTGTATTTGTATTGGTATGAGATTTGAAGTCCGTGTCGATCATCTCTCCTCCGGATGATAGCCCAAGAGGTACGAGGCGAGTTTGGCGATACGAGTCAGCAGACTGGGATGAGATGCGGCAATTCTTTGCGTCCTACCCATGGCAGCCAGTGTGTTTTTCTTCGGGTGACCCCACCTGTTCAGCTGAAGCGGTTGCTGATGTGATACGGCAGGGAATGGAATACTATATTCCATTCTCCGATATACCGCTCGGTCACAAAGCCCGACCTTGGTTCAATGCGGACTGCGCTCGCGCTGAGGCTCGAATGCAGTCTGCATACCAAGCCTGGGTTCAAGCCCGTGACCGCAAAGTTCGAGCTCGGCGGGTTTGCGCGAAGAAAAGAGCATTTGATGCTGCTGCAAAGTCCTGCAAGCGGGTGATCCGGAAGGCCCGTTACGACCACGTCAGTCGCATAGGGACCAAACTTGCATCCTACCCCTCTGGTAGTAAACAATTTTGGTCCCTTTCCAAGTCAGTCGAAAACAACTTCTGCCGTCCTACATTACCTCCCCTGCTGAAACCAGACGGGTCACTAGCCCACTCCGCAACAGAGAAAGCAAATTTATTTGCATCTCTATTTGCGAGCAATTCTCGCCTAGATGCAGACTCTAATCAGCCACCGACGATTCCTCGCTGTGATTCTTCGATGTCGGAGATCACAATACACTCAAAAGAGGTTCGTAGAGTACTTCGAAGTCTAGACGTGAACAAAGCTAGCGGTCCTGATAGAATACCAGCAAGAGTCTTGAGGAACTGTGCGCCTGAGTTGTCTCCTGTGCTGACGCGTTTGTACCGCCTCTCTCTTAAAACAAGAACGGTGCCTAAACCTTGGAAGGTTGCCAATGTACAGCCGGTACCCAAGAAGGGTAGTCGTGCCGACCCCACCAACTATCGTCCGATCGCCATCACCTCCATACTCTGCAAAGTTATGGAAAGAGTACTAAATGGAAAATTGCTGACTTACCTAGAAACTAACGACCTACTCAGTGATCGTCAGTATGGCTTCCGCCGGGGACGATCAACTGGGGATCTTCTAGTGTATGTTACGCATTTCTGGGGCGAGGCCATCGAGAAACACGGCGAAGCCCTTGCCGTATCACTGGACATCTCGAAGGCCTTTGACAGGGTATGGCACGCAAGTCTGCTGAGCAAACTTCCTGCATACGTTATTCCCGCTGACTTTTGCTCTTGGATTTCTGACTTCCTGAGTGAACGGTCGATCCGAGTAGTCCTTGATGGCTGCTCCTCTGACCTCATGGCTATTGACGCCGGGGTTCCTCAGGTGTCTGTTCTCTCTGCGACTCTTTTCCTGCTGCACATCAACGACCTACTTGGTCCTAATATTGTTGGGTACGCAGATGACAGTACTGTCGTCGAGAGATATATGTCAAGCGCAAAAGCCAGCAGTGACGAAATACGTTCTTTGAGAGAGGCCACGGTAGAGCGTATAAACTCAACCTTAAGTCTTGTCTCCGACTGGGGTGACAAAAATCTGGTGAGTTTCAACGCCACCAAAAAGGAGTCCATTCAATCTGGCTCCTACTTTTCGAGGTACATCTGTACCGGTCACCGACAGCCTCGAGCTTCTTGGTATGAAGCTGTGTGCAAACCTGAACTTCGGCGCCAACATTGAGTCAAAAGCTCAAACTGCGGCCAAAAAGTTGGGTATCCTCAATAAGGTTAAGCGGTATTTCTCTCCTGGACAGTTGCTAGTTTTATACAAAGCACAAGTCCGATCTTGCATGGAGAATTGCTGCCACCTTTGGGATGGCTCAGCCAAATACCAACTAGCCGCTCTAGACTTGATCGATCGCAGAGCCAAGAAGCGGATAGTGGATAAACGGGTTAAAGAAAATTGTAGGTCAAACTACGAAGCTTTGTTTATTAAGTGTGAAATGCTGCCGGTCCATGAGAAGGTATTGTTGTTAATAGCCCTAGAAGGTTTTGGAGATAATGAGTACAAAAATCCAATTGGTGACCGTTATTTACCTAGATTAGTTAAGAAAAATGAGTTTAAAGTGCCTGGAGTATGTAACTACTATGGTCAAAGAACAAGAAAATATCTCATACCTAAGATCTTTAATGATATACCTAAAGAAATAAAGGAGACTTGTTTAAGTAGGGCGACCTTCAAGTACAAAGTAAAAAGATATCTACTAGAAAAAGTTAGTCTGATAAGGTTATAATAGTGCATGTTTCATAAATAAATAATATGATAATAACTTGTTACCTGGCAATATATTTGTTAATTCTTTATTATTATAATGTTGTTATATGTATGTATACCTAAACATAATTAGAGGGAGCTGTATACTGCCTTCAAACTGCTGTGCGGTTTGGCAGAATATAATGAATATGTATTACTGAATGTTTTGGTAAATAAAAGATTTTTTTTTTTTTTTTTATTTAGCTCGTTGGTGATGAGATGCTAGTGAAAACCAAGTTTCACAGCTTCGCCCACCGGCGCAAAATTGCATGTCTGTCGGTCTTTTACAGATTGTACTTCGGAGAGTGTGCCCAAGAGCTCCATGAGCTTATTCCGCCATCCCCCTTCTACCATCGGGAATCCAGACGCACCGCAGGATATCACCCATATCTGGTTGATATTCCACACATTCGCACAAAGCGCTTTGAAACATCCTTTATAATGCGCACAGCTAAGGAGTGGAATTCTCTGCCTGCGTCTGTGTTCCCGAGCTCTTATAACCCGAATCTATTTAAGTCGCGAGTGAATAGGCTTCTTCTGGGCAAGCTCATTCCATCGTCGACCTCATCTCTGTCCTCAAGGCTAGATCGAGGTCAAGAGTAAGCCCATACATAGTAAAAAAAAAAAAATCTAAAAAAGTGCCAAGCTCCGCTAAAGAAGTTTTCTCTTCCGAAAAACCAGGGGATTCTTGTCATAGGTATTGGGGGAGTCCAAATATTGGCATTAGCAGTGCTGCGCCACGCATTTCTTCAAAAGCTGACACACTCCTGCGCGGCGGACTACAAATGGTGGGCGGAGCTTGCAAGACTCTTATCTGCAAGGCTGTACAAAGATCACTATAGACGATATGTTATATAAAGTTGTAATGGTGTTACCCAGGCTCGCTGGTCCAATGAAATTTAGTCTAGGCTTAAGGATTTATCCTAAGGGCTCTCTAGGGGAAGGTCAAAGAAAACGGCAATAGTAGAAAACAAACTCGGTATATTCCGTTCATTGCTTCTATGAAAGTAAGATGCAGAGGAGCGCAGCTTTAATAATATATGGCGGATGTTATGGTAAATTTATACGGGTTGCGCGTTAGGGCGTGGACATGGGGTTATCGTGGTTCGCCCAGGGGTAAGGCTTCGCCCTTTGTGGGCTTCGGGAATGTGCTAACATCCGAGACACCAGGAGAGGCACCACGGCTAGTTCGTGGAATGGTCCGCAATGGTTCTCGTGCTTCGGAGTGCATGTTACAGGGGTCCGGAATCACGGGTGTTTTCGTCGGAACGGCTGCTCTATCCTGGGAGCTAGCCGCGTCGGTGGTTCAAAGTTCAGAGGAAACGGCAGGGGACTCCAATAAGAGCGCCACCCGCAAAAATTTACTACCAGATAGGACAACGCAAGTTGCTTCCGGGCGGCCGTCACCAGGGGACTACCGTATTTACCCCTGCGTAGCCTCGTTCAGACCGGGATCGATCTTTCAGGACGCGGCGCGAAACTCTACTGGTATAAGCGTACTATAACAGTGAGCGCGGCGAGTGCGGGTCATCTTTCGTGCTCTACAAGGCACTGAGAGATATAATGAGTAGCAGACTGGGTGTGCTGTTCGGACTGTGCAAGCAAAAGTGTTCGGGGCACGTGGCAGCTGCAGCTTATAAACTCTCGTTACCCCACCTCTCTGCTCGGTCTCGCGTTGGGTCAGGGCCGTAATGAGGTTGCTATGCGCCTCGTCAGGGCCGGCGGACAGGCTTACGCATGGCTGAGATACGGGGTTGTCCTATGGGGAGAAAGTACCGATTCGAATGATGTTTTTATTATGCAGAAAAAATGCATCCGCATCCTCTTTAACATACGCAGTAGAACAAGTTGTAGACCGTACTTCGAAAAGCATAAAATACTAACCTTTCCCTCAATATATATTTTGGAAGTGTGCCAATTTGTCAGGAAATACCGCTACATGTTTGAACAAACAAGAGAGACGCAAACCCGGAATTTGAGACCTAAGGATACATTAAAAAAATTCACAAGTTGTATGACTATGTTTTGTAATAGCCCTTTGAATAGATTTGTGAAAATCTACAATAAGATTCCAGGGAGCATTCGGTCGGTAGAAAGTGATGACAAATTCAAAAACGAACTCAAAAAATATGTTATTATTCTATGAAAGAGTTCCTTACTGATAAAGAATTGTAGAAATTAGATGATTTATTTATTTAATTTTCGTATAGATTATATAAATAATTGTGCCGTTAAAATAATGTAATTAGATTAAGATATGTTGCTGTGCCTGAACAAGGCGTTGCATGCCATTGACATTTACTAGTTTTATAAGATGACATGTAATTTGCAACTGGATCAATAAAAAAAAAAAAAAAAAGGAAGGGGCGTCATAATGTGATAGTGAACTTTACAGAGGAAAATGTCTGTAACTTCTTGAGACAACACAAATGGGGCTTATACATAATATCACTTGAAATCTTTATAAGTCTTTAAGAGCCGTGTTTTTGTCAGAGTAAAGTACACTCCGTCATAAACAGTCCGTATGAGAAGTAGTGAAGTGTAAAACGTCTCCAAGTCGACTATGACTAGTCGGTCAAAAAACCCGGGAACATTTTACAAAAATCAAGAAATCTTTAAAAATTATGATGTTTTTTTTTTGCTAAACTTTATTTGCAAAAGTGCTTTTTTTATTGTGAATTGATCATTAATTCTAAGAATGGAAATGTAAATGATCCGTTATAGTCCTTTTATAAGTGATTTTTATAACCGTTTTCTTTCTTGAATGGTAAGTATTTGTATTAGAAAATCTGTGGTTTTACGTTTTTGTAATTTGATGAAAATCTATACATTTTAGTATGGAGGTCCCCTGCAAGAAAGTCAGAAAGTGCTGCTACTTCAACCTCCTTGGTCTAAAACCTCGCAGAAAAATACAGCGCCATCTATGAGATTTTTGAGGCACATTCCTCAGAAAGTGTCTCAATGCAGGTAGACCATAATTTGCATCACGACAATGTGCAACACATAACAAGCATCGAATAATAAGCAGCAGATATTTGGCGTCACGTGTAGCCAAATATCAGATGCACAATATTTGTCGCGTACTATTCTGCTGCGCATTATCCATGCGCTTCAATAATTGGCAGCATATTGTATGCATCATATATCATGCAACAAATAAAAAGCAGCAGATATTTGGCGTCTCGCAGAAAAAATCAAGACAGGAATTAACGAGCGCACAATTAAAAAGCGCCAAATAAATTGCAGCAAATATTTGGCGTCTGGTCATGGAGGTCATGACCTTTGGTTCTAGCTAGAGTGGTGCCTTTTCAAACCTCGATTACAACATGTAGATATCGATTTATTCAGTATATTCTGTGCATGCTCTGTCCGAGAGAATATTATAAATATAATCTGTGGACTGAATGAAGGACAACAAACAAACGACTGACTGTCATTTCCAAGGAGGTTTTAGTAGCAGCTCTTGCTGCTAAGGAGGGAGCCATAAGCGTAGCACTTTCTTGCGAGGGACCTCCATACTAAAATGTATGGATTTTTTTTCAAATCCTAAAAACGTAAAATTTTTATCTTTCTCTCTGAGAAATATGTGACATGGGACTAATAAATGCTACTACCACAGTTTTTCTGGTGAAAACACTTACCATTCAGGAAAAAAATGGTGTTAAAAATCACGCATAAAATGGCTATTAAGGATTATTTACGCTTCCGTTCTTAGTATTAATGATCAATTCACAAGTAAAAAACAATATTTATTTATTTATTAGGTTACTGTTACATCACTATGCCTTGTCTGTGGTCACGTCTCTAGTTAGTCGATGTCATACTTCCTGTCGAGACTGTAATAATTCACCATGTGAATAAACGTTCAATAAATAATTAAAATGGTTTGATTTACTACGCCGCCTCCTGACAACCACCAAACATTCCCGAGCTCATCAAGAAACACAAGATGGTGTCAGAAGATTAAATTGGACAAGCCCAAATGGTAAAACCATGAAAGCATAATCGTCAACGGCCAAGACAAAGAACAGGTACGCCACCATTACACATTCAAATTAACATCGAAAAAATGCCTGAAAACAAGTCTAACGTACTTATTATGAACATAAAACCACTTATTATACAAGTTGGAGACAATGCTTCTGAAAAATGGAAGGCATGGAAACAAAAATACGAAATTTTTTGCGACGCAAATGAGATTGACAAATTCACTGACCAAAAGCAGGTAGCCATTTTCTTGAATGCTATAGGTGACGATGGCATTGAAATTTTCAACAGCCTGAACATTGACCGCAAAAAAGCTAAAATTGACGAAATACTAAAAAAGTTCGACGAAAAATTTAACCCCTGCAGCAATGTAACATTCGAAAGATATAACTTCTTCACACGCCACCCATAGATTTATATAGTCAAGATAGGGTCTTGGGAACAAGCGGTTCAAAATTTCCCCATACAAGAAAAAATAGCGCCATCTGTGAAAAATCGCGTGAACTACGTTGTGTAGTACTTCGGTCGGTACTAAATACACGGAACTGAAATAATATGGCGGGAAAAAACAAAACAAACTTTTTACTGTTTATATGTGATTTAGGCCTGGTTTTTCAGTTTCATTAATTGGATTATAGTCAAAAACAATAATAAGAAATAACAATAACAATAATAAGAGTATATTGTTTCTTCAACGAAGAACAACATTTTGTTGGTAAGTTTATTTGCATCCAATGTTGACAATATGACTGACAACGACTGACATTTGTTGGTCCTAAACGTCAGATTTCGGACCAACGAATTGGGGACATTGTAACGTGCCGATGGGCTAGTACTTATATATAAGTAAATGACGCCACCAGAAGAACGACGAGAGCTTAGACGAATACGTCACTATTCTGAATAATTTATCGACTTCATGCGAATTTAAGGAGCTACGGGAATCATTATTAAAAGATATGTTCGTCATTGGAATGAAAAATAACAAGATTAAGGAACGATTACTTCAAGAGAATGACTTAACAATAGAAACTGCCTTAAAAATAGCCAAGAACATGGAATTGTCCCAGGAGAGAACTGCTATGCTGACACAGAGCAACAATGGTTCAACATCAGTCCAAGCTGTCACTCATAACCACATACCAAGATCGGTAAAACGCGATGTTTCTAATACAAGAAGACCAACAAGATCACACTCAAGAACAAGCTTCAGAACGCATTCAAATTCAAGACCAAGAACTTCATCAAATCGTGAATGTAACCGATGTGGCCAGATTCATCGACACAAGTGTCCAGCCCTAGGAAAAATCTGCTCCAATTGCAAGAAAATGAATCACTTCACTAATTATTGTTTTTACAAAAACAGTAACAAACCATCAAGAAAGGTAAACACTGTCACTTCTAAAAATGACCAAAAGGGTAACCAGTTTGTGATTGGATCATTAAATAATAACCAAAATAATACTAATATGGACCAGTGGCAAATCCAGGTAAACATTAACAATTATCCTATAAAATGTAGAATCGATACAGGTGCAGATACAAACATAATTTCAAAACAAAATCTAGATTTAATCAGGTCAAAAACGCATACTAACATACCAACTTTTAGAACAAATAACAAAATTTTTTCCTTTTCAGGACAACTTGTACCAAATTTAGGTAGTTGTGTCATAAATTGCCAATTCGAAAATGGAACTAACACAAATATATACTTTGTTATCGTTGAATGTCCGTGCCAAACCATACTGGGATGGAACATCTGTGAGAAAGCCGGTATTGTCAAAAGGATCTTCAAAATAAATGAAGATACAACTAAAGGTCACAGGTTAGTAGATAAAATAGTTTCAAAGTATGCTCATACTTTTGAAGGCTTAGGTTGTCTACCATACAAAGCCCATCTAGATATTTATGAAAACATACCTCCTAAAGTATGTCCAGTACGTAGAATACCATATTCACTTGAGAAACGACTGAAAAGTGAACTTGAAAGCATGGAACAACTTAAAGTCATAGAAAAGGTCACTAAACCGACCAAATGGGTAAACTCTATTGTGTTAGTAGAAAAACCTAACAAAAAACTTAGAATTTGTCTTGACCCTAGAAATCTAAATGAAGCAATCAGAAGACCCCATTATCCTTATCCTACCTTTGATGATCTTCGCTCCAAAGTAGCCGGTGCTTCTATTTTCTCAAAGCTTGACGCTAGCTCAGGTTATTGGACTATCCCATTAGACGATGAAAGTAGTGATTTATGTACATTTAACACGCCTTATGGCAGATACAAATTTTTAAGACTCCCTTACGGAATTAACTCAAGTGGAGAAATCTTTCACCGAACCATGAATGAACTTTTTGGTGATCTTCCAGGAATAATTATTTTTGTGGATGACATTCTAGTTTACGGTTCCACAGAACAGGAACACAATCAAAGATTAGAATCTTTATTCAAACGAGCATCAGAAGTAAATCTTAAATTCAACAAATCAAAATGCCAGTTTGGCTTGTCAGAGATTTGCTATGTCGGTCATATTTTTAATAAAAACGGTGTTTCGCCAGACCAATCCAAAGTCGATGCTATAACTAGAATGCAGAGTCCAAAAAATGTCAAGGAACTACAAAGATTTCTTGGAATGATTAATTATTTAGGATCTTATATTCCAAATCTATCTGAAGAAATAACTTTATTCAGAGATTTATTGAAAAAGAATAATACTTGGCAATGGTTAGATCAACATGAACAGCAATTCAACAGACTAAAATCATTAATTTGTCAATCACCCGTCTTAGTCCATTATGACATCAACAAACCAATCAGATTATCCGTGGATGCTTCTAAAAAAGCAGTAGGTGCTGTAATTTTGCATGGAAAAAATCCAATTGCATATTCGTCTAAATCATTAAACAAAAGTCAAGAAAACTATGCTCAAATTGAGAAAGAATTATTTGCAATTGTATTCGGATGTAAAAAATTCCATCAATATTTGTATGGAAAGCCTGTCCATGTTGAAACTGATCATCAACCATTAGTTACACTTTTCAAGAAACCATTGTCCGAAGTACCCACAAGATTACAAAGAATGATGATAGCCTTGCAAGCATATCACTTAATTGTCACTTATACTAAAGGAACTGAAATGTATATTTCAGACACCCTTTCACGTTCCCCTATCACTGACAAGAATTCAGAGCAAAACCAAGAATTAATATCCTTAGAAGAACTTGAGTCAGAAGTTGAAATTCATGTAAATTTATTGACCTCTAATCTAGCAATTACACAGGAAAAATTAGATAAAATCTTAGAACACACTAATAAAGATCAAACTTCACAGATTCTAAAAGAATACTTCAGGGAAGGATGGCCTACATGTAAAAAACATTGTAACCCACTAGTTTTACCTTATTGGAATATAAAAGAGGAAATTCATATTATAAACAATTTAATTTTCAAAAATAATTCTGTAATAATACCTACTTCAATGAGATCTGAAATTTTAAATATTTTACATGAAGGACACCTTGGAATAGAAAAAACTAAAAATTTAGCTAGAGGTATAGTGTTCTGGCCTCATATAAATCAAGAAATTGAAAATAAAATAAGACAATGTGAGTCATGCTGTATGTACAACTCGAATAAAACAAAAGAACCACTCATATCTCATGAACAACCCTTATTTCCATGGCAAAAAGTAGCTACAGATTTGTTTGATTACAAAGGACAAAAACATTTGCTAGTCGTTGATTTTTATTCAAATTACATAGAAATTGCTAACTTAAATAAAGACAGTAGAAGTTCTAATGTAATAACACATTTAAAGTCGATCTTTGCTCGACATGGAATCCCCTTGCAACTTCTTAGCGATGGAGGTCCACCTTACAACTCTTCAGAATTTAAAAAATTTCTTCAGGAATGGGACATTGAACATATTATGTCAAGTCCACATTATCCTCAATCAAACGGCCTCAGTGAAGTCTCTGTAAAAATAATTAAAAACATTCTTAGAAAATGTGAAGAGTCAGGAACAGATCCCTATATAGGTCTATTACAATACAGAACGTCCCCAAGAGGTAACTTAAAGTCACCCTCTCAATTACTTATGTCTAGACAATTGAGAACTAAATTACCAAGTAAAGTAAGCAATTTAACACCTAAAGTGGTCAAATTCTCAGAACATTCAAAAACAAAAAATGAGAATTTACAAAAAACAAGATTGTACTACAACAAAAATTGTAAACAATATCAGCCATTCAATGTAAATGATAATGTTTATTTCAAGAAAAACCCTAAAGATATTATATGGTCTAAAGGTTCTATTGTGGCAAAGTCTAAATTTCCTAGATCCTTTATAGTCAAGGATAATTATGGTGCAACATATAGGAGAAATTCTAAACATATCCGTAGAGATAACAATCACAAGCAAAACAGTCATAAAAAGTCATTGTCAAAGAATGAAAATAAAAAAGTTTCATTTGATTTAAACCTAGGTCCAAGTCAAAACTCAAACATTGTAAATCCAAGCCACAAACAAAAGAAGTCAGAATCACAATCAAATCAGTCAGTCCGTATCCAAAATCCTAAAATTTCACAAAAAGAGGAAGATGATTGGTACACTTTCATCTATACTCATAATTCTTGCCCGTTAAGTCCAACTGTTTCAATTAATAGCTCAAGTGATTCTGATTCCTTTCAGTCAGTTGAGACAGAGCGCAGTAGTAATAAGTCAAAGGAAGTTCAAACTCAATCTCCAGAATTTATCAATGTAAATGAAAGTCAAATGTTAGAAGATAGTTTACATGACTATAATGAATATGAAAATTGTACGGGATGGCCGCAAGAACGGAAGTCAAGAACGCAAATAGCTCGCGATAACAGCAAGACTTGTACATAATTAGATATAGATAGATAGGTGTATAGCTATAGTTTCTTATAATAAAACATCATTTCGTACGTAGTTTCATTATAGGAGAAAGTTAGATAGGTTTCGTATAGTTTTATATTGTAATTGACAGTCCACTCGCATAGGTAGCTAGTTCCGATCTTAGTTTGTATAGTTTTCTTATTAGGATCCAATAGGAATAGGTCTAGTTAGAATCTAATTAGCATTTTCTAATAAGAAATTGTAAAATAGTCAAAATAAAGGGAAAGTAAACCACCTCCCCTCTCCCCCCGCACAGATAGACCGCAACCTTCGGTCGCTAGCCCCCCCCGCGCCCCTCGGTAGCCCCGCAAAATGGCGGATTTCGTATATATAGAGGCTCGGTTGCGGCTAGCGATGTTCAGTCCGAGTCCGGCGGCCTACTAGTAAACAACTAGAAGCCAGAAGTCTCTCTCCCAGCGAGGTGGTTTGCTACAGTACTATTGCATTAAGAAGGCGTTTCTGTTTACGTTCCTGCCCTCCCTCTTCGATCGCACTGTGCCATTCGGTACATTTTATGGTCCTTCGCGAGCCGGATAACGCCAGTGCGCACCGTTGGATCTACGTATAACCGTCGTAGTCGCCACGATGCCTCCCGTTACAAGAAGTGGAAAGGGCAGAAGCGCCCCACCGTCAGAAACACCTCGTCGTGTCTTCGAGATCGCCACGCTGGGAGGTGATTCCCAGTCCGAGTCCGCCGGGCTCACCTCAGCTGCAACCTATACGTCAAGTTCCATATCCGGGAGCTCAATAAATACAGTTACTCCGAGCGCGGGGCAATCCCCCCCCGCGCCTATAGTTTCTAGGGATTATGTCGAGAATAATAGCATGTGCCGGACCAATCAACCGTCCCGCCATGCGAGTACGGGCCGGACCAATCAACCGTCCCCCCGTGCGCCTAATCCTACAGTACAGGGCGACCCAGTCGCCAACGTCACCGAACAGGACGTCGAGGTTTACCGCCCCCCGCCGTCATCGACGTCACCGCCAGCCGCGGGCGCCCCCGCCCCCGCGGACCCCGCCGCCGCCGCCGCTACAGCCGCACCGGTGTTTGCACAGATAAACACCACCTACGTCATGCGCCCCGACGACACAGACAGAGGGGAAGAGCCCCTGGGCGCTCACGGTCGTCCGGCAACGCCGCCGCTACAACAGTCACAGTGGGAATGCCTGGAGATGCAGATGCTCGATATGGACATCGAGTTAATCAATCTACAGATGGAGAAGATCAAGAAGATGAAGCTCCAGGCAGCAAGAAGGCAGCGATTGCGACAACAGTTCAAGAATGAAGATGACGCAACTACAGTCGTGTCCCACACCCGCACCGCAGACTGGGTCAGGGAACAGCAGCAACTACAGGAATCCTTCCGCCCTCCTCCAACGGCATCTACAGTCGGAGGTCCGGAGGGAATCGCCGCACAGCCTCTTCGCCCTCCCCCGGCGGCACCGATGGTCGGAGGGCAGGAGGGTCTCACCGCACCGCATCCCCGCCCCCCCCCGGCGGCACCGACAGCAGAGGGGCAGGGGGGTGCATCATCGTTACCCCGCCCCCCGCCAGCGGCACCTACAGTTGAGGGGGAGAGGAGGGGGGGGCAACCGACCCCCGCGCAGCCCGCCTACACACCCGCGCATCCAGTCTACTGCGACTTCAGTTCCGTACCGGCGGGAGCGCAACCGGTCATAGTACAGAAGCCGGTCACACAGTTACATCGTGCAAGCGTGGATGTCGCCGACCTGGCTGAAGCCATCACACGCTCGATGCGGTCAGCGCAACAGGCACCGCGTCAGTTCATCGAGTTGCCAGACTACAGTGGGAGCATACAAGAATGGCTATCCTTCCGCAACGCCTACAACGCAACAGCAGCCAACTACAGCGATTTGGAGAACTTCGCTCGTCTACGCAAGTCACTTCGTGGTCCAGCAAGAGAAGCCGTCGAAAATCTACTGATCACCGGAGCAAGCGCACTAGAAATCATGGAAAAATTGGAGTCCAACTTCGGGAGACCAGATGCCATCGCGTTCATGCAAGCTGAGAAGCTACGCGCTCTTCCTCGACCCACCGACTCCAACAACAGTTTCTGCGACTACTCCAACAAGGTCAGCAACATAGTAGCGGCTCTTCGGGTGCTCAACAGCAACCATCTCTTCAACCCGGACCTCATCTATGGTGTCATCGAGAAGCTATCGCCATCGTTACGCGTAGCGTGGAACAGCTTCGCAGACGAACAATCGGCAGGGAAACCCACCCTACTCACCGTCGAACGGTTCCTACAGAGGGAAGCGGACCGCTGCATCAAGTTCCAGAAGCCAGAAGTTGGACCACCACCACAACAGCATCAACGCGTATCAGCTGGGGCTTCGCGCACACACAGACAGGCGCAGAGGACCTACACTACAACAGAGAAGCCACACTGTCCTCTGTGCGGCGAGCTGAGTCACACCACTGTACCACAGTGCAAACAGTTCATCGAAGCTGACATCGACAGTAGGTGGTACATAGCCAAACAGAAAGCGTTTTGTTATAGATGCCTCAAGAAAAGAACACAGAAGCACAACTGCAAGGCACGCAATTGCAACGTCAATGGATGCAACCGCACTCATCACCCCATGCTACACTTCGTCAAGTCAAGAGAAGAAAAGGAATCCGAAACCGAGAAGAGAGAAGTAGTCGGGACAGCCTGGACGCCTACAGCTTCGCACAGCTACCTGAAGATAGTTCCTGTACGCGTGTCCGGACCCAAGGGCGCAATCGATACCTACGCCCTCCTCGACGATGGATCTACAGTCACCTTGGTGGACACCGAGATCGCCAACTTCACCGGAGCGAAGGGCCCCATAGAACCGCTACGCATAGAAGCCCTCGCTAACGAGATCGGAGCCACACAGTCTCGGCGGGTAACCATCACTCTACATGGGAGATCGAGTGACTTCAACATACAGGCACGCACTATTGACCGTCTACAGTTAACACCGCAGAAAATCACCGAAAGTGCCCTCACCGGCTGCCCACATCTCCGGGGAATGGCCAAACAGCTGTGCTACACAGAAGCCACACCGAAGCTACTCATCGGGCAAGATAACTGGGAGCTACTCGTCGCTACAGAAATGAAACGTGGAGCACGCCATCAACCCGTCGCGTCCCTCACCCCTCTCGGCTGGGTTCTACACGGTGCGCACACGCGCACACTTGGCCATCGAGTCAACTTTGTCGCCCACACTGCTACGCCAGAGGAAAATATGGACGAGCAACTCCGCCAATACTTCGCCATCGAGTCCCTCACAGTCACACCGCAAAGGCCTACCAGCGATCCAGAACAGCGCGCACTCAACCTACTAGCCGAGCGCACTGTACGTCGCGACGACGGCCACTACGAGACGTCTCTGCTGTGGAAGAGAGAGGACATCATCATGCCCGACAATTACAGTACTGCACACAAGAGGCTCATATCAACAGAAAAGAAGATAGACCGTGACCCACTGCTAAAAGAAAAGTATGAAGAACAGATGGAAGCCCTCATCAAGAAGGGTTATGCAGAGCTGGCGCCCTCTACGAAAGATATTATGAGGACTTGGTACCTACCACATTTTCCCGTCCTCAATGCAATGAAGCCAGGGAAGGTTCGAGTTGTACACGACGCGGCAGCGAAGACTTATGGTGTATCACTCAACGACCATCTCCTCACCGGGCCCGACCTGCTACAGTCTTTACCGGGCGTACTCATGCGACTACGTCAACATCGCTACGCCGTCTCCGCTGACATCAGAGAAATGTTCATGCAGGTGAAGATCCGTGAAGAGGATCGCGACGCACTACGTTACCTTTGGCGCGGGGGGGAGCGGGGGAACGCCCCTCCTATCGAATACAGAATGACTTCGCTCATATTCGGAGCGACTTCGTCGCCTGCTACAGCAATCTTCGTCAAGAACATCAACGCGGAGCGGTACAAACAGACAGATCCGGAAGCCTACGACGCTATCATCCGGAATCATTACGTCGATGACTACCTACAGAGCTTCGAAACCGTCGAGCAAGCCATAGCGACAGCATCGAGGGTGCGCGACATCCACAGCGAAGCGCACTACGAGTTAAGACAGTGGACATCGAACTCACAGGACGTCCTTACAGCGCTCGACGGGTCATCGACTTCATCGCAACCGGTCTCACTAAACGACGGCACTAAGACCGAGCGGGTGCTCGGCCTCATATGGAAGCCGCATACAGACGAACTCGCCTTCAATCTCGACTTAGCCCGCTTACCTAAGGAGGTCATCGAACGAACACAGCCGACGAAGAGAGAAGCCTTGAAGATAGTGATGTCTCTCTTCGATCCCTTGGGCCTCGCTTCACCGGTCACAGCGCGGGCCAGGCAAATACTACAGGAAGTCTGGAGGCGAGGCACAGACTGGGACCAACAGATAGACGCCGATCTCGCTACTCAATGGGCACAATGGATGAAACACCTACAGAAGCTCACAACAGTCTCCATACCAAGGTGCCATCCCCACTACAGTGATGCCACAGACCTACAGCTGCACGTGTTCGTCGATGCAAGCGAGACAGCCTACGCCGCAGCACTCTACTGGCGCATTGAGGCTCCGGACGGGCACATCTACACTCCGCTCGTTCTCGGGAAGGCGAAAGTCTCCCCGTTGAAACTTACATCGATCCCTCGTCTTGAGCTCCAAGCAGCCGTCATGGGAAGCAGGATGGCAGCCGCAGTCATCGCCGAACACGACCTCAAGCCCACATCGACCACCTACTGGACGGACAGCCGCACAGTACTTACATGGCTGAAGACAGGCGCACGCTCCTACAAGCCGTACGTAGCTCACCGCATCGCTGCAATAGAAGAACACAACAAGTACAACGAATGGCGATGGGTACCTACGAAGCTTAACGTTGCCGACGACGCCACACGCGACGTACCGGAAGGGCTCAGCGCACAGCACAGGTGGTTCCAGGGACCAGAATTTTTACGACAACATTCGTCAACGTGGCCTACAGAGAAGCCCACAACAGAAGAGAAGACCGGCGAAGAAAGAACTCTCTACACTCAACACAGAAGGACCGGACCGACCCTTACAGAAGCGCTACCCGATCTAAACAGATTCTCGAAATGGGAGCGCCTGCTACGTGCAACAGCGCGTGTTCTACAGTTCGTAGCACTTTGTCGTAGCAAAAGGGAACAGATAAACTACAGACGCACGGCAAAGAAAAGGGAAGCCGATCCGACGTGGGGACGACACTACAAGACCCACACTCCACAGAAACAGACCGGAAGAGCACATACCGACTGCTACAGACAGCTAGAAGCCCGTTTCCTGATTGAAGCCGAAGCCCTCTTAGTCAGAGCAAGTCAACAACAGTCCTTCGGTGAAGAAATCCAATCCCTACAACAAGGCAAGAACGTCGCACCCAACAGTCGACTGCGCCCTCTAGCGGTCGAAATAGTCAACGGAGTCATCAAACTCAAGTCACGTATCAGCGCAGCCAAGGAAGTCGAAGAAATCATCAAGACACCAGCTATCATCGACGGCGACCACCGCGTAGCAAAGCTCTACATCGACTACGTGCATCGACGGCTACATCACACAAGCGTAGAAGCTACGATCAACGAGTGCCGCCAACACTACTGGTTACTACGTCTTCGACCGACTGCACGCATGGTCATTCACCGATGTCTACCATGCAGACTCCGAAAAGCGACACCGTCACAGCCACCTACAGGAAACCACCCGCAAACGAGGCTAGCGCATCATCAACGCCCATTCACTTACACTGGCGTTGACTACTTTGGCCCTCTCACAGTCACCGTGGGCCGAGGTACACAGAAACGATACGTCGCGCTCTTCACCTGCCTTACGACACGCGCCGTACACTTAGAAGTCGCAGCATCGCTAACTACAGACTCCGCTGTCATGGCACTCCGCCGTTTCATAGCGCGACGTGGGTGTCCCACCGAAATTTGGTCCGACAACGGCACGAATTTACAGGGCGCCGACCGAGAACTTCGTCGCGCCATAAATGAAGCCACAGAAGAGGAGGCGGTCAACAGAAAAATCTCTTGGCGGTACATACCACCCGGGGCACCCTTCATGGGAGGAGCATGGGAGCGCCTCGTCCGCAGCGTGAAGACAGCTCTCTACGTCGCACTGCAACAGAAGCACCCGAGAGAAGAGGTCCTGAACACGCTCCTGGCCGAAGTCGAATATACCGTCAACAGCCGCCCTCTCACGCACGTCTCCGTGGACCCAGCTGATCCAGAAGCCATCACTCCGAACCACTTCCTCATGGGAGGCTCTGGGAACGTCACCGCGCCAGGAACCTTCGACGACAAGGACCTCATCGGCAGAACACACTGGAGGGCCTCACAACGCCTGGCCGACATCTTCTGGTCGAGGTGGCTACGCGAATATCTTCCCGAGCTCCAACACCGCCGGGAGCCCCATGGCAAAGGAGAAGCACTACAAGTCGGAGACTTCGTGCTCATCGTCGACAACACTCTGCCGCGCAACACATGGCCGCGAGGAATAGTCGTCGTTGTTTATCCGGGACCAGACGGCGTGGTACGAGCTGCCGACATACAGACGCGAGCCGGGATCCTTAGAAGACCCACCAAGAAACTGGTCGTTCTACCCACGAAGCCGGCATCCCTTCCCGACGGAGAAGATGCGTCGACCTACAGCACCGCGGACGACGCACGGCGGGAGAATGTACGGGATGGCCGCAAGAACGGAAGTCAAGAACGCAAATAGCTCGCGATAACAGCAAGACTTGTACATAATTAGATATAGATAGATAGGTGTATAGCTATAGTTTCTTATAATAAAACATCATTTCGTACGTAGTTTCATTATAGGAGAAAGTTAGATAGGTTTCGTATAGTTTTATATTGTAATTGACAGTCCACTCGCATAGGTAGCTAGTTCCGATCTTAGTTTGTATAGTTTTCTTATTAGGATCCAATAGGAATAGGTCTAGTTAGAATCTAATTAGCATTTTCTAATAAGAAATTGTAAAATAGTCAAAATAAAGGGAAAGTAAACCACCTCCCCTCTCCCCCCGCACAGATAGACCGCAACCTTCGGTCGCTAGCCCCCCCCGCGCCCCTCGGTAGCCCCGCAAAATGGCGGATTTCGTATATATAGAGGCTCGGTTGCGGCTAGCGATGTTCAGTCCGAGTCCGGCGGCCTACTAGTAAACAACTAGAAGCCAGAAGTCTCTCTCCCAGCGAGGTGGTTTCCTGCCCTCCCTCTTCGATCGCACTGTGCCATTCGGTACAAAAATCAATTAACTTTGTCTGATTGTCAACCTTGTAACTTATCTAGTCCTACTGAAAACTTACATGATACAAATGTCTTATCACCAATTAGCAGTGATAATGACGACGCCGGTAGTGCTGAAATAGAAATACCTGAAAGAACATATACTAAAAGTGGACGACTTGTAAAGAAAACACAAAGACTGAATCTGTAAAAAGTAATTAGATATTTGTAAATAAACAACAACATTTGACTTTCACATTCTTTAGAATTAAGTATTATTTAAGTTATGACAAGCATGATAATTACACTGACAATTTTATTCTAATTCAATGTATGATTATGACGATATATTCCAAAATTCTATGTATTTCTAATGTAATATTTGCTAACCTTGTAGCTTAGAAACATAAGTTATTTATAGGTTAGAATTTATTTCCTAAATGTCACTAACGTCAAATGACTTTTTGTTTTTTAATTTTTAAAAGAAAAAAGGGCATGTTACATCACTATGCCTTGTCTGTGGTCACGTCTCTAGTTAGTCGATGTCATACTTCCTGTCGAGACTGTAATAATTCACCATGTGAATAAACTTTCAATAAATAATTAAAATGGTTTGATTTACTACGCCGCCTCCTGACAACCACCAAACATTCCCGAGCTCATCAAGAAACACAAGAGTTACCAACAAAATATACATCAGTACAATGCACAAGACAATTCACCATAATATTTTCTTAATGCTACTCTAATTATAGGTAACAACGGCATGCAAATTATAAATAAAATATCTTTAACAAAACATTGTTGCAAAATACCTGTAGTTTAAACTAATTACAGATTAAAAAAGAAATACTACAATATATTTTCACTTCCGTAAACAAAGTTTATACTAAAACATTAGATTTTTAAAGATATCTTGATTTTTGTAAAACTTAACTGAGTTTTTTGACCGACTAGCATGGGCGACAGTGAGACGCTTCACGCTTCACTAGCTCATACAGAATATGCATATGGCGGACTCTATAGTTTTTTACTCTGAGGTCATTTCATTATGAAATCCATCCATTATGGATGTTTGTTTTATATCCTGAATATCCTGATTGATTTTGATTCTGGACGTTTTTAGCATTTTAGACTTGCTAGATAACCCAAGATTATTACTGGAAAGGAAGTTCAACCTATAGCCTAGCTAGTGATTTACCTCTTCAGTGTTTATACCAGTTTCAATAGTATGTTCCTTGGTTTCAACCGCAACAAAACGCAGCCACGCAAGACTGTTCGTCAAACAAGTGAAAGACATGAGGGAAAGGTGGGAGGACCTGCTGGCCAAAGAGTATATAAGTCACTAGCGTTTTTTGGCTAGACAAACCACCACCGACTCTATGTTGACCTACAGCCGCCTGCTCGCTGGTCGCTCACCGGGCCTCTCCTCACGGAGTCTGACCCGGGGGGCTAGCACCGCGGAGGGCGGCTCTCCAACTCCAGTCAACACATACCTACCAACCACTCCTGACCTGCCGCACTACATCCCCATCATCTCCCTTACCGCACCACTTCCATCTACAAGTTTGCCAATAGCCGCCCGCTCGCTGGTCGCTCACCGGGCCTCTCCTCATGGAGTCTCACCCGGGGGGCTGGCACCGCGGAGGGCGGCTCTGCAATGACCGGCCTGTAGCCACAGGCCGCGCCTGATACCTCCTCAGGGAGTCACAGTAGCTCCACGAGGATTCCCCGCCGAAGGAGCCATCCCGGGGCGAGAGAAGACTTCACGGCTAGACAATAGAAATAGACTAACATTATGACGCAGCTAAGCTTTTATGACTGGCAAAAATTATCCTGAAAGTGATCACAAATGTTTTTTACACAAAGGCAAGGATGTTATTAAGCAGAGTGGCGGCAGTTGAAATAAAATGAAGCAAAAGTAAACCATAATAATGGCTAAAGTGTAGGTACAATATGGACTGTTGAATTGAAAGCTGGTTTTTTTTTTGGAGCAAAGGTCTTGCCATACCTAGCCTACGTGCAAATTTTGAAGCTGCAGAAATTTCTAGTTTTTTTTTAAGAAAATAAATATTAAAACGTAAATTTCAATGTTTTTTTAGTTAACATAACGCTCTAAAAGAAACGAGCTTTCAATTCGACATGGTCCACATTGTACAATTTGAACACTTGAAAACCATGTGTAGACAGATTTTTATTTAGGACTTCCAAACTGTAATTGGCTCCACCATAATTGGCTCCTCAGAAACCGAAATATCCGAGCTCTTGTCGAAAATTGAGTGCATCAGCCGGGAGTATGGGCTCTGCATCAACAGGAGCAAAACCAAACTGATGTTTGTCGACCGAAACGATACCATGGTTCGTACCAACAAGCTAAATGACCTCGACATAGTGCAGAAATTTGTTTATTTAGGCTCTCAAATAAGCAACGATGGTGACTGCGATCAGGAGGTTATCAGAAGATCCCAGATGTCGAAAGCCGCTAAGATCAGGCTAATGCGCACACTCATATTTTCCATCTTTTTATACGCGTCCGAAACCTGGATATTTTAAGCTCGAACCTTAAGAAGAATAGACGCATTCGAAATGTGGTGCTGGCGCAGAATGCTCTGAATATCCTGGACCGAGCGGCGCACAAATGAATCTATCCTTAAGGAGTTGAAAATTAGGACCAGGCTCTCCACCATCTGTAAGCAACGAGTCCTAAAATTCTTCGGCCACATGGTCAGAAGAGGTTCAGATAACCTGGAAAGGCTTATCATCTCTGGCCGAATGGAGGGTAAACGGAGCAGAGGACGTATGCCAATGCGATGGGCCGACGCTATAAAAGAAGCTACTGGAGCGACACTACAGGCCAACATTCACCGTGCTCAAGATAGGACGATCTGGAGAGGTGTGGCGGCACAAGTAGCAGCCCACGACTGTCATGTCCCTCAGTCATGAGGATACAACTAAGAAGAAGAAACTGTTGTGGATGTAAAATACCTACCTACACATTTAAATCTAGCAATATGATTTTCTACCTATAGGCCGAGTCCTGAAGCTGTAATTTTTAATTGGCTGGACATAAATCGAAACCGTCAATTTACTATAAAGTTGCTATGTATTATAATAGGTGGTGGAACACTTATGTAAAAAATAATTTTTAATGAATTGGCTGGCTTTTAGATTCTCCAGAAAATATATTTTTTTGTTTGTTTATGCATGTGAAGTCAAGCCAAAAATTGTAACTAATATCTGATGGGGTAAACTTTTGATGTGGGTTCCAAGGTACCTACTTCAATTAAAACTAAGCAAAAAATATTTGCGCATATTTTTTTATTAGCAAATTTGTATGCAAGTTACATAAAAGTCCAGGCAAAAATGGCAACCAAATTATTTTAAATTTGATAGACTTTCCAGGACAGTTTTTGAACAAATTACCTAAAATTAAGCATATTAATCTAAAGTTAAATATTTTCGTATTTAATCTTGAAGCAAAAATACCAACTGAAAAACTTTTGTTTAATTACAGGTTTCATCGTGTGTTCTTTCCTTTATTTATAAAATTAAGCATAATTATAAAAAGATAAAAAAGTTGATTTTTAATTCAATAGATCGCGTCAAGCGAGCGAGAACCGGAGTAATATTATATGTTCTTTGGAACCTGTATGGCGTGCCGTGCGCCTCGAGACTTTTTTCTTCTACGTAATGTCAAGAGTACGTCAAGCCTGACATAATATTAGACTTTTTAGTGTTCTTATTTCAACAGTCCAAGTAGCTAGAGTGGGCTGCAAGTGTCTGGCTGCCTGCTTGTACAAACAACAACACTTCAAACAGTCCATTGAAAGGAGAAAATATCATTGTGGGATACAGTGTTACAAAAAACCGGGCAAGTGCGAGTCGGACTAGCGTGCTAAGCTATTGCTCCTGATCCCCCGATCTTGACTCCTCTTTAATAAGAATTTATTTGAAGTGGAAGCTAGCTAGCGTTAATTGGTTGTGAGAAAGGTTGAAAACTTTAATTATTTTAGACTTTATGGTTCCGTACCCATAGGATGAAAAACGGGATCATACTAATATGCCTCCGATGTCTGTCTGACTGTCTGTCAGTGGGCTGTATCTCATGCTGCATAAGCTATAAAATATAAAAACTGATCAAGTGCGAGTAGGACTCAAAAAAGGACGAGTTGCACTCCGAGAATGCCGGCAGAAGTGAAAACTTGAATTTTTGAATATGATGTTTTTGTAAGGGACAATCGCGTCATTGCTCGTGTACTTCTTCATCGAGACCTAAAATTTGTCTCAGTACATGAGTAGTCTAGGGTCAGTAGTTTTCAAGTTATAGCGATTTTTACTTTGACAGCTGTCATCCGAAATGTAGATCTCATCAAGACCTATCATTTGACTCAGCACACGAGTACACTAGAGTCAGTAGTTTCCAAGTTATGGGGTTTTTTTAGTTTGACAGCTGTCATCCGTAATGTAGATCTCATCGAGACCTTTCATTTGTCTCAGCACATGAGTAGTCTAGGGTCAGTAGTTTTCAAGTAATAGCGATTTTTACTTTGACAGCTGTCATCCAAAATGTAGATCTCATCGAGACCTATCATTTGACTCAGCACACAAGTACTCTAGATTCAGTAGTTTTCAAGTTATAGCGATTTTTACTTTGACAGCTGTCATCCGAAATGAAGATCTCATCGAGACCTATCATTTGTCTCAGCACACGAGTAGTCTAGGGTCAGTATATTTCGAGTTATAGCGATTTTTAGTTTGACAGCTGTCATCCGAAATGAAGATCTCATCGAGACCTGTCATTTGTCTCAGCACACGAGTAGTCTAGGGTCAGTAGTTTTCGAGGTATAGCGATTTTTAGTTTGACAATTGTCATCCGAAATGAAGATCTCATCGAGACCTATCATTTGACTCAGCACACAAGTACTCTAGATTCAGTAGTTTCCAAGTTATGGGGTTTTTCAGTTTGACAGCTGTCATCTGAAATGTAGATCTCATCAAGACCTATCATTTGTCTCAGCACACGAGTAGTCTAGGGTCAGTAGTTTTCGAGGTAAAGCGATTTTCAGTTTGACAGCTGTCATCCGAAATGTAGATCTCATCGAGACCTATCATTTGTCTCAGCACACGAGTAGTCTAGGGTCAGTAGTTTTCGAGGTATAGCGATTTTTAGTTTGACAGCTGTCATCCGAAATGAAGATCTCATCGAGACCTATCATTTGTCTCAGCACACGAGTAGTCTAGGGTCAGTAGTTTTCGAGTTATAGCGATTTTTAGTTTGACTGCTGTCATCCGAAATGAAGATCTCATCGAGACCTGTCATTTGTCTCAGCACACGAGTAGTCTAGGGTCAGTAGTTTTCGAGGTATAGCGATTTTTAGTTTGACAGCTGTCATCCGAAATGAAGATCTCATCGAGACCTATCATTTGACTCAGCACACAAGTACTCTAGATTCAGTAGTTTTCAAGTTATAGCGATTTTTACTTTGACAGCTGTCATCCGAAATGAAGATCTCATCGAGACCTATCATTTGTCTCAGCACACGAGTAGTCTAGGGTCAGTATATTTCGAGTTATAGCGATTTTTAGTTTGACAGCTGTCATCCGAAATGAAGATCTCATCGAGACCTGTCATTTGTCTCAGCACACGAGTAGTCTAGGGTCAGTAGTTTTCGAGGTATAGCGATTTTTAGTTTGACAATTGTCATCCGAAATGAAGATCTCATCGAGACCTATCATTTGACTCAGCACACAAGTACTCTAGATTCAGTAGTTTCCAAGTTATGGGGTTTTTCAGTTTGACAGCTGTCATCTGAAATGTAGATCTCATCAAGACCTATCATTTGTCTCAGCACACGAGTAGTCTAGGGTCAGTAGTTTTCGAGGTAAAGCGATTTTCAGTTTGACAGCTGTCATCCGAAATGTAGATCTCATCGAGACCTATCATTTGTCTCAGCACACGAGTAGTCTAGGGTCAGTAGTTTTCGAGGTATAGCGATTTTTAGTTTGACAGCTGTCATCCGAAATGAAGATCTCATCGAGACCTATCATTTGTCTCAGCACACGAGTAGTCTAGGGTCAGTAGTTTTCGAGTTATAGCGATTTTTAGTTTGACTGCTGTCATCCGAAATGTAGATCTCATACATTTAGGATTCGCTATTAAATAACGATCAAAACCAGTACGTCAAGTCTGTCGTGCACATATCACGTTGTGCACAACAAAAAAAAGCCGAGACTATGACCACAGAATATATAATAGTAAACAAGTTTACAGGAGTCACACTCCTTTGATCTTGGAAAAAGCTGCCTATTTCACAGACAGGCCTGCTATGACAAAGACAAAAAAGATGTTTTGGTCTTTATCACACTTTAGAAGTTTTGTATATATTGAGCCTGCTCTAACTTGGTATGATTATTTGCAAATCAATTTCTATACTTCATCCGAGATCTGACGCGACAAAGGTAAAAAAGATGTTTTTATCTTTATCACACTTTAGAACTTTTGTATATATTGAGCCTGCTCTAACTTGGTATGCTTATTTTCAAATCCATTTCGATACTTCATCCGAGATCTGACGCGACTTCTGATGCGAGTTAATAATTTTTTTCCCATCTGAAAAAGTGCCAAGCGCCGCTGAAGAAGTTTTCACTTCAAAAATCGACCACAGTACTCGTAATTTACTGACATTTCAACTAATACAATTTATATCATGCGGTGGTACGGAACCCTCGGTGCGCGAGTCCGACTCGCACTTGGCCGGTTTTTCCCTTTCATTAGATCAAATCCACAATTATTTTGAGTCTCATGTCAAACCTGTAGAATATTCATACAAACTTCCACCCCATTTTTCAACCCCTCAGGGGATGAATTTCAGAAAATCCTTTCTTAATGTGTAGTCTTGACGTACTAAAAAACTACTTACAAAATTTCACATCTGTAGCTTTATCGGTTACGGCTCGGCGTTGATGAATCAGTCAGTCAGTCATTCAGTCGGTCAGGGCATGCTGTTTTATATATTTAGATCAGAAGATCAAAAGTATTTTCAGCTTACTACAACCGATGTAAATTTTCATCTTTCATGTTTAACTTTAAATTCCGAAGCGCGTACCGAATAAAACAGCGAAGCAATGCGACGTTGCCGTACCGTGCAATCACGAGCCGTGTACTATGTTAATGTCAATTATGAACTTTATTTCAACTTCTTTAGGGTCGATATAAAGCGCTACATAATGTAATTTTTATATAAAAAGATACGCTATTGCCTGAAATGTTTAATTTTTAAAGTAATCAACGTAAGTACAGTTTTAGAGTATAATTAAACACTTTTCATTCAGTTACCTATTTTGGCCAAAGAGAAATCCCTCAATAATTATACCACTGTAAAGCTTTAACATATTGTGTTCACTTTTATGACTGTTTGATCAAGTACAACAAAATTTTGAAGTACAAAAAGTCACGAGATAGTTATGTATTTTGCCCGAGCAGACAAAAAGAAATAAAGCTTTTAGTGGGATTTTTTTAATTTAAGCTTAACCTAAGAACTTAGGTGCTTAATTCGTTTGTAAAATACTAAAAGTTTATCATTGAACGAGCCCAGAAAACATTTCGTTTAGTTGGCATTTTTGCCACAGTAACTATTTATATAATAGGGTTTTTTTAATCTGCCGCCTTGTCCCATTTGGTGATATGCTTAATTTTAAGTAATTATGTAATTACTTCCAAGACTTCATAAACCACAAAAAGAAAATCTTGGTTCCGATTTTTGTCTAGGCCAAAATCTAATTATCTTGGGGTACTATATATATATATATAACAAACTCATTAAAATGAAAAGCCAGCATCAAATTGGTACCTAACAAAATTCATTTAACTAGGTACTTTCAATAGGTAGAGTACCTTTTGATTTAAATTTTTATAGGTACATACATACAAATGAATATTTTGAAAAATCAAATAAGTACCTATGCAACTAATATTTAGTTATTATTTTATCAAATTATTATTATTAATTTTATCAAAGTAAATTTTATTGATTTAATTTTTAACTAGTTTTATTTATTACCTATTCATTTCTGAGAAAAGGCCTCCATAATCTTGTACAAATCACAAGTCTAGTCCATTTCTCACCTGCAATTGCTTCATGATTTAAGTACCTAGTTGGACTCAGTCCGACCATACAGCGTTTTGCAGATTTTTTTATTCACCAGAAAAAAATTAAGGGATGATTTGGCCCATGACACTAAACAACTTTTCCTAACCAAGTCAAGGAACATAGTAGGTAAGTAACATAGGACATAGTAGTAAGTATAGGTACCTAGATAAATACTTCATTCTGCAGTCCACTGGCACATTAATACAGGGTGACTTTGAAGACATTCGACAAATTTTAAGGGAAAGATCTGTCATTAGATCAATTTTGTACGAGTATAGGTCTAAGGAAAATAGGAGTTGTCGAAAAATATCTTTTTAGGGTTCCGATACCAAAATGGTAAAAAAAAGGAACCCTTATGGTGCCGCTCTGTCTGTCTGTCTGTCTGTCTGTCCGTCTGTCTGTCACACCTCTATATCTCAGCAACCACTTATGCTATCAACCTGAAATTTGGAATAGTTTTAGAATATAGTTGCCCAACTTAATTGCACAAGAAAAAATTTTGAAAAAAGAATGATTATTAATATAAAGGGGGCCAAAATAGGGGGGGCCAAATTTCAAATTGTCGCTACTAGGTTGAGTGGGGTATCATATGAAAGGGCTTTACTTGTACATTTTAAAATATATTTTTGTATTTTTTAAATTTCTTAGTTTTAAAGTTATGATGAAAAATGTCAAGAAAAATACCATTCCCCCCCTTATCTCCGAAGTTTGAGTAAGGAAAAATCGGAATTAATTACAGTTGACAGAAGTTTATATAAACTTTACAGCAAAAATAAAACGATCTTTCTAAGTTGCACAGTTTTTCAGAAATCTGCAAAAAACCTTTACAAACAAATTTAGTTTTGCGGTCCTGAAAATGGACTTTATTGCTTCCAAAAATACTATAGGTATATCGGAACCCTCGGCGCGCGAGTCCGACTCGCACTTGACCGGTTTTTTATTAAGTGGAACGGAACATAGGTAGGGTGAGGTGGTCGACATTGAACCAGGGGTACAAGATGAATCATAACGATATTGGCTCCCCAGTCGTCGGTGGCACGCTACGTTCTGTTCTGTACTACATACATACGGGTCAAAATCATAACCCTCCTTTTTTTCGTAGTCAGGTAAAAAAGAACAAGAGAGTTAAAAAAAAAATTGTCCAAATATTAAAACCCGACTACTGGCAAATCTTGTTTTAAAAAGTATTAAACGAAAAATATTGTCATATTGTTGTGTACAACCTATGGTATCTATTTGAGCAGCTGGATGCGAGCAGCGCATCGGTCGTCATGGAGATCTTTAGGGGAGGCCTATGTCCAGCAGTGGACGTCTTTCGGCTGATATGATGATGATGGTATTTGAAGCATGTGCGAGTTTGACTCTGGCGGTTATTTTTGCGCATTTTTTTTACGTTAAAAGTGAGCAAACGAGCAGGCGGGCCACCTGATGGTAAGTGGTCATCACCCTATGTCACCGCCCATAGCACCCACTGGGTTATTAGTGGCATATTTTGAAAGGTCCACTACACTACTCGCGAAGTCGATCGAATAGGATAGTGTAGTAAGGCACTTCGCGTCGCTTCGTGCAACTTCGCCTCGCCTCGAAGCGTTTCGAAGTTCGAACACGAAGCGTCTTCCCACACTACTCGGCTTACTTCAGTACACTCAAAAGTACACTACACGTCGAGACGTCGTCTACACTGATAGTGCGTGCGTGATAAACAGTACGGTCAAAAAGGCTTAGCGTGCTTGCCTTGGCTCTGATAATGAGATTTTATACAAAAAATGTAATTTAAAAAAAAAATAATCCCACTTCAAAATAAATAGGAAAAAAAAGGAACCGATTTTGATCAATAATACCCAAGTACCTGGGGGACTGAGTTTCGCTCAATATCATCAGATGAGCAAGCATTCTACCCGCCAACAGATGGAGCTGTAGGTTTATGTCTAAAACGCAAATGCTTAAAAACACGGGGAAAAAGAATTTTCCCAGACATGAGATCTAGCTAGATCGATTTTTTGCCCCAAAAAACCCCCGTATGGAAAATTTCATACAGCAAAGCACGTTGCACGTTACCCTTCCAACCGAGACACAACAGTGACAACACTGCTGCTTCACGGTAGTTATAGGCAGCACAGCGCATAGCATCTGATTGCTATTGCTATTTTTATTATTGGAAATTTTCGGCTATAATTACTTAGCTGTGATAGTTTTACTTTTAATTTCATCATATAGGTACCTATACTGCTACTATGATTTTTTTTCACATTTACAATAACAACAGTTTAGACGGCAGGAGGGGGACACTCGACTTCAACTAAAAATTGCAGTTTCAAGCTTAATATTTTGCACGGATGCCCAAATCGAAAGATTATGTTTGCAGACTCACACTATTTTTTAAAGACCTATCCTATGACACGTCCTCGTAGATTTCACCCCCACTTTACTTGTAGGGTCATCATCATAACATCCCATGAAATGTCCACTACAGGACAGGGAACTCACTCCAGAATTCTAGCTTTTGCTGGAAAAATGTAGAGGGGAAATACCATAGTCACCTCGCTTGTTAGCGTTACGGCTGGCACCATGGCCGGCGGTTGTTGGTGACCGCAGTAAGTACGAGTAAAATGTAAGATAAAAAGGAGGATGCTGCTGCCCATCCTCCAGTTTATAACCCTTAGTCGCCTCTTACGACACCCACGGGTATGTTTGGGTTGGTACTATTCTTTGCCGGCACCACACGGGACTTGTAGGGTAGGTAACCTGAAATAATATTTTTAAATATTTTATTTTACCAACTTTTCGACGTGGATGAAATGTATATCCGTACTAAATTTCGTCTCTGAGCTAAGCCGCGGACAGAGAGACATGGACATGACGAATCATAAAAACCGGTCAAATACGAGTTGGATTCGTGTGTCGAGGGTTCCGATATACCTATAGTGGGTAAGTGAAAATGAAAAATGAAATTTATTAAACTCAAAAGGGTTATTTACGGTATTTCTAGTCCTTACACTAGGATTCCCTGTATCGCAATACTTATATAATACAGTCTATTTTAGGAGCGCAGGGGTGGACTGCGTGGCTAAAACTACTGATTGTACTGTGTACGTACTAGCTAGAAAACACTCCGAAATATTATTTACCGACATAATCTGTAGCAAAATGGCTGGCCCTTCGTCGGTCAATTCATTTTATATTAAAAAGATACGTAGCAGTTACATTATGGAAGGCATAGTCCAAGGATATTACGTTGTGTTTTAGAAACGCGCGTCGACAGTGTGTTTTTAGGGTTCCGTACCTCAAAAGAAAAAAACGGAACCCTTATAGGATCACTTTGTTGTCCGTCTAACTGTCTATCTGTCTGTCTGTCTCTCTGTCTGTCCGTCTCTCAAGACCCTTTATCTCACGATCTGGTAAAGGTATCAGGTTGAAATTAGTACCATATATTAGGATCCATGAACCACACAAGATCTGAAAATTTCATTTTTTTACAACGACGCAATCAAAAGATATGGCATTTTATATCCTCATCTCCATACATTTATGCAAAAACGCAAAACCTACAGGGTACTTCCCGTTGACCTAAAATGATGAAATTTGGCAAGAAGCTAGGTCTCATAGTACAAATAAAGGGAAAAGTCTGAAATCATTAAATATTACAACTTTTCTCACAACTAATGGTAACCAATTGTGGGGATCTCCCGTTTCAAGAACATTCATATAAGAGAGGGGTCAAGTTGGATGGTCGCGGAGGCGATTTTTGTTTTAGTTCTATTTTAAAAACGAGAACACTTACAAACTTGAAAATAAAATAACAACAAATAATAAAATTTGGTCAAGCGCGTGTCGGACTCAAAAAATCTATCACATTAACTTACTGAAATTTCAACTAATACAATTATGATTATGTGGTGGTACGAAACCCTCGGTGCGCGAGTCCGACTCGCACTTGGCCGGTTTTTTTTTCAACGCGCGTCTACAGCGCGTTATCAGCGTGTTTTTCTTTTCTATTTTAATTTTTTGTTAATTTATTGTAGGTTTTGTTTTGTCATATTTTCCTAGACTTATATGGGAGAAGATATAAGTTATTTTAATAACCACTTCAAGAGTTATCTTCTGGTGTCTTTGCATAAATCCTGTAACACTATCTCTACTTTCTATCAATTATCAATAAACTTTCACGGGCACGGAATACTTACCTCCCCTTCCTTACTCCGTGACTTACCTACTTGCAGATGGAGGGGCGGGCATACGCGGGCAGAGCTTTTTGTCTTGACAGCCCGCCACTCCCGCCAGTGTGGCCGGTACTGCAATTATTTCCGTATTATTAATAGGACCAAATTCAGGACGTTCTGAATAAAGGCCAGGTTAAAAGTACCCTAAACCGACGAGTATGTATGAAAGGATTGATGAAAGTACAGGAAGCAAGGGAAGTATGTCAAGATCGTAGCAGGTGGAGAACTGTGGTCTCTGCCTACCCCGACGGGAACAAGGCGTGATATTATGTATGTATTAATAGTCATTGACATGAAATAAACGCTCCGTTTCTATGCGCGTATTTTCCAAAATCTTTGGTTCGGAATCAAACTTAATATCATAATTTGAAAAATTATGAGTTTGAATTTTATTCTGATAAAAACTATAATTTTCGCAATACCAGCCACACTGGAGGACAATGTCCGTGACTGACTATCCGTTTTTAGGGTTCCGATACCAAAATGGTAAAAAAAAGGAACCCTTATGGTGCCGCTCTGTCTGTCTGTCTGTCTGTCTGTCCGTCTGTCTGTCACACCTCTATATCTCAGCAACCACTTATGCTATCAACCTGAAATTTGGAATAGTTTTAGAATATAGTTGCCCAACTTAATTGCACAAGAAAAAATTTTGAAAAAAGTATGATTATTAATATAAAGGGGGCCAAAATAGGGGGGGCCAAATTTCAAATTGTCGCTACTAGGTCGAGTGGGGTATCATATGAAAGGGCTTTACTTGTACATTTTAAAATATATTTTTGTATTTTTTTAAATTTCTTAGTTTTAAAGTTATGATGAAAAATGTCAAGAAAAATACCATTCCCCCCCCCCCTTATCTCCGAAGTTTGAGTAAGGAAAAATCTGAATTAATTACAGTTGACAGAAGTTTATATAAACTTTACAGCAAAAATAAAACGATCTTTCTAAGTTGCACAGTTTTTCAGAAATCTGCAAAAAACCTTTACAAACAAATTTAGTTTTGCGGTCCTGAAAATGGACTTTATTGCTTCCAAAAATACTATAGGTATATCGGAACCCTCGGCGCGCGAGTCCGACTCGCACTTGACCGGTTTTTTTCTTTTGAGGTACGGAACCCTAAAAATAGAACTTAAGGTTACAAATTTAAGCGGCGACCACTCGATGATTATTTTTGGTCACAATAAATACACCTGACACGTCTCGCCACTTCTGCCGCTAGCAGACAAAGACAACTCGGGCGACGTAGCGGGAGGGGTACAGACTCTGTGCTGAATTAGTGTTGCTTTGCGATCAAATCGAAAGTATTTAAGGTGACAGGTGATGCAGAAATTATTCCTTACAAAAACTTTTTCTCTTCTGTTTTTCAAATTTCTCGATTTAAGCCCGCGTCACACAGAGGCGGTAGCGGAAGCGTTCCGGGGCCGGTATTTTTTGTAAAGTATGAGTTCATATCGCACCCTGTCACATTGAAAAGCGGTCGCGGCGCGGTATTTGGTTCCCGCCATGCCAAACCGCCCCGGACCGCTTTCGCAATCATACCGCCTCTGTGTGACTTGAGCTTTAGGAGTCACAGGTTTACAGAGAAACAAAGTGTTTCATTGCTTTTTGTTTATCTATAATGTATAATATTTTACGTATAAAAACTCTCATACACTTGTTCTTTGGACACGCAGGTTAATTAGAAAATGAAGTTACAAACTTTATTCGATTCTCCATCTTTCTAAGGGTGTCAAAACGATTGGCCTTGATGCAGCTTATGTACTTTGAAAGAGTTGCGTTGCTCTAAACCGAAAAATAAAATTGCCACAGCTTAAGATAGTCTGGCAGGTTAAAACGGCAATTTTTTGAAAACTACCCAAGGAGCATCCTCTAAAAGATACAAAAAATATTGGCGGACATCCACACCCCTGCGTTTTTGAGGAATTAAGTTTTAACTGTTTTGAAATTTGACAATGAAACTTACACCTGGACGACTTAGACTATCTGATTAAATACAATGTATAAAACCCAAAGATTTTGGAAACTACGCCAGGAGGCGTTTATAGATATGCCATATATGCGATAATAGCCCTGCGTCGTAAAGTTACAGCGCTTCAAAATGCAAAATTTCAATTTTTCACTTTCGTTGTATGACAGCTACCCTCAAAATGAGAGCCAGCATGAAACCACAGAACCGTTGTTTGTTTTTTTTTTGTATGTTTTTTTTTTATTGGAACGTATAAAGTGGGTTAAAATATGAAGATTTGTGTAAAAAAAAGTTACCTTTACATAAAAAAATTACCTTGACTTTGAAAATAATCTTAAATGACCTTGAATCTGAAAAATTGCATCACCATCAGAAACCTGAGAAAAAATACCTACATATATTCACCAAAAATCTTGACATTGATATCTGGAAAAATGAAAAAGTTACAGTTGATTAACCAAATTCTGCTCATTATTATTATAGGTTCCTAAGGCATTTTTCCGTCAATTGCAATGTTTTACAAAAATTTCAGAAAAACGCTTAAATCTCCGAAACCGCTAGAGATACGTCAAAAATAACATCATTTTCGAACTTTTAGTTTCCTATGGAGACTAGAAATTTGTGCTACACTAATGTATTTTTGCTTTTCCCCCTCCCGCCCCCCGTTACCAAGTTAGAAAATAGACAAAATAATGGACAAAAATATTTAAAAAACTATAATTGGAACGTATAGAATGGGTCAAAATATGAAGATTTGTGGAAAAAAAAGTTACATTTTCACACAAAAAAATGACCTTGACCTTGAAAATAATCTTAAATGACCTTGAATCTGAAAAATTGCATCACCATCAGAAAGCTGAGAAAAAATACATATATTCACCAAAAATCTTGACATCGATATCTGGAAAAATGAAAAAGTTACAGTTGATCAACCAAATTCTGCTCATTACTATAATAGGTTCCTAAGGCACTTTTCCGTCAATTTCAATGTTTTACAAAATTTCAGAAAAACGCATAAATCTCCGAAACCGCTAGAGATACGTCAAAAATAACATCATTTTCGAACTTTTAGTCTCCTATGGAGACTAGATATTTGTGCTACACTAATGTATTTTTGCTTTTCCCCCTCCCGCCCCCCGTTACCAAGTTAGAAAATAGACAAAATAATGGACAAAAATATTTAAAAAACTATAATTGGAACGTATAGAATGGGTCAAAATATGAAGATTTGTGTAAAAAAAAGTTACCTTTTCATACAAAAAAATGACCTTGACCTTGAAAACAATCTTAAATGACCTTGTATCTGAAAAATTGCACCATCATCAAAAACTTGAGAAAAAATACATATATTTACCAAAAATCTTGACATTGATATCTGGAAAAATGAAAAGTTACAGTTGATTAACCAAATTCTGCTCATTACTATTATAGGTTCCTAAGGCATTTTTCCGTCAATTGCAATGTTTCACAAAAATTTCAGAAAAACGCTTAAATCTCCGATACCGCTAGAGATACGTAAAAATAACATCATTTTCGAACTTTTAGTCTCCTATGGAGACTAGATATTTGTGCTACACTAACGTATTTTTGCTTTTCCCCCTCCCGCCCCCCGTTACCAAGTTAGAAAATAGACAAAATAATGGACCAAAATATTTAAAAAAACTATAATTGCAACGTATAGAATGGGTCAAAATATGAAGATTTGTGTAAAAAAAATTGCCTTTTTATACAAAAAAAATGATCTTGACCTTGAAAATAAACTTAAATGACCTTGAATCTGAAAAATTGCATCACCATCAGAAACCTGAGAAAAAATACATATATTCACCAAAATTCTTGACATCGATATCTAGAAAAATGAAAAAGTTACAGTTGATCAACCAAATTCTGCTCATTACTATTATAGGTTCCTACTAAGGCATTTTTCCGTCAATTGCAATGTTTTACAAAAATTTCAGAAAAACGCTTAAATCTCCGAAACCGCTAGAGATACGTAAAAAATAACATCATTTTCAAACTTTTAGTCTCCTACGGAGACTAGATATTTGTACTACACTAATGTATTTTTGCTTTTCCCCCTCCCGCCCCCCGTTACTAAGTTAGAAAATAGACAAAATAATGGACAAAAATATGTAAAAAACTATAATTGGAACGTATAGAATGGGTCAAAATATGAAGATTTGTGGAAAAAAAAGTTACATTTTCACACAAAAAAATGACCTTGACCTTGAAAATAATCTTAAATGACCTTGAATCTGAAAAATTGCATCACCATCAGAAAGCTGAGAAAAAATACATATATTCACCAAAAATCTTGACATCGATATCTGGAAAAATGAAAAAGTTACAGTTGATCAACCAAATTCTGCTCATTACTATAATAGGTTCCTAAGGCACTTTTCCGTCAATTTCAATGTTTTACAAAATTTCAGAAAAACGCATAAATCTCCGAAACCGCTAGAGATACGTCAAAAATAACATCATTTTCGAACTTTTAGTCTCCTATGGAGACAAGATATTTGTGCTACACTAATGTATTTTTGCTTTTCCCCCTCCCGCCCCCCGTTACCAAGTTAGAAAATAGACAAAATAATGGACAAAAATATGTAAAAAACTATAATTGGAACGTATAGAATGGGTCAAAAAATGAAGATTTGTGTAAAAAAAAGTTACCTTTTCATACAAAAAAAACGACCTTGACCTTGAAAATAATCTTAAATTACCTTGAATCTGAAAAATTACATCACCATCAGAAAGCTGAGAAAAAATACATATATACACCAAAAATCTTGACACCGACCGACCGACCGACGGACGGACGGACATTTTTGGGAGACTTGTTTTTTTATAATAAATAAGTGATATAGAACACATTTTTCACTTCTTGAGCAACAAAATCTATTCGACTCGGTCTGGATCATCAACAGACGATATTCTCGTTTTTTTCATTTTTTTTCGATATTTTCATATTTTTCCAGCAACTTCGATTTCTGTATCGGACGTCTTCACGTTGGCTCTGACGGAAAGGAACTAGTTAAGTATAATAGCCAACGTGTGTACGCCTCACCAATTTTACGGTCCAACGTTGGTACCAGCGTTGGGACCAACGTGTGGAGCCGGCGTTAGAAAAAAGTTCTCTTGACCGGTATTAGACGACTTGACCGGTATTGGACGACATGGCGGCTAATTCCGGTCAGTATAGGAGGCATTACCGGTCAAACACTCAACAAAAACCGGTCAAGTGCGAGTCGGACTCGCGCGCCGAGTGTACCGATATACCTTTAGTACTTTTGGAAGCAATAAAGTCCATTTTTAGGGTCCGTACCTCAAAAGAAAAAAACGGAACCCTTATAGGATCACTTTGTTGTCCGTCTGTCTGTCAAGACCCTTTATCTCCCTAACGGGTAAAGGTATCAGGTTGAAATTAATATCATATATTAGGATCCATGAACCACACAAGATCTAAAAATTTCAATTTATTACAACAACGCAATCAAAAGATATGGCATTTTATGTCCTCATCTCCATACATTTATGCAAATAAGCAAAACCTACAGGGTACTTCCCGTTGACCTAAAATTATGAAATTTGGCAAGAAGCTAGGTCTCACAGTACAAATAATGGGAAAAGTATGAAATCATTAAATATTACAACTTTTCTCACAACTAAAGGTAACCAACTGAGGTGAGCTCCCGTTTCAAGAACATTCATATAGGAGAGGGGTCAAGTTGAATGGTCGTGGAGGCGATTTTTGTTTTAGTTCTATTTTAAAAACGGGAACACTTACAGACTTGAAAATTGATATGTTTTAGTGCATAAGCTACAAAATAACAAAAAATAATAAAATTTGGTCAAGTGCGTGTCGGACTCAAAAAATCTAGCACAACTTACTGAAATTTGAACGAATACAATTATGATTATGTGGTATGGAACCCTCGGTGCGCGAGTCCGACTCGCACTTGGCCGGTTTTTTTAAGACCGCAAAACTAAATTTGTTTGTAAAGGATTTTTACAGATTTCTATAAAACTGTGCAATTTAGAATGATCGTTTTATTTTTGCTGTAATGATTACATAAATTTCTATCGACTGTAATTAATTCAGATTTTTCCTACCACAAACTTCGGAGATAAGGGGGGGGGGGGGGGAATGGTATTTTTTTTGAAAATTTTCGTCATAACTTGAAAATTAAGAGTTGCAAGTAAAGTCCTTTCATATGATACCCCTCTCAACCTAGTAGCAAAAATTTGAAATTTGCCCCCCCCCCCCCTATTTGGGCCCCCTTTACATCAATAATCATGATTTTTTTTTTATTCTTTCATGTGCAATTTAGTGGGGCAACCATATTCTAAAACTATTCCAAATTTCAAGTCGATAGCGTGACTGGTTGCCGAGATATACAGGTGTGACAGACAGACAGACAAAGGGTTCCTTTTTTTTACCATTTGGTATGGGAACCCTAAAAACGACGTATGATAAGAGACTTCGGAAAAAATTGAATTTCTAGTATCTAGCATGTACCTAAAAGATGAACGCGCTTTGTCGTATCCTCATGACTGAGGGACGTGACGTGCGGTTTACAATGACCCATGATAAAATATTTCTTAGCTAGATTTAGCTACTTTTTTAAAGTAATTTGTTTAGTCACTAACTTAATTTCTGCTGCAATAAAATCCTTATTTGTTCAGCTGAATAAAATTGAGTTCTTTGTGCTCTTCAAAATTCATCAATTTATTTCAAAATTACCCATAGTGAACATTATTTATAACCTGCCACAAATGGTCACACAGTAGGGAATATTGCTCGGAATCTCGGAAAGCTCTCTTTCTTTCCTATAGCTGCAGCCTGCAGCCCAGCGGCGCGGCAGCCCTCTTTTCAACGTTTTCAACGAACAAGAAAAAAAAATTACAGACTAGGCAGTACAGTCTTGTACATTAGCCTCTTCCAGAAAGCACAAGTAAAAAAAAAGTATTCCAAAATCGATCGATTATTATTTAGTGCAGCTCTAGCATCATCAATAAAAAAAATGCTTGACCTTTCGGCGCTCAGCAGATGAAGGGGCGGACATACGCGGGCAGTCACGGACATTGTCACCAGTGTGGCCGGTATTGCGAAAATTATAGTTTTTATCAGAATAAAATTCAAATATAACAAGTTTAAAAGTTGCTCTATGTTTTAAACTAAATGAAAATCAATCTGAACAATCTTTTCGAGTGATAAATTCTTTGAATTCAAGCTGTTTTTATTTCCAAACTAAAGATTTTGGAAAATACGCGCATAGAAAGGAAGCGTTTTTTTCATGTCAATGATTATAGTAATACGAAAATAATTGCAGTATCGGCCACACTGGCGGACTGTCAGAACAAAATGTCTGTCGTCTGCTGTGCCACTTCTACCAAACAAGACGTGGCGCAAATTATTTGAGCGCTCTAACAATGTGCGACATATATTACGCAGCATTTATTTAGTGTTACGTGACGCCAAATATCAGATGCAATTTATTCGATGCGTTTTAACGTGACGCACGATATTTGTCGCTTATTAAAAGCTGCATTTTATACGATGCACATTGTTGGAGCGCTATAACAACATGCATCAAATAATACGCAGCAAATAAAATGCTACGTGATAATTGACGACCAGACGCCAACTATCTGCTGCAAATTACGCGACGCGAATTATTTGCTGCTTTTTATGTGTTGCACATTAAGTGCACCCTCAATGCAGGGCCGATATTATTGGCGCTGCAAGCGGGCCGGCAGGCAGAGCTTTGAATGTGTTATATTAATAAGAAAAAAGAAAGCAGTCCGTTTACAAATAGTAAGTTGGCAATACTGGAGCCATCTCGTTTTTGATTGACAACACGAAAGTTGTCTGTCACAATCACAAATTTATTTGTCAAAATACCGTATAAACATATTGTCTTTATTCTCCGTTGTTTCTTTTATGTTTCCTCCCGTTTCCCTTACATTTCTTTCATCCATCTTCGATTATTCCCTTAGAGTGAAGTGCAGACTCCAACCTGAAAACCAACGATTTTACTTAGGCGAAAGTGAGTGATTCTCGTGTTCTCGTTATTGACCTTACGCCACCGATGCTCAAATGCAGTTCTGTGTTGTGTAACGACGCCAACAATCTATGCGAAGCGATGCCAAATCTAGGTTCGACATCTAAACGACGATAAAATATTTTGGTCTTATACCAATATCCTTCAAAGTCGGTAAAAAAAGTAGAATTGGGAGGTTCTGTGGTCTGTCAGTGAGGAGTGATCGTGTTTAGGAGATCGTGCAGACAGGCGGCGCCCGGTGGCGGGAGGAATGCTCGCTACGTAGCCGGAGGGAGCGCGCGCGGGTGCTACAGTGGATGGCAGCATGAGCGAGGAGGCGCCGCGCGAGGCGAGGGCCAGCCCCCCGGTCCCGGCGCTGCAGCCGCCCCAAGCCGCCACCGCCGCGGAGGCTGTCACACACGCTGACGCTTCCACTGCCGTCTCTCAGACTAACATCTCACAGGTATGTTTATATAAAGGATTCATTGAAAGAATTCTATGCTTGGCGGCCATTTCGTATCACTTAATAACTGTCTTTAACAGCAGTCTGTCTCGATCAAAGATATTTATTACTAGCTGGTGCCCGCGACTTCGTCTGCGCAGCTTTATAAATTGTAGCCTATGTGTTATTCTGATGTATAAGCTATATTATTGTAAAGTTTCATTAAAATCCATTCAGTAGTTTTTATGTGAAAGAGTAACAAACATCCATCCATACTTACAAACTTGCGCGTTTATAATATTATAAGTAGGATAGGAAGTAAGTAGGATAGGATGGACATTATAGGGTGTAAGGGATAGCCTTCCGAATACTGAAAGGATATGAGGAGGCAATGTAACTGAACAACTTTCAGTGAATAAAACTTTCAGGAAATGAGACTAACAATCAGCCTTCATACAAAACTGCAAATTTGATTTTTCAGTTTGTATGGAGATTTATTTTTTTTTGTAAATTTTATTTGCTGAAAGTTGTTTACAATACAATACAATACTCTTTTATTGCACACAGATAACAAACAGTACAAAAAAAACATATGTGGACATAAAATTGGAGCACAATAAGGCGGCCTTATTGCTAAAAAGCAATTTCTTCCAGACAACCTTTGTTTAGTTACGTTGACTGCTCATGCTCTTTCAGTATTCAGATGGCTGTCCCTTACACCCCACATAAAGCTATCCTGCTGTCAGGGTGATACCGCACTCTTTCGAAACATGACCTTAATAAACAAGTATTTGCTTTCAATAAGAGATATCCCTTGAACCACATGAGGCAGATGTTTGTAACCAGCTAACACAGCTATTTGAAGGTGTTACTGCTTTAATACCACTCCCTTGCCTAGAGTATGGGAGGCATAACAAGCCTGGAACATCAATATTACTATTCATTCATAAAAAACGGTAGCCCATATATCCAGATTGCCGAAAATCTTCCACCAGGACCAGAGGCGGCTCGTGACGTTTTTTAATGGGTGTGCACAAAAAAATTAAATACGTAAATAAATTTACTTACCTACCATTTATTAATGAAATATTTTTTTATGGCTTTATTGTTACCCACATACTATGCGCGCCAGCTCCAAATACCAGACACGGGAAACAAAACAATTTATTTATAACCGCACATCCAAGGTGTTTTTAAATATTGTTCTGGTTTGAAAACATGATTAAAAGTTAATTTTTTGTACTACATTTTTGAACTAGCGGAATTTCAGGTCGTGGCGGCCCCTTTTCATTGAGTTCAAGTCGTATTTGTAAAGTCTTTTTCGCATTTTTTATGTAAACGACACTGTATTCGTCCATTTTTACAGTAATTAAGCACGTACTCTATTAAAAACAATTATTTCTAAATTTTCAAGGAAAATTGCGAACAGTAATTGAAAGCTGTATACGAAAAGTTTGTTTACGTATGATCGGCAACAGCGCCTTGTCACCGAACTGCATGCGCATCGCGACCTGGCAACGTAGCATTGAGCAGCGCTCCTGATTAGGCTAATTTCTCATAGAAAATCTTTTGTTTCATGCGCTGGAGCGTGTTGATGTTTCTCTTTCAAACTCATTGAATTCTGTATAAGGAATTGTACTGAAGATTTTTTCATAGGAGCGCAATCGCTGGCGATCCACTTGGTACAACTTGACTATGTATTTGTTGCGTAATTATTTCTTAGGCTATTATAGATGTATACAACGTATAGGGTTATGAAAATAGGTAAGTTACATTAATACATCCTAAGTTTGAGTTTTGTGAAAGAGGGAGTGCACTGCACCAGTGCTCTTTAGGACGAGCTGCCTCTGACCAGGACATGATCTTTCCTGGCCCATATGGAAGTCACTTAATAGACTGCGATCAGGTGCGGAGAACTGAAGAAGAGGTGGGGCTTCTCTGATAATGACAAGTGTGATTGAAGAGCTATTGCTGTAGCCACATTTTGGGCTAAGTTACTATAGAATCATTTGCCATTGATATGAAAAGAAGAAGATTCATGAATTGTGTAATAAATAAATAAAATAGCCTTTTATGTGGTGCTGGCAAAGAATAGTACAATCCCATGCATACCTGTGGGTGTCATAAAAGGCGACTAAGGGTTATAAACTGGAGGATGAGCAGCAGCATCCTCCTGTGTATCATACTATCTTACTTACTGCGGTCATCTACAACCGCTGTCCATCGTGCTAGCCGTAACGCTGACAAGTGAGGTGAGTATGGTACTTCCCCACCACAATTTTCTAGCAAAAGCTAGAATTCTGGAGGGAGCTCCCTGTCCTATAGTGGATATTTCATAGGATGTTATGATGATGATGATGAGTCTTTTATTTCAGACACCTGAGTTGTGTAGCATAAAGTATAAAATTGAATAATATAGGTTTTTGAGACTTTGATGAGAGTAATTGCCAGTGAAAAACCTCCCTACACAGTTACCAAAAGCACAAGGTATTGAGGGTGAAATTCTTTCTTCTCATTATATAAAGCTTGATAAAAATTTGTGATTTCAGATGACAACAACATGCGGGCCCCAGAACGATGGTAACAAGTGGAGTTGTGAGGTGTGCACATACGAAAATTTTCCTTTATCACGAAAGGTACAAACAATGGTATATTAACTTTTTATTTTATTTTTCTGTAGTTGCCTGGGTTATGGAATTGTACTGAAAGATTTGTTCGCTTAAGTTTTTATTTGCCTCTGGCTATCTATGTTGTGAATGAGATTGATAATCTGACTTGCTGTTTTATTGCATGCTGTTGTAAACTTGTTTAATGTTGGAAATCTTTTAAATCTATAGTTGGCAAAAGCAGCTTTATCAGGCAAGGCAGGTTTAACTTTATAGAAGTACTGCTGTGACCTTAATCATCTTCCCCCGGCTCTTCTAGCCTTTATCAGAATAATCCAGTGACATTAAGTTAGATTTGGCAAAAAATTGTGTCAATTAGGTTATAGTTCGGAAAGAAAAAAGCCTTCCCTGAAAATTGGTATGCTTGCTTATCGTGCAATTATTTCTGATGGGGATGCTGCGGCTTGCGCAGATGGGTGATCAGATCACATTTATGGAGCTATTTCACCCACGAAACACACAACAAATAATAAAACCTAGTCAAGTGCGAGTCGGACTCGCGCGTATGTAATACATTTCGGCGCGACTTCGCATCCCTGACTAAGACAGTCTTAGTGGTATGGAACCCTCGGTACGCGAGTCCGACTCGCACTTGGCCGGTTTTCTTAAATCTCATGCTGTCCTCCCTTTCTTGCTGAAAGATCAACTTAACGTGATGTTTCAGAATATGGCAGTGTGCAATAAACACAATCTGAGCCATCTTTACTTCTGACGGTCCTACTTATACAATTTTATGTGCCACTGCATCCAGATATCCATTACTCAACCTAGCAACTGAAAAGTGCATGCTTTCTGGCCACAGGCACATGTTGAACTCTCACTTTTCTTAATAGTATGAAATATATTCATTTGAATGAAGATTGCATTACATAATTAGCAACTTCTTGAATTTATAGCATGTGAGGCCTACTTTTAGCTAACACACACACATAATAAGCTAAAATATATATGATTCTCTAAAATGCAGATCAAGCCTTTTTGCTCAATATTGTGCGATCATATTGCAAAACCTGGCCAAGTGCGAGCCGGACTTGCACATCAAGGGTACAATTACTACTAAGATAAAAATACAATCACAATCGAGAACGCACAGTTACATAGAAATGCATTAAATGCGCGCGAGTCCGACACGCACTTGACCAGTGTTCTTATTATTTGTTGTTATTCTATAGCTTATGCACTATAAGTATACCAATTTTCACGCTTGTAAGTGTTCCCGTTTTTACGATAGAGCTAAAACAAAGAATCAAGCAGAGATCTCCTAAAAAGCATTTTTGTAGCAGGGAAGTCTTCCTTATTTTATTTTTATTATTTGTTGTTATAGCGGTAACAAAAATACATAATTTGCGAAAATTTTAGCTGTACCTATTAAATGTTTCATGAGATACAGCTTGCCGACAGATAGACATTGAAGGCATGTTCCGTTTTTCACCCTTTGGGTATGGAACCTTCAAAATTAATAGTAAAATTACAATAAAGATTATCAACCTGAGACGCTAGAACCGAACTCAATCGATGACGATTGAGTTCGGTTCTAGCGCCTCTGAATTGAAAGAAAGAAGGGGATTGAAAATAAAATTGCATGTTATTAAAGTAGCATTGGAATATGGATGGAAATAGCATACAAATACAACTTGTGTTTTGTCGATAGATTAGATTTAGATAAGACTTATTTATCACACTTTTTAAATGGCGTTAGTGCCTAGTTAATGTGTTGGAAAGAACTAGACATTAATTTGCAATTCAAACAAAGGTTATCACAGGTTACTTACATTAATGTGAATGTGAATGTCGCAGGCAAATTGTACAATAAGCTGTTTTACATAATGCCTAGGTGTTTTACAGAATGCTAAGAAATTATTTAAATGCCCAGGCATTTTACAAAGCGGCGCATAATTTGTTTTGTTTCTGGCACTTGCCGGACGCTTCCGCGGTACACTCACTTCGCTGGCTCGGGTTATGGTCCCAAGATAACCTAACCCAGCCCCCTTACCTTCAGTTTGCATAGGCTAATGAACCTAAAATGTACCTACCAGTGATCTAATCAAACAAATTTACAGTGTGCCGATGCTGTTTTTAGATTTACCTACGACATAGACACAGTAGGTACCTATCATTCAATTTTATTTAGCACTAGCAGTTAGCCGCGAATTCACCCGCGTGGGATTCGCATAAAAAGTCATTTTCTAATTAAAGGTCATAGTCTAATTCTTGCCAAAATCAAAATCTGCTTCAGCTGTTTGAGTGTGACAGAGTAACAAACGTCCAAACTTACAAACTTTCACCTTTATAACATTAAGCGAAAACTTGTAAATGGCGTAGTTTCCAGCTACTGTTTTTGAATCAACATAAGTATATTTTTTGCTGTAAGTTTTCCTAAAAAAGTAAAATAAAATAAAAAATTATTAGTGTGCTGATCACAGAACTATATACAGGGTGTTAATTTGATTGCGTGCCATAGCTCAGGGGCGAGATCAGTATCAGTAACTGAACAACTTTTCCCAAGGAACATAGGTCGAAAAACGAATATAAATTTTTGACCTCCCATAGAAACTGCATCAGCTGATAGCGCATTTTGTATGGAAGGTCAGATTTGGTTTTTCGTATTTCGACCTATGTTCCTTGGGAAAAGTTGTTCAGTTACTGATACTGATCCCGCCCCTGAGCTGTGGCACGCAATCAAATTAACACCCTGTATAATGTGGTGATGATATACAGGGCGTAACAAAAAGGGTGTACTATTCTCTGAAGGATATGAATTTGCTCATGAAACTGAACAACTTTCTAAGATATATAGTAAAAAAAAAATATCTCCCAAGAAACTGAGTCTGCTGATAGCGCATTTTGTATAGGAAGTCAAAAATGTTCTTTTGTAATTCTACCTGTTGCTTAAGGAGCACTCGTGGCCTAATGGTAGTAGCTCTTTCTTTCTGATAACGAAAGTTAAGTAACGTTGGTCGTGGTCAGAACCCGGATGGGTGACCGTTAGTGGCACAATAACTAGTGTTTCCGTGCTTCCACCTGCTACGATCTTGACATACTTCCCTCGCTTCCTGTACTTTCATCAATCCATTGGTACATGCTCGTCAGTTTAGGGTACTAAAATCATGTTTACTATTTCATTAGGACTCTCTATGGATGTGTGTTGTTTCCCCTCAGTGCACCATGTGCCGCGCGCCGCGCCCGGCGGCCCGCGAGGACATCTTCCAGCTGCAGGACGACGGCGCCGGCGCGCTGCCCCCTGCGGTAGCCACGCCTCCTGTCGACACAGGTAATTACTAAGTACCTGGGCGACCGAGCTTCGCTCTATAATAGCCGCCTTAATCATCGGGTGAGCAAGCTATGATACTCGCCAACAGATGGCGAATTTACTAAAATGCTCAAAAACCAGGAGGGAAAACTAATTTTCCCAGACATGAGGCCTAGCTAGATCGATTTTTCGCCCCCGAAAACCCCTGTATAGCAAATTTCATGGAAATCGTTAGAGCCGTTTTCCAGAAACCGATTACAAATATATATATATAATATACAAATATTGCTCGTTTAATAGTACAGGATTACACAACACACTGCGTCTTCTCCGTCAGTACCGGAGACTCTACCAACTAGGCTATTGTGGTTCTGCCTGATGTTGTGAAATCTGCGACCTCTTTACGCATTTCAACGCTGCGTCAGTGCTGCCACCTAGTAAGCATTGGCTGTGCTAGCTGTACAGGTTCGAATCCTGCCTATGGTTGTAAAATTTTGGCGATTTTCTACTTTGTAGATTTATCCGAACGCAGGAAGTGTTAAAATAAAAATCATTTTCTACTTTGTACACAACACACATTAAAAACTTTACTAAACCAATCTTGTTTTTATATTTTGCAATCGTCAATCCAAATTATGGGGACATTTCTGCCAGTGTCGTGTTCTAGAACATTCTTCAGTTTTTAGAAGTTAAAATTATGGCGAACCGCCAGTGTCGAGTGGGAGAATTGTTCATTGCTGCCCCGTGACTTTTTGAGACAACACAAACGGGTTTCAAACACGAGATCGCTTAAAACCTTCATCAGCTCCGCACTGCGTTCAATCCGCAAGTTTCCAACCTGGTCAATTGATCTACTTTTTTTTGAACGTCAAAACAGCAATCATCCATAAATTTTGTGTGAAGTTATCCGCGGCTAATTATTCGCACTCCTCTTTTAGTTACCTTTTAACACAAAATTATTAAATCAAAATTTTAAATAACGTATGAAATTTAAAATTACTTGGTTTTCATAAATTTTTAATAATTTCATTTTATTTTTGACCCAGGAAACTCGCGGATTCACTGCATAAAACACTATCTTTATTATCCACTAAATCACTACATACACAAAATACAAGAATTTCAGCAGAGCAGGCAAGAGCCCACGCCGGGATCCCGCCAAAAAGTCCCTACCGAACCAAATATTCGGCGATTCCCGACCTACCTACCCTGCACAGCTTCTCTACCGGCGAATCTCAAATGGGCCTGGATCAGTGCCATGCGGACATTGAACTGACTGCATAAGCTTCATACATTTTACTGTCCGTCCGCGTTGCACTCATCCAGGTTTTATATCAAAAGGTTTTACAAGGACTATGAAGTTCAATCCCAAATGGGCTTAGATGGGCTACTCCATGCTCCTTGTCATCTTTGAAACCTAAACAAGCTGAAGAATTTTCAAATTTAATGACCTGCTTGTCAGATAAGAGCAGTTTTCTAAAATGCGTAGAACTTTTAAATATAAAACTAAATAAATAATAAAAACAGCTATAGAATTATAGGAATCATGATCTCATTAATATGCAAAAATATTACGATAATTTTATAGGTCATCCATTTTATACAACATTTTTCTGTCGTAATCTGGTCTTCCTGAGCACGCTTATCTTAGAAACTACTGTATGTATTTGATACAGTTTTGACTATTAGGACCAGGTTCCAAAAATCGTAACAATTATACTTTGGCAACAGTTTGTCTCGACCACACATATGGACATCATATAAAGCTATCCTGCTGTCAGGGTAATTATTAAACGCGCCCCAGATAGACTAATTAATGAGGAATGTTTTTCGTTTATCTATAACTAGCTGTTGCCCGCGACTTCGTACGCGAAGGAATCTATCTATCTGACCATCCATCCACCCTTCCGTCTATCTGTCGTCCGTCCGTCCGTCCAACCATCTGTCCAACCGTCCGTCAAACCATCCCTGTCCCTGCCCCTCTTCCTCTCCCCCTCTCTCTCCTCCTTTCTTTTGCTCTCCCTCTCCCTGTCCCTCTCCCACTTCCTCTCCCTATCCCTATTCCTATCCCTTCGCCTATCCCTACCCCTAACGCCATCTTAACCGCTATCCCTATCTTCATTTAAACATAGAAACGACACCCATATTGATTTTTAGACATTTCAACCCTATCGCACCCCAATTTCACGTCCACCACGTTGGATTTCAAAGTTGTTGTAGTTTTCGCAATCAGCGACCCAATGAATCATACAAACGATACCCATATTGGTTTTTAGACTTTTTTACCCCATTCCCCTTTTTAGGGGTTGAATTTGGGGTGGAATATCAATAACAGTGATGGACGTTGTATAGAATTATAAACCTAATGCCTAAATAATAAATTATGTGGATTTTACTTTAAAAATAAAGGATTTTCAACTTCATCCCCCTTTTCACCCTTTAGGGTGTCGAATTTTCAAAAACCCTGAGATATATAAATTTTTAGTCGTTAGCCTGAATACAAAATTGGAAGATCGTAACTTTAAAACTGACGGACTTTCATACAAACTTTCATCCCCTATTTTACCCCCTTAGGGGTGAAATTTTGTAAAACCCTTTCTTAGTGAACTGTTAGACCTCATAAGGAATCTACATGCCAAATTTGGAATTGCTACACCCAGCGGTTTGGGCTGTGTGTTGATATGTCAGTCAATGAGTCAGTATTTTATAGTTTGGCGGAACTTGTATGTAAAATTTAAACTGTTTTTTATGTGCAATAAACGATTTATTTATTTTTTATTTTTTTTATTTAGTCACCTTCTTCATTAACATTAAGTGCGTTTTCCCGTGGGAATGAAGGGTTTTCCCGCGGTAAAAAGTAGCCTATGTGTTATTCCAGGACCTAACCTATATGTGTGCCAAGTTTCATTAAAATCCATTCAGTAGTTTTTACGTGAAAGAGTAACAAACATCCATCCATCCATCCATACTTACAAACTTTCGCGTTTATAATACACTAGCTGTTACCCGCGACTTCGTCCGCGTAGATTTTATAAAAAGACAGAACTCGAACTTAATTGAAACATATTTTACGGAGCGCTTATCCTTCTTGATCCCTACGTAAAAGATGCATTTGTACTTATCCAAGTTGAATAAATGCATCTTACTACAAACTTAATTATCTTTTGATTTTATTTAACTGGTAGGTAGTGCGGAATTTTCATTGTCAACCGTTACAGGCGAACTTAAAAAAGAAGGCAATAAAGGGAGTGAAGTGAATGGGTAGCGAGGAGGTATTCATAAAAGTAAAAAAGGTCCCTATTCCTCCCTATCTAACCTTTTGTATCCCCCCCCTACATTCCCACTCCCCCTCCCTCACCCTCTCCCACTCTCTCTTCCTCTCCCTCGCCCCTCCCTCTTCCCCCCCTCACCCTTCCTTCCCCCTCCATTTCCCCCCTTCCCCTCTCCCCATCACCCTCCCATTCCCCTCCCTTTCCCCCTTCCCCTCACTCATCCTCCCCTTCCCCCTCTCCCTCCCTCTACCCCCCCCTCCCTCTACCCCCTCCCAGGCCCTCTACCCCTCCCTCCCCCTTTCTCTCCCCTCATTTTCCCCTCCCTTACACTCTCTCCCTAACCCTCCCCCTCTCCCTCTCCCTATGCCTGACCCTACCCCTATCCCTGCTTCTACCCCTAACGCCATCTTAATCCCAACCCCATCCCAGGGGTGGTGGTATTTCACGTCCACCACGTTGGATTTCAAAATCATTGTAGTTTTCGTAATCAGCGACCCGATAAACCATACGAACGACACCCATATTGATTTTTAGACATATCAACCCTATCGCACCTCAACCTTATCCCCAGGGGATAATGGTAGTTTAAGTCTACCACGTTGGATTTCAAAATTGTAGTAGTTTTCGTAATCAGCGATACTTAGTTGAATAAAAAAAGTCCCATCAAAATCGGTTAAGTAGTTTCGGTGTGCTGTAGCAGATACAACCCCGCTAGAGTATTATTGTATGTGTAGATTCCCACGGGAATGAGATATTTTCCCGGGGTAAAAAGTAGCCTATGTCCGTCTCCAAGTTACCATCTATCACCATACCAAATTTCATCAAAATCCGTTCAGCCGTTTAGGCGTGAAAGAGCAACAAACAAACAGACAGACAGACAGAGTTACTTTCGCATTTATAATATTTATAGTATATAGTATAGTATGGATAACATCACGCCTCTTTCCCGTTGGGGTAGGCAGAGACCACAGTCCTCCACCTGCTACGATCTTGACATACTTCCCTTGCTTCCTGTACTTTCATCAATCCTTTCATACATGCTCGTCGGTTTAGGGTACTTTTAACCTGGCCTTTATTCAGAACGTCCTGAATTTGGTCCTGGTACGTTCGCCTAGGCCTTCCCCTTCCAACGTTTCCATTCACTCTCGCCTGGTAGATCTCTTTCGTCAATCTTCGTTCATTCATCCTCTCTACATGACCAAACCATCTCAGCATCCCTTTCTCGATTTTGGTCACTACGTCTTCTTTTACGCCACACCGTTCTCTTATCACAGGGTAGAGATGGTTTATAATATTATATTATTATTAATATTATTATATATTATAGGAAAGTAGGAAGTAGGATTTTAAAAAAACCGGCCAAGTGCGAGTCGGACTCGCGCACCGAGGGTTCCGTACCTATTTACCATATGATATACTAAAATCTTTTACTCTTTGACTTTAAAAACTCCGCGAGCATCCAACTTGACCCCTCTTGTAAAGAAAAGTTCTTGAAACGGGAGCTCACCTTAATCGGTTACGATTTATGACGTATTAAAAAAAACTACTTACTCGATCTTGTTCAAACCAATTTTCGGTGGAAGTTTGCATGGTAATGTGCATCATATATTTTTTTTTAGTTTTATCATTCTCTTATTTTAGAAGTCACGGGGTGGGGGGGACACACATTTTACCACTTTGGAAGCGTCTCTCGCGCAAACTATTCAGTTTAGAAAAAAATGATATTAGAAACCTCAATATCATTTTTGAAGACCTATCCATAGATACCCCACACGTATGGGTTGGATGGAAAAAAAAATTTTTGAGTCTCAGTTCTATGTATGGGGAACCCTAAAAATTGTTGTTTTATTTCTATTTTTGTTTGAAAATCTTAATGCGGTTCACAGAATACATGTACTTACCAAGTTTCAACAGTATAGGTCTTATAGTTTCGGAAAAAAGTGGCTGTGACATACGGACGGACAGACAGACATGACGAATCTATAAGGGTCCCGTTTTTTGCCATTTGGCTACGGAACCCTAAAAATAGACTCAACTGTGATTATTTTTGTCGATCAAGTCGGAAAAAACCGTGCCTTTTGAGAGCTTTTGCAACCCGGGCCGGGCTGTTAGGAGCTAATAAATAAATAAATATTGAGGGAAAATTCACACAAAGTCATCTCATCCCAAACTAGGCAAAGCCTAATCCCCAACTAGGCAGAGACTGAAATACATAAATAGATAGATAAATAACACATAACAAACACTCTTGTTCATTACACAAGGGGGCACAACCAGCGGCCCTCGGCATTAGAAGGCAGGTCACTACCAACCACACGAACGAGCCAGTCGACAAAAATTTGTTTGTTTACAGGTGCGGAGTGCGTGGCGGAGCGACTGAAGCCGCTGCGGATATCCTCCCCGCAGGGCCAGGCCAGCGCCTCCTCCGTCACCAAGTGGGCCTGTCCCGTGAGTACCACTCGTCATCATGACATCCCATGGGACGTCAACTACAGGACCGGGAACTCCCTCCAGAATTCCAGTTTTTGTTCAATTAATTTGGAGGGGATGTAGCATAGTCACCACGCTTTTCAGCGTTATGGCTGGCACCATGGACCGCCGTATTTAAGATCATACGATACACAGAAGGATGCTGCTGCCCATCCTCTGGTTCATTAACCCTTAGTCGCCTCTTACGACACCAATGGGTAGAGATGGTTTGGTACTTCTCTTAGCCACTTAGTACCACTCTTAAGCTCTTATTCATAAATTCCTGTCAAATGAAGTCGATAGCATGAGTGGTTGCCGAGATATACAGTTGTGACAGACGGACGGACAGACAGACAAAGTCGCACCATAAGGGTTCCTTTTTTTGCTATTTTGGTATCGGAACCCTAAAAAGGTCAGCATTTGACCTCGATCTCACCTTGTGGTACGTGACGATGGGGTTGAAGATGTACCATGCTTACCTAGCTTTGACAATATACAGATTATATTTTTCGAGGAATAGATTGGCGGGGAGGGAGTTCCACTCCTTGGCTGTGCGCACAAAGAATGAAGAAGCAAAGCGTTTCGTAGGAGTGAAACTGCAACTGACATCTCGTTGCACGAAGATGAAAGGGGGACGGTGGGATAAGGTCGTGCAAATCGGACGCACACTCCCCACAATATATCCCGTTTTGATGATATAACCTGTTTCCAGACGTGTACGTACGAGAACTGGCCGCGCGCGCTGAAGTGCGCCATGTGCGGCGCCTGCAGCCCCGCCGACTGCCCCCCGCCCGCCCCCGCCGCCCCCGCACCCCCCGCCCCGCGCGGGGAGGGGGCGGCGGGGGGCGGGGGCAATGACCGCGGCGCCGCCCGCAAGACACGCAGCAAGAACGATGTCACCGACCTGCTGTGGCTACAGGTACGATACCGACTATTCTAACGCATTTGATTAGCTTTGGAATCTTACTATATACAGTATGTTTTTACGTTGAATAAAGTGTTATGTTCAAAATAGATGCCAAGCTATGTTCTTGAACGTCATTGCTCGCAATATAAGTATTTCGCTTGAGAAGTTACCCAGGGGAACCCACCTTGGTCCTCTCATGTTTAGTATGTATATTAAAAAAAACTTTTTCTGAATGAGGAGGAAGAAGGCGGGAGGGGTGATTCGATCTTGTGATCTTTAGAGTACTTATACTTTTTTGTTACATAATTTACACTCAGAAAAATAAAAAATAAATCATTTTAGAAAGGTGTTGCATCTGATATACCTAACGAAGGCATTCAATACTGTAACGTTGCCAATTTTACTTGAATATAGTGCATTGGTAAAACAAATCCTTGCCTACACTAGTTTACAAGCTACTTAACAAGTCGGAAGTAGGTATCAAAAGTTAAATTGTTTATGTTAGTAATTTGAAATTGTATCTTCTTCGATTTGCACTAAGGTAGCATTATAGGACCTACTTTGTTTCTAATCTACACTAGTCAACATTGCCTAAGACTCGAGCACATTTTCGATGCTTATTAAAAAAGATCAAGATTTGTTAGTAAACAATGTTACTTATTAAAAACGTAATTTAAGGGTTATTAATAAAATAATATAAACTAAGAGTCAGCAAAACAAAAATGAAAGTTTATTGTGAAAGAAACCATAATGACGTTATAACTTAAAACAAGTTGAAAGATTAAAGGGTAAATAGCGTTGTTAGGTAATTTTTTTGTAATTAATTGCTCATGTGAGACATTTAGTAGCCAGTTGGATAGATAGATAGAAACTCTTTATTGCACACAAATTTACAACAATTAAGTACGAACAACATATCTTATAGACAAATATCCTGGACTTCCTAAGGCACTGGCTAAGGTTCTACATCGCCTTGGCATGCTGAATATCAGATTGTCAATGGTGGCCTGAGGGATTCTGCTCCATGTTTGAGACAGATGCAAATACAGATAATTTTCGGTGCATAAAATTTAAGGCAGTTCTTGGAATCCAATTCTTTCAAGCAAGACCCACGCATGCTCGTAGGATTTGTGTCGCACGTTTGTGGAGGCCAGTCTAATAGTGCGATATCGTGTTCGCGGAAAGCGTCGATCACCATGAACACATAATCTTCGCCCAATTGTATTCGATACGGAACAACAATAGGTTCCACAATCTCGTTACGGTATTTTGTGGCGTTCTTATTGGCCCGAATCAGAACAAGGTCGGTTATCCCGCCAACTCAAATTCCGGCCCAAAGCATTATTGTTCCGCCTTGTATTGGTAAGGATGAACTTCCTGAATACAACGAAGTTCTTCACGACGTCCAGAAGAACGCCAAATTCGCCGTATTTTTCTCTAATAAGGTTGGAAACCTAACCTCGATTCATCAGAAAAGAGGACATACGTTGATCTTCAGACCATCGCAAATGAGAACGAGCCCACAGTAACCGCCGTGCACGATTGCCACGCTGGAGTGCTGGCACCCGCAATGGCATGCGGGAATATAAACCGATCTCGTGCAATCTCCTTCTGGCAGTTTGGGTGTTGATAACCACCTGGTGTAGAGATCGCAGACTCCACGAGTTGCTGAGCAGTAGTAACAGACTCTCTTCTAGCAATTGTTCTGTAAAAGACGGTCTTGGCGTTGAGTTGTTTTTCGATATCTGCCAGGATGCCGTTAAGCCTTGTTTCTAGTGCGCCGATAGCGTTGCCATAATCTTCGGATAACAGATTGGTTTGAATTAATGGCGGATGTAACTTCACGTTGTATAATTCCTGTTTCGAGCATGCCAACAGCACGTATGTTACGTGCTGTGTTCTTGATTTAAATGCGACATAATTCCTACGACACCAATGCTTTACTCTATAACTGTCTTTTCTGCCAATTTACTCAAATTGTATCGAAATTTATCCCAAAACGTTCAAATTTAAAACAGGGCCAATATAGTGAAACATTTTACCACCCAATCATGCTAAACTATGGTCTCAAGTTCTTAAAATTTTAAATTTAGAACGCTATTTTATTACCTTTTTTACTCTCTAGAAATTATTTAGTAGCCAGTATTTTTACTTTCGAGCGGAGCGAGAAAGGTATTGTATTCGTGAAAAAAAAAGCTTTTCTAATTTTCTCAAAAATGTGTTCTATATCACTTATACATCATAAAAAACAAGTCTCCTAAAAATGTCCGTCCGTCGGTCGGTCGGTCGGTCGGTCCGTCGGTCGGTCTGTCTGTCACGCTTTGGCCTAGCGGCTAAACGAATGATCCGATTGACACCATATTTTGAATTTAGGATTTTTATGCAAATCCATCGAAGGGTTCTAAGTGGTTTCTTGCTGGCTCTCATTTTGAGGGTAGCTGTCATACATCGAAAATGAAAAATTAAAATTTTCTCATAAACGGCTCATAGAATCTTGATGAAACTTTGCATGACCAAGCATCTCCATGTAAGATATCTTGCGCCAGTTCCAATTGATCCGTGTAATTTCATATAAAGGGTGTTCCGCTACCACCAAATCGTAAATATGTGATTTACCCAAAATTGGTTCCATTGAGTTTATTAAAATTTTCTATAATATTAATCCTGGATTGGTTGTCTACCTGACTGGATATTCATTTTGATTTTTTTTTTAATAAAATTTAGTACACAGGGTGTACCAAAAACTGAAAGGGCTTGCTCAGTAGACTAAACTGAACAATTATCCATAAGGAACATGTGTTGGGAAATTTAAAAAATCTCCATGTAAGTATCCTACGGTAGTATCCATTGATCTGTTAAAATTCATATAAAGGGTGTTCCAGTACTACCAAAAGTTAAACATGTGATTTACTCGAAATTGTTTGTTTGTTTTAATGTTTGACAATTTGAATTCTGAATTCATTCGAACATTTTTTTGGAAAAACGTAAATAAAAGTTTGTATTTCCATACTATGTGTATGGCATTATTTTTATTTTATTTTACTTTTTTTAGGAAAACTTACAGCAAAAAATATACTTATGTTGATTCAAAAACAGTAGCTTGAAACTACGCCATTTACAAGTTTTCGCTTTATAAATTTAAGTTTGCCGTTGATAGTTTTATTTATTTTATTTTACTTGTTTAGGAAAACTTACAGCAAAAAATATACTTATGTTGATTCAAAAACAGTAGCTTGAAACTACGCCATTTACAAGTTTTCGCCTATAACACGTTAATGTGTAAAGATTAAAAAAAAAACTAAATGTCAACAAAATATAAAATCTTGAAAGGGGGTAAATGGTTCTTAAATCTACTATGATATAAAAAGATTACATTATCTTAACATACGAAAGGTCTACCGAAACTTAAAAGCAATTATTAGTAATTATTAGTAATTATTAGTATTTTTCCTTGAGTATTGCGAGAAAGTAAGTGCAGTGCTGCTGTACCATTTATTTTTGTAAGTGATAATACAAAAAAGTTCACATTAGTGTTAGACTTTGGTGATTAGTGTATTTGAATGATTGAAAGTAGTTTTTAGGTAAGTGATTACAGTTCATTGGACAATAGAGTGTGACTTGGTCCGCAGGCGTGCCTGGGCGTAGTGGAGGGGTGCGGGCGCAGCGTGGAGGCCTACCTGGCGGCCGGCGGGGACCCGGCGCGCGCGCTCACGCCGCACGAGGTACCTACACCACACTACACTACACTCCTACACCACACTACACTACACTACACTCTACAGGTGGAGGCTACCTGGCGGCCGGCGGGGACCCGGCGCGCGCGCTCACGCCGCACGAGGTACCTACACCACACTACACTACACTCCTACACCACACTACACTACACTACACTCTACAGGTGGAGGCTACCTGGCGGCCGGCGGGGACCCGGCGCGCGCGCTCACGCCGCACGAGGTACCTACACCACACTACACTACACTCCTACACCACACTACACTACACTACACTCTACAGGTGGAGGCTACCTGGCGGCCGGCGGGGACCCGGCGCGCGCGCTCACGCCGCACGAGGTACCTGCACTACACTACACTCCTACACCACACTACACTACATACACTACACTCTACAGGTGGAGGCTACCTGGCGGCCGGCGGGGACCCGGCGCGCGCGCTCACGCCGCACGAGGTACCTGCACTACACTACACTCCTACACCACACTACACTACACTACACTCTACAGGTGGAGGCTACCTGGCGGCCGGCGGGGACCCGGCGCGCGCGCTCACGCCGCACGAGGTACCTGCACTACACTACACTCCTACACCACACTACACTACATACACTACACTCTACAGGTGGAGGCTACCTGGCGGCCGGCGGGGACCCGGCGCGCGCGCTCACGCCGCACGAGGTACCTACACTACACTCCTACACCACACTACACTACACTCCTACACCACACTACACTACATACACTACACTCTACAGGTGGAGGCTACCTGGCGGCCGGCGGGGACCCGGCGCGCGCGCTCACGCCGCACGAGGTACCTGCACTACACTACACTACACTCCTACACCACACTACACTACACTCCTACACCACACTACACTACACTCCTACACCACACTACACTACATACACTACACTCTACAGGTGGAGGCTACCTGGCGGCCGGCGGGGACCCGGCGCGCGCGCTCACGCCGCACGAGGTACCTACACTACACTACACTCCTACACCACACTACACTACACTCCTACACCACACTACACTACATACACTACACTCTACAGGTGGAGGCTACCTGGCGGCCGGCGGGGACCCGGCGCGCGCGCTCACGCCGCACGAGGTACCTACACCACACTACACTACACTCCTACACCACACTACACTACACTACACTCTACAGGTGGAGGCTACCTGGCGGCCGGCGGGGACCCGGCGCGCGCGCTCACGCCGCACGAGGTACCTACACCACACTACACTACACTCCTACACCACACTACACTACACTACACTCTACAGGTGGAGGCTACCTGGCGGCCGGCGGGGACCCGGCGCGCGCGCTCACGCCGCACGAGGTACCTGCACTACACTACACTCCTACACCACACTACACTACATACACTACACTCTACAGGTGGAGGCTACCTGGCGGCCGGCGGGGACCCGGCGCGCGCGCTCACGCCGCACGAGGTACCTGCACTACACTACACTCCTACACCACACTACACTACACTACACTCTACAGGTGGAGGCTACCTGGCGGCCGGCGGGGACCCGGCGCGCGCGCTCACGCCGCACGAGGTACCTGCACTACACTACACTCCTACACCACACTACACTACATACACTACACTCTACAGGTGGAGGCTACCTGGCGGCCGGCGGGGACCCGGCGCGCGCGCTCACGCCGCACGAGGTACCTACACTACACTCCTACACCACACTACACTACACTCCTACACCACACTACACTACATACACTACACTCTACAGGTGGAGGCTACCTGGCGGCCGGCGGGGACCCGGCGCGCGCGCTCACGCCGCACGAGGTACCTGCACTACACTACACTACACTCCTACACCACACTACACTACACTCCTACACCACACTACACTACACTCCTACACCACACTACACTACATACACTACACTCTACAGGTGGAGGCTACCTGGCGGCCGGCGGGGACCCGGCGCGCGCGCTCACGCCGCACGAGGTACCTACACTACACTACACTCCTACACCACACTACACTACACTCCTACACCACACTACACTACATACACTACACTCTACAGGTGGAGGCTACCTGGCGGCCGGCGGGGACCCGGCGCGCGCGCTCACGCCGCACGAGGTACCTGCACTACACTACACTCCTACACCACACTACACTACACTCCTACACCACACTACACTACACTCCTACACCACACTACACTACACTCTACAGGTGGAGGCTACCTGATGGCCGGCGGGGACCCGGCGCGCGCGCTCACGCCGCACGAGGTACCTGCACTACACTACACTCCTACACCACACTACACTACACTCCTACACCACACTACACTACACTCTACAGGTGGAGGCTACCTGATGGCCGGCGGGGACCCGGCGCGCGCGCTCACGCCGCACGAGGTACCTGCACTACACTACACTCCTACACCACACTACACTACACTACACTCTACAGGTGGAGGCTACCTGATGGCCGGCGGGGTCCCGGCGCGCGCGCTCACGCCGCACGAGGTACCTGCACTACACTACACTCCTACACCACACTACACTACACTACACTCTACAGGTGGAGGCTACCTGATGGCCGGCGGGGACCCGGCGCGCGCGCTCACACCGCACGAGGTACCTACACTACACTCCTACACCACACTACACTACACTCCTACACCACACTACACTACACTCTACAGGTGGAGGCTACCTGATGGCCGGCGGGGACCCGGCGCGCGCGCTCACGCCGCACGAGGTACCTGCACTACACTACACTTCTACACCACACTACACTACACTCCTACACCACACTACACTACACTACACTCTACAGGTGGAGGCTACCTGATGGCCGGCGGGGATCCGGCGCGCGCGCTCACGCCGCACGAGGTACCTGCACTACACTACACTCCTACACCACACTACACTACACTCCTACACCACACTACACTCTACAGGTGGAGGCTACCTGATGGCCGGCGGGGACCCGGCGCGCGCGCTCACGCCGCACGAGGTACCTGCACTACACTACACTCCTACACCACACTACACTCCTACACCACACTACACTACACTACACTCTACAGGTGGAGGCTACCTGATGGCCGGCGGGGACCCGGCGCGCGCGCTCACGCCGCACGAGGTACCTGCACTACACTACACTCCTACACCACACTACACTACACTCCTACACCACACTACACTACACTCCTACACCACACTACACTACACTCTACAGGTGGAGGCTACCTGATGGCCGGCGGGGACCCGGCGCGCGCGCTCACGCCGCACGAGGTACCTGCACTACACTACACTCCTACACCACACTACACTACACTACACTCTACAGGTGGAGGCTACCTGATGGCCGGCGGGGACCCGGCGCGCGCGCTCACGCCGCACGAGGTACCTGCACTACACTACACTCCTACACCACACTACACTCTACAGGTGGAGGCTACCTGATGGCCGGCGGGGACCCGGCGCGCGCGCTCACGCCGCACGAGGTACCTGCACTACACTACACTCCTACACCACACTACACTACACTCTACAGGTGGAGGCTACCTGATGGCCGGCGGGGACCCGGCGCGCGCGCTCACGCCGCACGAGGTACCTGCACTACACTACACTCCTACACCACACTACACTACACTCTACAGGTGGAGGCTACCTGATGGCCGGCGGGGACCCGGCGCGCGCGCTCACGCCGCACGAGGTACCTGCACTACACTACACTCCTACACCACACTACACTACACTCTACAGGTGGAGGCTACCTGATGGCCGGCGGGGACCCGGCGCGCGCGCTCACGCCGCACGAGGTACCTGCACTACACTACACTCCTACACCACACTACACAACACTCTACAGGTGGAGGCTACCTGATGGCCGGCGGGGACCCGGCGCGCGCGCTCACGCCGCACGAGGTACCTGCACTACACTACACTCCTACACCACACTACACTCCTACACCACACTACACTACACTACACTCTACAGGTGGAGGCTACCTGATGGCCGGCGGGGACCCGGCGCGCGCGCTCACGCCGCACGAGGTACCTGCACTACACTACACTCCTACACCACACTACACTACACTCCTACACCACACTACACTCTACAGGTGGAGGCTACCTGGCGGCCGGCGGGGACCCGGCGCGCGCGCTCACGCCGCACGAGGTACCTGCACTACACTACACTCCTACACCACACTACACTACACTCCTACACCACACTACACTACACTCTACAGGTGGAGGCTACCTGGCGGCCGGCGGGGACCCGGCGCGCGCGCTCACGCCGCACGAGGTACCTGCACTACACTACACTCCTACACCACACTACACTACACTCCTACACCACACTACACTACACTCTACAGGTGGAGGCTACCTGGCGGCCGGCGGGGACCCGGCGCGCGCGCTCACGCCGCACGAGGTACCTGCACTACACTACACTCCTACACCACACTACACTCCTACACCACACTACACTACACTCTACAGGTGGAGGCTACCTGGCGGCCGGCGGGGACCCGGCGCGCGCGCTCACGCCGCACGAGGTACCTACACCACACTACACTACACTCCTACACCACACTACACTCTACAGGTGGAGGCTACCTGGCGGCCGGCGGGGACCCGGCGCGCGCGCTCACGCCGCACGAGGTACCTGCACTACACTACACTCCTACACCACACTACACTACACTCTACAGGTGGAGGCTACCTGATGGCCGGCGGGGACCCGGCGCGCGCGCTCACGCCGCACGAGGTACCTGCACTACACTACACTCCTACACCACACTACACTACACTCCTACACCACACTACACTCTACAGGTGGAGGCTACCTGGCGGCCGGCGGGGACCCGGCGCGCGCGCTCACGCCGCACGAGGTACCTGCACTACACTACACTCCTACACCACACTACACTACACTCCTACACCACACTACACTACACTCTACAGGTGGAGGCTACCTGATGGCCGGCGGGGACCCGGCGCGCGCGCTCACGCCGCACGAGGTACCTGCACTACACTACACTCCTACACCACACTACACTACACTCCTACACCACACTACACTACACTCTACAGGTGGAGGCTACCTGGCGGCCGGCGGGGACCCGGCGCGCGCGCTCACGCCGCACGAGGTACCTGCACTACACTACACTCCTACACCACACTACACTACACTCCTACACCACACTACACTACACTCTACAGGTGGAGGCTACCTGATGGCCGGCGGGGACCCGGCGCGCGCGCTCACGCCGCACGAGGTACCTGCACTACACTACACTCCTACACCACACTACACTACACTCTACAGGTGGAGGCTACCTGATGGCCGGCGGGGACCCGGCGCGCGCGCTCACGCCGCACGAGGTACCTGCACTACACTACACTCCTACACCACACTACACTACACTCCTACACCACACTACACTACACTCTACAGGTGGAGGCTACCTGGCGGCCGGCGGGGACCCGGCGCGCGCGCTCACGCCGCACGAGGTATAAGCTCATGCAGCTCGCGGGTACACTACACTCTCCGAACTACAAATAAAATAAATAAAATATCAGCCGAAAGACGTCCACTGCTGAACATAGGCCTCCCCTAATGAGCTTTTTGACTCGCGATCCTGCGCTGCTCGCATCCAGCGGCTTCCCGCGACCGCCACCAGATCGTCGGTCCACCTTGTGGTCGCCACTCTAGAACCCAATTTATATAATAAAATCTAATAACTTTTCTGATTCCCAGTTTCATGTTTACCCTAAGAGCTATCCTATATTTTGGGGAAAAAATTCATATCAGGCCAAATTTTTGTAAATGGCCTTTAAATGTAATTTTAAGAGACTATATTTTTGAATCCTCCAAAATTTCAAACTGGAATGTACCAAAAAAAAGTTATACCACGAAGATGGCGCAATTTTACAGCAAAAAAGGTAGCACCTATATTATCGTGAAAATGTGTCTATGTTCACTATATTCAAGCACCAAAATCGAGATCCACCAAAGATATAAACGGGAAACTAATTATATGAGAAGAAGTTGTTTGTTTCACTAACTGTGCCTTAAACTCTAGGAAAAAAATAATAGCAGATTTGTTTTGGTAATTATCAACATCAAATAACGTTTTAATATACTTTCTTTCAAAATCCAACATTGTTTTTATTTGGGTAGTAGGTAATTCTTTATCAGCTTTTTACATAGGCAGCAAAAAAGTAGCAGTTATAAATTTAGGTAGACTTTAAATATTAAGCCTAGATAGCATAACGAAACATGAAATCCACCAAAAAAATTACGATCTTAATAAATTTTTAAAAGTACATAAACTAATAAGGACTTAAGTTCTCCGTAATAAGTATCATTTTCGAACGCTTACTGTTCTTATTAATGCAACCGCGGGCATTCGACTCGGAGCGCGCCAAAAAAAGCCCGCTCAAACGTCCACACCTAAAAATACGGGGTGTTAATTTGATTGCGTGTCATAGCTGATCGGATCACTATCAGCAACTGAACAACTTTTCCCAAGGAACATAGGTTGAAATACGAAAATCAATCTTTGACCACCCATAGAAACTGCGTCAGCTGATAGCGCATTTTGTATTGCAGGTCAAATTTGGGAAAAGTTGTTCAGTTACTGATACTGATCCTGCCCCTGAACTATGGCACGCAATCAAATTAATCAATATTTTTTAAATAGTTTTCATGTTGTTTTATACAGGGTGTCCCATAATTAGGCCGTCACGCTGACATCGGACGTAGATGGACTTAAGGCGCATCAAATAAAAAAAATTAATAATATTTGTAATTTTTAAAAATCAATGAAACTGGTCATACTCAATACTCATTACACTTTTCTATGGGCATGTTAAGCTTATTTGATGCGCCTTAAGTCTATCTACCTCCGGTGTCAGCGTGACGGCCTAATTATGGGACACCCTGTATGATGATATAAGGAGTCTTTAGCTGCATGTTTTGCAAAAAAATCAGCTATTTCTTATCTGAACGAGCCTAAACTTAGTATGTTTAAAAAATCTTTTTTAGGGTTCCGATACCAAAATGATAAAAAGGAACCCTTATGGTGCCGCTCTGTCTGTATATCTCAGCAACCACTTATGCTATCGACCTGAAATTTGGAAAAGTTTTAGAATATAGTTGCCCAACTTAATTGCACATGAAATAAATTTTGAAAAAAGTATGATTATTAATGTACAGGGGGCCAAAATATGGGGGGCCAAACTTCAAATTGTCGCTACTAGGTCGAGTGGGGTATCATATGAAAGAACTTTACTTGTACATTTCAAAATATATTTTTGTATTTTTTTAAGTTTCTTAGTTTTCAAGTTATGATGAAAAATGTCAAAAAAAAAATACCATTCCCCCCCCCCCCCCTTATCTCCGAAGTTTGAGTAGGGAAAAATCTGAATTAATTACAGTTGACAGAGGTTTATGTAAACTTTACAGCAAAAATAAAACGATCTTTCTAAGTTGCACAGTTTTTTCAGAAATCTGCAAAAAACCTTTACAAACAAATTCAGTTTTGCGGTTCTGAAAATGGACTTTATTGCTTCCAAAAATACTAAAGGTATATCGGAACCCTCGGCGCGCGAGTCTGACTCGCACTTGAACGGTTTTTTTTAATTTAAAGATAACAAGAAGTTCAAAATAAATGATGATTAGCGTATTCTTAGAATGAGTACTTTTTCAAAGCCCTTACATTCAATATACCAAACCCTAGGTTTAACATTTTATTTTTGTTTTTCTTAAGTATCTACAATCATAGACTGTCGGCCCACACTGGCCCACAGTAGCGAGGCCTACCTTACAAAAAAGCAGAACAAACGCACTTTGTAGAGACAGAGGACCGGTTAAAATACCTCATGGAAAAGCAAAATAAAACTAGTCTGTGCTCCTAATCACTTAGCAAAGCTTAAAAAACTTTGTAGGCCTACTTAATACCTGGCAGGTGGTCGTATCTGACCACTTTTATGGTGCCATAAAAAATTCTACATTTTACCTCGTCAAAGTCAAAATCATTTATTCATTGTTGGATATTAAAATCTCTTAATGATTCTCTCATCAAAAATCAGATTGGCAAAAGCGCCAAATTAGAGCTAAATAAAAGCTAGAGCTAAAATAGTCTTGCAGACGGTCTCCTACATTTTGTCGGAAGCGTGTTTTAGCGTCCGCAATACATTTTTTTGCGTTTTCTTGATATTTAAGGACTCCTGAACAAGATCAGGGAGGGTGTCTCCCTGACATCCTTGAGGATTTTGTATCAAGTCCATGATTAGATAAAAGGAGGGCAACAAAATAAAAATCGTTGTTTAGAGCTCGATAAGAAGATAAATGCTGTATTTTTTGTTTTAAAAAATATTAAAAAGTAAAGGAATTAGATGCCACCAAAGTCAGTTTTTATTTACAAAATTTTGTTTGGGCTGTATCTTATGAACAGTAATAGGTAGACAGATGAAATATTTACAGATAATGTATTTTTGTTACCGCTTTCACAAGAAATACTAAAAACTAAAAAAGTAATAAATTGAGGGGGGCTCCCATACTAAAAACCTGTCTTTTTAGGCGATTTCTTCTCGATTTTTGTTTTAGCTCTATCTTAAAAACGGGAACACGAACAAACGTCAAAATAATGTATGTTTATAGTGCATGAGCAATAAAATAACAAAAAATAATAAAAACTGGTCAAGTGCGAGTCGGACTCAGAAAATCTAGCACAGTAAGTTACTACTTACAATATTGATTGTAGGTATTAGTTGAAATTTCAGTAACTTACTGTGCAAGATTTTTTGAGTCTGACTCGCATTTGACCAGTTTTTGAAACTTTTTATTGTTTAACAGTTCATGCACTATAAACGTACATATTTTCACGTTTGTAAGTGTTCCCGTTATTAAAATAGAGCTAAAACAAAAATAGATTAAAAAATCGCCAAAAAAAGACAGGTTTTTAGTTTGGGAGTCCCCTTTAATTTATTACTTTTTTAATTTTTAGTATTTCTTGTCATAGCGGCATACATTATCTGTGAATACTTCAACAGTCTACCTATTACTGTTCATAAGATAACAGCCCAAACAAAATTTTGTAAAAAAACTGAATTTGGTGGCATCTAATTCCTTTACTTTTTAATATTTTTTAAAACAAAAAATACAGCATTTATCTTCTCAACGAGCTCTAAACAACGATACCCCACTCGATGAGGTAGGTCAACATTTTTATTTCGATCCCCTTCTTTTATCTAATCATGGACTTTATACAAGATCCTCAAGGATGTCAGGGCGACACCCCGTCTAATCTTGTTCAGTAGTGTTAAAACATCATGAAAAAGAATTAAAATATATTGCGGACGCCAAAACACGCTTCCGTCTGAATCCTCCTGACTAAAAAACTTTTGTCTGAGCTCAGGACCAAAAACAAAATAGCGTAAACATAAAAAAATTAACAAACGGACTTTGTAGAGCCAGAAGACCTTTAGCAGCTTTAAACAATCTGGTCGGCCGCGGCATAACTTGGCAGGATTTCCGCAGTTAGCACCCAAACTTACCCGTCCGACCGGTTAAAATACCTCATCGAAAAGTAGAATTGTGGGCTTCTAACCACTTGGCAAAACTTAAAAAACATTATCAGCCTCCTTTAAACCTGGCAGGTTCTCGTGTCTGACTACTTTTATGGTACCACTGAAATGGTAAATTTCACCTCGTTGATAAAAAGGATTGACACAATGCGTATTTATAGCTTAATTTAATTTGTTAACATACGTCTTGGTCGGCCTGACCTCATCTTGGCAGTTTTCCTTGTCTAACTTCTTTTGTCTGTGCCCATAGGCTGTCAAAAAATATGTTTAACTAAACAAAAAACTAAACAAACACACTTTGTAGAGACAGATGACCTTTATTAGCTTCAAAAACATCTGGTCAGCAAACTTAGCAGGTTTAGCACAGTTAGTGTTAGGGCTTTACTTGTAAATTCTAAAATATATTTTTATATTTTTTTAAGACTCTTAGTTTCGAAGTTATGATGAAAAACCGGCCAAGTGCGAGTCGGACTCGCGCACCGAGGGTTCCGTACCACCACATAATCATAATTGTATTAGTTGAAATTTCAGTAAGTTAATGTGGTAGATTTTTTGATTCCGACACGCGCTTGACCAAATTTTATTATTTGTTGTTATTTTACAGCTTATGCACTATAAACATACCAATTTTCAAGTTTGTAAGTGTTCCCGTTTTTAAAATAGAACTAAAACAAAAATCGCCTCCGCGACCATCCAACTTGACCCCTCTCTTGAATGTTCTTGAAACGGGAGCTCACCACAATTGGTTACCATTAGTTGTGAAAAAAGTTGTAATATTTAATGATTTCAGACTTTTACCATTATTTGTACTGTGAGACCTAGCTTCTTGTCAAATTTCATAATTTTAGGTCAACGGGAAATACTCTGTAGGTTTTGCTTTTTTGCATAAATGTATGGAGATGAGGACATAAAATGCCATATCTTTTGATTGCGTCGTTGTAAAAAATTTAAATTTTCAGATCTTGTGTGGTTCATGGATCCTAATATATGGTATTAATTTTAACCTGATACCTTTACTCGTTCGTGAGATAAAGGGTCTTGACAGACAGACAGACAGATAGACGGACAACAAAGTGATCCTATAAGGGTTCCGTTTTTTTCTTTTGAGGTACGGAACCCTAAAAATTTAAAAAACATACGTCGTCCCCCCCCCCCTTAACTCCGAAGTTTGTGAAAGGAAAAATCTGAATTAATTACAGTCGATAGAAGTCTATGTAAATATTACAGCGAAAATAAAACAATCTTTCTAAGTTGCACAGTTTTTTAGTAATCTGCAAAAAACCATTACAAACAAATTTAGTTTTGCGGTCCTAACAATGGACTTTATCGCTTCCGAAAATACTACAGGTAAATACTATCGGAACCCTCGGCGCGCGAGTCCAACTCGCACTTGACCGGTTTTTCCAAGTTGTGCCGCGGCCGACCAGTCGTTTATGAATCTACTTAATGTCCTCTGTCTCTGCAAAGTGCGTGCGTTCTGATTTTTTATAAGGTAGGCCTCTATTGTGGGCCGACGGTCTATCAGTAGTTCAGTCAGTTCTTCTTCCTCAAACTGCAATGCGAAGATGCATCGCCGCAACAGAAAAAACCTGTAGATTTATAATCGAAATTTGCGGGTTTTTCTGGTGTCTCACCGGCAGCAATACGTTTTGTCGCAGCTAAAATCAGTTTCGGATACGTGTATAATTCCGGATTTCTTTATGTAACTTAACATTGCTCAAATTTTGGGATATCAAAAACAATCCTTCGAGTCTTATTTTACTTGATTCGTATACTACCTAGTCTTTGCAGGCCTTTTTCGCCTACAAGCACAATATCAAAACACAATGAATAATTGCATATTCCGCATTTTTCACAACTTATATTTTCTTCCATTCTTTTATCACCTTAAAGTTTTTATAACACTTTGTTGGCAAAGGTAATATTTTTCGCAAATAATGGTGACAATACTGAATGCGCTCACGACTCTGCAATTAAAACAAATCTAGGTACATATCGTCCTGTGACGTGACCTTGCTTGCCCTCGTGCGCCCGCTCGCTCGTTGTTCCCGCCGCCGCCGCCGCCGCCGCGCCCCGCGTATACCCCTCGCAACCCTTTGTTTCTTTGATTCGTGATTATAATTATTACTTTATGTTTTTAAGGTGGATTTTAATTAAGGATGATATTATTTGACCTTAAAGAAAAGTCTACTTAGTTAATTTAACTGCTATATTTTTTTCACTAGTTTTTTATTACCACTAAAATCGTTTTCAATTTCCATATAGTTTTTTGGGTGGATTTATTACACTTTATGTTAAGGGACGTTAATGAAACAAAAGCATAGAAGAACTGATCTTATAGTATTTTTATCATAGGTGTAATGCAACTTTAAGATTTACGTAAACATTTTTTTTAGATTTAATTGTGTTTCTTGTACAAATATAGGAGGATTATATACTTAAAAAAAATATATTAATAAAGGTAATCAAATGTAAAGTAAATAATATTTATAGCATTTTTGCCCTTTTTTTGTGGAATTTATAATACCTTTATTATTATTTTTTTAAATCCTGCGGTCGTAAATTTGGGTGGATTACTAATGAATTATTTTATAGACCAGCTAATCTAATTTTTGACGAAAAAAAAATGCTGATATGAATTTTTGTTGAATCTTCATACAGTGAAATAGTTTGGCTCTCAGGGTAGTTCTGTTTGTGACTTGTGGGTCATTTGAATGTTTACTACTTAGGTGGCGCTCCTAAATCGCGCGTCGGCCTTCGACGCCGGCCACACGCTCGTCCACCTGGCCATCCGCTTCCAGCGCCAGGACATCCTGTCTTCCCTCCTCGCCAGGATCTCGGGCGGCGGGCCCGGGCTCAAGCGCTCGCCCTCTTATGTTGGTCAGTCTTTCTTTATCTCTTCTACTATAAGCTACGAATAAATAATAAGTCAGGAATTGTAACTGCGCCTAAAAAAATGACCCAATGTAAGTCGTGTTTTAGAAGAAGTCGTGTCACCGCGTCAATTACTCAACTACCACTAGCTGACATTGCAGCACGCGCGCCAACCAATCGCTGCTCTCGTTCTGAATTTGAAACAATTGATTCGTATTATGAACATACGTCCTTTTAGTTTCACGTAGGGCCACTTTTTGTGTGAATTTTTTCAGAGTTAGAGTTCCTGACTTATTATTTATACATACATACATACATAACATCACGCCTTGTTCCCGTTGGGGTAGGCAGAGACCACAGTTCTCCACCTGCTACGATCTTGACATACTTCCCTTGCTTCCTAAACCTTCATCAATCCTTTCATACATGCTCGTCGGTTTATTATTTATTCGTAGACTATATGTACATGTTCACTTTCGATAAACTGAACCATATCTTTTGTAACAAAAACCTGCACATACAACATTGTCATTAAAGAATTGTGTTGTTTCAGCGCCGGACCTGGCTCAAGCGATCCGACGCCACATGGCGAGCTGTATCCGACACAAGAAAGGAAACTTCCCCGCAAGGTACATCAACGAGTTCTGCACATTCTCACTTCCCGCAGGTACGTATATTTTTAATACTATGTTGTATTTAATTTAGGTATGGCAGAAGCAGTAGAAATGAGAGTGTTGTGGAGTATGATTATCGTGGAAGTGAGTAACTCGAAATTTCTGTGCTTGCAGAGCGTCACATGAGGCAGTTTAAACTGTGCAACTTGTTTTAAAATTTGTCCACTTTGCCATCAACGGCCTTAAAAACAAACTGTCGTTTTAGCATGTAACAAAACGTTTGATATACATATTAAGTATTCTGAGCGCATAGACTGACAGTCAGCAGCACCATATCGTCAGGATACTGATATTATTAAGACAAACTCCATTAACATGAAAACCTATACGAGTGCTGCTGAAACCCTCTTTCAAATAAAGATTGAATAAATTGGGAGACTTGAAGCCTTATTCGTCTGAGAAGGCGGTTAGCCTATCTAAGGATATTTAAGTGATTTTTGTATCACTGTTGAAATACCAAGCCCAGCTCCGTCTGAAGTTCCACTTAACTGAGTTTCTTCTTTAAGATACGTAAGAGACCAGGTCAAATTTTTTTTATTTATTTATTAAGGTTTGCCAACAGGTAATACACATAGACTTAACTCTACTAACATCTTTTACAGGACTTACATATAGGTACACCCAATTACAGGCAAACACAACATGCAATTTGAGTTTTTAACGTAAATACGCTACACTAAGAAACACAATTTAAAATTTAGTTAACCTAAAGATTACAATTTGGATTTGAGTTTTAGTTTAGACAATATATTTTTAAATTCAAGAAAAGAGCAGTTAAACATATCGACATTTTCGTTGACAAATAAAGTGTTGTATTGTCTGCATATCCGATTAACGATATTATAGAAGCCGAAGTTAGTTCTAGAGTACTCAGTAGCAAAAGGTTTGTAGTTACACAAACGAGATCCAGAACGAGGAACAGTAAAGTTTATTTCAGCCAATATATGTGGCGTGTCCACAAGGCCTGTTACGATCTTATAGAGAAACAGCTGGTCGTTTATCCACCGCCTGTCCTCCAATGAAATCAGTTGGAAATGTCCTAACCTTTTATCGTAAGAGTTGAGGTCCAGTCTTTTGTCATGCACTGCAAGAAAAAAGAGAAAACGTTTTTGTACTCTTTCGATCCTATCGATGTGAATATGATAGTGAGGACTCCAAACACAGGAGCAGTATTCTAATACACTACGCACTAAAGCGTAATAAACTATTTTCAATGGAGTGGTACTTTTAAATTTTTTACAGTTACGCCAAACGAACCCTAGCATTCGAAGAGACTTTTTTATGATTTCGTCGATATGGTCATTGTATGAAAGCTTGCTGTTCAAAGTTACACCAAGGTCTCTGATTTTCGTGACTTCTTCTAGTTTGGAACCGTTAATTTGGTAGCTTGATTTGATTGGATACTTTTTTCTACAAAATGTAATAGCTTTGCATTTTTTACTATTAAGGGGGAGTTTATTTTTAACAGACCAAGCCAATATTCTATCGAGATCATTTTGCAATAGTTGTGAATCTAGAGAGCTGTTAATAATTTTGAAAAGTTTAAGGTCGTCTGCGAAAAGAGAGAATTTAGAATGGCGTATGACGGAAACTAAGTCGTTAATAAAAACTAAAAAAAAGTATTGGGCCCAAGTGGGAACCTTGAGGCACACCAGAACTAGCTGTGAAGAGCTCAGATTCATTGCCACAAACAACAACTTTTTGGGATCTGCCACTTAGATACGAAGCAAACCATTTCAAAAGACTGCCATGGACGCCTACGTTATATAGCTTGTTTATTAGCAAGTAGTGATCGACTTTATCAAAGGCTTTGCTTATGTCTGTATAGATTGCGTCTACTTGCAAACCTCTATCGAGTACAGAAGAAATTTGTGATGTATAATTGGCCAAATTTGTTGCAGTAGACATTTTGGAACGAAATCCATGTTGCTCGGGTATAAGTAATGGCTTTAAATGAGACGTCAGTACTGGACAAATGAGGGATTCAAATACCTTAGCTAGAGTTGACAAAAGAGAAATAGGCCTATACTCTGTGATGTCCATTGAATTTCCGCTTTTAGGAATGGGTATAATATTGGCACATTTCCATAAAGAAGGAAAGACTCCGGTCTGAAGGGAATAATTAAATATTGTGTGTAATGGGTGACTTAGAGCTTTGGCACAGTTGGAAATAAAAATTGGTGGTATACCATCTGGTCCGCATCCCTTACGGCAGTCCAGCTTCTTAAGCTTTTTTTCTATTTCTTGTTTGGAAAATTTAAGTCTCCCGATGACATTGTAAGACAAAAAATTGTTTCCGGGTAAGTGTAGGATATTATCAATAGGGCCGCTCATACAAGGATCAGAAGGTGAGAAAACAGACGCAAAATGATAAGCAAATTCGTTGCAAATGCTTGAGACAAGCCTAAAAAGCAAGCACAGATCCGTGATTTTCTTACCGGTGTTTGTCGCAAATATTTCAGCTTCCTTTTCGGAATTATAAGAAGTATTTCATTCTATAAAGCACAATGGTGTTTCCGATATGACCCCTTCGAGAATTTTTAAGCATACGTCTGTAAACCTACTAGAATAGTAGATCGCGATCCTTGGTTTTCTCAGTTGACTGCGATTTAAATTTCCCTATTACGTTGCTCCATTGGTGTAGCGTGAGAGTCGTTGGAATGGGCACTTTGAACGACATCTGGTGATGTGGTGTGTTTACAGAGATCGAGGAGCTACCAGCGGCGATCCAGGAGCAGCTGTTTGCAGAGCTGTTGGACCGGGAGGCGCAGAGCACGCTGGAGGGCGAGCCGCCGCTCATCAACTGGAGCCTGGAGCTGTGCGCGCGCCTGGGCAGCCGTCTGCACGCGCTGTGGAACCGCTCGGCCGGCGACTGCCTGCCCGACGCCGTGGCGCAGGTACCACTACCACTACCACTACCACTACCACTACCACTGGAGCCTGGAGCTGTGCGCGCGCCTGGGCAGTCGCCTGCACGCGCTGTGGAACCGCTCGGCCGGCGACTGCCTGCCCGACGCCGTGGCGCAGGTACCACTACCACTACCACTACCACTACCACTGGAGCCTGGAGCTGTGCGCGCGCCTGGGCAGTCGCCTGCACGCGCTGTGGAACCGCTCGGCCGGCGACTGCCTGCCCGACGCCGTGGCGCAGGTACCACTACCACTACCACTACCACTACCACTACCACTACCACTGGAGCCTGGAGCTGTGCGCGCGCCTGGGCAGTCGCCTGCACGCGCTGTGGAACCGCTCGGCCGGCGACTGCCTGCCCGACGCCGTGGCGCAGGTACCACTACCACTACCACTACCACTACCACTACCACTGGAGCCTGGAGCTGTGCGCGCGCCTGGGCAGCCGCCTGCACGCGCTGTGGAACCGCTCGGCCGGCGACTGCCTGCCCGACGCCGTGGCGCAGGTACCACTACCACTACCACTACCACTACCACTACCACTACCACTGGAGCTGTGCGCGCGCCTGGGCAGCCGCCTGCACGCGCTGTGGAACCGCTCGGCCGGCGACTGCCTGCCCGACGCCGTGGCGCAGGTACCACTACCACTACCACTACCACTACCACTACCACTGGAGCTGTGCGCGCGCCTGGGCAGCCGCCTGCACGCGCTGTGGAACCGCTCGGCCGGCGACTGCCTGCCCGACGCCGTGGCGCAGGTACCACTACCACTACCACTACCACTACCACTACCACTGGAGCTGTGCGCGCGCCTGGGCAGCCGCCTGCACGCGCTGTGGAACCGCTCGGCCGGCGACTGCCTGCCCGACGCCGTGGCGCAGGTACCACTACCACTACCACTACCACTACCACTACCACTACCACTGGAGCTGTGCGCGCGCCTGGGCAGCCGCCTGCACGCGCTGTGGAACCGCTCGGCCGGCGACTGCCTGCCCGACGCCGTGGCGCAGGTACCACTACCACTACCACTACCACTACCACTACCACTACCACTGGAGCTGTGCGCGCGCCTGGGCAGCCGCCTGCACGCGCTGTGGAACCGCTCGGCTGGCGACTGCCTGCCCGACGCCGTGGCGCAGGTACCACTACCACTACCACTACTGCTGCCCCGTACCAGGGGCTTCTCACAGGAACTGCTGTGTGCTAACCTGTGACTTGGAACAATTCCTATCAGCAAGATTGCTCGATTTTCCTAGCTTAAAGCTGCGGTCGAAAATCGAGCAATCCTATTGGTCAGACTTTTTCTAAGTTACAGGTTAGCTACCTACATAGCTCTGACCCACCCTTTACTGGAGTCAGTGCTCAAAATAAAATTGGAAGATTTCAGGTTGTTGCTCATTTTACTATTGACATTAGGACGAAAGGTCGGAGATATCTTTTCAACTTAGCCAATGGTTCTGACAGCTCTGAACTTATGTCAGTAATATATTTCCGAACTAAGGCAGCGGTTTGGAATAAGTACGGCGTATGCGAGAACGAACTGTAATAAGCGTATTTAAAAATCTTTCTGAATTTCTGGTCAATAATGAAACTGAATGGAATTTTACACCACTAAGTGCTCCTCACTTCGGCGATATTTGGGAGACCGGGGTAAAAAATAACGCATAATTACGTAAGCGTTTCTAACTTATGAAGAGCTCTGTAGTCTCTTCTCAAGTGAAAGCGTTATAAACTCCTGCCCACTTATGAATCCCACTCTTTATGAACCTCCATGAACACCTGTACACATTCTTGTAGGAGAATTTTTAGTTGGTGAATTAGAACCACTTGAATGATGTCACGTTTAGCTCTCTAAATCGCTGGCTAGATGTAATGATGGCAAAATGTACATATTGCAATGATCAATGATTATAAACCCAATACCTCCAGCGGAAGGCCCTATTCATGAGATTACAATATCGTAGGTAAGGAAAGCCTTAGCCAAAATGAAGAACAGGAAAAGCAATTCAAAAATCCAAAATGTCAGAAAGTTACTAAAACAATAGTATAACAGTAGGGCCAGACGAGATAACAGCAGAAGTATGTAAAAGGGCTAGGCCCACTGGAGAGGCCTGGCTTACATATTTTTTTAATGAAGTCATGACTAGTGAATGCAATCTCGTACGAGATTTCCGCCTAGCGAGATCTCGCGAGACTCAAAACCTAGTCTCGCGAGATCTCGCAATTTACGGGATCTCGCGAGATTGGGAGAATCGCAATTAAAACATATGCAAATGCTTGTTTTAAGAACTAGTAATTGACATGATATGTAATTAAATAGAAACTGCGTTGCTTAGTTATAAAAATAATGTAAGTTTTATTTTAAAAATCAATAGAGTACTTATTATTTTGTCTCTAACTCTAATAACATTTGTTTATGTGTATAATTATTATACCTACTGTATGTAGCTAATCAGTTCAAATTCTTACAATATTGGTAACAAAACAATAATTATCTATATTTAGTCTTTTGTAAATTATTACTTTAGTTTCAATAATTAAGAGTAATAGGAACATTACTTATGGTTTATGGTAAATAAAAACAACAAAACAAAAACATAACTTCACAAGTTCTTAAATAAATGTTGTGAGATCGTATTAATCAAATAAAAGAAGTTTAAAGTAGAAGTCAGATGAAGTTTTCAAGGTACGGAAAGGCAAGTTAGTTTGTCTGAAAATGGCTTCTCAAAAAACACAACATGTCGAGAGTATCATCTGACAGACGACTTCTGATTTTGCATGCCAAATACCCTGCTGCTGAAAAAGCTCGTTCTGCCTCAACACTTGTGGGAACCACAGTTGAGAGGCAGTTATGTACGAAGTTTAAAAGTTCCCCTCTTACTCCACCAGCTTCGTACAAATTCATTTCTTTTTTAATTAAAATGTCTAAAGTTTTTGTTGTAGAATTTGTTGAGCGAGCAGTTGGCTGTTTCAGTGCTTTCAGCGATTTTTGCAGCTTTTCATGAAGTGTGATATTTTTTTCCGCGGAGACGGCAGAAAGAGACATTGTAGTGTCTTCAATATCGAAGCCTTCATCGTCCTCTTGTGCAACCGGTGCAACAACATCGACATCCTGCGTCTGTGACTGTGAGTTATAATTGTACTGTGTTTTGCAGTGCAATCTTTCTATAAGTTTTTTAATTTCTTTACGGATAGTGGTCTTCGGGGAAATAATGAATGTTTCATCTTGCGCATACTCTTCCAAATCATTTTCGTATTGGGTAAAGTTCCTTAAATATAGCAATACTGATGTCAAACATGTGCGGCGCTCAGATATACGGATTCTTAAGGATTCGGCCAGCTTTTTTGCCAGTGGCGTCGACTGTTCTTCCAATTCGCGTATCACGAACCTCAAAGTAGTTTCAGCAGTAACTAGGTCAGAATCTCGGTGACATAAGACTTCAACGGCGAGTTTGACAGGCTCGAAAATTCGCTCTAAGTTCGTCAAAACTGTACACTCTTCTGCACTCAAAGAGTATTCTGAATCGGTATCAAGACCCAAGTCAATTAAAGCCTTACTTACACATAGTTTGACTTTATTGAATATCGATATCATGTCAGCAAGGCTGGACCACCGAGTCTTGCAATCAAGATGTAGCTGTAGGTCTTTGTCAAATTCTTGATTAATGTAAACTTGCAGGAGGTCGTTTTTTGTGGGTGAATTCTTAAAAAGTTTGACCAGCTTTCTGACTTTTTTTATGATACTTGCGTACTCAGTGTCCAAATCTACTTCATTTGTAGGAAAATAATAATAAAAAACATCATCTTCATCATCAGAGTTTGTTTCTGTTTCTTCTCCTGGCAAGTTCGGAATCTCATCTATTTCATCTTCAGCAGACACAGGCAAATCTTGTTTTTTGTATATGCAATCTATTATGGACAGTTGAATGCCGTGGGCGTAACAAAGCTGCTGTAGAGGACTAATCAAACGCCCTACCTTGGTCATTACAGAAGCTCCATCCGTCGTAATATGGACCACATCATCGTCGAGAGACAGGCCAAATTCCGATAGTCTTTTCTTCAAAAGGTCTACTGCAGTTTCTGCAGGCATGCTGCCGTATATTCTGATCAAGCCTAAATTCCAAAAGACAGCTTTATTGTTCTTACACGTATGTATATTTACGTTCATGTAACGTCTATTTTTAGACGAAGTCCACTCATCAAAAGTTGATGTAAATCGGTGGTTATCGTCCTTTAGCTCAGCAAGATCACGTTGAACTTTTAACTTTAAGGTCATTCCATAATTCATCACCATAAGTTTAATTGAATTAGGTAATTTGTATCCTGCAACACTAAAAAGGTCTCTCAGGTCTTGCGAGGTACAAAACACACGAAATGGTAAACCGTCTTTAGCAACCATCCTTGACACTTTCATCTCCTTTGAATTATCTTCACTATGAAAATGATCCGTAATTTTTCTCTTTTTTATTGATTTTGATGATGGGGCAGTCAAAGGCAAAGGTTGCTCTTGCTGAAGAGTATTTTCGGCTGGAGCTGGTTCGGAAGCCGAAGAGTTTGATGCTGATGGCCCGGGAGCACCATCGTTTGCCTGCATCTCAACCTCAACACTTTTTTTAGTATCTATCTGATGTATAGACTTCAAGTGTGTATGTAAGCCTTTTGTAGAATGGTCTTTAGTTTTCAAAATCTTCGCACACAGTTTGCACTTTGCAGTGAGTCCATCTTGATCGCGTAAACAATGTTTCCATACTTCTAAAGAACTTTTATATTCACTGTACACTTTTGACATGGTTGGTATGGTAGTTGTAATTGTAGTTGTAGTGTAATATTTCTGCGAAACTAATTAAAACACAAAACTGTCTCCAAAACAAATTATTTCGTTGCAATTGTAAACAAACGCACGCGCGCCGCCTTGCAAAATGAGCCGGACCTCGTCCCCCGCAAGCCCGCCTACCCCTCTTGTCCTGTGCCCGCGCCAGGCGCGGCCGCACGGCCGGCCAGGATTCAGTTCGCGCGCAGCCGCGCTATGAAATACACGTCGTCACGCTGCATTTGTCGATCTCGTTATCTCGCGAGATCTCGTACGAAATTTGACGAGATACAATCTCGTAAAATATGGCCGGGATCTCGCGAGATCGGGATCTCGGCGAGACGAGATTGCATTCCCTAGTCATGACAAATGATAAAGTCTCAGAAATGTGGAGGGTCAGCAACCTAGTGCCTTTCTATAAAAACTAAGGGGATGTAGCAGATTGTGGGAACTACCGAGGTATTAAACTAACATCTCATACATTAAAAATTTGGGAGATTATTCTTGCAAACCGGCTGAACACACCACGGCCACATTGGTTAGGAGTGGTTTTGACAAGGGTCAAAACCACTCCTAACCAATGTGGCTTCACCAGTGGAGTTGGAACGATGGATGCAATACACAGCGTGAAGATTCTTATGGAAAAATATAGATCGCTGAAGAAAGATTTACATCTCGTATTCATCGACCTAGAAAAAGCGTTTGATCGCGTTCCCCAACCTATGAACGGGTCGACTCTTAGACTATATAATACTAACGGGTCGACTATAAGCCCGCTATTGTTTAACCTCGTCGTAAACTACATCACGGAACATCTCCAAAACCAGCACCATGGAAATTGCTGTACGCTGATGATATAGTTCTTATTGCGGAAACTCAAACAGGAGTGCAGGAACAACTCAATGCATGGAAAGAGGCTTTAGAGAGACGGGGTCTTAGGGTTAACAGAGAGAAGACCGAATACATGTTGTGTGACCTGTCTGGAAATAAAACCCACTGCAACTCTTCTGTGATGATTGAAGGAACTTCTCTAAGAAAAGCGGAGCATTTTAAGTATCTCGGTTCGATCGTAGCTTCAAAAGACAGCACTGAAAAAGACATCCAGCACAGAATAACAACTGCCTGGCACAAATGGAGATCACTATCCGGTGTACTGTGCGACGCTAGAATGCCTAAAGGTCGAGTGTACAAGCAAGTAGTACGTCCAGCGCTGATGTACGGATCGGAATGTTGGCCAATGAGGAAGGTAGATGAGCAAAAAATGCACAGGGCCGGAGGAGTCATTATGAAATGAAATGATTTTATTTGCTATAGATATGGTAACATGTATGTTCAGCCCTGAAGTGACAGCCCTGAACATAAATTAGAAGATTTCAACAATTGACGTCAATACGTATCTGCCGCAGCATCATTACTCAGCATCACACAAACCTAGTAAGAAATAAACTATACAACGTTGCACTTTACACCGACGACACACTAAGATAATTTACATCTGTGATAATAGAGTTAACTCTGTATAAAAAGCATTGAAATATGGAAATAAATCAGATTTGTCAACACTACCACCGTGTTCACTCTTCTCCTCCCGCTTCACTCAACACCTCGGGAACGTCGGGAGTATCTCATGTGCTGCTGTAACCGCTGGCAGCTCGCACATTTTGGTCCTTCGAGCCGGATAGACAACGACCTTATCGACGTGATCATCTCACCAGCGGTCCGGGTCGGACAGGCCAACTGATCCAGGAGAAACTACAAGAGGACAATGGAGGGTCCCGCCTGCTACGCCGCCTACTATATGGGACTCCGCCAAAGGGTCCAATTTCTTCAAATTCACGGGACACCGCCAGAGGGTCCATTTTCTACAAATCCACGGGACGCCGCCAGAGGGTCCAAATTACGAGGGATGCCGCCACAGGGTCCTGCACTACTACTAATTACATGGGATGCCGCCAGAGGGTCCTGCTACTACTAAAAATTACATGGGATGCCGCCAGAGGGTCCTGCTACTACTAGAAATTACATGGGATGCCGCCAGAGGGTCCTGCTACTACTAGAAATTACAAGGGATGCCGCTAGAGGGTCCTGCTACTACTACATATTACATGGGATGCCGCCAGAGGGTCCTGCTACTACTACAACTACACGGGATGCCGTCGGAGGTTCCTGCTACTACTACAAATTGCATGGGATGCCGCCAGAGGGTCCTGCTACTACTACAAATTACATGGGATGCCGCCAGAGGGTCCTGCTACTACTAGAAATTACAAGGGATGCCGCCAGAGGGTCCTGCTACTACTACATATTACATGGGATGCCGCCAGAGGGTCCTGCTACTACTAAAATTACATGGGATGCCGCCAGAGGGTCTTGCTACTACTACATATTACATGGGATGCCGCCAGAGGGTCCTGCTACTACTAAAATTACATGGGATGCCGCCAGAGGGTCCTGCTACTACTACAACTACACGGGATGCCGTTGGAGGTTCCTGCTATTACTACAATACAAAGGCTCCATTAGAGGGTCCAGCTAATCCTACTACATAAAGCCTCTACCAGAAGGTCTACTTTGCCGCCTATTACTATATATTTTTACAAAAAATCTGTACAAAAGAATTAACAAAAACAACACGATGAGAAATGTAGAACAAGAGAAATGTAAAAAGTACTAAGTCGTCGAATTGAAAACTGCAACCAATACAAAATTACACCAAGTAACCATGCAAAGGAGGTCAAGACCAGCCAACGCAAACACGCCGACTCAGCATATAGAATATCAACAACACAGCTACACCGATTAGGCCGTTTCCTGTTTTACTTCTAGAGGCGCCAGAATGTTCAGCCATGAAGTGACAGCCCTGAACATAAATTAGAAGATTTCAACAATTGACGTCAATACGTATCTGCCGCAGCATCATTACTCAGCATCACACAAACCTAGTAAGAAATAAACTATACAACGTTGCACTTTACACCGACGACACACTAAGATAATTTACATCTGTGATAATAGAGTTAACTGTATAAAAAGCATTGAAATATGGAAATAAATCAGATTTGTCAACACTACCACCGTGTTCACTCTTCTCCTCCCGCTTCACTCAACACCTCGGGAACGTCGGGAGTATCTCATGTGCTGCTGTAACCGCTGGCAGCTCGCACAATGTAGATGAAGGGTATATTAGACCGGATTAGGAACGAGTTCATTAGAGGAACATTTAAAGTCGCAAAGATTGAGGAGAAGTTAAGGGAGCACCGCTTACGCTGATATGGACACGTTATGAGGCATAGTGAAGAACACATGACTAGGGTTGTAATGATGATAGAGGAGGGAAAGAAGGGCCGAGGCCGACCCGCAACCACCTGGAAGAGCACTGTTGACAAAGATATAAGAGCTATGGACGTGGACACAACGACAACACAAAACAGAACATTGTAGCGAAATCGTATAAGGAGGGCTGACCCCAAATGAAATGGGACCAAGCCAGGAGAAAGAAGAAGATGATTTAAGGAACCCAAAGCGCTATCTATTTAATTATAGAGCATAGTGTTAGGTGAGCCAACCTTACACATGGTACAATTGTTTAGATACTATTATTTATTATTATTGCGTAGTTCCTAGTGTGTTCCGTTGCTGCGTAAAGGTTTTCTTTTCCCAGTAATGGGAATCAGTTAAAGGATTTCAGACAGCAATAAATCGAATAAATATTTTCAATTTATTTGCTCGAAAAACATACTTACAAGGACGTAAACATTGCCCGTAAGTAGTTACTTACCGAACTAGTGCGGTAAGTAAAAAAAGTATAATACCAAGGAGTTTACTTTGATCATAAAATTATTTTGTAAAAATACTACAGTGGTGACTTTTTACTTGAGTGACGACTGCCTACCTACGAGTATATTTAAAATAAAATGGAGAGTACCAGGAGAACATAAATCGACAAGAGGCTGACAGTACCCATGGTTGGTTCCTTTACCAAGTGTATTACTTATACCTGTTGTTTAAAACCTTTTTTACTTTAGCCTTCAAGTTGTGCTTTAAGTTAATGTTGTTTTATTCTCTCAATAGATGTCACTACTGTACATCTGAAACGTGGTATCATTGTGTTTGACGGTTTATTCATAAGCTTTGCCCAGTAAATTTTGCGCATTCTCCAGCCAACCACCGAAGGCTGTAGTTTCATTTACCTAGATCACCTGATCATATTGGGATCTTGTTCATGGTCCTTCGGAGTCGGATCCAGTATAGACTCCAGTGAGTAAGTGCCTGCCGCCGTTTTTGCTGCTACGCACCAGGAGGGTGCGCACCGCCGTGACCTGACCAGGGTCACCAACGGGAGGCTGAGGAGCGGAGGGGCCGCTTCCAGTCGAGGAGCAGTGGGACGCGGAGGCAGCCGATCAGCGACGCCATCGTGGATGAGCGCGCACCTGCACGTGCAAGGCACGTAGCGGAAGTCCAAGTGGAGGAAGTAAACGTGGTTTGTGATATGCCAAACTGTGAGTACATTTGTGGTGTTAATTAATAAAGTGAAATTTAATTGAAGTCAAAATTTAACAAGATAACGTTCGGAGTTAATTAAGGACTAAGAAAATTTGGACAGTAGTTTAGGACTTAGAATAATTTAAAAAAAAGTGTTCAGACGGGGAACCTACGCCCGTTTTTGTTTTTTGTTCCTAAACACTTGTATTTTTTTGAGATTGTATTTTCCGAATTTTGACTTTATTTTATATTTTGAATTTTGAGAGTTTGAACTAAACACGGCGGCATTTGTTGAATTTTTTTGGTCTATATTTTTACATTTTGTTGAAATGGAAAATTTACGAAAAGTTCAACAAAGTTTGATAAATTCTCTTACAAGGTCTTACGAGAATTTTAAAAAGGCCCCAAAAGACCGTAAAGCAAAAGCTTCGTATCTCACCAATCGCATTGAAGATGCAAAAAAGGAATGGGTTGAAATAAAAAGTAATCATATAAAACTTAGCCCTTTGATTGAAGACAAAGATGACGCCTATTTCGAGGAATTTGAGGTGGTTCAAGAAGTATATTATGATTACCTAGGTGATATGATCGAAATTTTAAATGCTTTACCGTCTGCAAGTTCAAGTTCCCAAAATAAAAGTCCACCATCAGTTCAAGCAGGCAACAATAATCTAAAATTGCCCAAAATTACTATTAGCCCTTTCACAGGTAAATATTCAGAATGGACAAGTTTTAAAGACATGTATGTATCTTTGGTCCATAATAACGAAGGATTGGACGATGTGCAAAAGATGCATTACCTAAAGTCCCATCTTTCAGGTGAAGCTGAACAACTTTTAAGGCACATTCCAATCACTTCAGCGAATTATAAAGAATCCTGGTTGATTTTATTAAATCGGTATGACAACAAAAAATATCTAGCGAATTGTTTATTAAAGCGTTTTATGGACCATCCCAACATTTGCACTGAGTCTAGCACAAGTCTTAAAGAATTGCATGACACTACCGTTGACACTTTAAACGGATTAAAAAACTTAGGCGTGGATGTAAACTCTTGGGATGTAATAATCATATATATTATCTCCTCAAAATTAGATTCCGAATCGCGTAGACAATGGGAGTTAAACATTGGCTCATCTGACGAACTTCCAAATTTAAAACAAATGAAAGGTTTTTTGGAATCACGATTTCGGTCATTAGAATTTTTAGATAATACTTGTAAGAGTAAACAGAAACCCAGTTCGAATAATTTTAAACCTAGAGTCATGCATGCTAGACCCAGTGTCAAAACTGGGATAAAAAAATGTATATTCTGTGAAGGAACTAATCACAAGGTAGGCATGTGTAAGGGCTTTGCCAAAACAAGTTTAAACACACGGCGTGATTTTGTTCAAATGAATGGTCTGTGTTTTAATTGTCTGGGCCCTCATCACTCTGCAAACACATGCCGCGTCATAAGTAGATGTAATGTGTGCAAAAGTAAGCACCATTCATTGCTTCATCCGCCACAAGAACCCACCCCGGTGTTAAACACACCAGAAATTGCGGTAAGTGTTGCTGCCGCAACGGTTCCTCCTCAAGTTGGGGAATCGTCAGAAAAAAGAGAGACAGCTTCAAATGTTGTATCACATTTTTCAAAAGAAAATGTCTCACGTCAAATTTTATTGGCTACAGCTCTGATAGAAGTAAGGGCTAGGGACGGCAGCAATCTCATGATGAGAGCATTGATTGATCAAGGATCTCAGGCGTCCTTCATTACAGAAGCAGCTGTGCAGTTACTTGGATTACAAAAAAGGCCATCAAAAACGGTAATTTCAGGTCTAGGTGGGGATAAAAGTACTTCAGCCTCGAAGAACATAGTAACTATTAAAATACAATCACGTTTAGATTCCAGTTTTGAATTTCAAGTAAATGCTCATGTTATGAAAACAATCACAAGTCTTCTTCCTTCAGAGAAGTTGACTTATTATAGTTGGCCAGAATTGGCAACTATTAACCTGGCCGATCCAAAGTTTCACACTCCCAGTAAAATTGACATTTTGCTTGGCGCAGATGTTTACGGCCAAATTATTAGGGAAGGATTGATCAGAGGTCCTCAAGGATTGCCCATGGCACAAAATACGGTTTTCGGTTGGACGTTATCGGGTCCTACACATTTGAATAAAAATGATAATCATTCAAACATTCAAATGTGTCACCATAATGTATTGTGCATGCATCTAAGAATTGATGATAAAGAAATTTTATCAGAACGTAAACCGCTGCCTGTGCTGTCTAATAGACACACAGGTCAAATTTCTTTAACATCAGGTCATTTCACTATCGATGAACCATTAGTTGATGTTCCCGAACAAAGTTTTATACAGTCCACTTTCAGCAATTCAAATCGGTTTCAATTGACTAAGAAAATGGTTCAAGATTTGAGGCCTCGAAGGTTAAACGAGTATTTGGTGTTTCGCTCGCAAAATTTAACTAGGTAGATAAGTTGTGAACTTAAAACAAACGGCGACGTAGCTTTGGTAAAAAAAAAATACTTTGCTTCCGGCTTGTTGGCTAATAACACAGAAGCATACAGGTTTAAACCAAATCACTCGAGTTATAATTCTCAAATGTATTTGCTCCTTAACTAGTAAGCTGTTTCAAACCTTTGTATATAACTATTTGTATTATTTTACATTGCCATGATGTTTGTGCTAGTTTGCTTTTATATTTTTCTGTGTAACTATCTAGTCTACTAGTCCATCGTTACTTTGTATGTTCATGGTGGGCGGTAGATTTAAGAACGGACTGAAACGCCGTTCTTGGTGGGCGGAATGTTTAAAACCTTTTTTACTTTAGCCTTCAAGTTGTGCTTTAAGTTAATGTTGTTTTATTCTCTCAATAGATGTCACTACTGTACATCTGAAACGTGGTATCATTGTGTTTGACGGTTTATTCATAAGCTTTGCCCAATAAATTTTGCGCATTCTCCAGCCAACCACCGAAGGCTGTAGTTTCATTTACCTAGATCACCTGATCATATTGGGATCTTGTTCACCTGTTTTCTCACAAATGTATTGAAAAACGTCGTAAGATACACGTCCGTAAGGGTTATGACCAACTCGTGCCGATAGTAAACCCTCGACTTCGTCTCGGGCGTACAAAACGTCAACTCGTTTGTAATAACCCTACTTACGGAACTTGTATCTTAAACTACTATTGTGTTGGCAGGCGGCGTACGGCGTATTCGACCGTAACAACGCGTTACGGCGCGCCCTGTCCGACACGCTGTCCTCCTGCGCGCGCCTCTTCTACGAGCGGTGGCAGGCGTGGGAGCGGCTCGACGGGGGAGGGGGCGGGGCCGCGGGGGGCGGGGGGCTGCACTACCAGCTGTCGGAGGGGCAGCTGCGCGCCGAGTGGGGGCGCCTGCTGCACGCCGCCTGCACGCCCGGCACGCCGCTACACCAGGTGTGTACACACGGGGCGGGGGCTGCACTACCAGCTGTCGGAGGGGCAGCTGCGCGCCGAGTGGGGGCGCCTGCTGCACGCCGCCTGCACGCCCGGCACGCCGCTACACCAGGTGTGTACACACGGGGCGGGGGCTGCACTACCAGCTGTCGGAGGGGCAGCTGCGCGCCGAGTGGGGGCGCCTGCTGCACGCCGCCTGCACGCCCGGCACGCCGCTACACCAGGTGTGTACACACGGGGCGGGGGCTGCACTACCAGCTGTCGGAGGGGCAGCTGCGCGCCGAGTGGGGGCGCCTGCTGCACGCCGCCTGCACGCCCGGCACGCCGCTACACCAGGTGTGTACACACGGGGCGGGGGCTGCACTACCAGCTGTCGGAGGGGCAGCTGCGCGCCGAGTGGGGGCGCCTGCTGCACGCCGCCTGCACGCCCGGCACGCCGCTACACCAGGTGTGTACACACGGGGCGGGGGCTGCACTACCAGCTGTCGGAGGGGCAGCTGCGCGCCGAGTGGGGGCGCCTGCTGCACGCCGCCTGCACGCCCGGCACGCCGCTACACCAGGTGTGTACACACGGGGCGGGGGCTGCACTACCAGCTGTCGGAGGGGCAGCTGCGCGCCGAGTGGGGGCGCCTGCTGCACGCCGCCTGCACGCCCGGCACGCCGCTACACCAGGTGTGTACACACGGGGCGGGGGCTGCACTACCAGCTGTCGGAGGGGCAGCTGCGCGCCGAGTGGGGGCGCCTGCTGCACGCCCGGCACGCCGCTACACCAGGTGTGTACACACGGGGCAGGGGCTGCACTACCAGCTGTCGGAGGGGCAGCTGCGCGCCGAGTGGGGGCGCCTGCTGCACGCCGCCTGCACGCCCGGCACGCCGCTACACCAGGTGTGTACACACGGGGCGGGGGCTGCACTACCAGCTGTCGGAGGGGCAGCTGCGCGCCGAGTGGGGGCGCCTGCTGCACGCCGCCTGCACGCCCGGCACGCCGCTACACCAGGTGTGTACACACGCTGACTAGAGCGCCAGCAGGACACAGCTATGCGTGACACCAGGACGGAGCGATGCGTGTCTCTGTCGCTCCAATATCTTACGCATCGCTCCATCCTGCTACGGTAAATAATAAACTCGGCCTAGTCAAAATGACGAACTTCTGTATTGAAGCGTTAGGGTTGCTGTTGCTACGAGTACTCTGAATTTTTTATTTGAAAAGTATGATGTATACAGGATTTTGAGTAACTCTGCAAACTTTTCGGATATTTGCTTTACCCATGGTTGTTTAGTTTGGAGGGTTGTTCAGTTTAGAAAGTTGTTAAGTTTTTAAGTTGTTCAGTTTGTCAAGTGGTTCAATTTGCTAGATTGTAAAGCTTAGAAGGTTGTTCAGTTTGGTTGATTCTTTGTTTGAAAGGTTGTTTAGTTTCAAATCGTTCCGTTACAATAGTTGTACCGTTTTAAAAATTTGTTCAGTTTGTTAAGTTGTTCAGTTGGAAGATTATTCATTATTCAGTTTTCAAAATTATTTAATTTGAAAGGTTGTTCTGCTTGGATAGTTGTTCGGCTTGTAAGGTTGTTCAGTTTGAGAAGTTGTTCAGTTTGTGAAGTTGTTTACTTTGAGAAGTGTTTCAATTTGTAAAGTTTTTAAGTTTGAGAAGTTATTCAGTTTTTTAATTTGATCAGTTTGAAAAGTTATTAAATTTTGGAAGTTTTTTATAACACTAAACAACTTTTTAAAAGAAGTAACTATTAAAACTAATCAACTTCTCAAACTAAACAACTATTAAGATAGATAGATAAATGCTAAGACAGAACAACTTTTAAAATCTAAACAACTTTTCAAACTAAACAATATTTTAAACTGATCAATTTTTTTAAACTTAACAACCTCCCAAACTGAACAACTTTCCAAACTGAACAACCTTCCACATCGAACAACTTTTTAAACTGAACAACCTTCAATATTGAACAACCTTCCAAACTGAACAATATTCCAAGCAGAACAAGCCTTCCAAGCAGAACAAGCCTTTTAAACTGAACAACCTTCCCAATTGAACTACCTTCCAAGCTGAACAACAAAGTTAAGTTGAGTATATGCACCTATATGGATTTTCATAACAATCATAACCCACGACCACAGTAAATATATAGGGTGACTTTTAATTAGTTCTTGATAGAAAAAGGTATGAATGTACTCATGATACTGAACAACTTTCCCCAAGGAACACGGGTCGAAATACGAAAATCAAGTTTTGACCTCCCATAGAAACTGCATCAGCCGATAGCGCATTTTGTATGGGAGGTCAAATTTGGTTTTTCTTATTTCGACCTATGTTCCTTGGGAAAAGTTGTTCAGTTTCATGAGTACATGCATATCTTTTGCTATCAAGAACTAATTAAAAGTCACCCTATATATATAAGCTAAAGCAGTATGGAAACTCGGGGCATTTTTTGAAAAAATAACTATTCTGCGTCGGAGCGTCAGGGTTGTAACCCAGAATTTTTTAAATAAGTAAAGTAAAAGTACTTATGATGAACTCAAATATTGGGTGCTTCTATCAACTTTGTTCGTTTCAGCATGTTTTCGGACCGTAAAACTAAACAACTTTTCGTAAGAAGTCGAAATAATATTTGTTTATGTCCAATTGCCAATAGCATTAGAAACTGCGTCAGCCGATAGTGCGTTTTGTATGAGGGGGGCAATTTTTAAGGAAAGTTACACAAAAAAAGTTATGCATAAAATGTAAGTCAGAAGGTTAAATCACTTAGTCGCCTTTTATCACATAAGCTTAGATTAAGACACTTAGTCGCCTTTTAGCACCTAAGGGAAGGTCAAGTCACTTAGTCACCTTTATCACGCAAGGACAGATCGAAACACTTAGTCGCCTTTTACGACGCAAGGAATTTATTACACAAGGGCAGATTAAGACTCTTAGTCACCTTTTAGCACTCAAGAGAAGGGTAAATCACTTAGTCGCCTTTTATGACACAAGAGCAGACAAAGACACTTAGTCGCCTTTTATCGCACAAGGATAGGGACATACTTATAGGGACCCCTATATGTACCTATTTGTTTGTATAATGGTTTTGGAACCCACGACTGACTTCAGCGCGAAAACTGCTTATATTCCTGTAGCGGTGTGCGCATGTGTGAGTGCGCTAGTTTTGGACGTTTGTTAGGAGTTTCCATACTGCTTTAGCTTATATATTTACTGTGCCACGACTGACATTTTCTTGTAGATATGTGCGTCTGTGTGACTGCGCCATTTTTGGACGTTTGTTACCTATTTAGTTAGCATAAAACAAAGATTGAATAACATTGGTGCATCAAGTCTCCCTTGTGTTACTCCTCATTTCAATTACATAAAGCTGACCATTAGACAACACGTTGAACACGATTAACTTATTTGTTATAACTATATTTAACCATGTTAATTATCTCTATAGGCAGGTCTAGTGTTTAAGCGCATTTTCTCCCGTAGTAGTTATTATGAGACCATCTCAAAAGCCTTCGATAATTCCAAGATGAAGTTTATTTTATGTTACTTAGATCACAAAATAAAAAAATCGTAAGAAAAATAGATTACATACATACCCGTGGGTGTCGTAAGAGGCGACTAAGGGTGAACTGGAGGATGGGCATCAGGATCCTCTTTCGTAGCTTACATCTTACTTACTGCGGTCACCTACAACCGCGGGCCATGGTTCCAGCCGTAACGCTAACGAGCGAGGTGACTATGGTACTTCCCCTCCCCATTTTTCCAGCAAAAGCTAGAATTCTGGAGGGAGCTCCCTGTCCTGTAGTGGACCTATCATGGGATGTTGTTATGTGGAGTGAAACCACAACTAATCCAGTAGTATGTGTTTGTATTGGCAGCTGCACGTGTTTGCGCTGGCGCACGTGATGCGGCGCCCCATCATCGTGTACGGAGTCAACGTGGTCAACTCCTTCCGCGGGGAGGCGCTCGGCTTCGCGCGCTTCCAGGGTCAGTACTCTACCACATACCCTCCCCTCCCCTCCCCTACACACCATCACTACACACACAGTCCGTTGAACCACTCGGCCGCAACCATGGGTATACCACAAGTTGGGATTGCGTATTTGCGTACTTTAAAAAAAAAACTCACTCACTTTTTCCAAGGAGCAGGGGGACGCTTCGGGCTTCGTGGAGAGTCTAGAGACCTCTATTTTATTCCTTTATGATTGTGTAATAAAGATTTATTCATTAATTAAAAGTAAGGTGACCCAATCTATGTAATCCTAATTGATCAAAATCAAAATAATCAAAAAAATTTAATATGACTTCTGTCAACAGGGACAATTTGATAGGATGTCAGTATACCTAATTTTTTTTTTAATCTGACGAAAAGTTAATCGACTAGGTCTTATGTCTGGGAAAATTCGATTTCTCCGTTTTTTTAGCATTTCTTAAAAATAGTGCGTTTCAGAAATCCTACAGCCCCATCTGTTAGCGGGCTTTAATTAAGATTATACAGAGAAAAGCTCGGTCGCCCAGGTACTACATAGTTAAAAGAGCGCGTGGATTCTTCTTGTCGTTGATGTAATATAACTGGAGTTATAAAATGATATCAGAATATTCAAATATCCTACTAATATTATAAATGCGAAAGTTTGTAAGTATGGATGGATGGATGTTTGTTACTCTTTCACGTAAAAACTACTGAATAGATTTTAATGAAACTTGGCACACATATAGGTCAGGTCCTGGAATAGCACATAGGCTACTTTTTACCGCGGGAAAACACTTCATTCCCACGGGAAAACGCATTTAATGTTGGTGAAACCGCAGGCGGAAAGCTAGTATTTAAATAATAATTGATATTTGGTGTTAAATAGGAAATTCACGATAAAGTAAATTAAAATTCAAACAGGTAACGTTATCATCAATATTTTTGCTGATCACTTATGCAGTTCAATATTTTTGCAGAGCATCCATAAGTTATTCTCTGAAAGCGCACTTAAAAAGGTTAAACCTTGATTAAAACGACAGCAGTGTTGTTGCAGGACAGAGAGATGCGTAAGATATTGGAGTGACAGAGACACGTATCTTTCCGTCCTGTTCTCACGTATAGTTCTGTCCTGCTTTCAAATACAAATACAAAAATACAAATACAAAATAATTTATTTAAAAAGTCCGGCTAACAAATAAAACAATTTTTCTCTGATAACCACACTAGGCTAGGCCTGTGTCGTGGTTATCACGACCAATTGAGGAACATCGGGACTAAACAGGGCAACATAATTAAAATTACATTATTATAACTTAACTTTAAATACATTATACTACAAGAAAGATAAGTGCAGAAAAAAAATACAGAAACTAAAGCGACAATAATTTAGCTAACAGTAGACATTAGAAATTAGTGCATGGGTTTTGTATGGATTTGTGGATGGGTTTGTGAGTGCGTGTGTGTGTGTGTATGGGTGTGTAAATGTATTATTTAGTTTCGAAAGCGTCTCGTCTCTATTTTAAAGGGGTTAGCAGTTTCTCAGTTTCATTGTAAGTCAAGTTTATTAAAACTCGTTTTACTTTATTTTTAAATTCGTGTACCGTCAAGTGTCTCACATCATGTAATTTGAACATTTTATTGTATAATAAGGGTAACATAAAAGGGGGAAATCGGCAGGCGAAATTAGATTTTACTGTTTCCTGAGGTATTTTGAAAATTCGACGTTTTAACAAGGTATTATAGTTTTCCGAGTATTCTCATTAAACTGCTATTCTAGCAGTTATTCTTATTATTTCGATTGTAATGATTCTACATCACCTCCTTGATTAGGGCACAATCTGTATGAGGTAGTAAAGTGGCGAGAGTTGGCTTTGAGCCAGGAAAAATGGAAGGAGGAAAGGGAGGCCTTTGCCCTGCAGTGGGACATTGAGGGCTAATAATAATAATAAATAAATATTAAATATTTTGAGACAATAGGGAATATGCATGATTTTTTTTAATTTAAATTATTTATTCTGATTCATGTAATAAACAATTTAGTAAAACTATTTTTCGAATAACTATGAAATTAAAAAGGATATAAGCCATCAAAGATTTGTTTCTGTCTCTTTCTAGCAAAACGAAATTTAACACCGAGTTTATATGGCCGTAGTGGCATGTGACGTCACTCGCCATGTCGGATCTCTCTGTCTAATCGGCGCGTAATTAGCAGCTTTAAATGCTTATATCAGCCGTATTTATGAGCCGATTTAAATTTTAATTTCACTTCTTGTCATCTTGACTTCGGTATTTTCATATTTTGTTAATGAATGCAACAAAAAAAATTAATGCATATTCCCTATTCACACAAAGTCACCATGATCCCAAACTAGGCAAAGCCTGTACTATGGGTACCAGAGACTGATATACATACATACATAAATAGATAAATAACACCCAGACACAGAGCAAACACTCGTGTTTATCACACAAATGTTTGCCCTGGGCGGGGATCGAACCCGCGACCCACGGTTTGGAAGACAGGCTCACTACCAACCTCACAAACGGGCCAGTCTTCTTCTTCTTTTCGTATCAATGGCAAATGATTTTATAGTAACTTAGCCCAAAATGTGGCTACAGCAATAGCTCTTTGGTTGCCTTCAAAAACGTCCTCCTTGGTGCAAGAAACTGAGGAGGTAGGGCACGAAAGCAAGTGTGTCATGGATTGCAAAATGCCGCATTCACACTTGTCGTTGTCAGAGAAGCCCCACCTTTTCTTCAGTTCTCCGCACTTGCCAGCGCCCGATCGCAGTATATTAAGTGACTTCCATATGGGCCAGGGAAGATCATGTCCTGGTGGAAGTTTTTCGGCAATGGGGATATATAGGCTTTCAGGGGGGTACCTTTTTGACCACAGTTCTTTCCTAGCCTTTGATGGATCTGATTCGAGGGGTACGGTGTTTCTAATAAAACTGTGACGGCTTTGAGGCGTATGGGAGGTGGAGTATCTCCGTGTAGTGGGTGTCTGCTATCTAGTTCCTGTTTATGTTTTTCAATGGAGCAGGCCACCCGACGCCGAACGTCTGGAGGAGCTATCCCAGCAAAATAGTACAGACTGCTCAATGGCGTTGGCTTCAGGGTGCCCGTAACTATGCGACAGGTTTCGTTGAGAGCAGTATCCACATCCTTCGAGTGTGCCGATCGCGCCCACACTGGGCATGCGTGCTCGCCAGCCGAGTAACAGAGCGCCAGACAGCTTGTGCGAAGGACATGAGGTACTGCACCCCAACGAGTAGTTGTCAAGCGTCGAATGATGTTGTTCCGAGCGCTAACTTTATTTTTTAACTTTTTACAGTTTGCTTTAAAGGTTAGAGACCTATCCAAAGTAACACCCAGGTATTTTGGATGGTCATTATGTGCAATTTCCACCCCACGCCAAGTAATACGCAGTTTTTTATTACTGTCTCGGTTTCGGAGGTGGAATGCACAGGACTCAGACTTGCCTGGGTTAGGTCGCAATGAATTGGTCTCGTAGTATGTGTGTAGCTGATCAAGAGCAGCAGATAAATGGTGTTCTAGATCGGAAAAAGTTTTTGCTTGACAGGTGAGGGCAAGATTATCTGCATACAGGTACCGTGAGTTGTTTGGGTAAATAAATAAATAAATAAATTTTTTATTCAGATAATAACACCCTATTTACATGTGTTATACTTCTGCCAAACTGCAGAGCAGTTTGTTGGCAGAGGATACTCCCTTAAATTACCAGACGGGTAAATGTATTACGCACGGCAGCAAGTAAGTGGAAACAAAACCAGTATAAGCTGAACCAGCGTACTAAGCCACAAGTTTCTGAATCCGGAGATTAGTTCAAGGTCAGAGTGTTTCCACTGACGTACAGCCATTCGTACTAATAACGATACAATTCATGCGTCAGATCAATTAGTTATTAATGATATGTTGTGTTACGATGCAAAGATTAGGTACATTACATTTTCAATTTACTTTTAATTTCTTTTAATAAAAATCCTTTAGTTTTAGACTTGAACAAATTGAAAGTTTTACATTTTTCTTTTATTTCATACGGTATATTATTATATATTTTAGGGACCAAGTGCTTCCTACTTCTCTGTGCATAATAATTATCACCACACGCAGGCACCTCTAGCAATTTTTTACTAAGTTTCCTTGCCAGCATAGGGTGATTTACATAATTTTTAAATTCTTCTTTATTGAACTGCTCTAAAGCCAACAAAAACACCACCCTCTCATGAACCGGCAACATACGGCATTCCACGAACAATTCTTCGTAATCAGTTTTTTTACAGCGTTCTTTTGTTTTTTTATCTACTAAAATAAACCGTATCTGAATTGATTTGATCTTGTCTAAATAAGTTTTAAATGTCCTCCCATAGCTTGCCAGTCCATAAGAAAGGAGGGAGTCTACCAGCGCATAGTATAAAGTAAACAATGTAGCCCTATCTAATACAAATTTTAACTGGTGAAATTTTATAAGTACAGTTCTTAGTTTGTCACATAATTTGTTGATATGATTCTTCCAAGAAAAGTTGAAATCTGTTAATAAACCCAAATACCTATATTCTGACACAACTTCGATGCTTTTACATTGACAATTCTGCTGCACGCTGTGCAGGCACTCATATGTGTGGCCTATTATGTGTGGCGGACGTTTAACATGCCTGCTGTACGGGGATCGCACGTACATACATTTGGTCTTATTTATATTGATTACGATTCCATTGTCGTGTGCCCACTTTATGATGTTAGTAAAGTCCTCTTGGACTTTGTTTTCTATGACACTCAAATCTCTATCCGCATACAGTAGGCACGTGTCGTCCGCGTACATATATATGTTGCAGTTTCGAACTACATTGCACATACTATTGACATGCATGATAAATGCAATTGGACCGACCACGGAACCAGTGGGGACACCGCACGTGACGTGCGCAGGCGCGCCCCCGACGCCGTCAACGACAGTCTGCAGGGTTCTGTCCGTGAGGTACGCGCGAAGCCACCTATTCAACGGGCCCGCGATACCACACTCCTCCATAGCCTGATGCAGCTGGTGGTGCCCTAAAGTATCAAAAGCTTTCTTGAAGTCTATGTACACCACCACCACCTGCTGCCGCTGTCCCAGACTCTCGTTGACGTCGTCCGCGAACCGAGCCAGAGCCGTCGCCGTGCCCCGCCCACGTCGGAAACCATGTTGCGAATTAGTTAAAATGTTATTTTTTTCCAAAAAAGTACTTATCTGTTCAACTATATATTTTTCAACAATTTTATTGACTACAGAAAGGATCGCTATAGGCCTATAGTTAGAATAATCGCTATGAGATCCTTGTTTATATATTGGACAGGTTGGATAGGTTGGTCGTCTGTGTAAATGTTAAATAATATAGGTACCAGAACACTTCCCTGGGGCAAGCCGTTCTTCTGATTACGCCATCTGCTTTTTCCGTGATTCAGTAGGACCTGGAAGCGACGGTTCCGCAGCATTTCAGCCAACAAGGTGACAAATTGGTGGTCATTAGTGCGTGCAGCTACTTTTGTTAAGAGTCGCTTTACGTTGACTGTATCATATGCTGCGGTAAGGTCGACAAAGATAACTCCAGTTACCAAGCCTTGTTCGTAGCCTTCCTCTATGTGTTGCGTCAGATTGAATACCTGACTGCAGCATGATTTTCCGGGTCGAAAACTGGCCTGGTCTGGGTTGAGCTGTGGGTCAATAACTGATGTTAGCCGATTTAAAAGCAGTCGTTCAAGCAATTTATAGGTGTGGCACAATAAAGAAATAGGGCGGTAGCTTTTGGAGTCATCAGTGGGTTTTCCCGGCTTAAGCAGAGCTACTACTTTTGATTTCCTCCATTTTTTCGGGATTTTCGCAGTTTCAATGCAGGTGTTAAACATCTGCAGAAGCCAGGAAACATAATAATGGTTCTACATCAAAACCTCTTTGTAATAGTAAAATTCATTTTTTCCGTTATTTTGAGTCTTTTTAAAAACAAGTTTGTTACTCGCAGGTATCTACTTACCGCTACTCTGGGAGCCGGAGTTCTGCTCCAAGTCTCCCCTGTGCCTGGGCTACACGCGCGGACACTTCTCGGCGCTCGTGCCCATGGAGCCCTACAGTTACAGCCACCGAAGCGCCTACATCTGTGTGGACCGGTCAGTACAGTACAGTAGTAGTCAGTAGCACACTTCACATGGCACAGTTCTGCTCCAAGTCCCCCCTGTGCCCGGGACACACCTATATATATGTGGACCGGTTAGTATCGCAGTGTTTTCGTTTCACAGTATCGTTAATGGGATCTGAACCCAGAACTTTCGGATCGAATGCCGCACGCTCTAACCACTAGACCATCAAAGCTATTTTTCTAGGTTTATTAGAAAAAGTTACGTAAATTTAAAGCATCTAACTTTAAAGCATTTTCATTTGAACATTAAACTGAACAACTTTTCTAAAACATGAGAGTATTTAAAATAATTTTATTTTAACACTTCATGTCACTTCACTTCAAAATCGCAAAATTTCGCAATCACAGGCAGAATTCGAATCTCAGGCAGGATACGTCTTCTCTGTCTTTACAGGAGACGTCGACTAGGCTACCGAGCAGGAGCTTGATGTTGTGAATTTTGCAATTTTCTACTTTGTGAACGAGAATATTTTTTATCTCCCATACAAATTGGTCACTTACTTACGTAGTTTGCTTGTGTTACAGGGAAGGCAGTGCCGAGAGTGAAGATGTGACGTACCTGCCTCTTACTGACGCCGACGGGAAGCTGCTACCCGTACACTTCCTCACAGGGGACGAGGTAATTATCCTAGTTTAAGAATTTAAAGCAACATCTATCTCATTACTTACGAACAGTTTAGATCGGCGTTGAGTTTTTATTCATCATGACATCCCATGAAACGTTCACTACAGAACAGGGATGGAACTCCCTCCAAAATTACAGCTTTTGCTGAAACTGGCACAATGGGCCGCGGTTGTAGAAGACCGCAGAATATAATGTGATACGATACACAGAAGGATGCTGCTGCCTATCCTTTATTTCATTAACCCTTAAACAAGATACTTTGAACAAGATACTATAATTTGTTAGCCTCGACACATTCACGCAATACCTTTCCCTATCCTACTCCCACACAATACCTATCCGCACGCGAGCAAGCGGGAAGAAAACACCTTTGCTTCGTGTGGTGCAACGTTTGTCCACGGGGAGGCGTGACATTCACTTTCGTGATGACATTTTGCTCCGCTGAATGAAAGTTTTTATGATCCCGGATTACAATACTTTTCTGCCCAAAACTCAGTGAAAACTTTCGGAAAACTGATTACTCGCGAGTTATTTGTGTTGTGAGAAAAGTGAGAAGTTTATCAAGCCTCTAAAACCCAAGATTGAACAGCCATAAAAACCCCGTCTGACTGCCAGCCAACACGGCCCACGAAAAGAAAAGGATTTAAGGTTTGTGTTGCCTGCCTCTCCTATTACTTCTTTCCCCCTAAGGGGCTGAAATAAGGGATGACAGTTTGTATGAAAATCCTTTAGTTTTGACATGCGGTACTTGAAAATTTGGATTTAAGTTAATAATAAGAAACAAAGAAAAATGTGATTCAGCAATTTTGAGATATATTCACCCAAGGGGATGGAATAAGGGATGAAAGTTCGTATGAAAATCCTACAGTTTTGACAGAGGTGTTTGGAATTTGGATTTTAGCTAATAATAAGAATTTTTCATCAATTTTAAGATATCATCCCCCAAAGGGGTGAAATAAAGGATGAAGGTTCGTATGAAATCCAACGAAAAATTTGGATTTAGGCTAATAAAAAGATAGAAATAAACATGTGTTTCAGCAACTTTGAAAAATCATTTCCGAAGGGGATGAAAATAAGGGATGTACGTTAATAATAGGTCTTTACCTATGAAATTGCCGTTTTGTATGGCGAATTTTAGGTAAACTCAATTTTCAGTACTAACCTTTTTGTATTTTTCTCAGGAATTATAAATCCAATTTTTAATTTTTTTTTTAGCATTATTGGGAAGACATTAAGCTAACAGAAGCTTAAATTTAATTTTCGAATAATATTTTATTTATTTAACTTTATTCAGAACACCAACAGCATTTATACAAGGTATAGTAACTTAAGTAAAATCACAAGAAAGCTATTAATAGGTATTCGCATATAGAAACAAGAACAATAACATGAAAACATGAAGATTTGCCATTTTAGATTGGTAAAATCAATCAGATACAATACAAAGTATTTGTCTAATTATTTTGGTTCACTATAAGAAGTATGGCCGAAAAACTCTTTAGTAAAAAAAATTACTTCATTACGAGGTTTAGAAATGAACAGTTCTAGATCATCTTTTTGCTTAGAAATATCATTAAAAAGACTACTTGCTCGATGAAAGAATGCATTCCGACGATAATTATTGTTGGTTTGGGGGATTAATAATGGTTGGCTACGTCGGTTAGGCATTTTGCGTGGCACCCAGATGTTAATTTTACCCAATAATGCAGGACAGTTGATTTGCCCGCTAGCAATTTTAATTAAATACACGACATCCGAAATTTGTCTTCTTCTATCAAGAGGTAAAAAAAGAAATTTTTTACATCTAGTTTCATAACCGTGAATGTAGCATTTACTTTTAAATTGTAGGTATCTTAGAAATCTTTTCTATATTGATTTAAGACGTGAGACGTACTTATTGTATTGCGGATTCCAAACCACCGATGCATACTCCAGTATGTTGCGCACATACGCACAGAACAGTATCTTAATTGATTTGATAGATTTAAATGAAGAAGTGGACCTAATGATAAAGCCAAGACACTTTGATGCCTTTTTAGCTACATAATCAATATGTTTATCAAATAGTAATTTAGAATCTTGAATTATTCCCAGATCTTTTATAGTATTAACTTTAACACCTTATTACTAATAGCGTATCGGAATTCTATGGGTCTTGTTTTACGCGTGAACGACATTGAATAACATTTAGATACATTTAAATCTAGTTTATTTTTGACACAATATTGTTCAAAGTTAACCAGGTCTTTTTGCAAGAGTTCACAGTCTGCAATACTATTAATGGCCATGTAGATTTTTGTGTCATCAGCATATAGCAAACAGCTTGCATGTGTCAAATACGATGTTATGTCATTAATAAAGATTACGAATAATAATGGACCCAGTAAAGAGCCTTGAGGGACACCTGATGGGATAGGCATCCACGTGGATGTAAAACCGTTGACAACTACTGCTTGTGACCTGTTTGCGATGTAAGAGGAAAACCATCTATATAAATTACCGTGTATTCCAGCCTTAAGCAGTTTTTCCAATAGCAGCGAGTGATCTATTCGATCAAAAGCTTTACTAAAATCTGTAAATACAGCATCTACTTGCGCTCCTGAGTCCATTTGCGAAGAAACATAGTCATTGAAGACCAATAAGTTCGATACTGTTGACCTACGACTCAAAAACCCATGCTGTTCTGGTGTAAAGGACGAATATAATGCAGAATATACCTGGCGATAGACGATTCTTTCGAATATTTTAGCAAAGATACATAATTTGGATATGGGCCTATAATTTATCACCATTTTTGTGGATGGGAGTTACAAAAGCGGATTTCCATATACTGGGTACAATGCCTTCGATTAAGGACCTATTGAAAATTATGCATAAGGGTATAACTAAGCTATTTGCACATCTTCTTATGAAAACGGGTGGAATACTGTCGGGACCAGAACCTTTATTTAAGTTTGTAGTTTTAAGTTGTTTCTCAATTTCTTCAGGAGTTATTTCAATATCACCAATATTAACGCTGTCAGAATCAAGGTTTGGTAAACAGTGGTTATTGTTGGGATTGGGTTCAAGAAAGGTAGACTTGAGACTGAAAGTATTTCGCAAACAGGTCACAAACATGTTCACCTGTATCACCAGTTAAATCTTTATACTTCATAACAGATGGGAGCGCGTGGGAGGGCTTATTAAGTGCTTTTGTATATAGGGTGACTTTTAATTAGTTCTTGATAGAAAAAGGTATGAATGAACTCATGATACTGAACAACTTTCCCCAAGGAACATAGGTCGAAATACGAAAATCAAGTTTTGAACTTCCATAGAAACTGCATCAGCTGATAGCGCATTTTGTATGGGAGGTCAAATTTGGTTTTTCGTATTTCGACCTATGTTCCTTGGGAAAAGTTGTTCAGTACTATGAGTACATGTCTATCTTTTGCTATCAAGAACTAATTAAAAGTCATCCTATATGACCAGAAAAAATGGGGATCATCTACAACTGACGATTCAACCTTACCAATGTACGACTGATAGCATTCATCTTCTAGTTTTGTAGCACGTTCCCTTAGGAATGAGAAAGTTTCATAATCGTAAAGATTACCATACTTTTTAAACTTTTTTAAGAATTTTAGTTTTTCTCTTAGAACCTTCTTAAGAGAAGAGCTGTACCAAATGGGGAAACTGTCACAGTGAATTAGTTTATGGGGTATGTAATTGTCCCTCAGGTCTTGCAGCTTTTGATTAAAAACATGAGTACAGTCATCTACCGAGCCTTGTGATAAAACATCATACCAATTAGTGTGAGAAAGGCTTGAGTTAATCTCATCATAATTACCCATGTTGTAGTTATATACAATTCGTTTATTTTGAGATAAAAAACTAGGAATATCTAAAGATAATTCTATATACACTGACTTATGATGCAGGTCTTCGGCTACGAGTGGATGGGTACAGGGTTTTAATTCTATGTTATTGTTACACAGCACCAGGTCTAATATTCGGTCGTTGATATTTTTTAGGTAATTATATTGGCTAAAATTACATTCAGATATAACGTCCAAAAAAGTAATCTGACTCCGGTTAAAATCTCCTGTCGGTTCCAGTACTCCCTCAGATGTTGGGTACCAAGTAATGTTGGACATTAAAATCACCCAGAATTAGGTACAGGTCATTTGGTTTAGACAAAGTTAAGGCTAAGTTTGCTACAAAAGTTGTCTAATTGGGTATTCATTGACTTCCCTCCTTTCTGGTCACATACATAAACCGTACATAAATGAAGCGGAAACAAACCCGTTTTGGTGCGTAAAGTTATCAGAACCCAAATATCTTCTGCCGTTGAGCGCCATGTGGGCTGCTCGAATATTATCTGTAAAAAAATATAACAAATCCAATGATGAAATCGGACGACATTTAAGACGAACAATTTTAAAACCTTTAATTTTATATATCAAACTAAAAATAAAAACTTTATTTTATGCGTAAATCAATAACATTGAAGTCAACGTTCAAATATAAGTCAAATGAAAAAAATTGCATTAGAATTATAGGAATTATGATCTCATCAATCTGTAAGAAAATTTCGGCCAATTTCATAGGTAAAGACCTTATATGAAATTCCTATAGACCCAAAAACTGGCCAGCCGCCAGCTGCGAAGTGTATTAAACGCTCGCGAGTCTGACTCTCACTCGACCAGTTTTTATAATATGTTGTTATTTCTTTAAGAACTTCGCTTAAACTACTTTGCTATCCACGAGCGAAGCCGGGGGTGGCCGCTAGTTTATATTTTTTTAGTTTTTATTATTAGGTGATACATTTTTCTTAAAAACACATAATCTGTGAAGTTTTCAACGAGCTACCTGTGTCGGTTCAAAATATACAACTTTATACCTATTTAAAAACGAAAAATTTTTGATATTACGCCCCACTGTGCGTCTCTGTCGCGTCCTGCCGGGAAGCACCATTTCTTATATGTTACCTGTAAGTGTTTACTTGAATTGTGCCAAGTTTCATCCCAGCAGGTTTTGTGCAAAGGACCCCATACAAGCTCGGCCTTGGATCTCCTGCTATGGTGGTGACGTGACTTCGTACCTGCATGTAGTAAATATAAAGAAATTAAATTATTTTTAAGAATTTGTTAATGTACATTTTGTTTTTTATCAATTCCATTTGAGTTCCGAATCAAAATGGTAAAAACAGAACCCTTATGGTGCGACTTCGTCTTTCTGTATCTCAGCAACCACTCATGCTATCGACTTAAAATTTGGAATCGTTTTAGAATATGTTTGCTCAACTCTAATGCAAACACAAAAATTAAAAATATTGCTATCATATGAAAGGGCTCTGCTTGTACAAACTAAAAAATACCATTCCCCTCCTATCTCAGAATTTTGAAAACTGATGTACGGCATTATATTGTAATTTTTACTATGAAAATATAGGACTTTAAAGTTCATCCCATTTGTCACCCCTGCGAGTCTGGAATTATAAAAAACCCTGAGACACGTATAAATTAGTTTTCAGTCGTCAACCTTAATACAAAATTTATAGATTCTAACTTCGAAATTGACGGACTTTCATACAAACTTTGATCCCCTATTTCACCCCCTTGGGGTGGAATTTTGAAAAGTCCTTCGTTAATGGATGCGTACACGGTATAAGGTACCTGTTCGCGCCCAGCTCAAGTCCGCTACGCATGCTGGGCCCAATTTTTATCTAACTACTCAAAACCTAAAAAGTGAGCAAACGCCCAGTTGTGGACCTGAGCTGGGACGGAACAGGCTGCGATGACACAGCGCCTAAACCTACAAACTAAAGCACATAATAAAATATACAAATTAATATATAAGGTCCTAATGAAATAGTGAACATAATTTTAGTATGTTACTCAGATCATGAAACTGAACAACTTTTCCCAAGGAACATAGGTCGAAATACAAAAGTAAATTTTTGTCCTCCCATAGAAATGTAATTAATTAATTATGGGTCACTGGCCTGAAATAAATGATTTTATTATTATTATTATTATAGAAACTGCATCAGCTGGTTGCGCATTTTGTATGGGAATTCAAATTTCGTTTTTAGTATTTCGACCTATGTTCCTTTGGGAAAGTTGTTCAGTTTCATGGTGTAAGTAACCTGCTAAAATTATGTTCACTATTTCACTAGGACCTTATATTTTCCGAGCTCCTGCTCCAGAACCCCCAAGTGCTCCTGACGAGTCGCCACTGGAAATAGACCCAAAATTGGTAGATTAAAATATGGAATGTAAAGTTGCCTCCCGGTGGCTCATTTATCCCGCATCAAGGCCTGGCCTGCCGATACGATCAGGGTAAATGTCCAAATGCTAGTGCATCGACTTACAGTTCATGCGACAGCCCGGCGTTCCGATGTAGCATGCAGTGTTGTGTACCTAACGATCTTAAATGTATGTCAGTGTTGAGTGTTATACAATATACTCAAATATATGTGTGCCATGCTGAGGTCAACAACCCCTCCCGATAGCGGCTCGTTCCAGTGGCGATCTCGGCTTCATCTCGCAACCACGGTAGCGGCCGCACAGATACTCGTAACCTTCCACAAGGTATCGACTTGTCTATTGAACAGTTCTATCCGGTATTGTTCGGTTTTATTAATGGATGTAGCAACCATACACGACGTTCCCGCGTCACAAAATACAATGCGTATAGATAAAAGTCCAAATCAAAACACAAATATTTGCACGTTTGCACGCAGGCGAATACAAAGAAAGAAAGAAAGAAATAATATTTATTTAGCATGCAAAACAAAAACATAAGTGTAAACACATTAAAAAAACAGCTAAATAGGCCTCCAGCTCAGCACATGCCAAAGCCAAAGGCTAAGGCGCTGATTTTCAGCTGGAACCATTTTTAGAGTTCAGATGAACAAAAACATATGGATGGCTACATTATAATTTGTTAACACAAAACAAAATTATACTTACTTAATTATAAAATAAAAAACAAAAGACAATAACATAAAAACTAGAACTAATCAAATGTGTAATTTGCAAAGTACTGTGTTAGTAAAGAATTTGGAATTTGTTGTTGTGTGTCAGTAAATAAAAATTTAAAACGCTAAAAAAAGAGGATGTGTGAAAAGAGGGATTACGGAAACGCAAAATATATACTTAGGTGGAAATTGTATGTATACAAAACTAGTTGGGTGAAGAGTTAATCAGAGGATGGCAGAACCGCTGATTTGTAAATTTAGAACATATTGTTTAAATTTATTACTAAACGAACGAACTGATTTTAAATTTCGTAAAGGAGGTGGAATATCATTCCAGATTTTAGCGGCGGTATATTTAAAACTACCCTTGAAAGCAGCTGTTTTGTGAGGGGGAATAATTGCAAGTCGCGCAAGTCGGATACGGGAAGACCAAGTTATTTTCTCATATAGGTACAAAGGTTTAAGGTTTTTTATGGTGCCGAGCAAAAGTGTAGCAAAATGGACGTGTCTTCTGGAGGACATGTTTAGCAATTTAGCTTGATTTATAAAAGGTGATACATGACTTCTAGGTGGAATATTAAAACAGAATCTGGCACAAGCATTTTGTACACGTTGTATTAAGCCTTTAGAAGTAGCTAAAAGTCTAGGTCCGTATACTGTATCGGCATAATTAAATTTGGACAGAACTAATGAATCGGTAAGTTGTATTCGAAGAGAGGTATTTAGATAGCTACGAATCCTGTAGAGCACTTTTAAACGATAGAAGCAGTTACGTGCAACTTCCTGTATATGCTTCTCAAACCTAAGCTCTGGATCTATTATCAGACCCAAATTACGTGCGTCAAGGATGGAGCTGATTAGCATGTCCCTCAATCTTATGCGTGGATTCTGACGGTTTATTTTGCTTATCTGTTGTTTAGAGCCCATAACCATATATTTAGTTTTTGATGGATTTAGTGCTAAGCAATTAGTGTCTGACCAGCGAAGTATCCTATCAAGGTCTTCGTTAATTTTTTCGAACGTAGAGTTGACTTCATTAGGATGACAAGACAGGTAAAGCTGCAGGTCATCTGCGTATATATGAAATTTACAGTTTTTTATGCATCCAACTATGTCCGCACTGTACAAGATGAAAAGTAACGGCCCAAGGATAGAACCTTGAGGTACGCCTCTAGTGACCGCAGAAAGAGAAGAAGAAGATACAGAACCATTGCTATGATACACTTCTACATATTGATAACGACCAATGAGATAACTCTCAAACCACTTCACTGTAGCTGCGTCAAAACCGTAGTATGATAATTTAGATAGCAACAACGAAATATTAATGGTATCGAAAGCGCGAGAAAAGTCCAACAAGACGAGTATTGTACCTCGCCCTACGTCTTGAGACTCTAAGATATTACTGGTCACGTCTGATAAAGCAGTAGCGGTACTCCTATTTTTACGGAACCCAGACTGAACTTGAGGGAGAATATTGTTACTCTCTAAATAATCCACAAGCTGTAGGTACACTACCCTCTCCATGACCTTCGATAAGCAAGGCAAAATGCTAATAGGTCGGAGATCTTTAAAAGTTGAAGGATTTGTTACCTTCGGAAGGGGCTTGACAATTGCAGTTTTCCACGGCTGAGGGTAGGTGCAAGAGATTATGGATCTATTTATTATTGAAGTTATAGCCTCCAGTGAACTAGGTAAAATAAGCAAGATCATGTCTAATGAAATTAAGTCAACACCAAGTGCATTTGAATTTAAGGAATAGATTATAGCAGAAACGTCCTTTTCACTGACACATTTAAGGTAAAAGATGTTGAACCGTATCTGTTGAACTCAAAGTAAGTTAGATCTGAAATATTGACTTGATTAGAACCGGGTAAATCCAAAAAAATGTCATTTAATTCATCAGCAGAGCAGAGGTGAACAGGAATATCTTTGTCTGGTTTAGGAGGAAGTGCATTTAATTTGAGATTTTTCCACATGGTTTTAGGTTGATTATAGTGTCGATTAATATAGTGTCGAAAATAGGCAGACTTCTCGTTATGAAAGGTGGTTATAACTAGGTTTTTTAATTGTTTATAATAATCAATATGCGAATCATTTCCCGACAGTAGACAACGTTTGTGTGCCTGGTTCCGTAAATTCATCATAAACTGAACATTATCAGTTATCCAGGGGTACGAATGATGCTTAACAAGCAAAGACTTTCTAGGTGCATGAATATCAAACAAAGTAGTTATAAAGTTATTTAGACATAGGACCATATCATCCACATTATACAAATTTTTTATACTATACCAAGGAATCAAGTTTACGTCACAATTGAAATAACTGGGGTTGATGTTCTTCAATGGTCTAAAAGTTATAAATTTGGGAGGAATCTTAGGTTTTTAAAATTTAATTCGCAAACGACGAAAGCATGATTAGATAGCTTACTACCTATTACATCAGTAAAAACATTACGAACCTGAGCATCAGTACAAACTACGTCGAGTAGTGTTTTACTATGGTCTTTTATTACTTTTTTTTATTTAATTAACTACCTGGGTTAGATTGAAAAAAATAATGAAGTCTATAAATTGAGGATAATTAGTATTACTTGTATCGAATAAATTAATGTTGAAATCGCCAAGGAGAATCAATTTATCAAAGTAACCTATTGCGTTAACAGAATCCAATAAAGCATTTAAAAAAGTATCGGCGTTGAGCCAGGGGGGTCGATACGCTGTGCCTAGTACAATTTTGTTACCATTTATATTTAGCGTCAGCCATAATTGTTCTACGGGCGAGCACACAGGAAACTCACAATACTTAACTCTCAAGCCTTTCCTAATATAAAACGCGACTCCTCCGCCGCGACCACCTCGCACAGCAGAGGGCCTTGGAACGCTACGGAGAGTGTAACCAGGAAAGTTAGGGGCTTTACCCTCCTCACCAGGCCGTAACCACGTCTCATTAATAGCTAACATGTCTACAGAGTGATGCATCACTGCCAAAAGAAGCTCATCATGATTCTTACCCAAAGATCCCGGGTTGTAAAGTCCAACTTTGAAAAAAGATTTTATAGCCATTTAGGTAAGAAAAGGGTAAAGGCAAGAAAAATAAAAATTGCATGTAGTGTGAGGAGGGATGTAGAGTGGTGACAGTGACTATGACAGTTACCGTTATAAGTAATAATACAGTATACATTTTTGCTCAAAAATACATAACGACACAAATATGTGGATGTATAAAATTTCACAAATCCAAAAATATTATACATTAAAATATCAGAACAGGCAAATATTTTCGGCGTGACGGAAAAAATATCATAAAATATATGCAAACAGTCAAAAGTATTTGCAAACATAATGAATAAACTGTTAAAACAACAAAACACAAAGGACAAAGGACTTAATAATTTTAAGATCATCATATAACTGTATTCTTTGCAAATAAATGATTCTTATTCTTAATCACTCGCGGCGAACACGTACTTCGCAACCAGACAGGAACTTGGCTTTATTTATTTATAATAAAGGAAACATTCCGAACCACGAGGTCGTCCCGATGCGACACGGCAATCAAAATGGCGGCCGCTCCGATTATCTGTTTTGAGCGACTGTCCTACTAAATAACTAGCGATCCGGCTCGCCTGTTTATTCCTATCGCCGCCCGCGCGACTTCGATGCCTCGAGTCCTTTTTCTACACCGATGTAAACAAGACTTTTATAGCTACCTAGTTCCAGCGGTTTGGGCTTAGCGTTGATTTATTAGCAGTTTATCCTTTTTAATAGATGTTCCAAAGCGCTTTTTGCGATTGTGTGGAATATCAACCAAGTGTGGGGGATATCTTCGGTGCGTCTGGACTTCCAATGGCAGAAGGGGGAGGGGGTACTTTGAACCTGGTCTTTATTCAGACAAAGTCCATAGAAATTCGTATAGAATTGCCGTATAGACGTGCAATAAAGAGTTGATCATAAGCCAGGGGGCAGTGAAACAGCGGATTGCTTGTGTGTTGCAGATGGGCTCGGCGGAGGCGCTGGTGCGGCGCTGGACGTGCGCGGTGGGCACGCGGGGCGGCGTGCTGGCGGCGCGGCAGCAGCTGCACGCGCGCCCGCTGCTCGTCGCGCAGCTGCTGGAGGAGTGGCTCAACCACTACCGCCGCCTCGCGTGAGTATACATACAGTACACACCACACGCCCCGTACAGTACATACAGTACAGCTGCACGCGCGCCCGCTGCTCGTCGCGCAGCTGCTGGAGGAGTGGCTCAACCACTACCGCCGCCTCGCGTGAGTATACATACAGTACACACCACACGCCCCGTACAGTACATACAGTACAGCTGCACGCGCGCCCGCTGCTCGTCGCGCAGCTGCTGGAGGAGTGGCTCAACCACTACCGCCGCCTCGCGTGAGTATACATACAGTACACACCACACACCACACGCCCCGTACAGTACATACAGTACAGCTGCACGCGCGCCCGCTGCTCGTCGCGCAGCTGCTGGAGGAGTGGCTCAACCACTACCGCCGCCTCGCGTGAGTATACATACAGTACACACCACACACCACACGCCCCGTACAGTACATACAGTACAGCTGCACGCGCGCCCGCTGCTCGTCGCGCAGCTGCTGGAGGAGTGGCTCAACCACTACCGCCGCCTCGCGTGAGTATACATACAGTACACACCACACACCACACGCCCCGTACAGTACATACAGTACAGCTGCACGCGCGCCCGCTGCTCGTCGCGCAGCTGCTGGAGGAGTGGCTCAACCACTACCGCCGCCTCGCGTGAGTATACATACAGTACACACCACACACCACACGCCCCGTACAGTACATACAGTACAGCTGCACGCGCGCCCGCTGCTCGTCGCGCAGCTGCTGGAGGAGTGGCTCAACCACTACCGCCGCCTCGCGTGAGTATACATACAGTACACACCACACGCCCCGTACAGTACATACAGTACAGCTGCACGCGCGCCCGCTGCTCGTCGCGCAGCTGCTGGAGGAGTGGCTCAACCACTACCGCCGCCTCGCGTGAGTATACATACAGTACACACCACACGCCCCGTACAGTACATACAGTACAGCTGCACGCGCGCCCGCTGCTCGTCGCGCAGCTGCTGGAGGAGTGGCTCAACCACTACCGCCGCCTCGCGTGAGTATACATACAGTACACACCACACACCACACGCCCCGTACAGTACATACAGTACAGCTGCACGCGCGCCCGCTGCTCGTCGCGCAGCTGCTGGAGGAGTGGCTCAACCACTACCGCCGCCTCGCGTCAGTATACATACAGTACACACCACACACCACACGCCCCGTACAGTACATACAGTACAGCTGCACGCGCGCCCGCTGCTCGTCGCGCAGCTGCTGGAGGAGTGGCTCAACCACTACCGCCGCCTCGCGTGAGTATACATACAGTACACACCACACACCACACGCCCCGTACAGTACATACAGTACAGCTGCACGCGCGCCCGCTGCTCGTCGCGCAGCTGCTGGAGGAGTGGCTCAACCACTACCGCCGCCTCGCGTGAGTATACATACAGTACACACCACACACCACACGCCCCGTACAGTACATACAGTACAGCTGCACGCGCGCCCGCTGCTCGTCGCGCAGCTGCTGGAGGAGTGGCTCAACCACTACCGCCGCCTCGCGTGAGTATACATACAGTACACACCACACACCACACGCCCCGTACAGTACATACAGTACAGCTGCACGCGCGCCCGCTGCTCGTCGCGCAGCTGCTGGAGGAGTGGCTCAACCACTACCGCCGCCTCGCGTGAGTATACATACAGTACACACCACACACCACACGCCCCGTACAGTACATACAGTACAGCTGCACGCGCGCCCGCTGCTCGTCGCGCAGCTGCTGGAGGAGTGGCTCAACCACTACCGCCGCCTCGCGTGAGTATACATACAGTACACACCACACGCCCCGTACAGTACATACAGTACAGCTGCACGCGCGCCCGCTGCTCGTCGCGCAGCTGCTGGAGGAGTGGCTCAACCACTACCGCCGCCTCGCGTGAGTATACATACAGTACACACCACACGCCCCGTACAGTACATACAGTACAGCTGCACGCGCGCCCGCTGCTCGTCGCGCAGCTGCTGGAGGAGTGGCTCAACCACTACCGCCGCCTCGCGTGAGTATACATACAGTACACACCACACACCACACGCCCCGTACAGTACATACAGTACAGCTGCACGCGCGCCCGCTGCTCGTCGCGCAGCTGCTGGAGGAGTGGCTCAACCACTACCGCCGCCTCGCGTGAGTATACATACAGTACACACCACACACCACACGCCCCGTACAGTACATACAGTACAGCTGCACGCGCGCCCGCTGCTCGTCGCGCAGCTGCTGGAGGAGTGGCTCAACCACTACCGCCGCCTCGCGTGAGTATACATACAGTACACACCACACACCACACGCCCCGTACAGTACATACAGTACAGCTGCACGCGCGCCCGCTGCTCGTCGCGCAGCTGCTGGAGGAGTGGCTCAACCACTACCGCCGCCTCGCGTGAGTATACATACAGTACACACCACACACCACACGCCCCGTACAGTACATACAGTACAGCTGCACGCGCGCCCGCTGCTCGTCGCGCAGCTGCTGGAGGAGTGGCTCAACCACTACCGCCGCCTCGCGTGAGTATACATACAGTACACACCACACACCACACGCCCCGTACAGTACATACAGTACAGCTGCACGCGCGCCCGCTGCTCGTCGCGCAGCTGCTGGAGGAGTGGCTCAACCACTACCGCCGCCTCGCGTGAGTATACATACAGTACACACCACACACCACACGCCCCGTACAGTACATACAGTACAGCTGCACGCGCGCCCGCTGCTCGTCGCGCAGCTGCTGGAGGAGTGGCTCAACCACTACCGCCGCCTCGCGTGAGTATACATACAGTACACACCACACACCACACGCCCCGTACAGTACATACAGTACAGCTGCACGCGCGCCCGCTGCTCGTCGCGCAGCTGCTGGAGGAGTGGCTCAACCACTACCGCCGCCTCGCGTGAGTATACATACAGTACACACCACACGCCCCGTACAGTACATACAGTACAGCTGCACGCGCGCCCGCTGCTCGTCGCGCAGCTGCTGGAGGAGTGGCTCAACCACTACCGCCGCCTCGCGTGAGTATACATACAGTACACACCACACGCCCCGTACAGTACATACAGTACAGCTGCACGCGCGCCCGCTGCTCGTCGCGCAGCTGCTGGAGGAGTGGCTCAACCACTACCGCCGCCTCGCGTGAGTATACATACAGTACACACCACACACCACACGCCCCGTACAGTACATACAGTACAGCTGCACGCGCGCCCGCTGCTCGTCGCGCAGCTGCTGGAGGAGTGGCTCAACCACTACCGCCGCCTCGCGTGAGTATACATACAGTACACACCACACACCACACGCCCCGTACAGTACATACAGTACAGCTGCACGCGCGCCCGCTGCTCGTCGCGCAGCTGCTGGAGGAGTGGCTCAACCACTACCGCCGCCTCGCGTGAGTATACATACAGTACACACCACACACCACACGCCCCGTACAGTACATACAGTACAGCTGCACGCGCGCCCGCTGCTCGTCGCGCAGCTGCTGGAGGAGTGGCTCAACCACTACCGCCGCCTCGCGTGAGTATACATACAGTACACACCACACACCACACGCCCCGTACAGTACATACAGTACAGCTGCACGCGCGCCCGCTGCTCGTCGCGCAGCTGCTGGAGGAGTGGCTCAACCACTACCGCCGCCTCGCGTGAGTATACATACAGTACACACCACACACCACACGCCCCGTACAGTACATACAGTACAGCTGCACGCGCGCCCGCTGCTCGTCGCGCAGCTGCTGGAGGAGTGGCTCAACCACTACCGCCGCCTCGCGTGAGTATACATACAGTACACACCACACACCACACGCCCCGTACAGTACATACAGTACAGCTGCACGCGCGCCCGCTGCTCGTCGCGCAGCTGCTGGAGGAGTGGCTCAACCACTACCGCCGCCTCGCGTGAGTATACATACAGTACACACCACACGCCCCGTACAGTACATACAGTACAGCTGCACGCGCGCCCGCTGCTCGTCGCGCAGCTGCTGGAGGAGTGGCTCAACCACTACCGCCGCCTCGCGTGAGTATACATACAGTACACACCACACACCACACGCCCCGTACAGTACATACAGTACAGCTGCACGCGCGCCCGCTGCTCGTCGCGCAGCTGCTGGAGGAGTGGCTCAACCACTACCGCCGCCTCGCGTGAGTATACATACAGTACACACCACACACCACACGCCCCGTACAGTACATACAGTACAGCTGCACGCGCGCCCGCTGCTCGTCGCGCAGCTGCTGGAGGAGTGGCTCAACCACTACCGCCGCCTCGCGTGAGTATACATACAGTACACACCACACACCACACGCCCCGTACAGTACATACAGTACAGCTGCACGCGCGCCCGCTGCTCGTCGCGCAGCTGCTGGAGGAGTGGCTCAACCACTACCGCCGCCTCGCGTGAGTATACATACAGTACACACCACACACCACACGCCCCGTACAGTACATACAGTACAGCTGCACGCGCGCCCGCTGCTCGTCGCGCAGCTGCTGGAGGAGTGGCTCAACCACTACCGCCGCCTCGCGTGAGTATACATACAGTACACACCACACACCACACGCCCCGTACAGTACATACAGTACAGCTGCACGCGCGCCCGCTGCTCGTCGCGCAGCTGCTGGAGGAGTGGCTCAACCACTACCGCCGCCTCGCGTGAGTATACATACAGTACACACCACACACCACACGCCCCGTACAGTACATACAGTACAGCTGCACGCGCGCCCGCTGCTCGTCGCGCAGCTGCTGGAGGAGTGGCTCAACCACTACCGCCGCCTCGCGTGAGTATACATACAGTACACACCACACACCACACGCCCCGTACAGTACATACAGTACAGCTGCACGCGCGCCCGCTGCTCGTCGCGCAGCTGCTGGAGGAGTGGCTCAACCACTACCGCCGCCTCGCGTGAGTATACATACAGTACACACCACACACCACACGCCCCGTACAGTACATACAGTACAGCTGCACGCGCGCCCGCTGCTCGTCGCGCAGCTGCTGGAGGAGTGGCTCAACCACTACCGCCGCCTCGCGTGAGTATACATACAGTACACACCACACACCACACGCCCCGTACAGTACATACAGTACAGCTGCACGCGCGCCCGCTGCTCGTCGCGCAGCTGCTGGAGGAGTGGCTCAACCACTACCGCCGCCTCGCGTGAGTATACATACAGTACACACCACACACCACACGCCCCGTACAGTACATACAGTACAGCTGCACGCGCGCCCGCTGCTCGTCGCGCAGCTGCTGGAGGAGTGGCTCAACCACTACCGCCGCCTCGCGTGAGTATACATACAGTACACACCACACACCACACGCCCCGTACAGTACATACAGTACAGCTGCACGCGCGCCCGCTGCTCGTCGCGCAGCTGCTGGAGGAGTGGCTCAACCACTACCGCCGCCTCGCGTGAGTATACATACAGTACACACCACACACCACACGCCCCGTACAGTACATACAGTACAGCTGCACGCGCGCCCGCTGCTCGTCGCGCAGCTGCTGGAGGAGTGGCTCAACCACTACCGCCGCCTCGCGTGAGTATACATACAGTACACACCACACGCCCCGTACAGTACATACAGTACAGCTGCACGCGCGCCCGCTGCTCGTCGCGCAGCTGCTGGAGGAGTGGCTCAACCACTACCGCCGCCTCGCGTGAGTATACATACAGTACACACCACACGCCCCGTACAGTACATACAGTACAGCTGCACGCGCGCCCGCTGCTCGTCGCGCAGCTGCTGGAGGAGTGGCTCAACCACTACCGCCGCCTCGCGTGAGTATACATACAGTACACACCACACGCCCCGTACAGTACATACAGTACAGCTGCACGCGCGCCCGCTGCTCGTCGCGCAGCTGCTGGAGGAGTGGCTCAACCACTACCGCCGCCTCGCGTGAGTATACATACAGTACACACCACACGCCCCGTACAGTACATACAGTACAGCTGCACGCGCGCCCGCTGCTCGTCGCGCAGCTGCTGGAGGAGTGGCTCAACCACTACCGCCGCCTCGCGTGAGTATACATACAGTACACACCACACGCCCCGTACAGTACATACAGTACAGCTGCACGCGCGCCCGCTGCTCGTCGCGCAGCTGCTGGAGGAGTGGCTCAACCACTACCGCCGCCTCGCGTGAGTATACATACAGTACACACCACACGCCCCGTACAGTACATACAGTACAGCTGCACGCGCGCCCGCTGCTCGTCGCGCAGCTGCTGGAGGAGTGGCTCAACCACTACCGCCGCCTCGCGTGAGTATACATACAGTACACACCACACACCACACGCCCCGTACAGTACATACAGTACAGCTGCACGCGCGCCCGCTGCTCGTCGCGCAGCTGCTGGAGGAGTGGCTCAACCACTACCGCCGCCTCGCGTGAGTATACATACAGTACACACCACACACCACACGCCCCGTACAGTACATACAGTACAGCTGCACGCGCGCCCGCTGCTCGTCGCGCAGCTGCTGGAGGAGTGGCTCAACCACTACCGCCGCCTCGCGTGAGTATACATACAGTACACACCACACACCACACGCCCCGTACAGTACATACAGTACAGCTGCACGCGCGCCCGCTGCTCGTCGCGCAGCTGCTGGAGGAGTGGCTCAACCACTACCGCCGCCTCGCGTGAGTATACATACAGTACACACCACACGCCCCGTACAGTACATACAGTACAGCTGCACGCGCGCCCGCTGCTCGTCGCGCAGCTGCTGGAGGAGTGGCTCAACCACTACCGCCGCCTCGCGTGAGTATACATACAGTACACACCACACACCACACGCCCCGTACAGTACATACAGTACAGCTGCACGCGCGCCCGCTGCTCGTCGCGCAGCTGCTGGAGGAGTGGCTCAACCACTACCGCCGCCTCGCGTGAGTATACATACAGTACACACCACACACCACACGCCCCGTACAGTACATACAGTACAGCTGCACGCGCGCCCGCTGCTCGTCGCGCAGCTGCTGGAGGAGTGGCTCAACCACTACCGCCGCCTCGCGTGAGTATACATACAGTACACACCACACACCACACGCCCCGTACAGTACATACAGTACAGCTGCACGCGCGCCCGCTGCTCGTCGCGCAGCTGCTGGAGGAGTGGCTCAACCACTACCGCCGCCTCGCGTGAGTATACATACAGTACACACCACACACCACACGCCCCGTACAGTACATACAGTACAGCTGCACGCGCGCCCGCTGCTCGTCGCGCAGCTGCTGGAGGAGTGGCTCAACCACTACCGCCGCCTCGCGTGAGTATACATACAGTACACACCACACGCCCCGTACAGTACATACAGTACAGCTGCACGCGCGCCCGCTGCTCGTCGCGCAGCTGCTGGAGGAGTGGCTCAACCACTACCGCCGCCTCGCGTGAGTATACATACAGTACACACCACACACCACACGCCCCGTACAGTACATACAGTACAGCTGCACGCGCGCCCGCTGCTCGTCGCGCAGCTGCTGGAGGAGTGGCTCAACCACTACCGCCGCCTCGCGTGAGTATACATACAGTACACACCACACACCACACGCCCCGTACAGTACATACAGTACAGCTGCACGCGCGCCCGCTGCTCGTCGCGCAGCTGCTGGAGGAGTGGCTCAACCACTACCGCCGCCTCGCGTGAGTATACATACAGTACACACCACACACCACACGCCCCGTACAGTACATACAGTACAGCTGCACGCGCGCCCGCTGCTCGTCGCGCAGCTGCTGGAGGAGTGGCTCAACCACTACCGCCGCCTCGCGTGAGTATACATACAGTACACACCACACACCACACGCCCCGTACAGTACATACAGTACAGCTGCACGCGCGCCCGCTGCTCGTCGCGCAGCTGCTGGAGGAGTGGCTCAACCACTACCGCCGCCTCGCGTGAGTATACATACAGTACACACCACACACCACACGCCCCGTACAGTACATACAGTACAGCTGCACGCGCGCCCGCTGCTCGTCGCGCAGCTGCTGGAGGAGTGGCTCAACCACTACCGCCGCCTCGCGTGAGTATACATACAGTACACACCACACACCACACGCCCCGTACAGTACATACAGTACAGCTGCACGCGCGCCCGCTGCTCGTCGCGCAGCTGCTGGAGGAGTGGCTCAACCACTACCGCCGCCTCGCGTGAGTATACATACAGTACACACCACACACCACACGCCCCGTACAGTACATACAGTACAGCTGCACGCGCGCCCGCTGCTCGTCGCGCAGCTGCTGGAGGAGTGGCTCAACCACTACCGCCGCCTCGCGTGAGTATACATACAGTACACACCACACGCCCCGTACAGTACATACAGTACAGCTGCACGCGCGCCCGCTGCTCGTCGCGCAGCTGCTGGAGGAGTGGCTCAACCACTACCGCCGCCTCGCGTGAGTATACATACAGTACACACCACACACCACACGCCCCGTACAGTACATACAGTACAGCTGCACGCGCGCCCGCTGCTCGTCGCGCAGCTGCTGGAGGAGTGGCTCAACCACTACCGCCGCCTCGCGTGAGTATACATACAGTACACACCACACACCACACGCCCCGTACAGTACATACAGTACAGCTGCACGCGCGCCCGCTGCTCGTCGCGCAGCTGCTGGAGGAGTGGCTCAACCACTACCGCCGCCTCGCGTGAGTATACATACAGTACACACCACACACCACACGCCCCGTACAGTACATACAGTACAGCTGCACGCGCGCCCGCTGCTCGTCGCGCAGCTGCTGGAGGAGTGGCTCAACCACTACCGCCGCCTCGCGTGAGTATACATACAGTACACACCACACACCACACGCCCCGTACAGTACATACAGTACAGCTGCACGCGCGCCCGCTGCTCGTCGCGCAGCTGCTGGAGGAGTGGCTCAACCACTACCGCCGCCTCGCGTGAGTATACATACAGTACACACCACACGCCCCGTACAGTACATACAGTACAGCTGCACGCGCGCCCGCTGCTCGTCGCGCAGCTGCTGGAGGAGTGGCTCAACCACTACCGCCGCCTCGCGTGAGTATACATACAGTACACACCACACACCACACGCCCCGTACAGTACATACAGTACAGCTGCACGCGCGCCCGCTGCTCGTCGCGCAGCTGCTGGAGGAGTGGCTCAACCACTACCGCCGCCTCGCGTGAGTATACATACAGTACACACCACACGCCCCGTACAGTACATACAGTACAGCTGCACGCGCGCCCGCTGCTCGTCGCGCAGCTGCTGGAGGAGTGGCTCAACCACTACCGCCGCCTCGCGTGAGTATACATACAGTACACACCACACGCCCCGTACAGTACATACAGTACAGCTGCACGCGCGCCCGCTGCTCGTCGCGCAGCTGCTGGAGGAGTGGCTCAACCACTACCGCCGCCTCGCGTGAGTATACATACAGTACACACCACACACCACACGCCCCGTACAGTACATACAGTACAGCTGCACGCGCGCCCGCTGCTCGTCGCGCAGCTGCTGGAGGAGTGGCTCAACCACTACCGCCGCCTCGCGTGAGTATACATACAGTACACACCACACACCACACGCCCCGTACAGTACATACAGTACAGCTGCACGCGCGCCCGCTGCTCGTCGCGCAGCTGCTGGAGGAGTGGCTCAACCACTACCGCCGCCTCGCGTGAGTATACATACAGTACACACCACACACCACACGCCCCGTACAGTACATACAGTACAGCTGCACGCGCGCCCGCTGCTCGTCGCGCAGCTGCTGGAGGAGTGGCTCAACCACTACCGCCGCCTCGCGTGAGTATACATACAGTACACACCACACACCACACGCCCCGTACAGTACATACAGTACAGCTGCACGCGCGCCCGCTGCTCGTCGCGCAGCTGCTGGAGGAGTGGCTCAACCACTACCGCCGCCTCGCGTGAGTATACATACAGTACACACCACCACGCCCCGTACAGTACATACAGTACAGCTGCACGCGCGCCCGCTGCTCGTCGCGCAGCTGCTGGAGGAGTGGCTCAACCACTACCGCCGCCTCGCGTGAGTATACATACAGTACACACCACACACCACACGCCCCGTACAGTACATACAGTACAGCTGCACGCGCGCCCGCTGCTCGTCGCGCAGCTGCTGGAGGAGTGGCTCAACCACTACCGCCGCCTCGCGTGAGTATACATACAGTACACACACACACGCCCCGTACAGTACATACAGTACAGCTGCACGCGCGCCCGCTGCTCGTCGCGCAGCTGCTGGAGGAGTGGCTCAACCACTACCGCCGCCTCGCGTGAGTATACATACAGTACACACCACACGCCCCGTACAGTACATACAGTACAGCTGCACGCGCGCCCGCTGCTCGTCGCGCAGCTGCTGGAGGAGTGGCTCAACCACTACCGCCGCCTCGCGTGAGTATACATACAGTACACACCACACGCCCCGTACAGTACATACAGTACAGCTGCACGCGCGCCCGCTGCTCGTCGCGCAGCTGCTGGAGGAGTGGCTCAACCACTACCGCCGCCTCGCGTGAGTATACATACAGTACACACCACACGCCCCGTACAGTACATACAGTACAGCTGCACGCGCGCCCGCTGCTCGTCGCGCAGCTGCTGGAGGAGTGGCTCAACCACTACCGCCGCCTCGCGTGAGTATACATACAGTACACACCACACGCCCCGTACAGTACATACAGTACAGCTGCACGCGCGCCCGCTGCTCGTCGCGCAGCTGCTGGAGGAGTGGCTCAACCACTACCGCCGCCTCGCGTGAGTATACATACAGTACACACCACACGCCCCGTACAGTACATACAGTACAGCTGCACGCGCGCCCGCTGCTCGTCGCGCAGCTGCTGGAGGAGTGGCTCAACCACTACCGCCGCCTCGCGTGAGTATACATACAGTACACACCACACGCCCCGTACAGTACATACAGTACAGCTGCACGCGCGCCCGCTGCTCGTCGCGCAGCTGCTGGAGGAGTGGCTCAACCACTACCGCCGCCTCGCGTGAGTATACATACAGTACACACCACACACCACACGCCCCGTACAGTACATACAGTACAGCTGCACGCGCGCCCGCTGCTCGTCGCGCAGCTGCTGGAGGAGTGGCTCAACCACTACCGCCGCCTCGCGTGAGTATACATACAGTACACACCACACGCCCCGTACAGTACATACAGTACAGCTGCACGCGCGCCCGCTGCTCGTCGCGCAGCTGCTGGAGGAGTGGCTCAACCACTACCGCCGCCTCGCGTGAGTATACATACAGTACACACCACACACCACACGCCCCGTACAGTACATACAGTACAGCTGCACGCGCGCCCGCTGCTCGTCGCGCAGCTGCTGGAGGAGTGGCTCAACCACTACCGCCGCCTCGCGTGAGTATACATACAGTACACACCACACGCCCCGTACAGTACATACAGTACAGCTGCACGCGCGCCCGCTGCTCGTCGCGCAGCTGCTGGAGGAGTGGCTCAACCACTACCGCCGCCTCGCGTGAGTATACATACAGTACACACCACACGCCCCGTACAGTACATACAGTACAGCTGCACGCGCGCCCGCTGCTCGTCGCGCAGCTGCTGGAGGAGTGGCTCAACCACTACCGCCGCCTCGCGTGAGTATACATACAGTACACACCACACGCCCCGTACAGTACATACAGTACAGCTGCACGCGCGCCCGCTGCTCGTCGCGCAGCTGCTGGAGGAGTGGCTCAACCACTACCGCCGCCTCGCGTGAGTATACATACAGTACACACCACACGCCCCGTACAGTACATACAGTACAGCTGCACGCGCGCCCGCTGCTCGTCGCGCAGCTGCTGGAGGAGTGGCTCAACCACTACCGCCGCCTCGCGTGAGTATACATACAGTACACACCACACGCCCCGTACAGTACATACAGTACAGCTGCACGCGCGCCCGCTGCTCGTCGCGCAGCTGCTGGAGGAGTGGCTCAACCACTACCGCCGCCTCGCGTGAGTATACATACAGTACACACCACACACCACACGCCCCGTACAGTACATACAGTACAGCTGCACGCGCGCCCGCTGCTCGTCGCGCAGCTGCTGGAGGAGTGGCTCAACCACTACCGCCGCCTCGCGTGAGTATACATACAGTACACACCACACACCACACGCCCCGTACAGTACATACAGTACAGCTGCACGCGCGCCCGCTGCTCGTCGCGCAGCTGCTGGAGGAGTGGCTCAACCACTACCGCCGCCTCGCGTGAGTATACATACAGTACACACCACACACCACACGCCCCGTACAGTACATACAGTACAGCTGCACGCGCGCCCGCTGCTCGTCGCGCAGCTGCTGGAGGAGTGGCTCAACCACTACCGCCGCCTCGCGTGAGTATACATACAGTACACACCACACACCACACGCCCCGTACAGTACATACAGTACAGCTGCACGCGCGCCCGCTGCTCGTCGCGCAGCTGCTGGAGGAGTGGCTCAACCACTACCGCCGCCTCGCGTGAGTATACATACAGTACACACCACACACCACACGCCCCGTACAGTACATACAGTACAGCTGCACGCGCGCCCGCTGCTCGTCGCGCAGCTGCTGGAGGAGTGGCTCAACCACTACCGCCGCCTCGCGTGAGTATACATACAGTACACACCACACGCCCCGTACAGTACATACAGTACAGCTGCACGCGCGCCCGCTGCTCGTCGCGCAGCTGCTGGAGGAGTGGCTCAACCACTACCGCCGCCTCGCGTGAGTATACATACAGTACACACCACACACCACACGCCCCGTACAGTACATACAGTACAGCTGCACGCGCGCCCGCTGCTCGTCGCGCAGCTGCTGGAGGAGTGGCTCAACCACTACCGCCGCCTCGCGTGAGTATACATACAGTACACACCACACACCACACGCCCCGTACAGTACATACAGTACAGCTGCACGCGCGCCCGCTGCTCGTCGCGCAGCTGCTGGAGGAGTGGCTCAACCACTACCGCCGCCTCGCGTGAGTATACATACAGTACACACCACACACCACACGCCCCGTACAGTACATACAGTACAGCTGCACGCGCGCCCGCTGCTCGTCGCGCAGCTGCTGGAGGAGTGGCTCAACCACTACCGCCGCCTCGCGTCAGTATACATACAGTACACACCACACACCACACGCCCCGTACAGTACATACAGTACAGCTGCACGCGCGCCCGCTGCTCGTCGCGCAGCTGCTGGAGGAGTGGCTCAACCACTACCGCCGCCTCGCGTCAGTATACATACAGTACACACCACACGCCCCGTACAGTACATACAGTACAGCTGCACGCGCGCCCGCTGCTCGTCGCGCAGCTGCTGGAGGAGTGGCTCAACCACTACCGCCGCCTCGCGTCCCGTACAGTACATACAGTACAGCTGCACGCGCGCCCGCTGCTCGTCGCGCAGCTGCTGGAGGAGTGGCTCAACCACTACCGCCGCCTCGCGTGAGTATACATACAGTACACACCACCACACGCCCCGTACAGTACATACAGTACAGCTGCACGCGCGCCCGCTGCTCGTCGCGCAGCTGCTGGAGGAGTGGCTCAACCACTACCGCCGCCTCGCGTGAGTATACATACAGTACACACCACACACCACACGCCCCGTACAGTACATACAGTACAGCTGCACGCGCGCCCGCTGCTCGTCGCGCAGCTGCTGGAGGAGTGGCTCAACCACTACCGCCGCCTCGCGTGAGTATACATACAGTACACACCACACACCACACGCCCCGTACAGTACATACAGTACAGCTGCACGCGCGCCCGCTGCTCGTCGCGCAGCTGCTGGAGGAGTGGCTCAACCACTACCGCCGCCTCGCGTGAGTATACATACAGTACACACCACACACCACACGCCCCGTACAGTACATACAGTACAGCTGCACGCGCGCCCGCTGCTCGTCGCGCAGCTGCTGGAGGAGTGGCTCAACCACTACCGCCGCCTCGCGTGAGTATACATACAGTACACACCACACACCACACGCCCCGTACAGTACATACAGTACAGCTGCACGCGCGCCCGCTGCTCGTCGCGCAGCTGCTGGAGGAGTGGCTCAACCACTACCGCCGCCTCGCGTGAGTATACATACAGTACACACCACACACCACACGCCCCGTACAGTACATACAGTACAGCTGCACGCGCGCCCGCTGCTCGTCGCGCAGCTGCTGGAGGAGTGGCTCAACCACTACCGCCGCCTCGCGTGAGTATACATACAGTACACACCACACACCACACGCCCCGTACAGTACATACAGTACAGCTGCACGCGCGCCCGCTGCTCGTCGCGCAGCTGCTGGAGGAGTGGCTCAACCACTACCGCCGCCTCGCGTGAGTATACATACAGTACACACCACACACCACACGCCCCGTACAGTACATACAGTACAGCTGCACGCGCGCCCGCTGCTCGTCGCGCAGCTGCTGGAGGAGTGGCTCAACCACTACCGCCGCCTCGCGTGAGTATACATACAGTACACCACACACCACACGCCCCGTACAGTACATACAGTACAGCTGCACGCGCGCCCGCTGCTCGTCGCGCAGCTGCTGGAGGAGTGGCTCAACCACTACCGCCGCCTCGCGTGAGTATACATACAGTACACACCACACACCACACGCCCCGTACAGTACATACAGTACAGCTGCACGCGCGCCCGCTGCTCGTCGCGCAGCTGCTGGAGGAGTGGCTCAACCACTACCGCCGCCTCGCGTGAGTATACATACAGTACACACCACCACACGCCCCGTACAGTACATACAGTACAGCTGCACGCGCGCCCGCTGCTCGTCGCGCAGCTGCTGGAGGAGTGGCTCAACCACTACCGCCGCCTCGCGTGAGTATACATACAGTACACACCACACGCCCCGTACAGTACATACAGTACAGCTGCACGCGCGCCCGCTGCTCGTCGCGCAGCTGCTGGAGGAGTGGCTCAACCACTACCGCCGCCTCGCGTGAGTATACATACAGTACACACCACACACCACACGCCCCGTACAGTACATACAGTACAGCTGCACGCGCGCCCGCTGCTCGTCGCGCAGCTGCTGGAGGAGTGGCTCAACCACTACCGCCGCCTCGCGTGAGTATACATACAGTACACACCACACACCACACGCCCCGTACAGTACATACAGTACAGCTGCACGCGCGCCCGCTGCTCGTCGCGCAGCTGCTGGAGGAGTGGCTCAACCACTACCGCCGCCTCGCGTGAGTATACATACAGTACACACCACACACCACACGCCCCGTACAGTACATACAGTACAGCTGCACGCGCGCCCGCTGCTCGTCGCGCAGCTGCTGGAGGAGTGGCTCAACCACTACCGCCGCCTCGCGTGAGTATACATACAGTACACACCACACACCACACGCCCCGTACAGTACATACAGTACAGCTGCACGCGCGCCCGCTGCTCGTCGCGCAGCTGCTGGAGGAGTGGCTCAACCACTACCGCCGCCTCGCGTGAGTATACATACAGTACACACCACACACCACACGCCCCGTACAGTACATACAGTACAGCTGCACGCGCGCCCGCTGCTCGTCGCGCAGCTGCTGGAGGAGTGGCTCAACCACTACCGCCGCCTCGCGTGAGTATACATACAGTACACACCACACACCACACGCCCCGTACAGTACATACAGTACAGCTGCACGCGCGCCCGCTGCTCGTCGCGCAGCTGCTGGAGGAGTGGCTCAACCACTACCGCCGCCTCGCGTGAGTATACATACAGTACACACCACACACCACACGCCCCGTACAGTACATACAGTACAGCTGCACGCGCGCCCGCTGCTCGTCGCGCAGCTGCTGGAGGAGTGGCTCAACCACTACCGCCGCCTCGCGTGAGTATACATACAGTACACACCACACGCCCCGTACAGTACATACAGTACAGCTGCACGCGCGCCCGCTGCTCGTCGCGCAGCTGCTGGAGGAGTGGCTCAACCACTACCGCCGCCTCGCGTGAGTATACATACAGTACACACCACACACCACACGCCCCGTACAGTACATACAGTACAGCTGCACGCGCGCCCGCTGCTCGTCGCGCAGCTGCTGGAGGAGTGGCTCAACCACTACCGCCGCCTCGCGTGAGTATACATACAGTACACACCACACACCACACGCCCCGTACAGTACATACAGTACAGCTGCACGCGCGCCCGCTGCTCGTCGCGCAGCTGCTGGAGGAGTGGCTCAACCACTACCGCCGCCTCGCGTGAGTATACATACAGTACACACCACACACCACACGCCCCGTACAGTACATACAGTACAGCTGCACGCGCGCCCGCTGCTCGTCGCGCAGCTGCTGGAGGAGTGGCTCAACCACTACCGCCGCCTCGCGTGAGTATACATACAGTACACACCACACACCACACGCCCCGTACAGTACATACAGTACAGCTGCACGCGCGCCCGCTGCTCGTCGCGCAGCTGCTGGAGGAGTGGCTCAACCACTACCGCCGCCTCGCGTGAGTATACATACAGTACACACCACACACCACACGCCCCGTACAGTACATACAGTACAGCTGCACGCGCGCCCGCTGCTCGTCGCGCAGCTGCTGGAGGAGTGGCTCAACCACTACCGCCGCCTCGCGTGAGTATACATACAGTACACACCACACACCACACGCCCCGTACAGTACATACAGTACAGCTGCACGCGCGCCCGCTGCTCGTCGCGCAGCTGCTGGAGGAGTGGCTCAACCACTACCGCCGCCTCGCGTGAGTATACATACAGTACACACCACACACCACACGCCCCGTACAGTACATACAGTACAGCTGCACGCGCGCCCGCTGCTCGTCGCGCAGCTGCTGGAGGAGTGGCTCAACCACTACCGCCGCCTCGCGTGAGTATACATACAGTACACACCACACGCCCCGTACAGTACATACAGTACAGCTGCACGCGCGCCCGCTGCTCGTCGCGCAGCTGCTGGAGGAGTGGCTCAACCACTACCGCCGCCTCGCGTGAGTATACATACAGTACACACCACACACCACACGCCCCGTACAGTACATACAGTACAGCTGCACGCGCGCCCGCTGCTCGTCGCGCAGCTGCTGGAGGAGTGGCTCAACCACTACCGCCGCCTCGCGTGAGTATACATACAGTACACACCACACACCACACGCCCCGTACAGTACATACAGTACAGCTGCACGCGCGCCCGCTGCTCGTCGCGCAGCTGCTGGAGGAGTGGCTCAACCACTACCGCCGCCTCGCGTGAGTATACATACAGTACACACCACACACCACACGCCCCGTACAGTACATACAGTACAGCTGCACGCGCGCCCGCTGCTCGTCGCGCAGCTGCTGGAGGAGTGGCTCAACCACTACCGCCGCCTCGCGTGAGTATACATACAGTACACACCACACACCACACGCCCCGTACAGTACATACAGTACAGCTGCACGCGCGCCCGCTGCTCGTCGCGCAGCTGCTGGAGGAGTGGCTCAACCACTACCGCCGCCTCGCGTGAGTATACATACAGTACACACCACACACCACACGCCCCGTACAGTACATACAGTACAGCTGCACGCGCGCCCGCTGCTCGTCGCGCAGCTGCTGGAGGAGTGGCTCAACCACTACCGCCGCCTCGCGTGAGTATCCTCGCGTGAGTATACATACAGTACACACCACACACCACACGCCCCGTACAGTACATACAGTACAGCTGCACGCGCGCCCGCTGCTCGTCGCGCAGCTGCTGGAGGAGTGGCTCAACCACTACCGCCGCCTCGCGTGAGTATACATACAGTACACACCACACGCCCCGTACAGTACATACAGTACAGCTGCACGCGCGCCCGCTGCTCGTCGCGCAGCTGCTGGAGGAGTGGCTCAACCACTACCGCCGCCTCGCGTGAGTATACATACAGTACACACCACACACCACACGCCCCGTACAGTACATACAGTACAGCTGCACGCGCGCCCGCTGCTCGTCGCGCAGCTGCTGGAGGAGTGGCTCAACCACTACCGCCGCCTCGCGTGAGTATACATACAGTACACACCACACACCACACGCCCCGTACAGTACATACAGTACAGCTGCACGCGCGCCCGCTGCTCGTCGCGCAGCTGCTGGAGGAGTGGCTCAACCACTACCGCCGCCTCGCGTGAGTATACATACAGTACACACCACACACCACACGCCCCGTACAGTACATACAGTACAGCTGCACGCGCGCCCGCTGCTCGTCGCGCAGCTGCTGGAGGAGTGGCTCAACCACTACCGCCGCCTCGCGTGAGTATACATACAGTACACACCACACACCACACGCCCCGTACAGTACATACAGTACAGCTGCACGCGCGCCCGCTGCTCGTCGCGCAGCTGCTGGAGGAGTGGCTCAACCACTACCGCCGCCTCGCGTGAGTATACATACAGTACACACCACACACCACACGCCCCGTACAGTACATACAGTACAGCTGCACGCGCGCCCGCTGCTCGTCGCGCAGCTGCTGGAGGAGTGGCTCAACCACTACCGCCGCCTCGCGTGAGTATACATACAGTACACACCACACACCACACGCCCCGTACAGTACATACAGTACAGCTGCACGCGCGCCCGCTGCTCGTCGCGCAGCTGCTGGAGGAGTGGCTCAACCACTACCGCCGCCTCGCGTGAGTATACATACAGTACACACCACACACCACACGCCCCGTACAGTACATACAGTACAGCTGCACGCGCGCCCGCTGCTCGTCGCGCAGCTGCTGGAGGAGTGGCTCAACCACTACCGCCGCCTCGCGTGAGTATACATACAGTACACACCACACGCCCCGTACAGTACATACAGTACAGCTGCACGCGCGCCCGCTGCTCGTCGCGCAGCTGCTGGAGGAGTGGCTCAACCACTACCGCCGCCTCGCGTGAGTATACATACAGTACACACCACACGCCCCGTACAGTACATACAGTACAGCTGCACGCGCGCCCGCTGCTCGTCGCGCAGCTGCTGGAGGAGTGGCTCAACCACTACCGCCGCCTCGCGTGAGTATACATACAGTACACACCACACGCCCCGTACAGTACATACAGTACAGCTGCACGCGCGCCCGCTGCTCGTCGCGCAGCTGCTGGAGGAGTGGCTCAACCACTACCGCCGCCTCGCGTGAGTATACATACAGTACACACCACACGCCCCGTACAGTACATACAGTACAGCTGCACGCGCGCCCGCTGCTCGTCGCGCAGCTGCTGGAGGAGTGGCTCAACCACTACCGCCGCCTCGCGTGAGTATACATACAGTACACACCACACACCACACGCCCCGTACAGTACATACAGTACAGCTGCACGCGCGCCCGCTGCTCGTCGCGCAGCTGCTGGAGGAGTGGCTCAACCACTACCGCCGCCTCGCGTGAGTATACATACAGTACACACCACACACCACACGCCCCGTACAGTACATACAGTACAGCTGCACGCGCGCCCGCTGCTCGTCGCGCAGCTGCTGGAGGAGTGGCTCAACCACTACCGCCGCCTCGCGTGAGTATACATACAGTACACACCACACACCACACGCCCCGTACAGTACATACAGTACAGCTGCACGCGCGCCCGCTGCTCGTCGCGCAGCTGCTGGAGGAGTGGCTCAACCACTACCGCCGCCTCGCGTGAGTATACATACAGTACACACCACACACCACACGCCCCGTACAGTACATACAGTACAGCTGCACGCGCGCCCGCTGCTCGTCGCGCAGCTGCTGGAGGAGTGGCTCAACCACTACCGCCGCCTCGCGTGAGTATACATACAGTACACACCACACACCACACGCCCCGTACAGTACATACAGTACAGCTGCACGCGCGCCCGCTGCTCGTCGCGCAGCTGCTGGAGGAGTGGCTCAACCACTACCGCCGCCTCGCGTGAGTATACATACAGTACACACCACACACCACACGCCCCGTACAGTACATACAGTACAGCTGCACGCGCGCCCGCTGCTCGTCGCGCAGCTGCTGGAGGAGTGGCTCAACCACTACCGCCGCCTCGCGTGAGTATACATACAGTACACACCACACACCACACGCCCCGTACAGTACATACAGTACAGCTGCACGCGCGCCCGCTGCTCGTCGCGCAGCTGCTGGAGGAGTGGCTCAACCACTACCGCCGCCTCGCGTGAGTATACATACAGTACACACCACACGCCCCGTACAGTACATACAGTACAGCTGCACGCGCGCCCGCTGCTCGTCGCGCAGCTGCTGGAGGAGTGGCTCAACCACTACCGCCGCCTCGCGTGAGTATACATACAGTACACACCACACACCACACGCCCCGTACAGTACATACAGTACAGCTGCACGCGCGCCCGCTGCTCGTCGCGCAGCTGCTGGAGGAGTGGCTCAACCACTACCGCCGCCTCGCGTGAGTATACATACAGTACACACCACACACCACACGCCCCGTACAGTACATACAGTACAGCTGCACGCGCGCCCGCTGCTCGTCGCGCAGCTGCTGGAGGAGTGGCTCAACCACTACCGCCGCCTCGCGTGAGTATACATACAGTACACACCACACACCACACGCCCCGTACAGTACATACAGTACAGCTGCACGCGCGCCCGCTGCTCGTCGCGCAGCTGCTGGAGGAGTGGCTCAACCACTACCGCCGCCTCGCGTGAGTATACATACAGTACACACCACACACCACACGCCCCGTACAGTACATACAGTACAGCTGCACGCGCGCCCGCTGCTCGTCGCGCAGCTGCTGGAGGAGTGGCTCAACCACTACCGCCGCCTCGCGTGAGTATACATACAGTACACACCACACACCACACGCCCCGTACAGTACATACAGTACAGCTGCACGCGCGCCCGCTGCTCGTCGCGCAGCTGCTGGAGGAGTGGCTCAACCACTACCGCCGCCTCGCGTGAGTATACATACAGTACACACCACACACCACACGCCCCGTACAGTACATACAGTACAGCTGCACGCGCGCCCGCTGCTCGTCGCGCAGCTGCTGGAGGAGTGGCTCAACCACTACCGCCGCCTCGCGTGAGTATACATACAGTACACACCACACACCACACGCCCCGTACAGTACATACAGTACAGCTGCACGCGCGCCCGCTGCTCGTCGCGCAGCTGCTGGAGGAGTGGCTCAACCACTACCGCCGCCTCGCGTGAGTATACATACAGTACACACCACACGCCCCGTACAGTACATACAGTACAGCTGCACGCGCGCCCGCTGCTCGTCGCGCAGCTGCTGGAGGAGTGGCTCAACCACTACCGCCGCCTCGCGTGAGTATACATACAGTACACACCACACACCACACGCCCCGTACAGTACATACAGTACAGCTGCACGCGCGCCCGCTGCTCGTCGCGCAGCTGCTGGAGGAGTGGCTCAACCACTACCGCCGCCTCGCGTGAGTATACATACAGTACACACCACACGCCCCGTACAGTACATACAGTACAGCTGCACGCGCGCCCGCTGCTCGTCGCGCAGCTGCTGGAGGAGTGGCTCAACCACTACCGCCGCCTCGCGTGAGTATACATACAGTACACACCACACACCACACGCCCCGTACAGTACATACAGTACAGCTGCACGCGCGCCCGCTGCTCGTCGCGCAGCTGCTGGAGGAGTGGCTCAACCACTACCGCCGCCTCGCGTGAGTATACATACAGTACACACCACACACCACACGCCCCGTACAGTACATACAGTACAGCTGCACGCGCGCCCGCTGCTCGTCGCGCAGCTGCTGGAGGAGTGGCTCAACCACTACCGCCGCCTCGCGTGAGTATACATACAGTACACACCACACACCACACGCCCCGTACAGTACATACAGTACAGCTGCACGCGCGCCCGCTGCTCGTCGCGCAGCTGCTGGAGGAGTGGCTCAACCACTACCGCCGCCTCGCGTGAGTATACATACAGTACACACCACACACCACACGCCCCGTACAGTACATACAGTACAGCTGCACGCGCGCCCGCTGCTCGTCGCGCAGCTGCTGGAGGAGTGGCTCAACCACTACCGCCGCCTCGCGTGAGTATACATACAGTACACACCACACACCACACGCCCCGTACAGTACATACAGTACAGCTGCACGCGCGCCCGCTGCTCGTCGCGCAGCTGCTGGAGGAGTGGCTCAACCACTACCGCCGCCTCGCGTGAGTATACATACAGTACACACCACACACCACACGCCCCGTACAGTACATACAGTACAGCTGCACGCGCGCCCGCTGCTCGTCGCGCAGCTGCTGGAGGAGTGGCTCAACCACTACCGCCGCCTCGCGTGAGTATACATACAGTACACACCACACACCACACGCCCCGTACAGTACATACAGTACAGCTGCACGCGCGCCCGCTGCTCGTCGCGCAGCTGCTGGAGGAGTGGCTCAACCACTACCGCCGCCTCGCGTGAGTATACATACAGTACACACCACACACCACACGCCCCGTACAGTACATACAGTACAGCTGCACGCGCGCCCGCTGCTCGTCGCGCAGCTGCTGGAGGAGTGGCTCAACCACTACCGCCGCCTCGCGTGAGTATACATACAGTACACACCACACGCCCCGTACAGTACATACAGTACAGCTGCACGCGCGCCCGCTGCTCGTCGCGCAGCTGCTGGAGGAGTGGCTCAACCACTACCGCCGCCTCGCGTGAGTATACATACAGTACACACCACACACCACACGCCCCGTACAGTACATACAGTACAGCTGCACGCGCGCCCGCTGCTCGTCGCGCAGCTGCTGGAGGAGTGGCTCAACCACTACCGCCGCCTCGCGTGAGTATACATACAGTACACACCACACACCACACGCCCCGTACAGTACATACAGTACAGCTGCACGCGCGCCCGCTGCTCGTCGCGCAGCTGCTGGAGGAGTGGCTCAACCACTACCGCCGCCTCGCGTGAGTATACATACAGTACACACCACACACCACACGCCCCGTACAGTACATACAGTACAGCTGCACGCGCGCCCGCTGCTCGTCGCGCAGCTGCTGGAGGAGTGGCTCAACCACTACCGCCGCCTCGCGTCAGTATACATACAGTACACACCACACACCACACGCCCCGTACAGTACATACAGTACAGCTGCACGCGCGCCCGCTGCTCGTCGCGCAGCTGCTGGAGGAGTGGCTCAACCACTACCGCCGCCTCGCGTCAGTATACATACAGTACACACCACACGCCCCGTACAGTACATACAGTACAGCTGCACGCGCGCCCGCTGCTCGTCGCGCAGCTGCTGGAGGAGTGGCTCAACCACTACCGCCGCCTCGCGTGAGTATACATACAGTACACACCACACGCCCCGTACAGTACATACAGTACAGCTGCACGCGCGCCCGCTGCTCGTCGCGCAGCTGCTGGAGGAGTGGCTCAACCACTACCGCCGCCTCGCGTGAGTATACATACAGTACACACCACACGCCCCGTACAGTACATACAGTACAGCTGCACGCGCGCCCGCTGCTCGTCGCGCAGCTGCTGGAGGAGTGGCTCAACCACTACCGCCGCCTCGCGTGAGTATACATACAGTACACACCACACGCCCCGTACAGTACATACAGTACAGCTGCACGCGCGCCCGCTGCTCGTCGCGCAGCTGCTGGAGGAGTGGCTCAACCACTACCGCCGCCTCGCGTGAGTATACATACAGTACACACCACACGCCCCGTACAGTACATACAGTACAGCTGCACGCGCGCCCGCTGCTCGTCGCGCAGCTGCTGGAGGAGTGGCTCAACCACTACCGCCGCCTCGCGTGAGTATACATACAGTACACACCACACACCACACGCCCCGTACAGTACATACAGTACAGCTGCACGCGCGCCCGCTGCTCGTCGCGCAGCTGCTGGAGGAGTGGCTCAACCACTACCGCCGCCTCGCGTGAGTATACATACAGTACACACCACACACCACACGCCCCGTACAGTACATACAGTACAGCTGCACGCGCGCCCGCTGCTCGTCGCGCAGCTGCTGGAGGAGTGGCTCAACCACTACCGCCGCCTCGCGTGAGTATACATACAGTACACACCACACACCACACGCCCCGTACAGTACATACAGTACAGCTGCACGCGCGCCCGCTGCTCGTCGCGCAGCTGCTGGAGGAGTGGCTCAACCACTACCGCCGCCTCGCGTGAGTATACATACAGTACACACCACACACCACACGCCCCGTACAGTACATACAGTACAGCTGCACGCGCGCCCGCTGCTCGTCGCGCAGCTGCTGGAGGAGTGGCTCAACCACTACCGCCGCCTCGCGTGAGTATACATACAGTACACACCACACACCACACGCCCCGTACAGTACATACAGTACAGCTGCACGCGCGCCCGCTGCTCGTCGCGCAGCTGCTGGAGGAGTGGCTCAACCACTACCGCCGCCTCGCGTGAGTATACATACAGTACACACCACACACCACACGCCCCGTACAGTACATACAGTACAGCTGCACGCGCGCCCGCTGCTCGTCGCGCAGCTGCTGGAGGAGTGGCTCAACCACTACCGCCGCCTCGCGTGAGTATACATACAGTACACACCACACACCACACGCCCCGTACAGTACATACAGTACAGCTGCACGCGCGCCCGCTGCTCGTCGCGCAGCTGCTGGAGGAGTGGCTCAACCACTACCGCCGCCTCGCGTGAGTATACATACAGTACACACCACACGCCCCGTACAGTACATACAGTACAGCTGCACGCGCGCCCGCTGCTCGTCGCGCAGCTGCTGGAGGAGTGGCTCAACCACTACCGCCGCCTCGCGTGAGTATACATACAGTACACACCACACGCCCCGTACAGTACATACAGTACAGCTGCACGCGCGCCCGCTGCTCGTCGCGCAGCTGCTGGAGGAGTGGCTCAACCACTACCGCCGCCTCGCGTGAGTATACATACAGTACACACCACACACCACACGCCCCGTACAGTACATACAGTACAGCTGCACGCGCGCCCGCTGCTCGTCGCGCAGCTGCTGGAGGAGTGGCTCAACCACTACCGCCGCCTCGCGTGAGTATACATACAGTACACACCACACACCACACGCCCCGTACAGTACATACAGTACAGCTGCACGCGCGCCCGCTGCTCGTCGCGCAGCTGCTGGAGGAGTGGCTCAACCACTACCGCCGCCTCGCGTGAGTATACATACAGTACACACCACACACCACACGCCCCGTACAGTACATACAGTACAGCTGCACGCGCGCCCGCTGCTCGTCGCGCAGCTGCTGGAGGAGTGGCTCAACCACTACCGCCGCCTCGCGTGAGTATACATACAGTACACACCACACACCACACGCCCCGTACAGTACATACAGTACAGCTGCACGCGCGCCCGCTGCTCGTCGCGCAGCTGCTGGAGGAGTGGCTCAACCACTACCGCCGCCTCGCGTGAGTATACATACAGTACACACCACACGCCCCGTACAGTACATACAGTACAGCTGCACGCGCGCCCGCTGCTCGTCGCGCAGCTGCTGGAGGAGTGGCTCAACCACTACCGCCGCCTCGCGTGAGTATACATACAGTACACACCACACACCACACGCCCCGTACAGTACATACAGTACAGCTGCACGCGCGCCCGCTGCTCGTCGCGCAGCTGCTGGAGGAGTGGCTCAACCACTACCGCCGCCTCGCGTGAGTATACATACAGTACACACCACACACCACACGCCCCGTACAGTACATACAGTACAGCTGCACGCGCGCCCGCTGCTCGTCGCGCAGCTGCTGGAGGAGTGGCTCAACCACTACCGCCGCCTCGCGTGAGTATACATACAGTACACACCACACACCACACGCCCCGTACAGTACATACAGTACAGCTGCACGCGCGCCCGCTGCTCGTCGCGCAGCTGCTGGAGGAGTGGCTCAACCACTACCGCCGCCTCGCGTGAGTATACATACAGTACACACCACACACCACACGCCCCGTACAGTACATACAGTACAGCTGCACGCGCGCCCGCTGCTCGTCGCGCAGCTGCTGGAGGAGTGGCTCAACCACTACCGCCGCCTCGCGTGAGTATACATACAGTACACACCACACGCCCCGTACAGTACATACAGTACAGCTGCACGCGCGCCCGCTGCTCGTCGCGCAGCTGCTGGAGGAGTGGCTCAACCACTACCGCCGCCTCGCGTGAGTATACATACAGTACACACCACACGCCCCGTACAGTACATACAGTACAGCTGCACGCGCGCCCGCTGCTCGTCGCGCAGCTGCTGGAGGAGTGGCTCAACCACTACCGCCGCCTCGCGTGAGTATACATACAGTACACACCACACACCACACGCCCCGTACAGTACATACAGTACAGCTGCACGCGCGCCCGCTGCTCGTCGCGCAGCTGCTGGAGGAGTGGCTCAACCACTACCGCCGCCTCGCGTGAGTATACATACAGTACACACCACACGCCCCGTACAGTACATACAGTACAGCTGCACGCGCGCCCGCTGCTCGTCGCGCAGCTGCTGGAGGAGTGGCTCAACCACTACCGCCGCCTCGCGTGAGTATACATACAGTACACACCACACACCACACGCCCCGTACAGTACATACAGTACAGCTGCACGCGCGCCCGCTGCTCGTCGCGCAGCTGCTGGAGGAGTGGCTCAACCACTACCGCCGCCTCGCGTCAGTATACATACAGTACACACCACACGCCCCGTACAGTACATACAGTACAGCTGCACGCGCGCCCGCTGCTCGTCGCGCAGCTGCTGGAGGAGTGGCTCAACCACTACCGCCGCCTCGCGTGAGTATACATACAGTACACACCACACGCCCCGTACAGTACATACAGTACAGCTGCACGCGCGCCCGCTGCTCGTCGCGCAGCTGCTGGAGGAGTGGCTCAACCACTACCGCCGCCTCGCGTGAGTATACATACAGTACACACCACACGCCCCGTACAGTACATACAGTACAGCTGCACGCGCGCCCGCTGCTCGTCGCGCAGCTGCTGGAGGAGTGGCTCAACCACTACCGCCGCCTCGCGTGAGTATACATACAGTACACACCACACACCACACGCCCCGTACAGTACATACAGTACAGCTGCACGCGCGCCCGCTGCTCGTCGCGCAGCTGCTGGAGGAGTGGCTCAACCACTACCGCCGCCTCGCGTGAGTATACATACAGTACACACCACACGCCCCGTACAGTACATACAGTACAGCTGCACGCGCGCCCGCTGCTCGTCGCGCAGCTGCTGGAGGAGTGGCTCAACCACTACCGCCGCCTCGCGTGAGTATACATACAGTACACACCACACACCACACGCCCCGTACAGTACATACAGTACAGCTGCACGCGCGCCCGCTGCTCGTCGCGCAGCTGCTGGAGGAGTGGCTCAACCACTACCGCCGCCTCGCGTGAGTATACATACAGTACACACCACACACCACACGCCCCGTACAGTACATACAGTACAGCTGCACGCGCGCCCGCTGCTCGTCGCGCAGCTGCTGGAGGAGTGGCTCAACCACTACCGCCGCCTCGCGTGAGTATACATACAGTACACACCACACACCACACGCCCCGTACAGTACATACAGTACAGCTGCACGCGCGCCCGCTGCTCGTCGCGCAGCTGCTGGAGGAGTGGCTCAACCACTACCGCCGCCTCGCGTCAGTATACATACAGTACACACCACACACCACACGCCCCGTACAGTACATACAGTACAGCTGCACGCGCGCCCGCTGCTCGTCGCGCAGCTGCTGGAGGAGTGGCTCAACCACTACCGCCGCCTCGCGTGAGTATACATACAGTACACACCACACACCACACGCCCCGTACAGTACATACAGTACAGCTGCACGCGCGCCCGCTGCTCGTCGCGCAGCTGCTGGAGGAGTGGCTCAACCACTACCGCCGCCTCGCGTGAGTATACATACAGTACACACCACACACCACACGCCCCGTACAGTACATACAGTACAGCTGCACGCGCGCCCGCTGCTCGTCGCGCAGCTGCTGGAGGAGTGGCTCAACCACTACCGCCGCCTCGCGTGAGTATACATACAGTACACACCACACGCCCCGTACAGTACATACAGTACAGCTGCACGCGCGCCCGCTGCTCGTCGCGCAGCTGCTGGAGGAGTGGCTCAACCACTACCGCCGCCTCGCGTGAGTATACATACAGTACACACCACACGCCCCGTACAGTACATACAGTACAGCTGCACGCGCGCCCGCTGCTCGTCGCGCAGCTGCTGGAGGAGTGGCTCAACCACTACCGCCGCCTCGCGTGAGTATACATACAGTACACACCACACACCACACGCCCCGTACAGTACATACAGTACAGCTGCACGCGCGCCCGCTGCTCGTCGCGCAGCTGCTGGAGGAGTGGCTCAACCACTACCGCCGCCTCGCGTGAGTATACATACAGTACACACCACACACCACACGCCCCGTACAGTACATACAGTACAGCTGCACGCGCGCCCGCTGCTCGTCGCGCAGCTGCTGGAGGAGTGGCTCAACCACTACCGCCGCCTCGCGTGAGTATACATACAGTACACACCACACACCACACGCCCCGTACAGTACATACAGTACAGCTGCACGCGCGCCCGCTGCTCGTCGCGCAGCTGCTGGAGGAGTGGCTCAACCACTACCGCCGCCTCGCGTCAGTATACATACAGTACACACCACACACCACACGCCCCGTACAGTACATACAGTACAGCTGCACGCGCGCCCGCTGCTCGTCGCGCAGCTGCTGGAGGAGTGGCTCAACCACTACCGCCGCCTCGCGTGAGTATACATACAGTACACACCACACACCACACGCCCCGTACAGTACATACAGTACAGCTGCACGCGCGCCCGCTGCTCGTCGCGCAGCTGCTGGAGGAGTGGCTCAACCACTACCGCCGCCTCGCGTGAGTATACATACAGTACACACCACACACCACACGCCCCGTACAGTACATACAGTACAGCTGCACGCGCGCCCGCTGCTCGTCGCGCAGCTGCTGGAGGAGTGGCTCAACCACTACCGCCGCCTCGCGTGAGTATACATACAGTACACACCACACGCCCCGTACAGTACATACAGTACAGCTGCACGCGCGCCCGCTGCTCGTCGCGCAGCTGCTGGAGGAGTGGCTCAACCACTACCGCCGCCTCGCGTGAGTATACATACAGTACACACCACACGCCCCGTACAGTACATACAGTACAGCTGCACGCGCGCCCGCTGCTCGTCGCGCAGCTAAATCCCGCTAAAATGTGTGAGATTGTCCTAAAGGGGCATCTTGAGGTGTTGCATTTATTAATAATCAGAAATTGAGTAACTGTCATCGGAGCAATTGTCTTTTGAGTGTTAAAAACACACTCACTAATTAATAAACGAAACTTAACTCAAAATTGTTGATGCTGTCAAATAGTGACGAGTATTATTTTGAACTGTCAGTCTCCATTATTTATTTATTAAGAAAGAAGAAACTTTAAAATGAACATTAACAGCATTATTCGAAGCAAAAACAAAACGCAGACATAAATTCTTTTTGCTTTTTTGACGTTAGATTTATATTTGGATATTAGTTTATTAATTAGCAAGATCTTGAGATGCTAATTGCATCTTGATAATTAAGGCAGCTGACATGGTCTTGGGGAAGATTTTGAGAGGGATTTATCAATACGGGCCTAAATCCCCTTAATCTTTATTCACTTATAACCCATAACATAATCCGTTAATATTGACCCCATACTCTCTTCAATATAGACCCCATACCTCCTTCAATATCGACCCCATACCCTTTCAATATAGACCCCATACTTCCTTCAATATAGACCTATAACTTTTTCCGATGTAGGCTCCATATTCCCTTTAATATAGACCTGATACTTCTTCCAATGTAGGCCCCATAATCCTTTTAATATAAACCTGATACTTCTTCCAATTGAGGCTTCATACTTTCTTTAATATAAACCTAATACTTCTTGCAATGTATGACCCCATACTCCCTTTAATATAAACCTGATACTTCATCCCCCATACTCCCTTCAATATAAACCTGATACTTCTTCCAATGTAGGCCCCATACTCCCTTTAATATAAACCTAATACTTGTTCCAATGATAGCCCCATACTCTCTTCACTATAGACCTCATACTTATTCCAATTTAGGTCCCATACTTCTTTCAATGTAGACCGCATACTCAATTTAATGTACACCTGATTTTCCCTTCATATAGACCCGATGTTCCCTTCAATATAGATCTCACATTCACTCTTGTATTCACCTTTTACATTCTCTATTATTGATTCGCTACATGTAATATTTACATATTAACAATTGACAACCCACAATAATACTTGCTATACGCTGCGCAAACTAACTCTAGCCCTGACGGCTATTTTCTGCGCATGGGTGTCATACGGAGAGCCAATGAACGATTCGCCCTCCTCCCCCCACTAGCAACGCTCACCCTCACGATTCATTTTTAGATTTCTGTGCATTAAGAAGGTATTCTAGTCCCAGAAATAGGTATTTGTACAAACTATTGCTGTCTCGCTGCGCCCCAACAATCCTCCCGTAGCGTGGGATAGGGACAACCTACAGCTTAGAACGATTTTACCTACAAAACGACGTTTCCCTTGTTTTATTCTTCAAAACTGAGCTGATTCAATTATTTTTGGTATCAAATTTTAAAGGAAGAGTAGATCTACTTTTTTCTTTTATCTTGAAAACAATTATTTTTTTCTGGTAGTCGTATAAATATGGGTAGTTATATTTCTTTTGGGTAGTCATATTTCTTTTGATAATTATTTTTCGTAAAAAAGTAATTGACCGGGGCATGCCCTACAGTAGACCTTGATTTAAAAACAAAATACCATCGCTCAACAGCACTGACCTCTATATATACAAGTACGCTGGACTAATTATAAGCCGGGTCATAGTGAGGCGATTTGATTTTCGCCATTTCGCGCTGATAGCAGCAGTGGGTGGGAACAGAACTAATAATAGAGATGGGACAGTGAGATAAAATACATCGATAAAAATGACTGTACTTAAAACTTACCCATGCAGTAAAATGAAAATAATTATGATCTATTCCTTTAATGATAGCAATTGGTTAATACTTAGATTAAGCAAATAGCCGAATCGCTCATATCTTAGAAAAAGCCGAAGTCGGACTAAGGGGTGCTAGCTAGATCCAACAATAAAATTGGGAACGTTTTTTAATAGAAATGACGTTTTTTCGAAAGGAATGGAGTAGGTAAGGTATTTATAGATAATAAAAAAATATGTACAATACTTTAACGTTTTTTATTAGTTATTACTTTAAAACTAAAATCTACATACATACACTAAAACTCTAGCGGGGTCGTGTCTGTACTGTACATTAAATGTTTTTATGAAAAAATAAATGCAACAGTCAACATCAGCGACACCAAGACCAAGATAATTATTTTAATTTTTTTGTCTGTCTGTCTGTCTGTATGTATGTATGTTACCACAACCCGCCAGAACTACTGAACCGATTTGGATGGGACTTTTTCTATTCAACTGAGTGTTACCTGGACTCAAACTTATGATACATTTTATCACGCTACATAGCCGCCGCACTGTTGAGACTATGGCTGATTTAAAGGACATTCCTGTGGTTTAATTGCATGTTTTTCGACATAATTGTTGGTTAACGAGTGCTGGTTTTAGGGCCATTAAGTTCGACATTTTCAAAGTCTTACCCGTCTTGAGTGTCATACACATGCCGTTCTTATGTCTGTGCAAGGAAAATACTATTCTCTTGTCTGTGTGTCACAACTAGTAGTTATTTTTAACTCCTTTTACATAAATATTAGTTTTTATAACACCCACAAGTTTTATGTTAACTGATGTGACGTATGTGTGACGTGACGCACGTAAGTTGACAGATGTCAGACTTTTTCTCTTTTTTTTTTTTTTACTTTTTAAATATTTTTTGGCTTGGATAACCTTCCGACTTGGCACGAGCCGGTTATGTTCACGTTTTGTTTCAAAACAGAGATAAAATATTATGTGTTGTTCGTCTCTTGGTTTAATTACTTCTAAGATTAGATATAAAATACGTTATACGTGTCTTTGTTTAATCACTACACTGAATATAAAGTTATGTTTATTTTTTTTTTGTAAAAGGTTTCTTATGATGTACTTTTTATTATAAAATTGTGTAATAAGCTCTCTCTTTTACGCTGCTTACAGGGGAACGCTGCTGCTGTTATTAGTGCAGTTTGTGTGTAAATTATTAAATATTTTATTTATTTACTTATACTTGATATTTATTTATATATATAATTTGTATAATATATAAATTTATAATATACAACAAGATGAATAATAGTGTATCTAGTGATGAAGAACTACAATTTTTCTCTCTTTCCTCAACATCTGACACATCCCAGGACAGCTTTCATAGCAGTTCTCCCCCTCCCCTAGCCTTGGATTCTGCCTTAGACTCCATTTTTTCTGCTTATCCCAAACACTTTAATGTTATCCACATAAATGCTCAAAGTATTCCTCAACATTATCCGGACATGTTAACATCATTTGACAATAAAAACATTCATGCGATTCTGGTGTCAGAAACTTTCTTGAAACCGTGCCTACCCTCCACTTCGTACTCTATTCCTGGCTTTCACCTGATTCGGAATGACCGAGAGGGGAAAGGCGGTGGAGGTGTTGCCATCTATTTACGTAGTAATTTACCATTTACTATACTTTGTCAATCTCCCTCTTTATATAGCGAATCTTGTGAATATTTATTTTTGGAAGTACTGTTTGGTTACAAGAAACTATTACTAGGTGTTTTCTACAGTCCTCATCTTAAAATAAATTATTTTTCAGAGCTGGAAAATTTGCTTGAGCAATTTGTGCCGTATTGCGACCATTCAATAGTTATGGGAGATTTTAATACCTGTCTTATTAAGAATGATCATCGTTCGAAAAAACTCATTTCTCTAATAAATTCCTCTAACTTACACCTTCTACCTTCACAAGCTACTCATAATTTTCCACACTGTCAACCCTCATTACTTGACCTGAGTATCGTTTCTTCGACTGAACACGTCGCTGCTCATGGACAATTTTCGGCTCCCGCATTTTCATATCATGATCTTATATATGTGTCTTACAAAATTAAATACCCAAAACCCAAGCGGCGTATAGTAATGATGCGTAGCTTCAAAAAATTTAATAATGAAAAGTTTATGAGTGACCTGAAGGAAATCAATTGGGATGCTGTGTTTAGTGCGCCTACGATTGATGGAAAAGTTGAAATCTTCAATTCAATTCTCACTCAGCTCTTTGATATACATGCTCCTCTAAGACCTATTAAGCTAAAACACTTACCAGCTCCTTGGCTTACTCCAGAAATTAAAGCTTATATGATTAGAAGGGATAGAGCTAAGGTAAAATATCGTAAAAAACCTACTGATGATAATCGTGACAAATATAGATACCTAAGAAATCGTTGTAATAAGCTGTGTAGGGACGCACAACGATCCTATATACATGAATCGGTAAAAAATTGTGACCAGGCAAAAGTGTGGAGGTTTATGCGATCTCTTGGAATAGGTAAATCTAAGCAGCTGAATTTACAAGCCACTAAAATAGATCTCAACTCTTTAAATAGCCATTTCTCTTCTGCATCTTCTGTGACTGCCGTTGAAAAATCTAAGACATTACTGCATCTGAAAAATATTCCTACCCCATATTATGATCAGTTCGCCTTTAGAGCTATTACAGTAAAAGAGGTAGAGAAATCTATCAACGCCATAAAATCGGACGCCGAGGGCTTGGATGGTATTGGTCGAAAGATGATAGTGTTGACTCTAGAAACAGTGTCTCCTATTCTATGTCATATCTTTAATACCTCACTAGATACTGCTTCCTTTCCTAATGTCTGGCGTCAAGCTTATGTAATACCTCTCCAAAAAATTTACAATCCTTCACATCCTTCCCACTATCGCCCAATTTCTATCCTGCCGTTTCTATCGAAAGTCTTTGAGCGCCTGGTACACCAACAACTCTGTATCTTTCTACAACGTAATCAGCTTCTCAGTCCCTTCCAATCAGGCTTTCGACTTGGACACAGCACAGTCAGCGCTTTGATTAAGGTCACTGACGACATCCGATTCGGTATGGAAAAGCAGTTAGTTACTGTCCTCGTACTTCTTGATTTTAGCAATGCTTTTAATTCTATAGATTTCGATATTCTTCTTAGTATATTATCCTCACTAAATATTTCTCCAATCACCGTTAAATGGTTCCGCAGCTACCTTAGTGGCCGCCAGCAGTGCGTTCGGTTAGACAATAAATCATCTACCTTCTGTCCCATTACTACTGGTGTGCCGCAGGGTGGAGTGCTTTCTCCCCTCCTTTTCTCGATTTTTATAAATTCTATTACTTCTCACATATCTTCCTCCTTTCACCTCTACGCTGATGATCTTCAGTTATACTGCCAAGGTCCGGCTGATAAGGTCTCAGACGTCATTTTCTCTATAAATAGTGATCTTGCAAAAATTCACAACTGGAGCAAATCCTTTGGTCTAACTGTTAATCCAGCTAAGTCTCAGGTCATTATCGTCGGTGGGACAAAGCAGCTAGATCGGATATCATTTACAAACCTTACCCCTGTAATACTGAATAACTGCCAATTGCCGTTTGTGGATGTTGTCAAGAACCTGGGTTTGCTAATTGACAAAAATCTTTCCTGGCTTCCTCAAGTGGAAACCGTTTGTCGTAAAACTTTTGCTGTGTTTGGGTCGATGAAAAGATGGAAAAATCTTCTTCCCGTAAAAACTAAAACTGAGCTCGTTAATTCCTTAGTCCTTCCGATCCTAGATTATGCAGATATCAGTTACTTGGATTTATCCCAGCTCCTTTTGAACAAACTCGATCGGCTGCAAAACATGTGTATACGTTTCATTTTCGGTCTTAGGAAATACGATCATGTATCTGAGTATAGGAATAAACTAAAACTATTACCGATTCGTCAGCGACGTTACGTACATGCCCTCTCTTTACTATTCAACATCCTCAACTCTCCGGTTTCTCCTCCATACCTCGGTGAAAATTTTGATTATTTAGGGTCAAATCATCTCTTAGCTTCCAGGTCTAAAAACGATAATTTGCTAACCACAACATTCGCAAAATCTAATTTCTATTATAATTCGTTTACAAAAATGTCAGCCCGATTGTGGAATGAACTGCCACGTGACATTCGTCAAGCAAAAACCAGTAATGCTTTCAAATCTAAATTGATCGAATTCTACCTAAAGAAAGAGGAAAGTTGTCTGTAGGAAAATAGGACACTTATTTGCATTTTGTTGTTATATTATTTATATAATGTATGTATATGTATATATATAAAGGTATATATTTTTATGTTTATTTATGTATATTACATCTGTGTATATGTGTATTATTTTATGTAAGTATATATGTGTATTTATTTATTCTATGTCTGTATTTAAGTATTTTGGTAAATACTTAAGTTTATTGTTTGATTTTATGTACCTAATTTATTTTCAAATTAGTCTAACTTAGTTAAGCAAACTCTGCACTACTCGTGTCCATCTCAGCGATTCCCAGTCCTAAGGTTGCCTGGAAGAGATTGCTCTAAGCAATAAGGCCGCCTTTGCGCGCAATTAGATATAAGGTTTCTTACGCAATTACTCTTAATTTGTGTGCAATAAAGAGTTTCTATCTATCTATCTATCTATAACTTCGGGGGTAGGCAACCAGGCAAGTCGCGGGCACACCTAGTTTAGTAAAAAGTGTAGATACCCTGTAGATACAGGGTGACTTTGAAGACAATCGACAAATTTTAAGGGTGTGTTCTGTTATTGATATGGATCAACTTTGTACAGGTCTAAGGAAATTTGTAGTCGTCGATTTTTTTTTGTATTTATTGAGTTATATTCTTGAAAAACTGATACACTGACGTAATTACCTAAAAAGTATAAAAGAAGCATAAATGATGCATTTTTATTTTTGAGCATTAATTATGCTTATTTTATTATTTAAATTTTTATGTAAGTACGTTTGTTTATCGATTTCAAGTATGTTTACCGTAATAAAATAAGAAACAAATACAACTCCAAACATCTTTAGACCTAAAAATTATCTATATCGATAACAGAACTTACCCTCAAAGTTTGCCGAATGCCTTCGAAGTCACCCTGTAGTCTACAAATAAAAGAAAGGGCTTTTTGCCGCAACAAACTTATCATTGGCGAGCCCAAATAATATGTCGCGACAAAAAATTTCGAACATTTACACCTGTAATATATAGGGAATAGTTTTTAGCGGCTGCGTACAGACGGATGTCTATATATTTGGTGATAATTTGTTTCAATAAAATATAAAAGTGGCTGTTAAAATTATCTGACACTAAAGTATCCTTGAAGTGGTTCTGTAGATCAGGAAACAATCATATTTCTTCGGACGCCAACTAGGTTTTTGAATGTTTTTCAGCCATAATTCCAGTCTTCTATCGTCAGTCGGAAACCTGTGAATTAGTAATCGTTGTTTTAAATCGGAAACCTGTGAATTAGTAATGGTTGTTTTAAATCGGAAACCTGAGAATTAGTAATCGTTGTTTCAAAATAATATGTATTTGATAATAAAAATCTGTCGTCGGATCTTTCCGTTTTTGAAAGTAAATAGGTACTGATAGAAAAATATCGATAAGTTTTATCGACAAGGAACTTTTCAGCACTATTGGATTTTATTATTTATGAAAAACCGGTAGTACAAAGGCAAAATCACGTATAATATGATTAGTGCCGATTTTTAAGTGCCTGTTATATCAATAGAAGTTTAATTTGTTGAATACTAGCTGTTGCCCGCGGCTTCGCTCGCGTGGATTTCGTATTTATGTTGTTACCGGTTTTCCGAAGCAATGAGATATTTTCCCGTCATTTCGGGGTAATTTTAAACTAAGGAAAAACAGGACTAACCCTGCGCAAATCAATGAGTATAATTCAAGATCCAGCTGAATTTTATATAATAGATAGATAGATAGATAAATACTTTATTGTCACACACAAAACACATTAACAATAAAAGGAGACTCTTAAATCTAGGGTGACAAAGGCGGTCTTATCGCTAGGAGCGATCTCTTCCAGACAACCTTACTCACATACAGACGTTACTCATAAATTACTCAGAACAGAGGAACTTAGCAGCAGTATCCTAACAAATGTAAAGAGAGAGATGAGAGACGCCTTTATGTAATATTTCAAAACAGATTCGCAGAAGTAATTGAGAAAAACTAAAACCCTCTCCCTCTCTCTCCCCCTTCCTCTGTCTCTCCCCCTCCCCCTGTCCCTCCCCCCCTCCCTCTCCCTCCCCCTCCCCCTCCTCCCTCTCCCCCTGCCCCTCCCTCTCCCTTTTCATCACCCCCTCCCCCTCCCTCACTCCCTCCATCTCCCCCTTCCCCTCCTTCTCCCTCTCCCTCTACCTGTACCCCTCTACCTCTCTTCCTCTCGACCTCTCTACGTCTCTACCTCTCTACATCTCTACCTCTCTACCTCTCTACATCTCTACCTCTCTACCTCTCTACCTCTCTACCTCTCTACCACTCTACCTCTCTACCTCTACCTGTCCCTATCCCTACCCCTTACGCCAATTTAACCGCTATCCCTAACATAGAAATGACACCCATATTTATTTTTAGACCTTTCAAACCTATCGCACCCCAACCCCATCCCCAGGGGATGATGGTATTTCACGTCCACCACGTTGGATTTCAAAGTTGTTGTAGCTTTCGTAATCAGCGACCCGATAAACCATACAAACGACACCCATATTGATTTTTAGACATTTCAAACCTATCGCACCCCAACTCCATCCCCAGGGGGATGATGGTATTTCACGTCCACCACGTTGCATTTCAAAATTGTTGTAGTTTTCGTAATCAGCGACCCGATAAACCATACAAACGACACCCATATTGATTTTTAGACATTTGAAACCTATCGCACCCCAACTCCATCCCCAGGGGGATGATGGTATTTCACGTCCACCACGTTGGATTTCAAAATTGTTGTAGTTATCGTAATCAGCGACCCGATAAACCATACAAACGATACCCATATTGGTTTTTAGACTTTTTCACCCCATTTCCCTTTTTTAGGGGTTGAATTTGGGGTGGAATTTCAATAACAGTGATGAACGTTGCATAGAATTACATCATTTATGCCTAAATAATAAATTATGTGGATTTTACTTTAAGAATAAAGAATTTTCAACTTCATCCCCCTTTTCACCCTTAAGGGTGTCGAATTTTCAAAAACCCTGAGACACGTAATTATTAATTTATAGTTGTCAGCCTAAATACAAATTTTGAAGATCCTAACTTCAAAACTGACGGACTTTCATACAAACTTTCATCCCCTATTTTACCCCCTTAGGGGTGGAATTTTGTAAAACCCTTTCTTGGTGCACCCCTAGGCTTCATAAGGAACCTACGTGCCAAATTTGGAATCTCTAGACCCAGTGGTTTGGGCTGTGCGTTGATATGTCAGTCAGTCAGTCAGTCAGTCACCTTCTTCTTTTATATATATAGATTAGCAGTAAATTTACTTACTTGTGGAATGTAACCCCACTTCCCTTCTGGTAATGAGTTTTGCATAACACGCACTCTTTCATGGTTTACCTATTAACTACCACCACTTATTTATGTATTAACTATAGTAATATGACACAAAAAACAAGCGTAATCGCGGTAAACCTACAAAAACACTTTATAAATACGGAGACAATCCAAACTAAGCAACGGTCATTTGCAGTTTACGTCAGATTTAGTTCCTTTCCCCCGCATTGGGGGCGCTTCAAATAGGCACAATAGAGAGTCGTCATTTTATGGGGAATCATCAGTCCAGCGTACTTGTATATATAGAGGTCAGTGCTCAACAGGCATTATCCAGGGAGGAAATAGGGGAATACATTAGTATCAATTTATATGGAAAAAATGCAGCTACGGTCCCCTATTAACGGTCATGGCTAGAGTTAGTTTGCGCTCCGTATACAGTGTCTAATATTTACACACTCGCATCAAATAAACGGCAAGAAATCACTGCAGCATGGCCTACTTTAAGAAACGGCTTTTACAATGTGTTTTTCGCTGAAATATCAGGAGCATCATACCTTTTTGTCATTGATATAGTCATCTAATCTATAGTAAGCTTTTCATCTAATCTATAGTAAGCTTTTTTACATAACGTTTGCTTTACACATTTTCTAAACTTTCTCTCGGGTAATTGCACTACACTCTCAGGTATTTTCTTGTAGTATTGTACACACAGACCATGGCTAGAGTTGGTTTGCACCTCGTATTCAGTCTCTAATTAGTGTAGGAAACGAAGCAGTTGACTCCAACATAATTCTCTCAGGCAGATTTCGTTTGACAGGATGATAAAGTATCATGAATTAAATGTAAATTCAATTAAATCCAAAAAAAAAAATTACAAATAAAAATTTTTATACATTTTTGTATAGAAAAATTAAAAGTACCGATTTTTTTTGGATTTTTATAGAAGGTTTGTCTCACATAGTGTTGTACCCCAGCAAAGTTTCATCGACTGAGGATTTAATGCGGGGGTCTCCATACAACGATCCGTTTCGTTCCCTAGACTAAATATTCACTCACTCGCAGCTTAACATATGTACCTATATGTTGTTGTATGTTGTTTGTAGTAACGCGAAGCCATAATGTTGATTGCGTGTTGTGTTATGCAGGCAACAGACTCGCGGTCCGTTCCCGCCGCGGCTTCAGCTGGCAGCTGCCGAGCTCTCGTCCGACGCAGACACCGACGACGAGTGAACACCCCCGTACACAAACACACACCCCCCATACACAACACATCCAGAAGCGTGAGCGGTTTTAACATTTATATAAGTTATTGGAGAGATTTCAGGTATGTTTCCCAAAGATATTCCAAGTGTAATACTTATACAACCAGATAGTGCACGCGAATGGCGAAAAAGTCAATGAGCACAGGTTGAATCCTGATGAGCGAATACCTTTTATTTATTGGGTGTCACAGCACTTAAAGTCAAAACTTTTGCAAAAGTCAAAACTTTTGCAAATTGCTAATTATTATTTCATATATTTGTTATGGGCTTTGTCGAATCTATATTGTTTTTGTTTTCATATTAAAAAAATAATAAATATTTCTGATTATATTTCCTTAGAACTTGCCGCCTATATGGGTCTACATCAAAGACTTCTATATAAATAAGAAGTCTTTGGTCTACATATCTTTCTAGCATACCGCTGGCACTGTTGTTAAGAAACTAATAGGTATCCAACTCATTCTAGTAATGAAGCCAGCCTTCAATATGCTAGAAAGAGATGGAGATTTAGACTGTGAGTTCTTAGAAAAGTTTAGGAACTTTTTTACCATTCGAATGCACTCTCTTGTTATATACAGGGTGTAACAGAAAGGGTATATCAACCCTGAAGGATGTGATTCTGCCCATGAAACTGAACAACTTTCCCAAAAAAAAATTGACCTACCGTACAAAATGGGTTGTCAGCTGATTCAGTTTTTATACAGGGTGACTTTTAATTAGTTCTTGATAGAAATAGGTATGCATGTACTCATGATACTGAACAACTTTCCCCAAGGAACATAGGTCGAAATACGAAAATCAAGTTTTGACCTCCTATAGAAACTGCATCAGCTGATAGCGCATTTTGTATGGGAGGTCAAATTTGGTTTTTCGTATTTCGACCTATGTTCCTTGGGAAAAGTTGTTCAGTATCATGAGTACATGCATATCTTTTGCTATCAAGAACTAATTAAAAGTCATCCTGTATAAGGTCAAAGGCTAAAGGCTATTGATGTGGCTACTTTTTGGGCGAAGCGTTTATAGTCAGTTTTGCCATTGACTCGAAAAGAAGAAGGTCAAAAATTATTTTTAATTTTAACCTATGTTCTCAGGGGAAAGATGTTCAGTTTCATGGGAAAACCCACATCATTCAGAATTGGTATATTATTTTTGTTACAGCCTCTATAGTACCTATAATCTCTTTGTAAGTTACAGAAAGTATATCGACCCTTGTATTATTTTTAGATTGTCAAAACTTTAATGATGATTTTCTCCTTAACATTTTTTAATGTATGTTTACGGGAAACTCAACCTAATTGTATTGGAATGTTATGAATAACATGCGTTGTTTTTTGTTATAGTTTAAATCTTAAAGTGATAATGCCTATGTTTCTTTGGAGTATAAAATCTTTTTTGTCAGATATTCCATTCTGCGGTAACGAATTCGTCGATTTAGCTTATATAAATGGTATAACTATAGCCGCCGGTCGTATCTTGTCAACTATATGCTTGGTAATAAGTTTTGAAAATGGCGGAATAAGAATTTTAAGAGTATAAAGGAATACACTACGGAAAATAAGGGACAAGAAAGGGACAGAAAGTGTCTCTCAATCTGCAAAGTAGGGTCACATAGGCACACGGTGTGTCTCAATAGAATAATGTGTATAAAATAAAAAAATAATTAGCTCGCTTTCTATTCCGTGCGAAGCAAGGAGGTCCGAAATCTTTGGGTAATAGTTATTTATGGCTGCCATTATTCAAAGTTACTCGTTCGAGTAATAATGGAATGTGGATGTTTAGAGTGAACAGAGTGGGGAAAGGGAGAAAGTAAAGAAAAACATTGTAAATTACAGTTTTATATCATGAAATTAAATGAATTTTAAACATAATTTGAAATTAGATTCTATGACTGCTCTATATTATCCGTTAACAAGTGCATAGTTGACAAGTGCTATAATCAGACGAAATAAAGGGCCCGCTTATCTAAAGAAAGGTTATAATTTAGATGATTTACCGTGATAAGTACACAACAGTCCATATTTCTAAATCTTACCATTTCCAATTACATTTTTGTGCAAAAAATTTCGACGTCCCGTAGACACTAGATTATTGGTGTGAAGCGGTGTCTGTGAGATGTATGTATATTTTTTGTTTTATTTCGATTTTTAGGTAAAGTTGTTCAGTTTCATAGTGTAGTAGGTAGTTGTTCAGTTTCAAGTGCAGTTTTTGGAAGTGTTCTCTAAAGTTAAGCTCTTATAAAACATTTTTTTACATTATGTTTTGTTGATAAGGGAAGTGGCAGCAATAGATTTAAATAAGCATTAACTTAGAAGACGTTTCCTGCAACTGGCGGTGAAATAATAGAAATATACGGGTCATTTCTCCAAACTAGGCAAAACCGGCTATCAGAGACTGATAAACATACAAAAATATACAATAACAACACTCAGACACAAAAAAAACCTAAGTTCATCACACAAATGTTGGTCCTGCACAAGGATCGAACCCTCGACCGCCGGCGCGGAAATCAGGGTTACTACCAACTGCGCTGTCTGTCATCACAGGTAAATAAAGTTGGTAATGGTAAGAATTAAATAAAAATGGACATTATAAAAGTTACGTTATGTAATACGTGACCGCTACAATTACATTCATGACAGGTAAAACAATGATCAGAGAAAAAATAATGGCTTATTTTTTTTATTTATAATAAAAATATACAGGGTGTTAGGGACGGTGTACTGAAAACTGAACGGGCGTGCTCAGTCAACGAAACTGAACAACTTTCACAAAGAAACATTTTTGAAAAATGAATAAAAATTTTCACCTCTCCATACAAATTGCCAACTCTGATCGAACAGTTTGTATGGAGGGGTATTTTTTTTTTCATACTCAAAAATGTTTCTTTGCGTATTTTGTTCAGTTTCGTTGACTGAGCACGTTTTTTCGGTTTCCAGTACACCGTCCCTTACTCCCTGTGTTTCTGAATACAACTAAAAAGTTTTTAATAGTCGAAATTGTGTAGCTCGATTAGAATGACAGCAGTGTGAGAGCAGGACGGGGCGATGCGTAATACATTGGAGCGACAGAGACACGTATCGCTCCGTCCTGCTCTCACGCACAGCTCTGTCCTGCTGGCTTAGCACGCTGCAGTTGTCAGTTTATCTAGGCCCATAGATTAAAGACTTTAAGCATGGTCACGTTTTTTTTGCCATCCGAGCAGTGAGACACATTTTGAAAGACAAGGACGGCTATATGTATTAGTGTATAAAGCCATCTCTGTCTGAAATATCAAAAACGTTATTTGTGGATTTGTTAAACATTTTCCTCCACTGACATTTCTTCGCGCTTGGAGGTGATAGATTAGATGACATAATTCCTCAAATAAAGTGACATTTCTCCGAGATGTATTTTCTCTCGGGCAGCGTGCTAAGCTGGCTGCTGACATTCTAGTCAAGCTCCATTATTTCGACTGTATTAATTTTACCCAATTATGGCGAAGCCAAGAAGGAGGGTCGTCTTTTTATTTGTTAGCTCTCATGCGCCTAATTGTAGCGGTAGTACACACTTTATTTAATTAAGTCTGTTGTTTTATTCTTTGGGGTTTAGTTTACATACTAAAGACAACTTTTTTCAGTGATTTAGAGTACGAAATTGACTTAAAATACACGTTAAAATTTCGTTCATAAAAGTTTCAATAGGTGGCGCTGATCACAGTTGGCAATTTTTTTATAAAAAAAAAATGTACAATACAATGTTACTACAGAGATTTGACCGCAGCAATTGAACTGTCTTACGGGCAGTCACATTAATTTAATCTTCTTTAAAGTTAAAATCTATTTCTGTCACTTTTTTTATTTAGATAAGAATTGTGGGGTTCAATCAGTTACCAAAACATGGAATAATTAAGAGCCAATGAATTTCAGCGCCCTCTATTGAACTTTTGAAGGTATAGTAGTGGAAAATTCCCCATTAAGAAACTAATTTTACATAATAAAACATTTAGTGTAAAGAAAGCAAGCAAACCGTTGCAAAAAGTTCTTGCAACAATGAAAATATTTAGTTAAACAAAATTTTGTACTGTAATACACTAAAAAAAACCAGTCTGTACTTGCACTAGCTGCTATGTGATATTCTTAATTAAAATTAGCAAAGTGATAGAAATTTCCTAGCACTACTAACAAATTGTCTTATGTATAACATAACATAGTGTAGATGAAGTTGCTCACGGGAATAATGACGCTGGCATTGGCCACGATCATGGGCCAGCGTGGGCCAACCTCCACCAGTACTAAATAGGGTTACCAACTTTGAACAAAATTAGGTCATGAAACGAATGGAAACGGAATCATCATTATCATCATAAAATCCCATTTGTTAAATGTAACCTTCGTGTATTTGCATCAAGAAGATAGTAAACTGGGCGACCTTAACCAAAGTCCACTAACAGATGACTAGGGTTTCTGAATCGCAATATTTTTAAGAAATTCTCAAAAAATACAGAAATCGAATTTCCTCAGACATGAACCTTAAATCGATTTTTCGTCCCCAAAACCCCCGTATAGTAAATTTCATCGAAATCGATAGAGCTGTTTTAAGAAACCGATTACAGAGCCTGGAATAGAAACTTCTTGTCGTGTCAATGGCAAAAAGTTTTTATACCAGCTTAGCCCAAAACGTGTCTAAATGGTCTTTACAAGAAACGAGAGAAGAGGTAGGGCAAGTTTGTGAAACCTGAAATCTTAAAGGATATATTTTTTTAATATTAAGGTGTACAAGGGCTTCGGTTATTCCGTAAACATATTTTATATTGTGTAAGCGAAGGACAAATAGAATGGCCGCGGCTTCAATCCCTTAAATTGTCTAAGTTCGGCGTTGTCACTGGCCGGCGTTGGCCCACGTTTGCCCCTTGTGGCCAGCTGTAATAGTTTCAATTAACTTACTAATAGATGTAATGTGTAAGCTACTTTATACCTCTAGTGACGTCACCACTAGACAAGGGGAACGGATGGTAAATGCTGGTATGCTAACATTTTAAATAAATTATCGCAAGTTGAGGATTACAGGTGTTTAAAACTAACAACACTGCCCTATAATTCTCGTAATTTACTATACAAAAACAGAAAGGATTTCTCAAGCCCAATGGATGTGCATGCCCATGAAATTGAACAACTTTTCCTAGGAGACATGGACGAAACACTCGCGACAGAAACCTAACATGTAAGGAGTCTCGAAATACTATTAATGAGATATGGGTCATTCATTCATTAAGTTATCATAAAAAAATTCGGAAACCAATATTTTTTTATTTTCGTAAAATATCGATTCACTTATGGCAGAATAGAACTTAGTCATAGCCTATCACATAATTTAAAAAAGCTGTCATGTCACTTAACTAAGAGTTATGACAGTTTTTATTTTTTATTCTATAATAGGCTATGACTATTTTTTTTTTATGTGAAAAGTGAGCAAACGAGCAGGTGGGCCACCTGATGGAAAGTGGTCACCACCGCCCATAGAGCCCGCTGTCTTATTAGTGGCATAACTTGACACTAATAAGACAGCAAAGCACGTTACCCACCCCGAGAACTAAGATGGTGTGCCTCGTGTGCCGGTAATTTCGCTGGCTCTCACACCCTTCAAACCGAAACACAGCAGGCAAACACTGCTATTTTACGGCAGAAATATGCAAGGGGGTGGTACTTCCCCAAGCGGACTTTGCACAAAAGCCCTACCACCTTTTAAAATGTACCTATGACCATGTACCACTCTGCAAAATTCCACTCTGCATTCCCGAATGCATGTTTTACAAAAATTTAAAAAAAGTATTACTGCGTTATTTGTGTTCGAAAAAATTTGTTTTTTTTTTAATGATCCTCTTTCTATTTATAGGCCAAGTTTCGAGGTTTTTTACATTTGTGTTTCTGATGCGAATCCATGTCAAGAGTTTTCTTCCTGTTTCGACCCATATCCCTTTGGAAAAGATGTTAATTTTCACTAAGTTTCACTATTTAGGGTTGTTTGTTGTACTCTTTTTGGTACAGATTGTATTGTACTACTGCCATCTGTGGAATATAATATCAACTTGTCTAAATGCGTAGGGGCGTAAACGACATCAGAATTTTTGTTTGTAAGCATAATAAATAGTTCCAATTATGTATCTGAACACCGAGCAAATAACCTATATTAAAATTTATCTTTTTTTTTATAATAACAAATTTTAATTTTCTTAATTTCCACTCAGAAAACTTATGAAATTCTTCCAGGAAGGCTATTCTAGCGCGATCGATATTTCTGAGAACTTTGACATGAATTATGTATGGATATAGGTAATTTTCTGTGACCTTTGTCAACCATGTTCGTATAAATGTCACTACATGGCGTTATCAGCCTTGGTAATTTTAAGAGGAAAAGGGAGTAATATATGTATTATAAAAATATTATGAATAATAAAATTTGACAACAGCAATGAATCTCATTAAATCACTGTTTTGTAGTTTGTGCTCTTTTCGACATAATACGAATCTGAATTAACTGCGGAATTAACTATAAAAAAAAAATTTTTTTGCCGTTGCTCCCGGCTACTATCTATGACTATGAAATAGTTGTTGAGTCGTTGATGAGCCATGTCAAAGCCATTTTGCGGCTCAACAACTACTACTACTAGGGTGGGGTTTATTGGGTCGGTCATCAACCTTGCAACCAACGTGATATGATGACGATACATACATACATAACATCACGCCTCTTTCCCGTCGGGGTAGGCAGAGACCACAGTCCTCCACCTGCTACGATCTTGACATACTTCCCTTGCTTCCTGTACTTTCATCAATCCTTTCATACATGCTCGTCGGTTTAGGGTACTTTTAACCTGGCCTATATTCAGAACGTCCTGAATTGATGATGACGATGTTTCTTGTAAATGCCAGGACCATGTGGGCCAGTTGTTTAAAGGAAAAACCTTTACAGTAGCCTCCCGGCCCAGGTCGGGGTGTTCCCGTGGGGTACCGATCTTAAAGCCACGATCACACCTAGCTGAATTCAAAGACTAATTTGGCATACATTGCTGGGAAGCTTGGTTATGTTAATTGCAATATCCTTAATTCAACGAGCAATGTATGCTGAATTAGTCTTTGAATTCAGCTAGGTGTGATCGTGGCTTAAGCCGGCTTTTTTGACCTCATGAATAACTGAGAGAAGTTTCCTAACTTAGCTACTCTAAAGGTTCCCAGAATTTTTCTTAGACCAGCGACTGTTAATGTTCTGTGTATATCGCAAAAACGATTCAAGATTTGGCGCTGACCTCAGATTAAGGGCAGGCGAATGATGATTATGTTTTATTCAAATAAGGAAATAATAAAGACTCAGTGAGTTGCATTGCAGTTACCAAGCAAGACGCTAAATTTAAGAGGAGCATAAAAACCTAAGCATACTTTTACCAAATGCTGATAGTACCATCTGGTTAAACTTTCAAATAGTGGTGGAGAATTTCTTATTACGTAACCCATAATGGAAAGGTGTGATACGAGTAATACTGACCGATGTGTACTCGTATGTGTCCATAAAACTGAATAACTTTTCCCAAGGTACATAGGTCGAAATACGAGAAAAAAAATCAACATCCCTTTGAAACTGCATCACCTATTAGCGCATTTTGTATGGGAGGTCAATATTTTTTTTTCGTCTTTCGTGTTTCATGGGAAAAGTTGTTATATCACGGGCAGATTCACACCCTTTAGTATTAAATATCTCTTGGAGATTACGGCCCGAGAATAACCTTCCTGAAGTACAACCAAGAGCAGGTCAATCGTGACACTTGCAGTGTTATTCTAGCACATAGTGCGTTTGAAATAAGAATATAAAGTTCAATGTGTCAAGCTTGAGTTGCTCTTCACAACAACGTGTCAACGGAATAAGCGAAACTGAGAAAGTAGTTTGTTCAGAATCGAGAGTAGAATCAATTACACGGGTTTTTGATAGGGGTAATTTATTTTTATTATTTAAATTGCCGCTTCTATCAAAATATTTCTGTGGATACGCGCGCTGACGGCGGCGACGCGCGGTTCATGAGCGGTGAGGAGGGGGAGGGAAGTGGGCGTGGCGTGCGCGGAGTGCGCGGTCTAGAACAGCGATGAAACTAGAACAATGATGAAACTTTAAAATAACAATATCTAAAAAATAAATCTTTTTTTAAGACTTTTACGGGAATGGATTTATATAAAAAAAATTAGGGATTCGTTTATTTCTTTAACACGTTGTATACAGTTGTTAGCGGCATTTCAAAGTCATGTCTTGAAAAGTTTGTGTGAAAGTCTTCAGTTGTTAATTAAGTTCAATATAAAACGCACGGTGCCTTTTAAGATTTGCCAAATGTTTTTGTCTTGAAATAAATATCATTTAATGTAGTTAAGGGAATATGGTAATTATAGTGACTGCAGTGGTTTTGAGCGGTATCAAGCAGATTATTGAAGGCTTTTGCACAAAATAAGACCCGGTGACTTCACTCTTACATTATTTTAAGGTCAGATCATGTTTGTATTTTGACGCTAGCATACTCACTTCACAAAAGTCTTTTAACATTTTTAATATGAAAATTACTGCGTATATTTCATATCTTGTGTAAAAAGACGTTTCCTCGAAATTGACACCGTAGATTCAGACCATTAAACTGGAAAAATTTCCCCAAGGAACATGGGTCGAAATACTAAAAATAAATTTGACTTTCCATACAAATGTCATGCAGTTTCTATGGAAACTCACATTTTTTTATTATTTCGACCTATGTTCCTTGGGGAAAGTTGTTCAGATGCATGGTCTGAATTTACAGATTAAATTTTGGGGAAACTTATTCTTATACTCTGTATTTTGGCTACTTAATATTGTGCATTAACAGCAACTACAAAAAAAAAATAACAATTTAAAGGTGTTAGAAAAGTACTGCGACTTTTTATGCTCTACAAAACTGAATAAATTTGGGGCATATTATCTGGATCTACTATCATATGTCCCGTGTGGTGCCGGCAAAGAATAGAACCCACCCATACATACCCGAGAGTGTCGTAAGAGGCGACTAAGGGTTAACTGGAGGATGGGCAGCAGCATCCTCCTTTATTTACATCTTACTTACTGCGGTCACCTACAACCGCGGTCCATAGTGCCAGCCGTAACGCTAACAAGCGAGGTGACTATGGTATTTCCCCTCCACTTTTTTTTTCAGCAAAAGCTGGAATTCTGGAGGGAGCTCCCTGTACTTTAGTGGACGTTTCATGGGATGTTATGATGACTATCATATGTAGCAGCGGGCATATTACATCATCAAAGTTCTAGTACTGTCATATTTTTGGCTAGGTATATAACATGGCTCTAAAGTCAACACATTTGACATTCCCTGTGTTCCAAATTTTTCGAATAGTGTGCTTTAATACACTATGCGCGTACGGAATTACGGATGTCGTTCCAAATTGATTGAAAGCTTGCTTTTAGCAAGCTCAATAACAATATCCGTACCCACATGATTTGTTTTGTAAAACTTCCTGTGTTCGGAAACGCCGGTTCGAATCCTGCCTGTGGTTGGGAAATTTTACGATTTTCTACTTTGTAGAATATCCGTACTGTTTAATTCGCAGGGATAGACGTTTTTACCATACTTTAACTGTAAAAAAATGTCACGTTGATATCGAATTTGGATGTAACATCTCAGAAATATGACAGATCTTTGACAGATAATGTGTGCCACAGACGCCAAAAAACTTGGATGCTGCCTTGGGTACAAGTTTCTTTTTGATATTTTCACCATACATTAACCATTATATTTCTGGGATACTATGCTATTATGATACTACATAGATATGGTGCCACATGGTATGATGCTAGATCTCTGATAATGTAATAGGAGCCTTTCTTCAAGAAACATGTCGAAATACGAAAAAAAAATATTACTTCTATACAATTGCAAGTGACCGACACATTCGACCTTTGTACCTTGGGCAAAGGTTTCTAACACCTTGTAAAACATAAAAAAAATATATTTCGCGAAACTGTACAGATAAATAGAAGGTTCTAAATATTTATTTATTATTCCTTTGGTTATGTATGTAAATATTTAGCTAAACATATTGATTTTCAATTCTCTTGGTGTTTGGTGGTACTATAAATAACTAAGTGCTTGTAGTAATCATTCAGTGACTATGCCAAATGATCCAGTCGTATCTGTAACACAATTGGGCCTTAAAAACTTTAAAATCAACAATACAAGATACTCGGAATGAAAAATGAAAAATTTATTGTTATTGCAAGCGAAAGACTAAGAAATCAATTTTAAATTTCCACTTTCTATTTTAAAGTTTTCTTAGTCTTAAGGTGCGACTCCACCAGAGCTGTGCATGGTATGTTATATGCCATTTTATCAACTGTGTTTTGAAACCAAAGAAAAAATACATTGTACGCAACTGGTTGCGATAGATTAAATTTCCTTACCACTAAAGAGCTCTTACAACCTAGCTGAAATATAAAATTGTAGCTAAAAATGGTTAATTTATTTAACTCACGATAACTTATATTAGCACTCGCGTTAACGCAGGACTCTTAGCCAACAAACATATTATGCCGTGAAGCGGCACCAATTCAATATTGTCTGGTGGAAGACCAGGAGATAATTCAGCCGATGAGAGTCGGCATTCAACTGTTTGTTTTTCTGGCTCCGAGCCCTGTTAACGCGAGTGCTAAATATAAGTATTCGTGAATTAAATAAATTAACTATTTTGCGGCTCAAATAATATTTTTATTTTAGCTAGGTTGTAAGAGCTCTCGGTGAGGGTTCTTACATTTTAGTGGAGTTTGTAATTACAGTACCTAATAATATCTTCAGTTCACATATGGTCATGGTGTTGTCATTTTGTGTGATAGTAAGAAACTTATTGCGCAAGGTCAACTCCCACTGTACCAGTCAGACAGACGGCGTAGCATAGGCTTAATAATTGCCCCCCGAAAGTATGTTTTGTGTACGTAGACTTATTGGGTCCACTTCCGTACGGAACCCTAAAATCACAGCTAAGCTACCGCGCACAGCCACGAAGGAGTCGCAAATTGACGCTTGCCTACGTAGCACAGAATGCTGCAGATCCACATTAAGTATATAGGGTCCTAAAGAAATAGTAAACATAATTTTACCACTTAGGCCATGAAACTAAACAATTTAGTTTGACTACCTAATGAATAAGTGAACATAATTCATTCACTCACTCATTCATTCATTCACTAATTCATTAGGACCTTATGTAAACGTCGCACAAAATAACTTTGGCCCTGTCATTGATGCGCAGAAGTCCAAAATGGGCCAGGGACAATGACGGCCACAGTTATTTTGTGCGTCGTATACAAGTTGTATTGGAATGTTTGTCCTCTGATCACACCAAACTGAGTCTTAACTAATTGTTAAATTAAAGGAATGTGTTTTATTTTAGATTATAATGTAAATAAGATAGTGGTTCGATTCAACTTCCATTTCGCCGGTAGGTGTAACGCAGTCAAATAAAAAACGGATTAAAATGGCGGCGATACTATGATACTAACTACAACGTGTAACGGAAGGGTGTGATAATACTGAAGTGTGAATCTGCTCATGAAACTGAACAACTTTTCCCAAGAAACACAGGTCGAAACACGAAAAACCTTTGACCTCCCATATAAAATGCGCGAAAGCGAAAGCTGATGCAGTTTCTAAGGGAGGTCTGAAACTGATTTTTTTCTATGACCATGTTCCTTAGGAAAAGTTGTTCAGTTTTATGGGAACTGGGGACTCCTTTTCGTTACATGCTGTATAGTACACCTCTTTTGACATCTCCAACATGAAATATTATTTGTATAGCTCCCGAAGTTCGGTGATGCTACTAATGAAAGCAATCAACTAAAAATAAAATTACCCGGATTTTTCTTCTGATCTCCTTCCTTTATAAAATGTGTCGATCACATGACGACTTTAGGTTTGGGATGTTGAAAAATATTTTTGTAAAACAAATATGTTTCTTTTGTAAAGTTGCTTGTTTGTTGTTTTTGCGTGGACGGGTAAAAATAAGAGTATCCACCATTTTCAATCCCTCTTTTTAGTTGACGGACCTACATTCGCTATAGCGACTATTGTTCATCGTACCTATTAATTTTTAATCAATAAAGCACTTATTTTATGAAGCTGTTCGATACATGTTTGTTTTATTTCCCACCTAGTACGCGACAGCTAAAGAAGTGCGGGCGAAATGTATGGCGCGCATTACATTTCGACCGCACTCCTGGGAGTCAATTCTTGAAAATCACCGGATGACAAAAATTCACTTATGAAACTTTATTCTGATAAACTGTTAAAGGTACATGAAAATTAACAATCAAACACCACCATCATAACATTCCATGAAACGTCCACTACAGGACAGGGAGCTCCCTCCAGAATTCTAGCTTTTGCTGGAAAAATGTAGAGGGGAAGTACCTACCACTTTATATTAACTGATATCAATCTTCAAATCTGTGACTGAATATTTGGTGTTTCGCCCATAACCACGGAAGTAAACTATCTGAAAAAAAAAATATATGGCTACCTTTTTATGGAGTTCATGAAGTCTATTTTATGATGCTCCAGTAATCAAGCACCGCCTAAGGCAATCGAAATTTAATTAGCCAAAAGACCAACATTCAAGCCAGGAGATTCTGAAAAAAGAAAATGAGTTCTTTGATTGGTTGCCTTCAGTGTTGCTACTTATCAGAAATTCGTCTCAATCCTATGTTTTGTGACACGGAACCGGTCAAGATTACCACTAACACTTTCCAGCAATTGTAATCATAATTATTAGCATAAGTAGTTCACAAGATAAACTAAAATACTGAAACGACGGTAAGCGTCACCTCAGGCGATTACAATTCGTACTACGTACATCTTCATTGTGGATCATGCAAACTTGCATAAACGTGTATAGAGTGCTAGCCATTTATGCGGTGCTGAATTTCCGAACGCACGCGTTTCATTTGACAGATGAAAAGTTGGTTGAACGTTGGAACGCTACTTTTCCCTTTTATTTTATTAATTTTAACTAAAATATCGGTTAAAGTTGATTTTAATAAATAACTGGAACTATTGTTAAGTGAAATTAGTGAGTTCTGTGAATATGCAAAGGTGTATACTGGAGTAACTTAGCTCGTCGCGCCAGCCACTGAAGCAGTACAAAATGGGTGAGTTCACCGGCTGCTTAGATTCCTTTAGTATTCTTGTATATTGTGTATTGTAAACCAAACCAGGCTTATGCGGAATCCTCTACGATTTAGTTTTAAGAAAATTATTTTACTTATTGGAAACAATGCGTTGCAAGTAGCTCCGTAATTGTGTCGAATATCGATTTTTCTCATGCGTCCTTTTTACTGACTCCGAAGTAAAGTTATTAACATATAATATTTTCCATCATTTCTCAATAAAATTCTGTTGGAAGAGATAATATTTAGAATAGAAAATATTTCGGGATATCTAAGTTAAAACAAGTAGTTTATGAAAACGAACGAAACTATCGCTTATCAAATCGAAATCGGCTCTAGAAAACTTATCGCAAATTTCGTAAGTAATAAAAAATGTTTACTCCAAATATGCAGTAGTTAGGATGTGCAAATTGTCCTTGTAAAATGTGAGAAGCGCTCGTCTAGCATTGAGCTGTGCTAACTCATTAGCACCAGTTTGTAAGTGATTATGTTACTCCAGTAGCTAAGCTCTGTAGCCTTGAGCACGAGGAAGTCATTTTCTTGCTCATTATGTAACAGTCAGCGTAATTGTCTCGCAAATCATAAAAGAACATAAATTTTAAATGCTCTACCTTTATTTCTGTACATTATGGTCAGTTAAGAACAGCAGGCCTCTTTTCCTAATATCTGAGTGTTACAAGGTTTAACAACATACAACAAATTAGTTTTATTGCCCCTTTTAATATCATGGGTGTTTGTTTATCATAAAGTTCATTGGGTCAGGTCAGGATTGTTTATCTCGGCTATTCTATTTTTAGACTAGAAAAACTGATGACAGTGATGACTGACTGAGATGTCAATGTAGAGCCAATACTACTTACCTACTAAGTTTTAATAAAACTACATTGTTATCACATACTGAGGAAGGTATTTTGTTTTTAAAAAGATCTTTGCAGTCAGTCATAGTTTCACCTATGAACATTATGTAATGTGGCAAGCATCAAGAAGTTATTTTTTTTAATTCCAATAGGAAATTTGTCAAGTAAGCATGTTCATGTCAGTTTTTCACAAGGAATGCTTGAGGTTCGCAAAGTTATGACCAAAGTAACAACACTGAGTAGTAGTAGTTTTAGAGGTAGTCCAAACATATTTCTTTTTTTATCTACTCTCTACTGCTTGATATAAATACTCAGTAAGTATACTTAATGCGCACTACATTTGAATCATTATCAGCTGAGTTTTTGGACTTAGTTCACTTAAGATTCACCTTTAAACAATCAAGTAGAGGTGCATAAAATACACACATACATACACTTAAATTAATTTTGGATATTCTTTTATCACTTTATGATGTCAGTTAAATTATACTGCTTTACAAACGAAGTGGGCCATATTGAATAAAACTCTCCTTTTAGGTGAACTAAGTTTTAAGCAGGCTTTACAATTTAAAAAAAGAATAACTTGTGATTTTTTAAGAACCATGAGCAACTTCCACAAACTTAGTTATCTTATCAGAGGATATAAAATTCCAACAAATGAAGGTTGAATTTTAATTCCCTTATCACCAATGATGTAATCATGGTTTCAAATAAAGTGCAGTTATCTCTACAAATTTTTGATGCAGTCATGTTTGTCTTCATTAATAGTATAATCCTGTTTTGATATTAAACACTCAACATTTCCCCTCCATCCTCTTAAACATTCTTCCTCCCTGCCGATCTTTTCCTCTATTCAAGGCTAGAGTTAACTGCTCCATCTTTGACCCCATTGTCATGTCCCTCCGGGTGAGATGGGGGTCAAAATGCTGACCTACTGTATTGACAATGGTACGCCCCCTTCAAAATTTACCACAGACTTTCTACAGGGAGCTGCCTATCCACCTTGGACAGGTAGCTCCCTGTAGAGGAGACTGGAATTTTGATGGGGTGTAATGATTGACTGATTAAGTTTATCCCAGTAGAAATGTAACTATTCAAAAATAAGGCTAAACTCAACTCCTTAGGAGTATAAAACGGTAATAGAGACATACAAACGTCGTCATTGTTGTATTGTCATTCGGCAATTCGCTTGGGCGCAGCCTAATTGCCAGTTAATTAAGGGATCTATAGTCACATGCTCATTAATTCAAGACTGTGTTTCGATAATTGCTCAACTTATGCGTTTTTCGCGACGTGGTGAATGTTATATTGAAAATAAACCAATCCTACCCCATTTCTTAAAAATTGTACGTATGTTGATGTGTGAAAAAGTTCTCAGAATGCAAACTTCGAAACTCTATCAACAATTTGACTAGGGAGCGCTGACTTTTAGAAATCCCCGAGGGTACTAATACTCATTTGATGACTCGTTAACGAGTCGTTAAAGAACAGCCGAAGAGATCCGCACCTACTTCTGTTTTCTGTTACTTGTGAGTAAAGCCACGATCACACCTAGCCGAATTCAAAGACTAATTCGGCATACATTGCTGGGAGGCTTGGTTATGTTAATTGCAATATCCTTACTTCAACGAGCAATGTATGCTAATTAGTCTTTGAATTCAGCTAGGTGTGATTGTGGCGTAACTAAAGTCCCACAGTACCTATAGAGTCTAATTTGAGTCCAGCAGTGTAATCCAAACTTTTAAAGGGTTAAAAATTTGAACCAAACAATACAGAGATATTGACAATCAAATTAAACGGGACTTCTTTCGTGACGCGAACCTTTACAAAATCGTTAGGCCTGGCTACTTCTCGTTTGTTAGTTAAGTTTATCTGGTCGGTGCGTAAGAAAGGCAGGTATGTGAGAGGACAGAGCCGTGTGGTGTGGACATCGTTAGCGGCGCGTGAAGGCAGCCGGCGCTAGTGGAGCGGCGCGGGTGTCCAGTGCACCTCTCAGGGGATCCAGTTGCATTAAGACAGACAGAACAGATGCTATTTAGGACCTGTACACACTGCAACTTTTTACACCGATACTGTAGCCTGCGTCAATACTGTCGCGACTCAGTCTCGATGCAAACGCGACACAGCATCGATACAAATAGACAACGACCTATACCTACTTCTTCTTATCGAAGCGATCAATGGCTTACCTAAATTTCTAACTTACTGCTAGTTACACAAATCGTCTTGAAAGGAAAGTTTCTTTAAATATATTGCTGTAACTTTCTTGTCATCAAACTCAAAATCGTGAAATTCAAAATCATTGTTGGATAATAAAAACTACATCGCTTCACAAACAAAATGGCGCCATGGTGCGAAAAAAGAAGCGACAACAATAACCACGCGCTCTTTTAAATATGTATGAATTTTCAGGGTTGATCAATTTGAACTTTGAAACAAAAAGGTAGTTTTAACAGAGCTACAACATAAATAAGTCACGTTTGTGGACGATTGCTAACGCTAAAGCCATTAGGTTGTATTATTGTTACTTATTTATTAATTACCATGCGAAACACGGTAAGGAGTGATCACACCTAGCTGAATTCAAAGACTAATTCGGCATACATTGCTCGTTGAAGTAAGAATATTGCAATTAACATAACCAAGCCTCCCAGCAATGTTTGCCGAATTAGTCTTTGAATTCAGCTAGGTGTGATCACTCCTTTAAATAACATCAGCTAACTAACCTACCTACTTATGTACTACGTAAAATCTCTATACGACGGTGTATGAAGCTGTTCATAACTTTGGTTCGTTGCGTTGCGATCCGCTTCAGACTGTTGTCCTTCAAACTTTGTTAATTACCGAACGCGTTAAACACTCTCTTGAAAGGCGTGAGGCGTATTGATTATTGCTCTTTATGTCCCTTTACGAAAGAAAATAATATCTTGTCATATCAGAACTTGGATGGGTGACCGCTTCGACTCCGATTTCGAAAACCACATTTCATTTATTAGGGGCGTAATTCTTTCGCTTCTTTTGTCTTACATGGCGATTGTTTTTGAAGCGACGCAACGTTTTTTAATTTAGCAGGCCTGAAAAAGTGGTAATAAATTATGTTTATATGAACAAATTATCGTTATATGAAAGAACGAATTGAATTTTTAAGTAGGACCGTCAACACTTTAATCAAATAAGTAGGTATTGGGTTCGATTTTCGGTGGGGAGACTGTCGAACAAAAATTACTTGGTTAGGAAGTCGCAGGATGAATTGTCTGGGAACCAAGATGATTCCGTCCATCGGAAGCCTGCTACCTACGGAAGAACAGAGTTTGTGAGATCGATCATTGATCTTATAACCCACACGATATCATCATGAACTTCAAGCTTCTCAAGGTGTAGAGTTTCTGATAGAACCGTGACGTAAACCTTGCAGTTGTTTGAAGCGAATGTGCAGGAATGTAACGTTTTGTAACACGGTTCGTTTAGATTCTGAAAGCGTTGGTTATTGCATTAGCTGTTGCGGAATAATTTTGGAACTGGAGTCGGCGGTCGCAATCTAATCAGACTTTCTCGTTTTGTTTGGGTTCCATTCCCCAGGGTCCGACGGAATTTATCGCAGTGTGCTTTATCTCTGCTCAGAAAGATCTGAAAATAGAAAACTTGCACATTTCTGGGAGCTCTCACATTGTGTAACGTTTTATTAAATAAATGGAATTAAACCGGTTCCAAATAGATCTTTAGGGGAGGCCTATGTCCAGCAGTGGACGTCTTTCGGCTGATATAATGATGATGAAACCGGTTCCCGATGCGTCGTTGTTGCAATTGATGGAATTCTAAGTCTTTTTACTTTTACTTTACATGGTACGTTTTCTGCTGATTCTGTCTTAGGCTTCCTATTGCTATGTTTTTGAATTTTTTTGACATGTAAGCATTCTAATAACTGACTGGAAGCACCTCCGCCTTGGCTTTTAAGTTAAAGAAGAAAAAGTATTTTACTCAGATCTCACCATATGGTAAGTAACGATGGGACGTTGATGTAGAGTTAACATGCCGATTCATTATTGCCTTGAAAAGATCTAAATTGTATGGTTCGAACAACAGACCTGTAAGGTCCTGACAGACCATACAGACCTGTGCCACTCTCTACCAGGAGCTATGTGCATTAGGAAAGAAGAAGCAAAGCTTGGCATTCTACAGAATGCCGAGAAATTTTTGATTTGCTATTTTACATAATGCCGCGTCATGTAACATGATGCCGCGGAATTTCACAATATGGCGCGTAATTCGTTTCTGGCCCTCGCCGGCTGCTGCCACGGCACGCTCGGTTCGCTCGCTCGGCTCGTGCGTCGTGGTCGAAAAGTAACCTAACCGAACCTAACCGATTCCGGGCAGGGTTAGTTTGGGTTTACCGTGGCAGACGAACCTAAAACGCACCAGTGGTCTTTAAACCCGTTTACAATATGCCGGCGCTGTTTTGCAATTTGCCGACCGTTTACAGTGTAACGGAGAATTATACGATTTGCCTGCGACATATCAACTACATAGAAATAACCCCATTGCCCATAAAAAAATTAAAAATTTCAGCTGCTCATTTCTGATGACTCAAATCACATCTCTACACGCAGCTTTTAATCACTTTTCGCCGTATGTGGGTGAAGGAGAACCGGTCATCGGTTTACGTAAATTTAACGTTCTCGGGGCAAACCGCGAAGCTGCCTCGTCTGCGACCAGTTTTACCAACTGCGGGTTGTTACGCTGTCACGCCGTTCCTTTAGGCCAAAGAAAAAAATATTTGTTGCAAAATGTGGGAATAAAATGGCAAGGTGCAGGACTTTGTCTAATTAAAAAATGACATTAGATGTATAAAAGCTTTTTAAAAAACTTTTCTAGATAAAAAGAAGCCCAAATAAGTTAATTAATAAATAATAAACAATAATCAAACAAATAAATACAAAGTCTAGCACGAGCCGACGTGACGTGATAAGTTTTCACGTGGTAAACAATGAAAAGTCGAAGAAGCCTTTATTAAAATACAGGTACCAAATCTCACGTTTAAATCTAGTGTAAAATTGTAAGTTTCGGTATACTCTTCTTTTGATTTTGCAGCATTCTACATAGGTCGCTTTTTGGTATGCGATGAGGTAGGGTTGCCTACTGCGCGCTCTCCGGCTAGTATTATCACAGAATAGATAACAAACAGTACTAACGTATTGTATTATAGTGCCTCTCTTGAAGTATTGGCCGAGGAATTTAATATGAATCTTTTAATTTTAAATTTACATGAATAACAGGAGTAATCATTTTATTTATTAACGTATGGCGTAGACGAAATGCGTCAACTCGGAATTTACCCAAACAGTGAAGTCGTCACACTTATGATTGGGGTTACAAGAGTTACATCACTCGTAATGTTTGGCAGGTTGTGTGTGTAGGCTTTACGTTTGGACAATTCTATGTTGATGGTTAGTAGCCACTTGTTTGACATTTTCTGTATACTTGCCCTACTTAACCTTTAACGTTTAAAGTGTTATCATAGAGTAATATAATACTGGGCGGTGTTATCTAACAATCGTGTTCTTCTTCCTGTATCGAGTTGATCACAATACACAAAACTATTAACAAAACAAAACCATATTAGATATTACACGTTTTTTGACCCGTGCTTCTGAAACCAGAGCCAACCAAATAGATTCTAAATCTAATACGTATACTACCAGATAGTGCACGTGTATGGCAAAAATGACCCTTACCAGAGATTAGATTTTCTTAGAACTACATGAAAGAGGCATCTTCAGATTTTTCACGATTCACGTGAGGGATCTAGTTGTTAAGAAACCATATACAAGAAATCTCTGGAGCCAACAGAGGCATATACTCGTAGTTTTTATGTTGCCCTAAATGTCCCAGCTACTATCTTCAGTATATAGAAATCGTTAAATGAGCCATGTCTGAGGCATAACAACTCTGGCACCAGGGTTTTTGAGGTCGGTTATAGATCCTACAGGGTTTGATAATATTAAAATGATATAAATAGATCAAACTGTATTTTTCTTTAACAACGACCTCCAAAAAGCCAATCGTAGAAAACTAGCTAACAAACAGTTCCGCTCACCGCGATAATAAAGTTATGGCGCAATAAAACCGCTACGCAAGATGGACACGACTCGCCAACCGAGTTTATTCCAACTATAGTAGATAGAGCCTCTGTGGTCTAGGAGCGTTCGGCTCCCAATCCGGAGGGTCTAGGTTCGATTCCCGGTGGGTACACTATCAAACAAAAACCTCCCCAGTTGATGATTCCTTGCTTCGGAAGGCACGTTAAATCGTTGGTCCCGAGTACTATCTACGGATGTAGTCGTTAATGAAGCCTTTGGTGGCTCAACAACTCTGACACCAAGGTTTGTGCGGTCGGTCATCGACCTTGCAACTCGCACGATATGGTGATGAATAGTAAAATAAAATAGGTATGTCTCCTGTAAACGTCAGATTGAAAGATAAAAAGCTTTAGATATTTTGCTATTCAATCTATTAATTATAAAATTAAACCACACGTGGAATTCAATCATGTGTGCGTGATGTTGCCGGCTAAGAATAGTAACAATCCATCTTCACCAGTGGGAGACGCAAGAGGCGAATAAGGGATTAGAACCGGAGGATAGGCAATAGTGTCCTAAGACGTATGGTAGAATCTTATTCCAGCGAAACACAAGAAACACATTATAGAAAGCCGACTCTTAAAGTAGGCCGTGCTGCAGAGGTTTCTTGCCGTTTCTTTTACGCTGCCATAGCACGATCCGAATTGGCGTAGACTCGCTCTATTTGCATTGTATTCTGCATGACCTTCAATAAGTATTCTGTAAAGAATCTACATTGAATAAAATTATCTGAATCTCCAACTGGTCCATACACTCGCATGAACTATTCATTCACCAAAAATAGTTATAGACACAGTCTCAACGATTTATTGGTGGTAGGACTGGTAGGGCTTTTGTGAAAAGTCCGTCTGGGGAAGTACCGCCCCCTTACCTTTTTTGCCGTAAAGTAGCAGTGTCTGCACTGCTGTGTTTCGGTGTGAAGGGTAAGGAAGCCAGTGAAATTACCGGCACATGAGACATACCATCTTAGTTCTCGATGATGATGGTAATGGGCACGTCCTTCACGACAGACACTCGTTGTCTTGACCCCCTTGGGCGGATGCCATCCGAGTAGATTTGATGGGAAAGGCAACTGCCAAGTGCAGAAGTAAACTGAACTCAATTTGTTGTTGCCAAAGTCGTAGATAATGAATTTACAGTAAAAATAAGAGTTTTCTTAAAAATATAAAAAGCTAGAGATGCTATACAGAATACTCGTATCTGTGCGATGACATAAAGAAATCAACGGGATTAGGCTACGGTTCTAACAGGCTAATTCAAAGTGACTTATGATTATTGTATCAACCCTGTACATTCAGACATATTTAAAAGAGCGCGTGGGTTTTTAATGTCGCTGCTTTTTTCCCCCATAGCGCCACTTTGTTTGTGAAGCGATGTAGTTTAGTTATCCAACATTGAATAAACTGTATTTTATTTTATCTGTGCTCCGTCCGTGATTTCTTGACTATGAAATTTATGGATTCATTTTCAAAAAGCTGGCTGGCTGGTTCTGTCCCTATGTATGCTTAGATCTTTAAAACTACGCAACAGATTTTGATGCGGTTTTTTAATATATAGAGTGATTCAAGAGGAAGGTTTATATGTATAATACATGCATAATATAGTAGAGAAACACTGATAATTTTAGAGGTTTCTATTTTTTTTGGGCTTACATTGCAAACGCTGGCTGAACCCTACGAGATAGATCAAAATAATGTACTACAGTATTGTACACCTTAGAAAGGTCTACAAAAATGTCCGCGATGGTATATGTCTATCTCTTAGGGATGAACCAGAATAACCATTTTTTTAAGCAATACAGCGTTAATCCTTATCCAATTAATATAGATCAATATGGCCCTTTACAGCATGTAATTTAAATGAATATTTTCGAAGATTTGACAGATTTCAAATGCAGGACATAGCGGTTGCGGTGGTACCGGCCGGGGCGTGCCTATAAATGGTATATTTAGTATCAGCATTGCACCCTTGCGAACCCAGGGCGGGTCGTTAGTGCAAAATAAATACGAGTATGTGTATACCAGGTTAACGAACGGTGTCGGATGTTCTGTCAAAGCCTCAAATTCATGTAAAAATGTTGATATTATTGGTTTTTGTATGTAAAACCCAGTATTATATTTATATTTAATTGCTCTGTGGTAAAACAATAGACTACGCGTTTTTCTCAAGCCGTTTATTGTTGTTACAAAACTTTTCTAAACTGAAAAATGTACATACATACATACATAACATCACGCCTCTTTCCCGTTGGGGTAGGCAGAGACCACAGTCCTCCACCTGCTACGATCTTGACATACTTCCCTTGCTTCCTGTACTTTCATCAATCCTTTCATACATGCTCGTCGGTTTAGGGTACTTTTAACCTGGCCTTTATTCAGAACGTCCTGAATTTGGTCCTGGTACGTTCGCCTAGGCCTTCCCCTTCCAACGTTTCCATTCACTCTCGCCTGGTAGATCTCTTTCGTCAATCTTCGTTCATTCATCCTCTCTACATGACCAAACCATCTCAGCATCCCTTTCTCGATTTTGGTCACTACGTCTTCTTTTACGCCACACCGTTCTCTTATCACACTATTTCTTATCCTGTCACTCAATTTAACACCAATCATACTCCTTAGCGCTCTCATTTCCACTGCATTAATTCTACTTTCATGCTTCTTCTGCCATACCCAGCTTTCACTGCCATACATCAGTGTTGGTACCAAAACTCCCCCATGAACAGCCAAACGAGCCTTGTGAGACACCTTCTGACTCTTCATAAAGGCGTGCAGGGCACCATTCACCATGTTTCCAGCATTCACTCTTCTTTCAATATCACTTTCACACTTTCCATCTCTCGTAAACTTTGAGCCCAGATACACAAACTCCTTCACTTGTTCGACTTGTTCACCATCTATTAATATAGTACACTCTGTCATACATTCTTCTCTTTCAAGTACCATTACTTTAGTCTTGCTTACATTTACTTTCATTCCTTTCTTGTCCAAAGCCACATTCATTATTGTTACCATCTCCTGCAACTCGTCAGCAGATGACGCAAGTACAACTTGCTCATCGGCGTAGAGAAGACATTTGATGAGTAACTCATTCATTCTCAGTCCACACATACTCTCTTTCAGATCAATCAAACAATTATCCATGAACAGGTTAAACAGCCAAGGTGACGCTACACATCCCTGCCTAACACCTTTTTCGATGCTAAACCATTCAGTGTACGCCCCGTTTATTCTGACACAAGCACTGGAATCCTCATAGAGAGATTTCAGTGCTTGAATCAGATGACCGTTTGATGATTTGATAAAATGTTTGTCCATAAAACGCCTGGCTCTTTCATGAACTCTATTATACAAGTAGGTAGCGCATGAGACCTTGTCTTATTTACGAACAAGCACCTATCAATCGTAATTATCGCCAATGGTTCATAACAAACGTTACATACAAGTACCTACTCATATAGAGCAATGTTTGCATGCACAGATGTTTCTGAAGCACTTACACCGGCTACGATTGGCTGTTTACCAATCCGCCGCGAACCGAATGTCCCCGATAAGATAACCTGCGCGTGAGTACACCCGACTGCTTGTCAGTAGAAACACTGGACTTTATAGCTTGGTAATAGAGTTACAAATGTTTCCGCTAACGTGATGTCGACCGCACCTGCTCAGCAACTGGACAGGCGACGTCTACGATTTCGCAATTTTGTCCATTTCTTGTGTTTAGTAAAAAGTTCAAGTCAAAATAACCTGAGTAATTAATTTACCAACTGGACAGTCTACATTTGGCGCGTCTACTATTTCGCAATACGCCACATGTTTAAATAAAAAGGTTTTAGACAGACAGAAAAAAAAAGGTTTTTAAATTGAATAGTAAAGACAGCTAACAATCGAAAATGGAACCAAAATATTTTTCGATTAAATTTAATATGCGAAACTAAATTAGAGAATTTTGTGCGATAACGCCATTAGTACACCGACGCGTTTGCATGCGGTAGTAGTGACTCTGCGAAAGAACCGATGTTGTTTGGCAGCGTTTCGCAAATGTTACATTTCACCTACGAATAAACAATAAGTCTTACAATAATATGTTTACGACGCAAGATATTCGTTAGTCGTGTTTCGCATCGCAATATATCTCCACATACTAATAAAAACTGCAGTGAACTAACTTTTCGCAGATGCTTCGCTAACATAGTGTGTTCGCAGATTCGCTATCGTATGCGAACGCGTCGTTGTAACAAAGGTGTAACGAAAGATGAACTCGCCGCAGAACTAGATATTTCGTTTCTTTGCAAGTGAAATATTGGCAGCTTACGAAACCCAAATAATAATAAGAGGCCGTCTTAATTTTATTAAAATAGTGATAATGACGGCGGCGCAACATTTAATACAAACCATCTCGTTACACTAATAAAAATCTTCTGTACATTTCTATCCATACCTATCCAACTTATCCTTAAACCACGATCACACCTTCTCTAATTCAGAAACTAATTCGGCTTACATTGCTCGTTGAAGTAAGGACATTGCAATTAACATAACCAAGCCTCCCAGAAATGTATGCCGAATTAGTCCTTGAATTCTGTTAGATGTGAACGTGGCTTTAAGTTGATTTGAGAAGAGCCAGCAATGGAATGAAAATATCGACGTAGGTCGTCGTGACGCGACTAGTCAGAGACTTGTTTATTCACTAATGCGTTTAGGTAAATGGTCAACTAATTTTTAATGTGATGTAACGTGATTCTGGTTATTCTGGAATTGTTACTTTCGTTTGTTTAGCCTTGACATAGAACAGAGTTAGTTTTTACGGTTAGTGCAACAAACGATTTTATCAGCCTGCGTAACGATTTTATTAAATCTCTGCATGCGTCTATGTTCCCGAGTTCGTATAATCCGAATGTATTTAAATCGCGAGTGAATAGGTTTCTTCTGGGCAAGCTCATCCCATCGTCGACCTCATCTCTGTCCTCGGCAATTTAACACCAATCATACTCCTTAGCGCTCTCATTTCCACTGCATTAATTCTACTTTCATGCTTCTTCTGCCATACCCAGCTTTCACTGCCATACATCAGTGTTGGTACCAAAACTCCCCCATGAACAGCCAAACGAGCCTTGTGAGACACCTTCTGACTCTTCATAAAGGCGTGCAGGGCACCATTCACCATGTTTCCAGCATTCACTCTTCTTTCAATATCACTTTCACACTTTCCATCTCTCGTAAACTTTGAGCCCAGATACACAAACTCCTTCACTTGTTCGACTTGTTCTTCTTATCTTATCTTATCTTATTAGCCATTTCTGTCCCACTGCTGGGCAAAGGCCTCCCTCCGTTCCTTCGACTTGTTCACCATCTAGTAATATAGTGCACTCTGTCATACATTCTTCTCTTTCAAGTACCATTACTTTAGTCTTGCTTACATTTACTTTCATTCCTTTCTTGTCCAAAGCCACATTCATTATTGTTACCATCTCCTGCAACTCGTCAGCAGATGACGCAAGTACAACTTGGTCATCAGCGTAGAGAAGACATTTGATGAGTAACTCATTCATTCTCAGTCCACACATACTCTCTTTCAGATCAATCAAACAATTATCCATGAACAGGTTAAACAGCCAAGGTGACGCTACACATCCCTGCCTAACACCTTTTTCGATGCTAAACCATTCAGTGTACGCCCCGTTTATTCTGACACAAGCACTGGAATCCTCATAGAGAGATTTCAGTGCTTGAATCAGATGACCGTTTGATGATTTGATAAAATGTTTGTCCATAAAACGCCTGGCTCTTTCATGAACTCTATTATACAAGTAGGTAGCGCATGAGACCTTGTCTTATTTACGAGCAAGCACCTATCAATCGTAATTATCGCCAATGGTTCATAACAAACGTTACATACAAGTACCTACTCATATAGAGCAATGTTTGCATGCACAGATGTTTCTGAAGCACTTACACCGGCTACGATTGGCTGTTTACCAATCCGCCGCGAACCGAATGTCCCCGATAAGATAACCTGCGCGTGAGTACACCCGACTGCTTGTCAGTAGAAACACTGGACTTTATAGCTTGGTAATAGAGTTACAAATGTTTCCGCTAACGTGATGTCGACCGCACCTGCTCAGCAACTGGACAGGCGACGTCTACGATTTCGCAATTTTGTCCATTTCTTGTTTTTAGTAAAAAGTTCAAGTCAAAATAGCAATACGCCACATGTTTAAATAAAAAGGTTTTAGACAGACAGAAAAAAAAAGGTTTTTAAATTGAATAGTAAAGACAGCTAACAATCGAAAATGGAACCAAAATATTTTTCGATTAAATTTAATATGCGAAACTAAATTAGAGAATTTTGTGCGATAACGCCATTAGTACACCGACGCGTTTGCATGCGGTAGTAGTGACTCTGCGAAAGAACCGATGTTGTTTGGCAGCGTTTCGCAAATGTTACATTTCACCTACGAATAAACAATAAGTCTTACAATAATATGTTTACGACGCAAGATATTCGTTAGTCGTGTTTCGCATCGCAATATATCTCCACATACTAATAAAAACTGCAGTGAACTAACTTTTCGCAGATGCTTCGCTAACATAGTGTGTTCGCAGATTCGCTATCGTATGCGAACGCGTCGTTGTAACAAAGGTGTAACGAAAGATGAACTCGCCGCAGAACTAGATATTTCGTTTCTTTGCAAGTGAAATATTGGCAGCTTACGAAACCCAAATAATAATAAGAGGCCGTCTTAATTTTATTAAAATAGTGATAATGACGGCGGCGCAACATTTAATACAAACCATCTCGTTACACTAATAAAAATCATCTGTACATTTCTATCCATACCTATCCAACTTATCCTTAAACCACGATCACACCTTCTCTAATTCAGAAACTAATTCGGCTTACATTGCTCGTTGAAGTAAGGACATTGCAATTAACATAACCAAGCCTCCCAGAAATGTATGCTGAATTAGTCCTTGAATTCTGTTAGATGTGAACGTGGCTTTAAGTTGATTTGAGAAGAGCCAGCAATGGAATGAAAATATCGACGTAGGTCGTCGTGACGCGACTAGTCAGAGACTTGTTTATTCACTAATGCGTTTAGGTAAATGGTCAACTAATTTTTAATGTGATGTAACGTGATTCTGGTTATTCTGGAATTGTTACTTTCGTTTGTTTAGCCTTGACATAGAACAGAGTTAGTTTTTACGGTTAGTGCAACAAACGATTTTATCAGCCTGCGTAACGATTTTATTAAATCTCTGCATGCGTCTATGTTCCCGAGTTCGTATAATCCGAATGTATTTAAATCGCGAGTGAATAGGTTTCTTCTGGGCAAGCTCATCCCATCGTCGACCTCATCTCTGTCCTCGGCTGGATCGAGGTTAAGAGTAAGGCCATTGTCAATAAAAAGAAAAACAGAGTTTTCTACCCACCTTTCATCTCACCAAGTAAAGATATTAGATGGGACCATCGACGCGGAAACGCTTTTAGCCGCTCTGCCACTCATAGTCTACCGCCACCCATCTAGGTTTTGCCTCCGAATAGTGTTGCTTAATTTTCGTGATCAGGAAGATACAACAGACACTGATTGGCCATGCTATAGAGAAGAGCACAAGCTATGATTTTTGTTGGTATTCAATTTCGTTCCTTGTTGAGGGATTCAGATTCTATATAGATTCTTTACAGTATACTTATTGAATGTATATAATAGCATGCAGATTATAAGGCAAATAGAGCAAGTCTATTTCGGATCGTGCTATGACAGCGTAAAAGAAACGGCAAGAAACCACTGCAGCACGACCTACTTTAAGAGTCGGATTTGTACAATGTGTTTCTTGTGTTTCGTTCTCCAAGGTTTCGATGAAAAGTTTGGAGGAATGGAGGTTAAATTTTCATCCCACCCACATTATCCTGCGCTCGGTATCTTTTTGTAACCCTTAGTATGAAAATAGGGTTCCTTATGTTGCCTAATGATTAAAACATTTGCTTATTCCAGACAGCATGCGCTATATCTATCTATCAATCTTTGAAACTGATTCTAACAATATTTTTGACTGGAAAGTTTAGAATATGTTTTCATTTACCGATATCTCATTCGTCAACTTCAGTACCCTAGTTTTGCTGGTAGTATGAGAAGTGAGTCCATGTGGTGCCGACAATATGACCAACCTATCTCTACCCGTGGGTGTCGTAATAGGTGACTAAAAGTTTATGAACCGGAGGCTGGGCAGCTGCATCTCTCTGTGTATCGTACCATCTTACATACTGCTGTCACCAACAACCGCGGTCGGCAGCCGCAACGCTTACAAGTGTGGTGGCTATGCTAATTCCGCTGCAAGTACCACGCGTTTTCGCTGGAATTCTGGATGGAGTTCCCTGTCTTGCAGTGGACGTTTCATGGGATGTTATGTAGAAGAAGCTCGCCCTGAAAAAAATACTCGATGCGCGATTCACATGAGACTGTCTGATTTAATTTGAAAGTTTATTTATAGGTTCTTTTGTTAAAGCTAAGATGTTTATTGTTTGTTTATTTTGTATGTTTCTTTTGTTTTTTTTTGTAGTTTCTTTTGAGTGTTTCGATTGTATCGTCCTACATAAATTTTTAGAATAGAATGATTGTTTTAATTTATATAATTTTCAAGTCCTCTGGTCTTAAGAGTCTAGCTGATAATCAGCGCTGTGGCCTTGAGCTGCAGCATTACGCTGAGCTGGTCGCCCATTACAGTGCTGTCATTTTTTTTTTTTTTTTAAATTATTAGTTTTAAGTTAAGTATAGTAAATTTAGAAATGTTTTTCTCTTCTGCTGTATTTGTTGGCACTGAATAAATGTTTTATGTAACTATCTATCTATCTTTACTATTGTCGGAACATTTCTAATTTGACTGGCATGATACTGTACTGGTGTTTACGTGTTGCAAGTGTGTTTTGTACATTGGACAGCAGTCGAAGTGAATCCGGGAACAGACAGGACAAGCCAGGTCGCCGCCCCCGGAACATGCCATATGCGGCGCTTCCTTACAATACAGACCTAATATGTTCATAATACTTATACGGATATTAACTGCTCTGTGTGAAACATATTTTATTATTTTGTAGTTTTAATGCAACAAATTACGTTTATTTCTTATTTACAATAATACAACATGAATTCGCAACAGAAACCTAAATACAATACAATATTCTTTATTTCACATGAAATTTTATAGAAAAATACAAATCCTATACTATTAAACGAGCAAAATTAGTTGTTCCCGTGTTTTAATAATGCTTAATTATTTAAAATATCGCGTTTTAGACAGAAACCTACAGCGCCATCTGTTAGCGGGTTGCATAGCTTGCTCACCCCATGATATTTTAATGTTGAGGCGGCTATTATAGAGCAAAGCTCGGTCGCTCAAGTATTAATTCCTTAATAGCCTCATCGCTACTTATAGACCAAGTTTAAAGGTTCCTTTTTGGGTTTCTGTTGCAAACACATATTCTACGAATGAAAGATTCAGATTAATGTATTCAATCAATGTAAATTCTTTGAAAAAGAACACTTATATCACAGAAATAACTTACCCCACTCAGGATGCAAAATTGTTCGTGTCTTCTTCGCTTACTTTGTATTTCTTTGTTGAAATACGGTCTAGAGTTTGAAACAATCACAATGCCTTGAAAACTTCTTTACCTTACTCTTGTTTTATTATTTTTATTTAATACAGTGAGCTTCATATTAACAACAGTTGCTGTGTTTGGATTTCATACACCTCTTTGACGACGAGACTTTAATGCCGCGTGCAATGTTTATGACTGTGATTACTGTAATAGGTATTGTTATGTACAAAGGTCAGTTTAAACAACTATGTATAAACGCCAGTATTATATTACTCTGTGGTATAATGTTTAGTAACATGTGTTATTCTGTCTGTCTTTACAGACTTTAGTCCCTGCAACTAGAAATGAGGGAGTGGATTTTTCCCTCTAGTTCTCTATCTTTTGTTTTGGTTATAAAGTGCTCATTAAAAAATAAACTGTAGGCTACAACTTAATTTACCAGGAGTCTATATGAAAAGGAGTTGTTGTTTCATTAACTGCATTCCTCTACTAAATTAGTAAACTAGTTTTGCAATAGTTTTATCGATGGATTCGAATCCCACCCAAGGTGTAGGTTTTTGTATTGTGACTGCGTGTTGTGACTTGTGATGTGTATTATTCCCTATCAGTCTCTGATTCCCAACGGACAGACCACAGATCAGAAATAAATCTACATGACTCAAGTGTACCTACTTTGCGTGCCCAAACCCGTGGCCCAAACTAAGCTCAAAACGCTTAGTTTGCTTGTCATAGGCTTGTCATATCACCGAGAACTGTGACACGCTTCGTTTTCATACAAACGGCGGAGTTTGCGTTATCTAGACTCTATTTCTGATCTGTGGGACAGACAGAACAGATGACCTAGTGTGACACTACCCTTATTGCTTGCTTGACTGTGATCTGTACGTATACACGGCCGCTCGTCGTCGGTGGAAACACTTTGACTTCGATCGGGTCTCTGGTTTCGGTCGTTTCTAGCGTAGCGCTGGGTCAGCTTACACTGGTTTTGTTTCCATTTGCTTGTTTTGGTTTCTCTTCATTAAAAGGTGTTGTTTGTGCGGGAGTGAAGTATCTTTGCTTGATTTAATGGATACAGTATCGATCTGCGTGAGTTGCGGAATGTAAAGCCTTCGTCGCCGTGGAGTCTATCGGTTAGTTGCACCTTTGATTACTTCAATGTTTTTGTACGAATATTTAGGTTCTATTTTATATTTTTATTATAAGACAAAATATTTCACCAATCACGATACACAAGACACTACTAAGCGCTCAACAATCAGGTGCTTCAGTAGCAACCCAAACAAGACCGACGCATATATAGGGTTAGCTACAGACTAATAACATAATGAACTGTGCAGAGAGCTTATGAAATACAAATATAATTTGAATTTCTTGGAGGTCCTTTAATAAAACAGTGGGTCACATACTGCCGCTATCAGATTTAGTTTATTCAATCTAGATTGATTACAGAACACTGATTGAACGTCATAACGTGAAAAATACAATTAATGCAAATAGAGCGAGTCTACTACCGTTTTGGATAACAACAAGAAACTATGTATTTATCTGAATAGGACTCATAGTTCTGCACACGTGGGTTTTTTGTTATAATATGACCCTATAGCAATAACATCCAACCCATTTCTACCCGTGGGTGTCGTAAGAGGCGACTAAGGATGCTTACATTCTGCGGTCACCAACTATGGTACTTCCTTTTGGAGAGAGTTCCCTGTCCTGTAGTGGACGTTTTATGGGATTTCATGATAGTGATGATGACAGCAGCTAAGTCTTTTTAGCATTATTCCGCGTTGAGGATAGAGTCGGCTAATTAGCCATCTTTATCCAACATGGTGCCACTTTGTAAAGCGACGTCATTAAGTGGTCATAATGTAAAACCGTTGTCCTAACATTAATGAAAAAGAAAAAAAAATACGGGGATGCTGATTTTAAGACTAATTGACTGCCGAGAGAATAATTTAGCTAAGTAATCTTTCCCTCTTTGTCGTATCTTACATAGTTGCATGGTGCATGGCGTGACATGGTGCATGGCGTGACATGGTGCTTGTAATTGTAATCGGTGTTTCGTCTATTACTACTTTACTTAACTCGCGGAAGTTCTAAAACCGCCAACAATTCGTATGGCTTACTTTACGACGGCATTGTTACAGTGTAAACTTGATGGTCGTAAAATGTTATAGCAACTAACTTGCGTTGTAGTGAAAAGGCAGAGGCCCACCGGCTGCGAGTTGATTCAATCAATTAGAGGTTAGGTACTGGCTGCAAGTGCGGGAGTGCCACAGAGCTGTAAAGAGAGGACCAGACGTCACGTCACCGCTCAACGCTACTGTATGCCCAGCGGGCTTATATACTGCTATAATCAGTTAGAACATCCAATTTCCCTTCTATGATGTTCTTAATAAACGAATCGTGTCTTATCAGATGGCCTGTCATATTTTCTGTCCGGTTCTCTTTAGTTTGTATGATAGATCTCTTTTCTTTAACCCTTTCAAGTACCCTTTCATTTGACACCACTTCTGTCCAGCTTATAACTTCCATCCTTCGCCAACACTACATCTCGAACGCTTCCAGCCTCTCTCTGTTTCTTCACATTCCATGTACCAATTACTTCACCGACAAGAGCACGGCTTTTAAGTTCAGAGAGAGAGAGAGAGACAGTCAAGGGCACTTTTTGACACATTGCCTTTTGCGCAATTTTTGTGCATATCTAATTGTTTGTTTTTATTTACGAGTGCGTATAAAAAAGAGTTGGCAAGATTCGGACTGATAAGAGGATTCGTTCCTATGTGGATTTCTGTTAGGTCGGAGTAAGACAGGGCGTGAAAAACGCGTGATATGGATCATTTAATACTAGCTAACTAACGCCGCTGCTTAGAGAATTTTTCACTTTTAGCAAAAGTGCCATGGTCTTTGCTTTAATCAATATAAGGTACGATTGCTTATATGGCACAGCGTCTTTCTATAAATGTAATTCAAGCTCCAATAGATCCTTGTTATTCTGTAGGGGGTTTGTCCTATCTATCTCCTCCTATTCTGTTATCTATGGGCGATGTGGTGGGTGCGCCTGCGTTTCGTCCGCGGGCGCTACTTGATCATAGGGAAGCGGCTCGGGCGCTTCTAAACACAGCTGTCTAGCTCGGGCGTGCGATCGTGGACAAACACATTTACAAGCCATTATATCGTGATGCTGTAATGGTTCTGTTCCCGAAACAGTAATTATACTCTACACATAACGCGAAACGAACAGTTTTTACGAGCAAGAAAGTTTTATAGGGTTTCAAACCAATGAAACAGTAGTTTGAATAGAATCCTACTATAAGTGACGTACGTCGTACGTACCCATTTGCATTGAAGGTTTACCATTAGGTCAATTCAAAACTGTTATTAAGAATTTTTTTATAAGAAACGTTATTTTATAAAATATCAGATTATCTAGAAGAGAAAAATTCATGGGATTAGGCTCCGGTTCTAACAGGCTAATTCAAAATTCAAATTGACTTATGTTTATCGTATCAACCCTAGAGCGCGTAGGTTTTTATTGTCGGTTCTTTTTTTTCCACCATATGGCGCCACTTTGTTTGTGAAGCGATGTAGTTTAACTGACGTCATTAAGAGATTTTCTATATTTAATTTGTGTCCGAAAACAGTCTTTAAGAATATTTGAATTACTGTGTCATGCAGACCATAAAATTGAAAAACTTTTCGCTCAAAATAATACAACTTTATGTCTTTCCCGTAAACACAACTTGCGATGTTAGTAGAAGGTTCTTTATGTGATGTGATGAGTTAAAACTTCATTTTTTGTTGTGTTACCCATGTTTCATTTGTGTTATCTGAGTACCCTATTATGGTCGTCGACGTGAACTTGTCGTGTTTGCGACATACAATCCAGAGTATTGTCGGGTTAGTTCCCAGTTCCCACGTTGGAATGTTGGTGTCAATAAGGTGTAGTGTAGTATAACCATGCCGCATGCCGTCTCGCCGTGAACTTGCCGGTTGCCGGCTGCCGGGTGGTATCGAGTGTCGCCTGCTGGTTCTCAGGGCAAGCGGTTGTCTTTAAAACTAGACTTTTAATCGGTCAGATCGATCACCTATTTTAATAATCGCTAGACACAGCAGACAGCTAGATCACTAGCTGTCTAGCAGCATTTACACGATCCAAACTAAACACTCTAGCTGTTCTCTACCTAGCTCAGCTAGTGCTCTGCAGATTGGATAATGTAATGCACTTTTAGTGTTTCTATAACTACCGTTTTTTTGTCTGTGGTACATTGCTAGTTTTTAAAGATTGATGTAGCATCCCCCTTATTTTCTTATGCCGTAAAGTAGCAGTTTTTGCACTTTTAGGGTTCCGTACCTCAAAAGAAAAAAACGGAACCCTTATAGGATCACTTTGTTGTCCGTCTGTCTGTCTGTCTGTCTGTCAAGACCCTTTATCTCACGAACGGGTAAAGGTATCAGGTTGAAATTAATACCATATATTAGAACCACACAAGATCTGAAAATTTGAATTTTTTACAACGACGCAATCAAAAGATATGTCATTTTATGTCCTCATCTCCATACATTTATTCAAAAATGCAAAACCTACAGGGTACTTCCCGTTGACCTAAAATTATGAAATTTGGCAAGAAGCTAGGTCTCACAGTACAAATAATGGGAAAAGTCTGAAATCATTAAATATTACAATTTTTCTCATAACTAATGGTAACCAATTGTGGTGAGCTCCCGTTTCAAGAACTTTCATATAAGAGAGGGGTCAAGTTGGATGGTCGATGAGGCGATTTTTGTTTTAGTTCTATTTTCAAAACGGGAACACTTAAAAACTTGAAAATTAATAAGCTATAATAAATAACAACCAATAATAAAATTTGGTCAAGCGCGTGTCGGACTCAAAAAATCTGGCACATTAACTTACTGAAATTTCAACTAATACAATTATGATTATGTGGTGGTACGGAACCCTCAGTGCGCGAGTCCGACTCGCACTTGGCCGGTTTTTTTTATTGTGATTTGAAAGATAAGGGAGCTAATGAAATAGTTATGCCAATTTTTTCACAAAGTAACCTCTGCTTGTTTGTTCACTTGTGACATTTGTTAGACTTATTAAAAGTGGTCATCTGCTACAATACTCTTTATTGAAATAAACAAATTGAAATTGTTGCGCTCGTAGCCGGCAGCTGTTGGTCAGCGAGTCATTGCGCAACTCTCCCGAAGATGCACGCAATGCCTCACTGTGGGAACAGGCACAGTTATTGGTTTCGCTTCAATTTTCGCATCCAGAACAAGTTTGTTTTTGATGTTTTGTTGAATGAAACTAATGGCGAGCGCGTATGAAAGGGACAGATGAGATAAGAAGACGCTAGGATTGAAGTTATGTCAAGAACGTAGCAAGTGGACGCACGACATGCTTTACATTGTGGTCTCTGCCTTTGTCTATGGCTTTAAGAGAAACAGGCAGGATGTTATTTGAAACTAACGTAAGTCACGTCCGCGTGGATTTAGATTATCGAGTAAGAACATTTAGATGGAAAAGATAAAAATATGCGTCGAAATTATGACAAAATGAAAAATAATGTTATGTTTTTAAACCTTCTAATTTTATTATATGATTCAGGGATGCTGAGATGGTTTGGTCATGTAGAGAGGATGAATGAACGAAGATTGACGAAAGAGATCATCTAAAGAGACCACGCGAGATTGAATGGAAATGTTGGAAGGGGAAGGCCAAGGCGACCGTACCAGGACCAAATTCAGAAATTCAGGACGTTCTAAATAAAGGCCAAATTAAACCCTAAACCGACGAGCATGTATGAAAGGATTGATTACAGGAAGCGATGGAAGTATGTCAAGATCGTAGCAGGCGGAGGACTGTGGTCTCTGCCTACCCCGACGGGAAATGGGCGTGATGTTATGTTGTATGTATGTACGAGTATCTCAACTCTTTTTAGCCCTTTAGATCTAAGCTTGTTAATAGTGTGTCCCTAGCAACAGTAAACCATTAAAACGGTCAATTAACCCTGAATGAGGTCAGCGGTGCCCCGTAGAGGTTGATTACGTGAGAATTAGCGCTCGCAGGAAATCCCTATCGGTGTTTCAGAATGGATGGCGATTGGTGACCGAAAATGGCGACCAATTATTATCGCGACCTTGCGCCGTGATGTGACGTGTTTCCAACGCGATAAACGCTCACCAATATCATACAGCGAGAAACTAAAAGAAAGAGAAACTTCCTGGTGAAACTACATCAGCTGATAGAGCAAATTTTCATGTGAGGTTTTGTTTTTGTCTCGCCCTGTTTTTCTTGGGAAATATTGTTCAGTCTGATCCATGGTTAAATTCACATCCTTTTACGCTTTATGTAGTTGACAATTTGACATTATTTAAGTGGACCTGTTGATTATTGAAGAAGAGGCCCGTCCATTGTCTCGTCGGGTTTGTATTCGAGCAGCGTGTCCCGCACCGGCGATAAACCAAAGCTTTCGAAAGTCACTTGTAAGAACCAAAACGACTCCACCATATTTGGTCGTGGATCGCCGGCTGACTCTTTTTGTTCGTCGCCGCAACAGTCGTGACCGAATGATGAACACCGAGAGATTTCTACCACTTTTTTTTGTAATCGGTTTATATTTAAAATCAAGGTCTCGGCTATAGTTAAGATGAAGTTGAAACGCTTTGTTGTTGAATGCTGGCGCGAAATGCTTTCCTGAGTTCAATGCCCATAATTTTCGTCTTCTGATTCCATACTGTATAGGAAGTAGAGCTTATTTATAGAGCCGGAGGATCACGCGCGGAGGGCCTGCCCCCGCCCGCCCGGTGGCGGCCGGCCGGCGCGCGCGCAGTGCTCGCCGCGACGCCGCACGAGTTGGAGCCGCGCTGTCGCCCTCTCGACACGGTTCACTAATCGCCCGTCGTTCACGAGTGACAGTGATAACACCCGATATCAACCTCACAAATCGCGAGCGCCGCGTTAGTGCGATAATCGGCGAGCCGATCACGACATAATCATCCGGATCTGAAAGGATTCTGAAAGTGCAATTGGATCTGATCGTAGAACGTTCGAGTGCGAACCGGTGAGCGATGAGGCCGAAGGAGGAGGACGTGAAAGTCCAGACGGGGACCTTCATCCTGTCCGAGAAGATAGACGACACCAAGTCGAAGAAGAGCGAGAAGGAGATGAAGAAAGAGATGAAGCGGCTGGAGAAGGAGAGGCTTGAACGTGAGAAGCGCGAGCGCAAGGTGCGCGAGAAGGAGAAAGAGCGAGAGAAGAACACTAAGAAAGGTTGGTGTCCTACTACTGCCTTATTGTCCACACAAAATCATTGCTATTTCCCTATTCTGTTCCTACGGAGTCAGCTGTCTGACCTAGGGGTTGTGACGAGAACATTTGTTTTAAAACAGAGCGATTGACATCTGATCTTTGCCACCCAGAGGGCAAACCAGACACAATTCCTAGATAAAGCTTTTAATGGCTAATCTGCCTTACTTGTTGTTTACTGTCTCTGGTTTTGAGAGTGTAGTGCCACAGCCCATGTTGCTAACTTTCATGATCAGAAAGAAAGAGCTGCAACTACCACTACTCTACCACAAGCGCTTCCAAATCTAAACCTATTAAATTGGCAGACCTTGTGTTATCATTGCGACTCGTTGTTATCGTGATGTCATCTAGCGTATTTATAGAGATTATGATATGAACCTCGCGGCACGTACACTCGCCATATGAAATCCGCTAAAAGCTTTCCCACGAGTTGGGGCGCATTGTTGAGTGCGGTTTTATAACGTCCCCTCTGACCTTGCGACGCCTAAATCTGCCCAATGTTGTGGTTCCTTCCCATCTTTAGTTTAATTAGATTCGCGAGCATTGTTTCAAATTAAAATGAGTTTTTATTTTGTAAACGGCGGCGGTGAGTCAGCCGTTGTTCGCGACCGGTGCTCGAGGCGACACCGATGTAGGTTCACGCTCTCGCAATACCACCGAAAACTAGTTTCCGAACAAACATTAACTGCGAATTCTTATACAAATGATTGTTTTTTTGCTATGATTGATGGTTATTTGATTTTAAGTTTTGTAATGACTTCCTCGATGGCACCGTACAGACAGGCGTGGCTAATTGCCTCTATGGGATGCGGCTTCTCTACTTGCATCTGTGACTTCTGTGCTTCGCTCGTAATAAACGTTTTATCTATCTATCCACTTCGTGCAGACCGCATGTCGTTTACCCCTCTATATTTTTAGATATGTTGTATTCTCCGATATCCCCCGATGATCTCGGCACACTTTTCGGCGGTGACACGAGGCTTGGCACCGCACCTGAGATATTACCGGTTTCTCCGAATATTATTTCTGTAATTTAATAAATAAAGCGCTCTTTCATGTTCTACTCGTTGAACGTAATCTAATCTTAGACAAAATCAGTAATTAGGTATTTATATATAAGCGTATTATTGATTAAAGAGGCATTATAAATAACAAATAGTGGTTCTGTTGTTTTGAGCAGATGCTTTGTGAGTCACTCAGTTACCATTGTTGCGATATGCTCTGTGTTTAAATTGTAAAATATCATTGTTATTGTTTCATCGCTATAAATTCAGATTGGACTTCGGATCGCGTCTGTTTCTCAAATCAACCCGTTACAGATTACAAAACAATCCGCGCTGAGTGGTACGGAACGAAACGGACGTGCCTCCATTCAATTTGTGCTCACAGAAGAAACAAAACAGATCGCCTGTTCGTCTTGTAAAAATTGGATAGCATCGTAAATTCTGTTACGTAGGCATATTTCTCGCGAAATAAAATATTATTTGGTTGGAGCGAGGGGCAGTGAATACGGCACGGCGCGGGGGAACAAGTAAAATGTTGGGGAGTAGATGGTATAAAGTCGTGATTATCCGTGAAATGAATACCGAGTCACGACATAAATAAAACTATCTCGCCGTTCCTGTGTGAGCTTCAATGGGTTGTACTTGTATCACATCCTCGATCGGACTAATCTTATAAGCGTATCATATCCCTAGCAGTGCTGTATCGAAATTGATTTGTAGCTTTTGTATCTGGATTTTTTTTGTTGAGAGCGTGTTTCAATTTGGTGATTTTGAAAACAAGGCAATCTTAGCGAGGCCTTGGCAGTGATGACGCGATTGGCGAGATGAATGCGCTATTGTTTCAGTTTCACCGCCGCCGCTCGTGGCGTGATGTTTGCGCGGTGTACCCATTGCACACTCAACAGCACATCAGTAAAAACACTTTTGGACTTTACGCTATGTTAATAAAGTTGAAAAAGTTTCTACTGACGTGCGATTGGCCGTACCGAGCCGTTTCTCTTTCAGTCAATCGCTTCGATTTATCGCTGAGAATTCTCGGATTTCATGCAAACAGTGGTCGGAGCGTGACTACACACAAGATTTATGCTACGCCTTCCAGAACAATTTTTTCACAATTTGTTCTTATTCAAATTAGCTCAGGTTATAACGAATGTGTAAATCAAAACGTCAAGTTTATTTTATGAACGTATGTAGTTATTTGCTTTGACTGGTGCAAAACCAGTTTCGGTTTTGCAACCTCGCGTGGCCCTTTCGGTCTCGATATTGTTAAAGGAGCTGCGTTTAGCTGTGTCGCCGGCGCCGGTATGGGAACGACTCGAGCGTGTAAGCTACGACAGCTTTCTTGCCTTATTTCTTGCGTTGCACCATCGCTGTCGCCCGCACTTGATTACTTCCTCTGGGCCCTTTCACGCGCAAAGTGAAATGTGTCAGACGTGGCGTTAATGCTCGCCTGTCAACTTGTTCTATGTCTATTTATTCGCACCTCTTGATTGCTCTCTTTTTCACCTTTTAAACATTTGTATAAATGATACAAAAATTTAGGAAATTTCGTGATATATTCGCTGTCTAGAAAATTATTTAATTCTTTTCAAATCGTTGCAAAATCAGTGCGCATTTGTTAGGATTGGACGTAAGCAAATATTTTAAACAGCTAATTAGTAAATGGGACTCATTAGAGGAACGTGAAAATATTTTAATTACGCCTGGCGCGTTTTATCTTTTGTTTATAGAGTAAACTCTACAATCGGTTTGTTTTTATTTAGACGTTTCGCTCTGTAGCCTGTTGATGAGTTGCCTCACCTTAGCCAGATTTACGCCAACCATTGGTGTATGAACGTTTACGTCATCATACGAGCCGGTACGTTCACATGTATATAATGTAAGGCAGGTTGCGTGATGAAACTGGAAGCTCCAGCGCGCCCGAAAACGAGGCCCATTCACTCCACTCTACAAAACGTAACTACTACCGAATAATTCAGTTTTTCACAGATTACATTTAGCTTCTTGTGGTTTACTGCGGATCAAATTAAACACAGATGTTATGGCGTCAATAAGGAAGCTGAATTGGGAGAGTATAATAAGAAAACATAACGATTGTGATAATAACCCTCACGTAAAGGAATAAGCTACCGCAAATGAACAAACAGGTTTCTTTTGGGGGAGCTTTTGGTTTATGCCGTTTCTTTTACTCTGCCATAGTACGATCTGAAACGGTAGTAGACTCGCTCTATTTGCATTGCATCCGCTCGGAATTGAAGGAATACTAATTCAATTTACGGATGACATCTGCCATTGGATCCCAAGTTGTTTCAAATCATAAAACGTGATTTGACATCCTCATTCAAAGTTTTAGAACGACGCCTATGCCGAATTTACATTGACTGAATGAATGTCAGAATACCTTGTGACACATATTTTCATTAATCTTCCTTCTATTACTCTTATATATATATGATTCTGACATTCAGTTAGTATTCTGTAAAGAAACTAAATGGAATAAATGAATCTGAAATCTGATAAATCTGGAGCAAGTTCCATCATCGACCTCATCTCTTTATCCTCAAAGCTAAATTAAAGTCAAGAGCATAACCAATGAGTGTGGTACAATACTGTCCCTTGTGGAAATCTTCATTACATAGTATCGTATGGGTCGTAGCGTATGACTCCTTCATTCGTTGTGTGTTACTGTCTGTTTGTTTGACATTGTGTGTTGTTCTCACTTCTCACGCGGCTGGAAGCGATGCTCTCACGTCGACAAGTGGCGTGTGGTGTTGCCGATCGATAGTCTATCGATAGTTCACCGGTAGTTTAAGCGATAGCTCTGAACGTGATGAGGCTATCGATACAAATACAAAAAAATACAAACCAACATCATAACCAACAATAATGTATGTTGACAATTTACCTTATGCTGTAAAGTACCCTAAGCCAAGTTGATATGGGTACAGCGCTAAAATTAATGATGTTTAATGTAATATTATCGATATAATTGCCCTTCATCGATAGTATCATCACGTTCCGAGCTATTGATAGTATTGATACAGGTGTAGCCTTTTTCAGGTGAAAACTATCGATAGGAAATCTATCGATAGTTCTAGCAACACTAAGGCGTGTCGGTAATCCGTGCACCGGCCACCGGGTCACAGTCTCACCGACATTTTTGTCACCGCGAGAACTGAGAACAGTAAGAACAATGATAGTTCCTCTCCACGCGAGTACTGCTCGGTCTGTTATCAAACGACATTCTGTTTGTGATAACACAACGTTTCACTGAAAAGGTTTAATGATACCGAAGACTGTGAATCTGTCCGACAAACTAAACTATTTTCCCAATAAACATAGGTCATATCAATATAATAAAAACACTTCATATACAACAAGTTCTATTAGAAAGGGTATATCAAATCAACCCTGAAGGACGTGTCTGTCCATAAAAATGAACAACTTTCCTTAAGGATTATAGGTCGAAATACGAAAATATTTTTTTTAACCTCCCATACAAAATGCGCTAACAGCTGGTGCAGTTTCTATGGGATGTTGATTTTTTTTGTATTCGACCTGTCTTCCTTGAAAAAAGTTGTTCAGTTTCATGGGTCGATTTACACCCTTCAGCTTGTTATACCCTTTCTGTTACACCTTGTAGAAACTGCATTAGATGATTTTGCGTAATTCCACCCTTCTCTTGGGAAAATTTGTTCAGTTTGATAAGCAAATTCGCCTCGTATCTTTCAATTTCGTTAAGTCTACCCTTTCGCATAAGTACGCGTTTTGTAGAGGAGACAAAGTTAAGCTTTTAGAATTAGTTACGAATGAAATTTTCGCCAATCAACTACACTTTTCTGCATGGGATTGACACGACCATAATTTGTGGTTCCATACCCACAAGTAATTACAAATTACGTTATAATATTTGCCTAGGCACCAACGTCATCATTAAAATAATTGGCTAGCTAATAATTATGTCAAGATCTCAAAACATATCAACGTTTAGAACATTAAATGAACGCGCTTTGCTGCCTTACTAGTGTCAAAGTATGCCATTAATAAGACAGTGGGTGCTATGGGCGGTGGTGACCAGCTACCATCAGGTGGCCCACCTGCTCGTTTGCTCACTTGCATCATATAAAACAATCAGATTGCGATGAAATAATGAAGGAAATGCGCTGAGTTGCAATTGCAGCCGGATCGGTTGGGTTTGTCATTTTGTATAGACGCGTGTACATCGCTACGAACTCGCTCGGTGCCGGCGCGGCGCCGGCTCGCTCCCGGCGAAACGACGGGAGAAAGTACGATAGTTTATTTCCGACAGCGGCCATATTTCTTGCGATTATATCGTTTTGTCGTCTATTACTGTGACAGATTTCTCCGGAATCGCCATTGTTTTGGATTCCGCCTTATTAATCTACTCTATTACTGTCGGATCGTCATTCAATTATTATAAATGGTCGTAGTGGAGCAATGATTTGTCTGTGCCGTTTAAATTGTAGTTACATTTATCATCCGCCTGTTGCAGTGTACTAGTGAATGTCTCATTGTCGGATTAATGCTTTTCAGTTTCCATTTCAGCTTCAGTGAGTTCATTAGCCTGTTTCATATGATTAGGTTATCGCTGTGTATATAGACGACGGCATGGTGGCATGCAACACGCGATCGATCAAGTCGCGTCGCGTTGCGTGACTCCGCCTGCTTCTTTGTCAGTGTCTTGGCTCTTGGCCTCACTAGAAGCCACTTTTTGTTCAGATAGCTACACTGCCACTTATGTTCTATTATTTGTGTTTGTTTACCCAAACGTTCCTCATATATTTGACTACCAACTCAATGTGATGTTTGTATAAAGTATATTAACGGACTGTTATTTTTAAATCAAATTATTTAATTTTATGTTGAGAACATTTAATTCAGGAAGTTGAAACATTGAAAACAAGTTTTTCTACTAATTCTGATCCATTGTTGAAAATTCCGCGTCGTTCTTAGGCATTTATTTCGTTTGTCAGAATGTTCACACACAAAATAAAAGGTAATAAAATCATTATTACACCGAGAACGGCGAGAACTGCAACTGGTTTGGCAACGTGTTTTGCGTCAATGACACTGTCAATGGCGAGGGCATGGCGAGGGTTCTAAGGGCAAATAAACATCCTTGTTTTTCTGACTGTAGAGATTCGTGATAAGGATTTTTTTGAATTTATTATTACTTATTGTGTGGCAAGGATCCGTGCAGGAAATTGTATATGCCCAGCCTAGAAAGTAATTAGTTATTAATGAACCGTTTGATTGATTCCCTCCGGAAGGGTAGTAATGGGCGAACGGCGCCGGTGGGAGGGCGGAGGGCGACAGGAATAGCTTTGAGGGCTCATCAACCACGTCACGTCGCCACACGGTCTATTCTTGGAGAACTGATATCATGCATTCTCTGCTCTGTCATCCTTACATATAAGATCATTCTAGATTTGTAAACGTTATCTTTGATTCTTTGGCTTCGGACTACGCCAATGCCATTATTACCTACCTTAAATTTTATTACGGCTACGGTAGTAATATTAAAATATACTCGCATGGGTGTTGTAAAGTTTAACGATAACCATCTTCGTTCTAATTTCACCCAGTTTTCTGAATTGGTGTTGTTAACCTAGATCCATATCATCGTCGAGTTCCTTACGTCTTTATCTTCGCAGAGTATCGTTTTCTCAGCTTATTGCTTTAGAGACCATTTAACTTATTGCTTAGCCTCGTACAAGCACGCGTGTATTTGCCGCATTACTGACACCTATACGTATTCACATACCCAGTTACCTACTTAACAATATAGATAACATTGATCGTATCGACATTGAAGTGTCAAACTGCCTCACGCGCCACTTTCAACATCACCTTACTATACATCTTATCGGAACCTTCATGCAACATTCTTTTGTTCACCTACTTTGCAATAGTCATTGCTATGTTTATGTGTCCTTATGTTTTAGTTAGGTATATTTATTGTTATGTTAAACTCGTTATTTCCATATAAGATGTGGCGTGTGTTGAGTTGGTTGAGTTGAGGTGACATCAGCGGAGAGTCCACAATGTTGTGTTTCAAGGTTTCCATTTCATTCTGTTCGTTGTTTATCTTCCTCTATCTAGATACTCATTTTCCTATTAGCCTTTAACTAATCACAATTTACTTTGCATTAAAGTTATTACTGTTATTAGTTGTGTCGATGATGTTAGAAGTACCTCTTTCTTACATCAAAGATTGTAATGTAATTAAAAGTCTATTGATGATAAACATGTAAAAATGTTTGGATCCGGTAACTTAAAGTCTTATCTTGCTGAATAAATTTTACCAAAATAAATGATAACGAAGAGTTTCAAAATCCAACAAGATTTCAGAAAAGCTATTTTAATATACATTAATATTTTTCTTTAATGTCTAGACGGTGCCGCCACAACGGTGCTAAGTGTTGTGAGCTAAAAAAATTCCAACCAATTAGGATTGTTACATTTTAGAGCGCAGCCCTAAGCTAGGAAACTTGAGCAATTTGATTTTTTTCCCAGCTCACAGGAGGGTAGATACGTAGCACAGCCACGGTGTAAAGGCACCCTAAACAATTGCGAGTTCAAGTAAATTATTCAAAATTGTTGTAATTGTAATACAAGGGCACTTGGTGCGAATCAAGTTTATCTACCCTCCATCGCGGCAGTGCGTTATTGGTGGTCGCTTGCCGGCGGCGCGGGCGTCCGCTGATCACTGATCACCTGTGTTCAAGGTCAGAGGGTGACGTCACCTAACCTGTACGGCGGCAGGGGCACCTTGTGTTGTGTTGTGCTTGTGCCACGCGTTTGTTTACATCAGTGGGCACTTGAGGCGAGTTGTTTATACGGCTCCGTACCGTACGAAAAGGATGCCCATTACGATATTCCTCTGTCTATCCTAGAGATAAACTACACTAAGAGTTACTTATACATTAAAACTTAGTCTAAAACAAGTATGCTATGTCGCCAGTCGCCACGGTCCGTTTATACCCGAGGTGTGCGTTTCCGACTCGCACTTGGGCCGTTTTTATGGCCACTTGATGGTAAGCGGTCACCTCTTCAAAGTGAGGTACCTTATTGCTTTTGGCTTATTTGTTTCGCACAATTTGGTTGACATTGTCAACAAAAACAAAACTATTCCATTACAGTTTCGCGTTACTTCTATTTATCTGCGAGTCCGTCTGAGTCGGGGCGGGGCTTACCGAGCCGCGAAACGATTTGACCTTGCGAGGCAGCGAAGGAAATTATCTATACGGCTGCGTATATTACCTAACAGTTGCCTCGTTTAGAGGTCCAATTGTCTTCATTTCTGCGTATCCGACGAGCCAATTCGCTGAGGGGTGCCTGCTGCCAGCAATGGGAAGTAACTAATTCTCTCCATTCAGCATTCCGAGTGTGTGTTTTTAGCTCGCTTGTATCAATTGCAGCTTCCAGTTGTTTACCATTAATTGTCACGCAAGTGTAAACTATGAGAAAAGCAAAAGCAGTTCTTACGTTTTCTACTCGTGTTAATTTTATTTGTTAGTCATGTTTAGAGTCTGTTGTTTGTTTTGTAAGCGATGCTTCTGGTAGTTATAAACGGTATTGATTTCATTAAGTACATTTTTAGCGGTTCTCGCAGCGGTAAACGCCAGTCAAAAGATAAGAACTTTCTGATTTGCATCTTATTAAGTCTCGTTTCGCAACAGGAATTCTAATTTACTTTATTGATCGGTCTGCTGAGAGTTTTCGCGCCATTCGCTCTTGGTGTGCTTACCGTTCGAACACGGTTTAAATTAATACAATCAACAGTGACTGTGTGTGGGAACCTAAGGTGTGAACCGACACGCATATTCACATTACAAATATTACAACATGCGGTATGGTTCATGAGCATTATAATAATTACATCTCTTTATACGGAACTGAGATAGTATCTGTGCACCTCCCATTGAGTTTGACCGTCAAAATATGCAGTAAGCGTGGCGTGGCGCAGTGTGGGGGCTATTTCTACCAGATTCCTGAAGAGTATGTCTGTGTTGAATCTGTCGACGACTACCGGCTGAAGTGGAAAGGAATGACTGCTGGCGCCGTACACAAACCGTCTCGATGTCGAGCGATAAATGTATAAACAGCTCCAAACACTTACTGACATTTAGAAATTTGTGGAAGAGCTTTTTTTCGTCTGACGTACGCAGTAGTAAGAGATACTTCGATTGTTGTGAATCGGGTATCAGATGTAATTTTTTTTGTCGCATCTTTTATATTTGTCGATTTTTTTTAAACTATGTAGTCGTTTAACAGCTAGAAAATAAGTATTATACAGCGTATAACGAAAATGTGTGATAATACTAAAGGGTGCGAATCTGTCCATAAAACTGATCATTTTTTCCCGAGGAACATAGGTCATAGAACAAAATAAATTTTTGACCTCCTATAGAAACTGCATCAGCTGATAGCGCATTTTGTAGATCCAATTTGGTTTTTCGTATTTCGACCTATGTTCCTTGAGAAAATTTGGTCAGTTTCATGGGAAGTATTATCACAGCTTTCCGTGACACGCTGTATAGTATGCTACTAAAGAATACTGTCTACAAAGTGTAATAGTTTGGAAAGTCCACTTTTTTGAAAACCCCTAGTTCCTCGTCATTAGACGAGGGCACGGTTTTAATACAGAGATAACAAACTGCCATCTGACCTTCGCAACCCGGACTAGACCCAATCCAATCCATAAGATTTGATTGGGTCTAGATTTATTTAGTTTTGCCAGGTCAGTGTCTAACTTGGCTAAGAGTTTGAGCTGCTAAACGGCTTGTGCCTTAGCTTAACGTCTGGTAGACCTGAACGGAAGCGGAAACCAAGATTTGAAAAACTTATTAACTATCTCCGGTTTTCATCATAACATCCCATGAAGTGTCTACTACAGGACAGGGAGCTCCCTCCAGATTTCTAGCTTTTGCTGGAAAAATGTGGAGGGGAAGTAGCATAGTCACCTCGCTTGTCAGCGTTATGGCGGGCACTATGGACCGCGGTTGTAGGTGATCGCAGTAAGTAAGATGGTATGATACACATCATGAGGATGCTGCTGCCCATCCTTCAATTTATAACCCTTACGACATCCACGGATATGTATGGGATGGTACTATTCTTTTCCGGCACCACACGGGACAGTCTCCGGTTTTATGAGTGTATTATTATTGCCCTCGTTTCTTGTTACCAAGAAGTGTTGAGGTCGGTGTAATGTAAACACGCACTCACTCGAGAAGTACTTATCTGGGTCACTATAAAACCTGCTTTCGTGTTTTAGGGCCCATAATTTTAGTAAAATGTCTGCAGGTCATGGTTGAATAAGACTTCCGGTCGCATGAGCTGTGAATATGTAGTGAATTTCAATCTAGCTTGCCTTGTGGTGCCATTGATTCAGATTTATTTTTATGATGCGAATTTTTAACAAAATATTTAGATCTTGAACGTCATAACCATGTCATAACATACAGATTATTATCTAAATATAGCAAGCCTACCATACCACCACCATCTAATTCGCTTCGGAATGCCTATATTACCTATAATATGTCCAAGCTGTCATGATCTTACTTACGCAACGCTCGCACATTCCGCACTCGGCGTTGTGTTGTACGTTACGGGAAACTGGAAACTGGGCTATTACCGTAATTGTCCACTTTAGCGATAGTAGTTTGACCAAAATTTACTGCTCGCTCCGACTGGAAGCACGGTTGAAAGCCGTCTCTACAAATTAGTTCAAAACATGCGGCGCGCGGGCGGGAAGTGAATAATATAGGGCGTCGGATACGAGGTGTAATTTCTCCGGCTCGTTTGACAATCGGACAGATATTACGAGCTAATGAGCGTCGCGTTCGGCGAGCCTTGTGATCTGCTCCGGCTGGAGCTTTGATCGCTCGTTCGCATCAGATCAGACGCACATCTTTCATACCGGAATAATTGAATTTCCTCGGGATTTGTCCGTGTCGCGTCGCCAGTCGAGCTCGGCCGCTTTGCTCCAGTTGTGTTCACGTCACAATCAATCAACCAGAAGAGTTTTTAGGGTTCTGAACCAAATTGGTAAAAACGGAACCCTCAATACTTCGTCTTTCCGTCTGTCACACCTGTATATCTCAACAACCACTCATGCTATCGCATTGAAATTTGGAATAGTTTTAGAATATGATTACCCAACTTTATTGCAAAAAAAAGAATTAAAAAAATATTTTTAGTATTATTGTAAAGGCGGCGGTCGCCGCCTTTGCAATAATCGAGGCCGACACCGGAGACGATGGCGCGATGACCTAGACAGCTTTCTTAGAAACTGGCAGTTGGAGGCCCAAGACAGAGAGGAATGGCGCAATGGAGGGGAGGCCTTTGCCCAGCAGTGGGACCTATTATAGGCTAGTAAAAAAAAAATATTGTAAAGGGGGCCCAGAATTTTAAATATTCGTTTCTAGGTCGAGTGGGGTATCATATGAAAGAGCTTCACTTGTACATTCCAAAATAGGGATATAGTACTCTTAGTTTTCAAGTTATGTTCATGTTAAGTTCTCTCTAAGTAGCATCGTTTTTTAGAAATCTACAAACATATTTAGTTTTGCGGTCCTAAAAATGGACTATATTGCTTCTATAAATACATCGGAACCCTCGGCGCGCTAGTCCGATTAGCACTTGACCGGTTTTTCTCTTTTCGGTCGCATCGTCTTTCTGTTTATTTTCTCCAATCTCAATCAAATCGGTTTACATTTGCGGAATACAAAGTAAATGTAAATGCGGTGCGGCGGCATTACGTGCAGTTTGTATTGTCGGGGCGCGGCGCGGGCGATGGGCGGCGACTTCCAGCGGCGTCATCGGGGTCAATCGGTCGACTTATGTAATGCGGGGATCACGAGGCGCTTCCAATGTGCTATGTATACAATAGCGACTGTAAAAGCCATCAAAAGCACTCTATGTCTTGCCACGGTGAGGTCCCCAATTACGAGTACTACTGGTGGCGGGAGTTATGCTCGCTGTCCCTATGCGTCATCCGGGTCAATTGGACGGGTTACGTAATTCACTTAGAGTGGCCGTGGGCACGAACGCGAATAAAACTCACATAATGTTCCTTTGAAGATTCTAGAACACGTATATTGGATTGGAAACACTAAAGTGAAACAGTAAAACATCAGGGTGTGAACTATTTCCAATTAATAGCGTGGGATGTTGTTTGCTTAGTTAGTTGCCACGCCTGTGTTGATCTAACACCTCTGGCTTTCTGGATCAGTTAGCTGTGGGTCGATAAATAAGTCAACATATCCGGTGAGAAACGTTTGTAAAGGAGACACGAGGTAAAGCCATTACATGGAAGCGCTCGTGGCCAAAACATTTTGGCCTTTGTGATAACCCTCTCGTAGCTTACTTTATTATGCTGCCAAATGGAAGGCCATTTTGGACAATTGAGAACTCTGAAAATAGGGTTAGTTAGACTAACCATTGGGATAGAAATGCGAACAGGATAACCTAAGTAAAAAGTAATTACAAAGGGGTATGTTTGTATTCTTAAAATAAAGACGACACGATTGAAAATTATTTTCGGTCACGGTTGGCCGATGATTTCGTTAGCGACGTCTACCGGCCAAGCCTTGCTGATGCCACCATTCTATCGCCACTGCTCCAGTGCGGACGTGAATAGAGTCATCGCGAAACACCTCCACTTCACGGTCCATTGACGCACTCCTTGTACTTGCTTGCTTAAAACGATCTACGACGGATCTCCATAAGTTACAATACACTGGAAGGGAGAAACATGGCCCTTTCCAAATACATTTTAAAGATTTTGAGGAAAGATTTAACAAATATCGATATTTATTAGTCTCTGGCATTGAGAATCCCAAAACCTCGTTTGAGATTTGGTCCTACACAAAGATTGATAGTCCCAAGTTCCAGGACAAATCTAGGGAAACACGCACCTCTGGCTAGGGCAATAAGGATCCTAAAAGGAGTGAGCAAATTTGTTCAGTTGTTGTCTTTTCGAGTTCACCAAAGTGACTGAAAAATGTTTAACACATATTAAAATTGTATAGACGTACTAAATATTGTACTGGCTTGTTGTATTGGTTTTTACTGTTACAATTTTTTTATATAAATAAAAAATCAAAAGTTCTGCTTAATTAATTCGATATGCTTCCAAATGGAGTGAGTCTACAGCAAGCGAGTCCAACTTCTTGAAATTTTTGCTATGGCAATGTACCTAGATGAAACGTCGCTTGGGCTTGGAATATCAGAGCATCGCTGATCATTATGACATAATCTCTTAAAAATTCTATGGCTGGACAAGAAGCTCCACCTAGAGCACCATATCTTTTTATGATCCAAAGAGTTTTCTAGATTTATATTATCAGATAGTTTGTTTTAGTGTCGCTATCGTTCATACTAACTTTACCAATGTACAACATGGTTGCTGCCAGATCCACGACTACCATCCTCGTCGGATCATTTCACATTACCACACCGCCTACGAAGCTAGTATACACTGACGTAAATTGGGTAATATGCTTGTGAGCTGGTAGTTATAAACTCTCAAATGATTACTGAACAATGGGCCGATTGATCTTCACTCCAACATCATTTCTGGGTCAATTGTCTACTCCGAGGCTTCTAATAGTCTCTGACTCACGCCGTTTTTCTGAACAGTTTTTTGTTCGATTCCTTCATTATGTAATGACCACGCTACATCGTAAATGATGCTGATTTATCTAATAAGGTTGCTCGCAATGTGGCCGGCGAATAACCAAGCAAGGTTGCACAATTAGAGAAATCGTTATACCTACCGTCGCTTGTATTGGGTCGTTCAACTTGAGCCGACATCGTTCCATCGGTGTATTCTAAAGTGAATAAAGCATTCGGGTGAATTTATATACACCAGTGCTGTGCGGGGGACTAAGGTGTGAGCTGGAAAATTTCAACCAATCAGATTGCTCCATATGACGGCGCATTTGACAAGGTAGAAAAATGGCGCAATCCTATTGGTTGGAATTTTCTCAACTCGTAGCTTAGCTCCCTCGCACATCAATGGTATATTGATACTTAGTTTCATATCTTGCAGTTCTAAAGGTACTGCAGACACAGTAACACAGCTGAGCCAATTGGGGAAATATTTCCACGGAAAGATAACACTGCTGTTGATAAGAAACTTGATAGCCAAATAGAAAATTTTAAGTGTTCAAAGTTGTTGCTGTTGTCGGTCTCTCTTTAGCCATTTATACAAGGAGGAACAGAAAGGGTATATCAGCCCTGAAGGATGTGATTCTGCCCATGAAACTGAAAACTTTTCCCCAAGGAACATTGGTTGAAATACAAAAATTGTTTTATACCTCCCATAGAAACTGAATCAGCTGATTACGCATTTTGTATCTGAGGTCACAAAAATTTCGAATTTTGACCTATGTTGCTTGGGGAAAGTTGTTCAGTTTCATGGGCAGAATCACGTCCTTCAGGGTTGTATACCCTTTCTGTTACAACTTGTATATTAAGTTTTGAAATAAATCGCATTTCGAGCTACCGATATTTCGAAATCGGTTCGAATCTCATGATCTGGTGCAGCGTCTCCTGTGATTTCGATACGTCGACGCGCAATTTCGGTGCAATGTTTTTCACGAAGAGGAAATAATAAATCGCCAGTCGTGGTTGTCGTCCGTTCCTGTCAGGTGTATAAATAATTCAAGTGCGAGCTCTCTCGCGGAAGTGCGTTGCCTTTTGCCTTCATTCTTACTGCCAACGTCCGCTGTACGGTCAACAGCACTTCGAACTTCACATATTGGATTTCGTACTTTGTAATTTATGTAACAGGAGAGCAAGCTAGCTTGTGGGCCACCTGATGGTAAGTGGTTACCACCGCCTCTTAGCGCTCACTGTCTGATTAGTAACATAATTGTCACTAACAAGTCAGCAAAACGCGTTGCCCACCCTAAGAACTAAGATCGTGTCAGTAATTTCACTGGCTCCCTTGCCCTTTACACCGAAACACAGCATAGTGTCACAGCTGCTTTAAAAAAAGCAAAGGGGTGGTACTTCCCCAGATGGACTTTGCACAAAAGCCCTACCACCTTTAAATACTATTCTTACTTCAATTACCAGTTACTTACTTCCAACCGCAACGCTTACAAGCGTGGTGTCTATTATAATTCCTCTCCATTGATGGAATTGTGTAAGGAGCTCTCCATCTCCAGGATGTATTGTGGGATGTTACTCGTATGTATGTTGCTTCAATAAGAGCTAAAGTCGCGCTGCGAGTGTCAAGCTTGTCCTGCTCTTGGCTGTACCGCCACCGCTAACCGGCAATCATTCGCCGAATTACCTTCTATACAACTGCTCGATTAAGATGAGAGATTGTTTGGAGCTAATTCCATTTGATTGTACGACTGTTCCGCTGTTATGGTTCTTATGTAATATTTGAATGCTACAAAATGAGCACCTATTATCTTGAATGTTTTTTCGATTGTAGACATAGTCAAATTTGCTTTATCAGCTGATTTGGTATCTGAAAGCAATTCGTTATATGACAGGTACGAGTAGCTCTTCCTACTATGACCATTCACAACAATACAAAAATACGGATGCATATATTTAAAGTAACAAAAATGAGACTTTTGTTCCTTCCAAACTTTTGATTACGATCCAAATAAACTAATAGACAGGTTGAGTGACATATCGCATTATTACCAAGTCCGCAAACTCATTTCAAAGTCTGTGTAACACGATTACGAGTAATCCAATTTTCATTAAACCAAGATCGTTCGTGATTTTAGAAGAGACTTTCGTTTTAGTGAAGATTTGTCGTTTTGGTTTGTAAAGACCAACTAGAATTACGAGGTCTTTTTCCCAGTTTTGAAATTCTTGAAATCTTGTGAAACATAGAAAAACATATCTACTCACAAATAATTCGTCTTTGATATAAAGAAGACTTGGTTCGGGTGGGTTCGAACGAATCATGTCTGATGTTGTGACTTTTTTGATCTATTCACAATTTCATTAAACGCTTTCAACACAAGGAAGAGTTAAACATACCATTATAGTTTGGTCAACATCGCATGTTGTGAACTTGTGAGTCGTTGCTGGTGCCCCGACGGCTGACGATGCCCGGTCGTTGACCCGGGACGTGACAGCGCTCGTAACAACCATTATGCTCACTGGTGTGGTGTCTCCAACCCTGCCTTGCCTTCTGTGTCTGTAAAAATCTCCAAACTTTGGATTGGCAATTGCTCTTCATTCCCTATCACGAAAGTAAAACCGTAGTATCAGATTTAAGAGTCCTGTCCTAATGTGTGGAGTGTGGAGACTAGGGCATTCCGCTCTTCGTAATGTATATTCCACGGTCCCCCTTTTACCATCAGGAGTCTAACCGCACCGCAGGATATCACCCACCATTGGTTGATATTCAACACATTCGTACAAAGCACTTTGAAACATAGATTATAATGCGCATGGCCAAAGAGTGGAATTCTCTGCCAGCGTCTATGTTCCCGAGTTCATATAACCCGAATCTATTCAAGTCGCGAGTAAATAGGCTTCTTCTGTCGTCTCATCGTCGACCTCATCTCTGTCCTCAAGAATAGATCGAAGTCAAGAGTAAGCCCATTGACAATAAAAAAAAAAAACCTTCGGTCGTGAATCATTCACATCTACTAATGGTCATGGTCAACAAACAATCTATCAATAATTTATTGAATTGCTTGTAATTAATTGCGTTGTAGGTCCAGTCAAGAGGACGTGAAGCTTTACATTTTCAGCTCAACTCAGTCTCTATGTTGATGGGAATAAGGCGCTACAAAGTCTATTGCGTTAATCTCACTCAACGTGTTCTTCGTTATGGAACCATCGGATACAAGGATAGATTTCGGAGGAAACCTAAGGTGTTTACGTATCTCACGGTCGAACATGGTGGTCAAGCTGATACGCTAGCTTGGAAGTATCCAACCTCCATACAACACGAGTCATTGACTACAATAATGGTTCTATCACTTCTTGCGGTTCCCAGTTGCGGCTCTACGCATGAATTCGCGGAACTGAATCTCATTTGACGATCTGAGTGATACTACATCTGATGTAACTGTTATAGGTGCTTTAATGGCACCGTTACTCTTTCTTATGTACATATAATATTATAAGACTTAGAGAGCAGCGGCATCCAGTCGCAAAGATATCAATACTTCATGTATGGTAAATAATTTAAACATGATGACGCACAAAGATTACCTACACATGCAGAAACTATTCTTCTGTATGTAAATGTCAGCTTGTTAGCCAAACCATAATTTGAATAATAATTTGCAGTAATTACGTAGATTGTTTCTTCGTGTCTTGAAATTAGTTTAATTTGTCGCGAAAAGAAGGTGGGTTTGGTCTTTCGACTGTGGAATGGCTCTCCGTAATTGTCTTCAATTTTAATCAGCTCGATTGTGTTGTTTTTGTGTCTCATAGCCAAGAAATATCTACTTAGTAATATTTATGTATGTATAGGTATACTTATTTCGTCCATGAATTATCCTATATCTGTATGTCATGATGTGCAACAAGTATTCTGCAAAGAATCTATATTGTATCTGAATCTAAATAGAGTTGACGTCATCTTTTGTTTACATTCTTGCGTTTGCGCACCTTGTGTGATCTGGTTTTCCGTTATGATATCAGAGGTTGTGTTAAGACCGGTCTTACTAATTGTGTTTGAGCTAGTGTCGTCCAAGACGCTCGTTTTTTCAAAGATTCTTATCTCATCTTTTTCTATGAATATTTGACCATCCATTTGGTGTGGTTGGTAGTGGCTTATGCACCTGTCTTTTACGCCGTGGGCCGCGAGTTCTATCCCCAGGGCAAACATTTGGGTAATTACCACAAGTGTTGTTTTGTGTCTGGGTGTTATTTATCTATTTATATCAGTCTCTAAAACCCATGGTTTGGGATCACATGGCCTCGTGTAAAATATCCCCCAATAATTAATCCCACCCAGGCTCCATTATTGTTGGCGAAAGGCTATATGACGACGACGTCAGACATTCAATTGAAATAATGGCGTTTTTTACAACATGCAGTTTTGTAATTTGAATGTTTGTAATTATACACGACTATCTAGTTAGACTACAAGTCAAGGACATGTGTAATAATGATACCTATGAGCTTTCGAGTTTCGAGCTCGCGAATCAGAGCGTAGCAAAAAGGTCAGATCGATGCGAAACAAGTTGAAACAACACAACAAGTGACTGTTGCCAAAACGCTGGTCGCCCTTGCGAGATCGTTCGTATGCTCTGAAAACATGTTTAATCCCTGCTAATTCATTTGCATCCGTTTTGTGTCTAGTCCTTGATCTTTATAATATTTTTATGTTGCCGTGGGCCTGAGCAACTTGATCTTTATAATATTTTTTATGTTGTAGAGAGGATGAATGAAAGAAGATTGACGAAAGAAATCTACAAGGCGAGAGTAGGTAAATGGAAACGTTAGAAGGGGAAGGCCTCTGCGAACGTACCAAGAGCAAATTTAGGACGTTCTGAATAAAGGCCAGGTTAAAAGTACTCTAAACCGATGAGCATGTATGAAAGGATAGATGAAAGTTCAGGAAGCAAGGGAAGTATGTCAAGATCGTAGCAGGTGGAGAACTGTGGTCTCTGCCTACACCGACGCGAACAAGGCGCGATATTATGTATGTATGTACGTATGCCGTGGGTGACGTTATTTCGACAGAACAGCTGATTTACTTTTATTAATGGCTTTGTAATGTTAACAAGTATTCCTAAACCAACAAGCTTTTACGAGAGGGTTGTTGAGTTTAGAAACAGCAAGGGAAGTAGAAGATCGTAGCTGGTGGTGAAAGATGTAGTCTCTAGGTCTCTCTAGGAAACTCTATAATCAATAGGTGAGATTAGAGCAACAGCTGATATTTGTTTGTATTGTTGATTAAACGCACCGACTGCTGAACTCCAAACTCCATTTTGACAATGGCAACCTATGATGATGACAAAGCCAGTGTCAGGAAAATAAATTTAACTAAAGAATAGCTGCAACTAAATAATAAATGAGCCACTCACTAAATTCTTGTAAATATTTTACATTACAAATAGTCGGTTTCGACTCGATCTCAGAGAAAAATAATTTGTAAATGACAGCGAATGAACTTAGCTATGTGTTACTTATATGTCAGGATTATTTATTGTTAGTGACGCATGAGGCATACACATCTGCGTGCAGATAAAGAGCAACTGTTAGTTGGTATTGTAGTTTTGGCGCCCCGTCGCCCTTGGCATTATTACCGACGTCGTCGGCGCCCGCGCAGCCGATATCAACCGGCGCGGTGACATCATCCCGACCCGCGTCGTCAAGCCGCTCTGCCGAATTACATGGTTTAATAAAAATCTTCTTCGTTGTGTTTTATTCCTATTGAAATAGTGAACATAATTTTAGCGTGTTACCTACTCAAAACATGAAACTGAGCAATTTTTCCTATGGAATACTTAGATCGAAATACGAAAAAAAAAAATTGTTGAACTCCCATAGAAACTGCATCAGCTGATGGCGCATTTAGTTTGCGAGGTCAAGTTTGTTTTTTCGTAATACTTTCTATGTTCTTTTACGAAAGTTGTTCAGTTTCATGGTCTAAGTGTCATGCTAGAATTATGTTCACTATTTCATTAAGACCCTATATTTCAACCCTTTTTATAATAGGTCTTTACCTATGAAATTGCCGAAATTTTCTTACAGATTAATGAGATCATAATTCCTATAATTCTAGTGCAATTTTTTTTTCATTTGTCTTATATTTGAAAGTTGAATTCAAGGTTATCAATTTACGCATAAAATAAAGTTTTTATTTTTAGTTTGATATATAAAATTAAATGTTCGAAAATTGTTCGTCTTAAATGTCGTCCGATTTCATCATTAGATTTGTTATTTTTTTTTACTGATAACATTTAGCTTAATGTCTTCCCAATAATGCTTAAAAAAAATAAAAATAATTGGATTTATAATTCCTAAGAAAAATGCAAAAATGTTAGTACTGAAAATTGAGTTTACCTAAAATTCGCCATACAAAACGCCAATTTCATAGGTAATGACCTATTATTAATTGCCTCTTTAACCAATGAAGGTTGAAGGTGAATCAAATCATTTCGTTTCGGAACATGTTGACGAAATTCTAAGAATTCAAAAGTTTCGATTGTTTAATGTAATACAGGGTGTAATGGATGGTGTACAGAAAACTTCTTCTTCTTTCGTGTCGGCAAGAACACAGGCTAAATCTAACTTGCCCAGAAAGCGGCTACCGTGGTAGCCCTCTGATTACCGTCAAGTAAGTCCTCACGCGAGCAGGTGGTCGGGCACGCGGGACAATTACTGAGGTGTGCCATGGTTTGCAGGAGTTCTCCACATTCACAGCTGGCGTCTGCGCTACTTAGGAACCCCCACCGGCATAGGTTATCCTTGCTTCGACCAACTTGGGTCCTCACCCTATTTAGACTTCTCCAGGTTGGCCAAGGTTCCTTATAGCTAGGAGGCAGGTTTTCGCTGGGGGGGTACAGTGAATGTGGGTACTCGCTTGCCCAAAGTCTGCACCTCACGTCGGAAGGATTTTGGTCGGTAGGCTGTGTGGATCGTAGGAAGCTTTTGCGGCTTCGCAACCGACCTACGGCGGGAGAGTGCCCGTAGAGTGGATGTCTCGGGTCGCTTTCCTGTTTTTGTTATTCTAGCGAACAGGTCACTGCTCTACGGACTCTGGGAGGAGCTATCCCCGCAACAGGGAACAGCATACCGACAGGAGTTGGCTTGAGATAGCCAGTCACGATGCGGCAGGTGTCATTTAGCTCCGCGTCCACCTCTCTGGTGTGAGCTGACCTAGCCCACACTTGACACGCGTACTCTCCTGCTGAGAAACACAGAGCTAGCCCCGTAGTGCGCATAACCGTTGGGTTTGGTCCCCAGTTGGTGGAGGAGAGGCGGCGCAGCAGGTTGTTACGGGAACTAACTTTTTGTTTTGTGTTTCTGCAGTGGGTCTTGTACGTCAGAGAGCGGTCCAGTGTCACTCCCAGGTATTTAGGGCAACTGCAGTGCTGGATGGCGGCACCCTTCCAGTAAATTTTCAGCTCCCTGTTTGCCTCCCGATTGCGTAGGTGGAAAGCGCACGATTGGGTTTTGCTTGGGTTGGGCCTTAGAGCGTTATGCTCATAATATTTATGAAGGTTCTCCAAGGCAAGATTCAGTGGGCTTTCCACGGTTTCGAAGCTCTTATGCTGGCAAGTTAGTGCAAGGTCATCGGCATAAATGTATCGCCGTGTGTTAGGGTAGTGGGGCTGATCATTTGTGTAGATGTTAAATAAAAGTGGTGCCAAGACGCTTCCTTGGGGTAGACCGTTTTTCTGGCAGCGCCATCTACTCTTCTTGCGATGTAGGTGGACGCAAAAGCGGCGGTTACGGAGAAGCTCACTTAACAGTAACACGAAAGTGGTATCGTTTGTGGCACTCGATACTTTATACAGCATTTTTTTTTTTTACAGAAAACTGAAAGGGCGTGTTAATTTTCCCAGAAAAACATTTCTGGGAAATAAAAAAAAAAACTTTAACCTCTCCATACAAATTGCTCACTTTGGTCGAACAGTTTGTATGGAGAGGTCAATTTTTTTTCAATTTCCCAAACTTGTTTCTTTGTGAGAGTTCTTCAGTTTGGTTAAATTGACTGAACATGCCCTTTCAGTGTTCGGTACACCGTCCCTTACAACCTGAATTGATTTTGTTACGTTAAATAATAAACTCTTGCTAAGACTCCCTAAACAAAATCTTATGCCAGTCCAAAGTTTAAAGCCACTATCACACCTAGCTCAATTCAAAGACTAATTCGGCATACATTACTGGGAGGCTTGGTTATGTTAATTGCAATATCCTTACTTCTACGAGCAATGTATGCCGAATTAGTCTTTGAAATAAGCTAGGTGTGATCGTGGCTTAACATGAAACAAACATTACTGTTACGTTTGTCGTGCAAGTGACATTATGCATTGTGAGATTTGTCTCGTGATGCCAAACACGAAGGTTCTAGAGAGAGCGTGTTCACTTCAACCAGATAAGCCGAGTGTGCTTTAGGATTAGTCTCCTGCTGTTGTTCTTTGCTTTTGCTTCCCACCGAGAAGGTAACTTTTTTTTTTATTTTAAACTTTAAAATCTTCATATGTGGGTTTACTTTTTTATAAACTGTCAAATGTATAGGAACCACTATCATAATCATAAACTTTTGCGCCAGTAGGAAAACCTAAAAATGTACAAAACACGGGTTTTTTATCTTCTAAAATGTTGAGAATTATCTTGAGTCTAATCTTAATTTCTTTTTTGTATTTCGGACAACATTATTTGAGCATTAATTAAGTAAATTACTTACGTGTTCTAATTACAAGATAAGCTGATAGCAACTGTCCAACAACAAGAAAACATTAGCGGTAGTGAAAATAGATTGCAATGCAAATATGAAACAAAAACAAAAGTTTATTTATTTCTTAGTAATCTGGGATGCTTTTTCTTGCATTAATTACTTACTTATGCTAGCTTAGCGACCCGAAACACTTGCCTTTGTAGTTTGAAATTTTGTTTCTGATTATACAGGGTGTAAAAAATACCTGTAATAAATAAAAAAAAAATCTTAAAAAAATAGTTTTAGGTCAAGAAGAAGTTATGCGCCTGGAGGGTAAAATGACCTCTGTGATGAACTGGTGATGCAGACAAAGATGTTTCAGTCACTAGCAAGTACCTATCTATTTCAATAAATTCATCATCATCATCATAACATCCCATGAAACGTCCACTACAGGACAGGGGAGCTCCCTCCAGAATTCTTGCTTTTGCTGGAAAAATGTGGAGGGGAAGTACCATAGTCACCTCGCTTGTTAGCGTTACGGCTGGCACCATGGACCGCGGTTGTAGGTAACCGCAGTAAGATGTTAGATACAAAGGAGGATACTGCTGCCCATCCTCCAGTTAACCCTTAGTCGCCTCTTATGACACCCACGGGTATGTATGGGTTGGTACTATTCTTTGCCGGCACCACACGGGACAATAAATTACTCTAATGTAATTGAAAGAAAAATCCAATTTCATGTTCACCCAAAACATTAAAAATGGGTTAAAACATTAAAGATGTAGAATCGCCCCTTAGAAGGATCATCGTACTTTGTTTACATCCTGTATATTCGTGGATTATACACCTCTCAACGAAGTATCGTTAGTCAGCAATTGAGTCCTGTTAGCGCTATAGTGCGAGTTTTATTCGGTTATGTCACGCCGCTTATGTCATCCGGCGAATCACTTTTATCCGCAACCTTGCATTGTAGGTCTAGGTTACCGGTTTATCAGCAATTTGTGTGCACAATTTGTAATTGCTATTATTTTGTCATCGTTTTGGCTTTTGTTTTGTCAATTTTGTGCAATGTCATTGCCGATAGTAATCTATGTATGAAGCCTGTGATATCAGATCTGTGCTTTCCTTTTATGTGACGTTTTTTTTGGTTAGCTCTTAGTTAGTTATTGCCTGTGCAAATCTGATAATGATCATCGGACCCTAAGCTGTCGGTCTCCCATCTAATACTCTACAATTCTCAGTTTTGCTTAAACTTATAAGTACCTACTTGCTCCGTCGGCATTTGGCCTACAGCTCTTTTATGTGCGCAGTCGTAATAAAGCAATGACATGATGATGTGACCTGCAGGGGCCTCGAGACAGACAGACGATGCCGCCTGTGTCGGCGCATGTCACTGAGCCGGCGACCCGTGAAGGGTTTCCCGCTCTTTGTCCCTTAATGGCCGCGCGCGCACTCTCGTTGAGATCACGCCGCTCGATTATTGTCTGAACGTCCGTCGGTAAGAGCTCCATGTCAGATCTATTGTGGAGTCCCCATTCTCTGTGGTCAACCACAATACAATTAGTATCGTTTTGTGTTCACTACTTGTTCTTAGTTCTATTCTGTGCTCCACCTTTTATCATTCAACCGTAAAGATAATGAGATTAGTTGAATGTTTGTTTCATATTTATTTACAGAAGAGGCAGTTCATTGTGCTTTTTGCGTCTTGGTTTAAGACGACCTCGAAGTCGGGCATTTGCTTTTCACTAATCCGCACTGAGCCGGCACCCGGCTCCGTGAGTAATGGGCAATGGCTGGTTCCCCCTCTAATTGGGGCGGGAAGTTCGTCCGTGCTCAACGATTCGGACGATACCTTATTTAAATGTGACCTTTGGGTATCATTTGTTTAGCGTTATCTCTTTGTCAGTGACAGATACGTGGATGATATATTTGTCGGACAAGGGACGTGAATGAAGCGGGTGTGCCGACGGTGTTGTGTTGTCTAGCGTACCGCACTGTGATAGTAATTCAGCCACTTTGCCAACGTGTGACGTCGCACCGTATCCGACCTCTTCTCATGTTTACATATTGCGTCCAGATCCCATTGATATTCTACAAGAACTCATCTTAAATACATTATTTTGCTCTAACTAGATAACAGTAACGCCTAATGGTTGTCAAACAAAATGTCATAGCAATAACTGTTCAGTTGGTAACGGCAGTAGTAACCGCAGTCGACTAGTTAGTTGTAGCAGCGAATGCATTAGAACGTCCGGTTCCAGTGCATTGTTGCAGTAATGGAGTTTAGAGAGAAACAGCTGATCGCATCGTTCGATAGCGACGCTCTGACGGAACTACTGAAAGGGCTTTTTATGCCCAATCATTATGAACTTGTTAGAAATTCAACCGCGGTCCCAGATTACAATCTCATATAGGCGAGTCCGACGTACTCGACGCAACTCGAAGCGTGTTCATAAAAGGGTGATGCATAGCCCACTCGACAGGTTTCATGTGTAAACCTTGACGAGAGCAAACATTTGAACAAGTCTCTTACATGAGAATTTTGAGCAGTTTCCAAACATTGTTTTGACTGAAGTGTTTCGGAAGCTGAGCTAAGATGGCGGTGTGACATCATTAAGTTGATGAGTACGTTGATGACCTTGTCATGCGTCGCAGGTAATGGCGCGCGGTCTGGTGTCGAGAGGCGTGAGGCTCGTAAACAAACAATATCGTAATATGTAGGTCTTGTGATGGTAATAGGCTAAATCTGCCATTGCGAGCACGTTCCACACAGCAATTTACATTCCATATTCCGTTCTCTATGCTTATTAGTAGTCGTGTAGATAAGTTAAAGTTTTCCTCTTGATACCACTTGTATGAGTCATTCTCGTTGCGCGTGTATCTCGTATGATATTGAATGTCTTCTTTTTATTTGCAGGTAAGACTCGAGCTTGGAGGTGTCGGTTATTAGCAATCAGCCCGCCTTCGGACGTGTAATGTGAGTGCAGAATGACATGTAATTGTCGAAAGTGGCCGTCGGGAGTACGTGATGAATAGCATCGAGCTCACGATACGTGTGGCTACAAGCTCGCGATGAAAGTTTACAAACTCGGTAATGATCTCCTCTAACACTAATAACTATTACATCCGGGTGCTTTCAGTTTTTTGGTTCTCATTGGCTGTTGTTGATTGCATCGCATGCTCCGATATTAGCTGTAACAAATTTTACTGCCAGTTCTAATGATGTTAGTGCCACCGCACCGGCGTAGTTATTGGTGTCTTTTCTAGAATGTTCGTTGGCAATAGCTACAACACCGTCAAAGAAAGTTCAGTTGGTTTGTGTTTAGTTGGCGATTTTATTTGGTTTGTTTGAAAAGTTATCAAAATTTGTATTATAGTCAGTAAAGTAAAATAACACTTTCGCTGGTTAATGTTCCACGTGATGGCGTGTTATTTGGTTCCGAATCAAAGGCCTTATTTCATACGTAAGCATACATTGCCCAAGAGCAGTACGTATTTAAACTTAGAAGTATGACTTTTCTTACCGATTATGCTCGCGAGCGTTCCGAGTATTTCTGAATTCGAATATAGCCATGCGAAGCACATTTTTATGAATACATATTTCGCAATCATAATTCTGTGTAAGATGTACTCATTGCCCAAGTATGTCACATTCGGTGGGCCGCATGCGGGCTTTGAGGAGTGTGGGAGCGAGCGTGTCGGGAACCAAACTCATCCTGCCTATTGCTGTTAGGGTTACCTGCCCGATCGAAAAATACGGTAAAATTTTCAACATAATGGGAATTTTAGGTTGTTGGCAGGATAAAATCAAAATTCAACTTTTAAATTTGCTTTTAAAAAGCCATGGGATTACTTTCCTTTGAATACAAACTGTTGAGCAGGCTAAAAACCTATCTTGAGGCGCTAAATAGGCGTCGGCTAATTTAACTGTCTACAATTATAAATTGACTAGCTGGTGCCCGCGACTTCGTCTGCGCAGGTTTATAAATTGTAGCCTATGTGTGATTCTGATGTATTAAGCTATATTATTGTAAAGTTTCAGTAAAATCCATTCAGTAGTTTTTACGTGAAAGATTAACAAACATCCATCCATCCATACTTACAAACTTTCGCGTTTATAATATTAGTCGGATAATAAAGCTTATAAAATAATAATAATAATAAAGGCCGCGGTTTCATAGACATCAAAAACTTACACTATACACAGATTGATAATCTAAGAGCATATTTCATCACTAAAGCCAACGATAGTATTTTACATAGAGCCATAGCAAACCTTCCACACCATGGCACACCCCTACAACTGAGCAATAACCAATTCAACCCAAAACACAAAATTCTCAAAGAAGAGCAAAAAATTGAGAATTGGAAAACCAAAGCACTTCACGAAAAATACCCCCACCAACTTGATCAAGAACATGTAGACAAAACCGCATCCTGCTCGTGGCTTCCTTATAGCAATACAGGACCAGGTCATCAAAACCCGTAATTAACCATAGATCATATCACAGGAGGATGCAGCATACTAGCTAACATAGAATACACCCATCGCCACGACAACGTTGCTAAACATATACACCAACTACTTGCACTCAAATATAAGCTATTCGACTCACACACCCCCTACTACAAATACAAACCGAAGGCTGTTCTAGAAAACAACTCTGCAAAACTGTACTGGAACCGAGAAATCATCACCTACCAAACCATACTTAGCAATAGACCAGACATTACACTTACCTTGAAAGCACCCAAAACCACACTCCTCATAGACGTTGCAGCGCCTAACACGCACAACCTAAAACAAAAACACTCAGAAAAAATCCTAAAATACATCCCCCTAGCAGACGAAATAAAACAAATGTGGCATCAACAAACAGTCAGGATCATTCCAATCATTAATTCGTTTACTGGTGTCGTACCGAAGACACTATTTACAGCTTTGAAACAACTCGAACTCTATAAAAACACTTGTATTCCCCTACAAAATCAATAGTTATCGATACCTGCTCTATAGTTCGCCGTTTCTTAAACCCAACCACCAAGACACTTCACGCTACAGATGCAGTTAATACCGACACACAACATAATACACACACACACACACACAACACACCCCAATCAGTGTACTTGGCATGAGCCCGTACCTGGTTGAAAACCACCTGGTCGAGAACAAACTGGTCGAGATTCGAATTACCTTCGATAATAATAATATCATTCATTCAAATCGTTATACAATTAATACTTAAAGGCTAAACTTATACATAACAGTGGAAGATTAATTACATTGCCTGAACTAGGAGAATCCTGTATTTCAGGCGGAGACAGGGCTTACAAACTTCTAAGCTAAGCAGGGTTTACAAACTTCTAAAGCTAATAGTATGAATATTATAAAATCGGGATAATCCAGATAAATCACGATTATCTGGTAGCCCTACGTGCAAAGCCTGTCCTCATACGTGATACGTTGCCGCCGCGACCTCCACTGCTCATCAGACTCATTACAAATGGCACATGCCTATTGCCTAGTGCCTTGTTATTTGCCCACGCTGCTATTGTTCTAGCTATTAAGAGATTTACTATTTTAGTAGCAACGCGTGCCCAAATTAGATTAAGGAAACTGAAGGGTATCAAGTACCTACGTGCCAAACGATACCTTTCTTGTGTAACGGCTTGATTACTAATGCTGACGATGCCACAAAAACTCAATCAACTGCTACTATCATTAACGTATATATGTCTTTCTTGCTCTTATTATCGCGGACTTTTCCGCCCGCCTGCTATCTGATTTTTGCGTAGCGCTGGGCCACTCACTCTTACTGAGAGTTTCCACCTACATATTTAGAAAAATAATATTCATTTAGTTCTGTTATTATTTTCAAACCACTGTTTTGGTTTCTCCAAGATTACCAGAGCTGGGCTAGAGAACACGTTTATTTTTCGAGTGCCAGAAAAAATGAGCTTAGTGTTAGTAAGCCGAGAGTAACTGCGATATTACCTACAAGTTGTCTGGTCTAGTGTATCAAGAGAGACAGGAAAGCAAGAAACTGAAGCGCGATTAGTCACAGTCACACACAGCAGCAGCAGCGGTCGTAGCGAACCGTCCGGACACATTGACAAATGAGATGAGACCTCATATGATGTTGCAGATGTTGTAATCCACGACAGATTACTCACAGTTAATGGTGCAGAAGTACAATTCAGATATTGCTTATGTGAAAAATAAATAAAACAATTTATTCATCTGGGAAAATATGCTGAAAGACGTCACAGGAATGCCCACGAATTGCTCGCACTTGCTTTGGCGTTTTTGAAAACGGCTTTAACTATATCGATTGAGTTTGGTAGAAAGGTGTTTAGTATCTTGAAAAAAATATCGATTCGTCAAGATTTGCTGTTTTGAAACATAATGACGTAGTGATGACGCAATTGCGATTTAACAAGAGGGACTCTTATTCGCATCGGTATTCATTTCAGATTTTTCAGATTCAATGTAGATTATTTACAAAACATGTACTTACTAGCTGGTGCCCGCGACTTCGTCTGCGCAGGTTTATAAATTGTAGCCTATGTGTTATTCTGATGTATAAGCTATATTATCGAAAATTTCATTAAAATCCATTCAGTAGTTTTTACGTGAAAGAGTAACAAACATCCATCCATCCATCCATACTTACAAACTTTCGCGTTTATAATATAAGTAGGATAGGATTAAACGTCACATCTTGTGACATGCAATGCAAATAGTGCGAGTCTACTACCGTTTGGGATCATGCTATGGCAGCGTAAAAGAAACTATTAGAAACCACTGCAGCACGGCCAACTTAAAGAGTCAGCTTTGTTAAAATTTGTTTCTTATACTTTGCTGTGACTTGTCACGTTATAAGTATACAGACATGCTACTTAGAAGTAAGGCTAAGTTGCTCGTCTATGGCTTCACACTCACCGACGCTTGAACTCCGACCCCGCAACTCTACCGCTCTTTGCAAAAAAAAAAAACATCAGTTTAATGCAAGTTTCTCTCTTTCTCTGACAGCCAATTCACTGTGAATAGCTTCAAGCTTGTTCACAAAACTATTTATAATTAAATTGTCGACCTTTTTGTTTGTCGGTGAAAGTAAGACTTGCGTGAATACGCAAGGTACAAAACAAAGAATTCAGTGCATGATAATTTGTGTAGCGTTAAAGCGAAGTGACGGCTGATGGCCACCTCACGACTGTGTGTCTGTCTGTCTGTATTAGCGTGGCTAGGCTTAATGGCTCCACATATTTTGTTTTCTATGTGGAGTGTAAGACACAGCTTTCAGAAAATTTAAGAGACATGATCAGTTAACGTCACTGAACAACTTTCAGTGAATAAAACTTTCAGGAAATGACAACCAGAATCGGCCTCTCCATACAAACTGTCCAATCTTACAATCTAATATCTATTTTGTATAAAGATGCAGATTTATTCTTTCATTTCCTCAAAGTTTCATACACTCAAAGTTGTTCAGTTTCGTTGACTGATCATGCCCTGTCAGTTTTCGGAAAGTCGTCCTTTACACCCTTTATAATAGGTCTTTACCTATGAAATTGCCGAAATTTTCTTACAGATTGATGATATCATAATTCCTATAATTCTAACGCTATTTTTTCATTTGTCTAATATTTGAAAGTTAGTTATTTTTTAGTTATTTTAAAATGAACTACCATAATTGACTTCAAGGTTATCAATTTACGCATAAAATAAAGTTTTTAGTTTTAGTTTGATATACAGGCTGATTGGAAATTCGACGTATTCCTGAAAGGGGGTTGTTCTGCAACTCATGTGGAGCAAATTTTCCCATAGAACCGGTGGTCGAAAATCAATGGCTGCGGAGTCATCCGAAGATCAGGTATCTTGATAAAAACTCCCACCTTACTACATTAAAAGGCAAAATGTGAATAAAGTACACCACCCTGTGAAATAAGTTCAAACTTTTCAGATAGAAGATAAATCAATTATTAATTGGAATCTAATTTATGCCTTATAACTCTGTTAAATTCCGAAGTAAATAAGTTCTAAACAACAAGTAGTGTTAAAAAAAATCTAAATATTTTTATGTCGAAATGAATATTTCCAAAAGTCATACATACACTTGACGTACAAACTACAAAAATAAGTTCCTCGTTTCATAAGCTTTCTAAAAAGCTATAAATTTTGCAATTTATTTGTAGCGCTCAGAAAAAAATTAAACGAAAGTGCGCTGCAACACTATTTTCTGGTTGGATTAATTTTTCTAATTGCGTGTGAAAGTGATGTTAATGAAGAGAATAAGTAAAGACAAAGTGCTTTAATACGTTTTACGGCACAAAAAATATTTTTTCATGCAAGGATAACATTTTTGAAAGGTACTTTCTTCAGTATCGGGGTATTTTGATGAAAACTCCCGCTTTACTACATTAAAAGGCTGAATGTGAAAAAATTACACCACCCTGTGCAATAAAATTATACTTTTCTGATACAGGATGAATAAGTCATTAATTACATAAACATAATTTATGCCTTATAACTCAGATAAATACCAAAGACAATAAGTTCTAAACAAAAAATAGTGCTAAAGAAAAACAAAAGACTTTTTCGTCGAAGGGAATATTTCCAAAAGTCATACACACACTTGACGTAGAAACTACAAAAATAAGTTTCTCGTTTCATAATCTTTCCAAAAAGCTATAAATCTTGTAATTGTATAGTGGCGCTTAGAAAAAAAATTGCCAATGGTGCGCTGCGGCACAAATTTTTAGTCGGATTCATCTTTCTGATTGAGTGCAAGTGTAGTGCTTATGTAGAAAGTAAACAAAAAAATGGAAATTTTAATTAAACTTTATTTTAGTGCCCACAAAAAAAAACTAATCATCAAAATTATCATACAATTTTACAAATCTTGCTCGAAGTGAGAGCCTTAGTGGCGTATGCATGCTCGCAGCCGTTTCCGAACTTCCGTTCTCGTTTTCCGCATCATTAAAATTTGCGCGTCGTTCTTGACATTCGGCTGCGCCTCATGTCACAAACTGGCATTCCTGTTATAATGACTATCTTTACTTAACAGTTGCATAAACTACTATTTCTTTCCGTAGCCTACTCAGATGTGTCCAGTACCCCGCTAATGAAGAAAGTAAGTTCCAAAATTGTTATCCTTGGATAAAAAATATATTTTTATCGCTTAAAAGTGTTATAAGGCATTTTGTCTTTATTTATTTTCTTTATTAACATTACTTTCACACGCAATCAGAAAAATGAATCCGACCAGAAAATAGTGCCGCAGCGCACTTTCGGCTCATTTATTTCCAAGCGCCACAATCTAATTACAATATTTATAGCTTTTTAGAAAGATCATGAAATGAGAAACTTATTTTTGTAGTTTGTACGTCAAGTGTATGTATGACTTTTGGAAATATTCCCTTGGACATAAAAATATTTAGAATTTTTTTAACACTACTTTTTGTTTAGTACTTATTTTCTCCGGTATTTATCATCATTATAAGGCATATATTATGTTCCAATTAATAAATCATTTATCCTCTATCAGAAAAGTATACATTTATTATACAGAGTGGTATACATTTTTCACATTTTGCCTTTTAATGTAGTAAGGCGGGAATTTTCGTTAAGATACCTGATCTTCGGATGACTCCGCAGCCACTGATTTTTGACCACCGTGTTTCCATGGGCATATTTGCTCCATATGAGTTGCAGAACAACCCCCTTTCAGGAATACGTCGAATTTCCAATCAACCTGTATAAAACTAAAGGTTCGAAAATTGTTCGTCTTAAATGTCGTCCGATTTCATCATTAGATTTGTTATATTTTTTTACAGATATTATTTTTCGAAAATTAAATTTAAGCTTCTGTTAGCTTAATGTCTTCCCAATAATGCTTAAAAAATGAAAAAAAAAAATGGATTTATAATTCCTAAGAAAAATGCAAAAATTTTAGTACTAAAAGTTGAGTTTACCTAAAATTCGCCATACAAAACGGCAATTTCATAGGTAAAGACCTATTATTAAGGATAGTGCGTGTGGTGTCGGTTAAGATTAGTATAAGGGATTTTGAACCAGATTTATTGGTTAGTCGCAAAATTTGTAATTTTACATTAGACATTCACGGCCTAAGCTCAATATATGAGTTACCCTCGAGCCACTAGAATAATGAGCTGTAAGAAACTGGAGCTATGAAGCTTGTTCGCGATACAACATTAATAGAATCCTGAGTGAGTGAGCGGTTTATGGTGGAGAAAATGCGCCATTACCGGCGGTTGGAAATAGTCGCCGTGTCCGCTGTAATTGATGTTGGGGATTTAAATGTAGCGTCCCAGATCAGGTGTCTCTCACTCGATTATTGCCTTAATGCAGTCAGCTTTCATTGCTAGTCGATGGGTTAATTGATAGAGAGTGCGCGGCAAGGGAGAGTGAGGCTAGCTGATTCAGTTGACGCCTCACAACACGCTGTTTGGATTAAATCGACAGTAATGTATGGAATAATTAAAAAGTCGTCTTTAGGATTATTATCAATCCACAATCTTAATCTTATCTTTATCGCTCAGTCACTGAATCCAAAACTTCAGTAACGAAAGAATTTTATGTAGGTTTGATTCCCTCGTTGATTTAGCGATAAAAATTCATCAATCAAATACTTGTGCCTCGGCGATTAGACATTTCATCACTTCAAACTGTTTTTTGTCAAATAAGTTAATAATCAATATGACTTTAGATTTTTGACACAGCATTCGATTTGCTCGTAAAAATGACTGATTCATGATTGCGACCATGCATATAGCAATACAGTTACCGGGAAAGCATAACAGCAATTTCAATCAAGTACGTTCAAAAGCAGGTCAAGCTTGACACTCGCAGCGCGAAGCGTCCCTACGGCGATTGAAATAAGAACGATATAAACAAATGTGTCAAGGTCCACGTGCTCTTGCCTGTACGAGGTATGTAGCATTGTTCTCGCATTTGTGGATGACGTGTTGGTGTGTTGTCATCGTGTTATTGTAGTGTATTGTACTGGCGAGATGCCTGCCGCGATGCCGATACCCTGCACCACCGCAAAGAATCTGCATCTATCTGTTTTTTTTATCAAAACGTGCTTGAAGTGTAAATTTCCACATAGGTTTTCGTTCATGATAGCCATGATGTTAGTTACATCGCCGTCGCCGCCGTGTTACCTAGTAAAAGATTTCCCCTAGTAGTTTTACCGAATCGAAAATGCATTATTTGTCAAGGAAATGAAACTTTGCAAAGAGACCAATCTAAAAAATTGGAAAAATATAGGTTGCCGTTACCTCATGACCTCTTTGCACCTGGCTACCCAAGACTTGCAGCAGAGTAAGGAGAAACCCAAGGGAGAAACCTTTGTTTTTCCAGGTTCATTAATTGGTCCGTTCCTATTCCTGACAGCACTTGTTTTCTTGTATAGCAAATGTGTGCAGCATTTTGTACCATTTTCATAGTGATGGTACACTACGACCTTGAGCTGGTCTCTGGTTTTGGGCGTTTGTAGCGTAATGCTAGTTCAGCTTATACTGGTTTTGTTTTTACCGTGCTTGCTGCCGTGCGTATTTGCGGTAAGATTTTGAAAGGCAACCTGGCTGCGATATAGTGAATAACTCAGTAAAATTTAAATCACATTTCGATGAAAATAGGCAAGTTGGATGTGAACTTACTTACACAGCTGTTCGTTTAGTTCCCTTGTATGTACTATCGGTCTACACGATAAGATTAATTGCCGTTGATAGCTCGAGCTTGCTATGAAAATACACTTTTCCTTTCGATGAATGTTGGTCATAAACGTAAAGTTAGATTGTAAAGAAAACAGGTTTCTGTGCGCCTACTGCTTTGATTTGAAAGTCTCCATTTGGTTATTATATGTTATGGGTGCTTTTAGTTGTAAGGAACCTGCGTTTAGCCCCAATCACACCTTCCTGAATTTAAAGACTAATTCGGCATACAACGCTGGCAGGCTTGGTTCTTCCTATTTTGGAGTCGATCTTCGTACCAGGGGCACTAGCATGTAAACACAATGGGAATCGTTTTGAAGCCGATTGAAAGCTATCAAACGCTAATATGTAGTAAAAAGCTGGATTCCATTTACGCCATAAAAAGGATCCAGCTTCATACTATTTGCGTTCGACAGCTTTCAATCGGCTTCATAACGATTCCCATTGAGTCTCAACTCTAGTGGAGCAAATTGGCTTAGTATGTGGCCAAATCAAAAGGTATCTGCGCGGTATCAGTAACTGTACTGAATTGTTTTTGGTTACTAGGCATAGACATTGATTGTCCCTCCTCGGGAGTATAAAACGGCAATGAATACAGCTGAGCTCCAACACTGTCGGTCGGTTGCAGACTCCGGGAATGAAGACCCGTGGGGATCAGCCTACAGGGAAGCGTCAGGACGGAGTCGCCCTCCTGCTAATGTGCTTCATGGCATGGCCCTAGCCCAGAGCTATACCACAACAACGGGGGGGACTATGGCGGGCCTACTCGAAGCTCTCTGCCCGGACGACGACGTGACGCTCGACTCGATCTACCACCACTCTGTACGCATTGCCGCGGCTTGCGCCCCCTCAGGCGAGAACTCTTCTCTTCCAAATAGTAAAATGCTGGAAAACATAATTAAGGAACTACCAAAGACTGCACCTGGTATGGATGGCTTAACAGCACAAATAATTAAGCAGGCTTATAGGGTTAGCGCTAGTGAAATGCTGTTGATGTTCAGTCGTTGCATAGCTGAGGGAGTTTTCCCCGATATCTGGAAGAGTGGACAACTGATCGTTCTCCCTAAGGGCAATGGCAAGCCGCTGTCTGACCCAAAGGCCTACCGCCCAATCACACTATTGCCGGTTCTTGGTAAGATCTTGGAAAGGCTCGTTCTCGCATGCTCCCCGTGCTTCTTCCGTGGAATTTCCGATCGCCAACACGGCTTTACACCAGGCCGGTCAACCTCGACGGCTCTAGAGGCTGTCAACACTTTTGTTGATAATTCTTCGGAGAAGTACGTACAACTGATCTTTCTGGACATCTCTGGTGCGTTCGACAATGCCTGGTGGCCAATGATACTAGTCAAAGTTAAGCAGTTAGGCTGCGCGCCAAACATCTACCGTCTGCTCGTGAGCTACTTCACGAACAGGCGTGTAGGACTTTTCGCCGGAGACCAGGTATCCTGGAAAAAGACCACCATGGGATGTCCACAGGGATCAGTTCTAGGGCCAACGCTCTGGAACGTCCTGCTCGATGACATCCTCAGGCTGCCAACGCCTGCAGGCGTGAACATGGTAGCATATGCCGACGACGTCACGATCATGATCGAGGCCCCTTCCCGCTCAGCAATTGAGTCGAAGTCCCATGAGACTCTTGCCCTAATCGCTGGTTGGGGCGCCCGCAACCGTTTGGGGTTCTCGCCTGCGAAGTCCCAGACGATGACTATCAAGGGCAAACTGAAAAGATCGCCTATAATAAGAATGGATGGGGCCCCGATCAAGACCGTGCCTGAGGCAAAACTCTTAGGTGTCATCATTGACAGTGTCCGATCATACTTCCCGCATGCTCGATCCATTGGGGAGCGCGCATCTAACTGCTTCGGCAAAATGGCGCGAGTATCTGCCTCCACCTGGGGAATCCGCTATAGGGCTCTACGGATCCTATACGTCGGAACATATGTAGCCACCCTCACCTATGCTGCGGGAGTATGGTGCGGTCGCTCGTCACTGGTGATCGCTCGCAATAGCCTTCTGCGAACTCAGAGACCAGCATTGATCCTTTTAACGAAGGCATATAGGTCAGTAAGCACTACAGCGCTACCGGTGCTGGCGGGTGTGCTGCCTGCTGACCTCGAGGTGCAGAGAGCAGGAAGATTGGACCGAGAAGGGCGTCATAAGACCAGTAGGGAGCGTGCACAGTTGAAGCGTGTTTCGTGGGAGGAAGCTATGGCCGGATGGCAGAATCGCTGGGAGACAGCGGAGAAAGGCAGAGAGCTTTACAGTTTCTTCCCGGATGTTCGGACCAGGTTCAGCAGTCGCTGGGTGGAGCCGGACTACGTCCTCTCCCAGATTCTGACCGGCCACGGATGCTTCCGATCTCGCTTATGTGATATGAGCCTAAGCGATAGGGCGGACTGTGATTGTGGCGAGCCTCGGGAGACGCGGGACCATGTGTTGTGGGATTGCCCGATTTACGGCGAAGAACGTGCTAAGATGCTGCGGCCACTTCAAGAAAAGATCTTCGGCCCACTACATCACGGTGACCTGGTCAGCTGTGAAGATAGCTTTGTGCTGCTAAAAACCTTCGCGCACAGCTGGCACCACAGGCGGAAGGACCTATGAGCGCACAGTAGGGTGGTTGAGGGCGGGTCAGGCACGACCAGCCGGGTTTATGGTAAATGTTCCCTACGTTTGCAGTAGGTATGCGGCGGTGCGGGGCATCTTGGACCTTATGGCATAGTATTCTTTGTTTATTTTAATTTTCAATTTTAAAGTTTAATTATAAAATATGAGAGTTGCGGGTGCCCCCAACGTCGTTTTCCTTTCTACTGACCGCACAAATTTCCAAAATATTGGCCGTGCCTGATGTGCTCTTGACCCTCCTTACAATTATAGCTGCACAGCTGGGCGTCGAAGTCAGCCGTTCTTGTGCCGTGTTCCACAACAGTGGTGAGTGGCGAATCGTAAGAGATAGTAGAGGGGACGAGAAAACTTGTAGGGAGATCATGCGTTGCATGTTGCTCCCATGTTTCGGTCCGTTATGCCGTAAGGCGGGTAGGACCATGGGTTGGTTGGTGGGTGTCCCTCCTCCTCATTACCTCTCCCACTGCGACTCCTCTTTAGCCAGGGTCTACAGTGGTACTCGGACAAACAACTAGCCGGAGAAACCGACAAGAGCCTGCCCGGGGACTGACTCTTCCAAACCTTACTATAAAGTTTGAGTGGTGAAGTGTGAAAGGCAGTTTTCACCCCCTCCTCGGTTCGAATCATAGTTAGGCCACAGATTAAATAATAGCGCCGACTAATCCTAACCTCAAGTTACAAGAGCTTTTAACATGGAGCGAAACGTCTATTGATTTGACATGCCTTCCGAACCATGGAAACGTTTTAGCTATTATGCCACTAGAAAACCCACATTGCAAACATTCGTGATCGTAACGATATAACAATCACCACTTGGCTAGCGCTTCATACACAGTAGACAGGTGTTCATACAGTAGCAGGAGAACCACGAAGTGTTGGTCTATCAGGGTATGCCCTCAAGGGACGCAGCCATTGCCACTGCACACTGGCAACACGCGTGATCTCGTAACTTCTCCCGACACGACCTTGCCAGTAGCAAGAATAGCCCGCTTGGGACCACTTGCATTGCTATGCATTGCCTGTTCGTGCAACACCACTGAGGTATAGATAAAGACACATCCTTACATCCTTTATAATGCGCACAGCTAAGGAGTGGAATTCTCTGCCTGCGTCTGTGTTCCCGAGCTCTTATAATCCGAATCTATTTAAGTCGCGAGTGAATAGGCTTCTTCTGGGCAAGCTCGTTCCATCGTCGACCTCATCTCTGTCCTCAAGGCTAGATCGAGGTCAAGAGTAAGCCCATACATAGTAAAAAAAAAGACCGGCCAAGTGCGAGTCGGGCTCGCGCCCTAAGGGTTCCGTAACTATCTACCATATGATATACTAAAAGCTTTTGCTCTTTGATTTGAAAAACTCCGCGACCATCCAACTTGACCCCTCTTTTATAGAAAAGTTCTTGAAACGGGAGCCCACCTTAATTGGTTACTATTATTTGTGAGAAAAATTGAAATATTTAATGATTTTAGACTTTTCCCTTTATTTGTACTGTGAGACATAGCTTCTTGCCAAATTTCAAAATTTTAGGTCAACGGGAAGTACCCTGTAGGTTTTGCTTTTTTGCATAAATGTATGGAGATGCGGACATAAAAAGCCATACATATCTTTTGATCGAGTCGTTGTAAAAAATTGAAATTTTCAGATCTTGTGTGGTCCACGGACCTTAACATTCATTATCAATTTCAACCTGATACCTCTACCCGTTCGTGAGAAAAAGGGTCTTGACAGACAGACAGACGGACAACAAAGTGATCCTATAAGGGTTCCGTTTTTAGGGTTCCGATACCAAAATGGTAAAAAAAAGGAACCCTTATGGTGCCGCTCTGTCTGTCTGTCTGTCTGTCTGTCCGTCTGTCTGTCACACCTCTATATCTCAGCAACCACTTATGCTATCAACCTGAAATTTGGAATAGTTTTAGAATATAGTTGCCCAACTTAATTGCACAAGAAAAATTTTTGAAAAAAGTATGATTATTAATATAAAGGGGGCCAAAATAGGGGGGGCCAAATTTCAAATTGTCGCTACTAGGTCGAGTGGGGTATCATATGAAAGGGCTTTACTTGTACATTTTAAAATATATTTTTGTATTTTTTTTAAATTTCTTCGTTTTAAAGTTATGATGAAAAATGTCAAGAAAAATACCATTCCCCCCCCCTTATCTCCGAAGTTTGAGTAAGGAAAAATCTGAATTAATTACAGTTGACAGAAGTTTATATAAACTTTACAGCAAAAATAAAACGATCTTTCTAAGTTGCACAGTTTTTCAGAAATCTGCAAAAAACCTTTACAAACAAATTTAGATTTGCGGTCCTGAAAATGGACTTTATTGCTTCCAAAAATACTATAGGTATATCGGAACCCTCGGCGCGCGAGTCCGACTCGCACTTGACCGGTTTTTTATTTTGAGGTACGGAACCCTAAAAAGATAGTTGTTTCAGTGTTTGCATAGAGTTTGCAAATATTTGTTTTATTCTTTTATTGGTTCTTATTATACAGTTGCAGTAGGTATATCGCTACCACTAATCACTGCAATTTGATAATGTGACGGAATTTCTTTAGAAAAAAAAAGCAGAGCACGTTCCCACGAGATGCTCCAAGGTTTGTTGTGTTATTCCATCACAAGGACAATAGTCGTTGTCAATTAAGTTAAGTTTCAGGTTTAGAAGAAAGAACTCTTTATATTGGTCGAATATAAAGTACCTCAAATATAAATCATTTTGAGAGATATCGCTGTAGGTAATATGTTATGCCTACAAATACTATCATGTGTGGAAAAACGGTAGAGTACCTATTGATTGCGAAATGTATTTGCGCTACTTTGGCCGGTGATTGCAGCTACCTGTTCTTAAAGCTGGCCCACTACAAGGTAAAGTTGCTATGGTTCCCGTTTGGTCAAAACATGTTCACTGTTTATTTAAGCCACAAAAACTATGTTGAAAGCGAAATATGTCTATTGAAACAGTTGTTGTTCGCGACGTGTTAAGAAGGGTGACACAGTGAGTATAATTGGTCGGTTTTTTGCAACGCCATATGGCCAGGATTACCCTCTTCCTTTTCTATGAGCGGTAGTATTATATTATACAATAAATGCTTTATGATTCTTATTGAATGCTAGCTGTTGTCTAGCTAGGGGATCACTTTCGAAAAATCTTTCTTAGCAGATATTTCCAAATTTTAACCTTGCCTGCGTTATAATAACTATCTGTGCCTTTCAGCCCAATCCTATAACGTAATAGTGATTTGTAACAAGTCAGTAGTGGTCGCACATTAAAAGAGAGATGATTTTTTGAATTTCTTACTATTTACGTTTAATTAACATTTTGTTGCTGATGTCACTTCGTGTAAAATGTAGGTTTATTAAAAGGTAGTGTTTCGCTCGAACGGGCGAACGCGGCTCGGGCGAAACAACGAACTACTCGCTGAAAGTTGTTCAATTACGTTGACTGATCATACCCTTTGTAACAAGCTACTTAACATAAGCTAAAATTAATTCTAGATCATGGCTCACGGAACCAAATTGTAATGAGCCTAATAAGCTTGGATCATATCCTGTCACGGCCAGCAAATTGTAACAAGAGCCTACTTAACCTAAGCTAAAATTAATTCTATTAAAAATGTATGTAAGTTTAAAAGATTATGAAAAACCTGAAATGTATAACTGAATTAAGTTTTAACTAAAATCCTAACTAAGTCTAATTGATCCAAGAAAAATATATAATTTAACTATGATCTAATATTTCCTAGCGCAAGTTCTGATCTACCTAAAACCTAAAAATATATTGAGTCTGTTTTAAACTGTTTAGTGGCCTTTAGAGTAATCGTCTAGAAAAATACCCCACACTAAGTAGCAACCCAGAAATTCTAAGTGTGAACCGCAACAAAATAAATATGATATCCTAAAAATAAATATAATTCCCTAAAAATAAAAAAGTACCTGAATATTTCTAGTCTATATTTTAAATTATTTCTCCGTTGAATAAAAGCAAATAAGTAGATTTTAAATTGAAGTAGAATATTGAGTATTTAATCACTTATTATTTTATAAAATCATTCCCTAGAGATTATTTTATTATACCAAACCCATGTTTTAGTTATTTACTCAGTTGAATGTATGGAAGCAAGCAAAAACAAAATAACAAACATAATTCATAAAAGAACCAATCATACTTCTCTAAAACTGTAATTTATCTTATTACATTTTTCTTTAGTTTAACTTTGACAATGAAAGAGACTGATATTTTCCTAGTCCTTTTAGTTCAATCTGTTTTGATATTGAATCAATAATTTTCTTTGATACTATGTACTAGATGATACATAAAACTGTTTTTGTGTATATAATGACTCCATATGGTATATCACTAATATACTGAGATTGTATTTTCTCAAACAATTTCATACATTATCAGCTATTTATTTTAGCTTGTAGTCTTAGTAAAAGAATAAACAATTTGAAGATTTAAATGTATGATATCTTCTTACTGTAGTAACATTTTGATCCAATAAAACTTTACTCTAAAATAAATCATCAGAAAAGTTAATTTATTTGTAAATTTTAACTTTAAAATTATTGTTTTTTAATCTTTCCTATGTTGGAAAATTGATTGTATTAAGTAAACAAAAACTTAGAGAAGTTTGACCAAGTTATAATAAATATATGATGTAAACAATCTAAACTTTCATACCAATCTTGGGAAAGTTGTCATATACTTATCGGTCTGGGTGAAAAAGAAAGTACAAATATGAACAAAGGCTACTTTACCAGTTTGTTCCTGATCATCCTAGGTTCTCATAGACGAACTGAGGTGAAGTGAACTAATCAGCAATTTGAGTAGATTTTGATACTCTCCATATTCTTAGGATTGAATCACTTACTAGACAAATTTCAGGTAAATCTCATTGCATGCACCTCCTGTAAAGTTTAAAGAAAAATTAAACTAAGATTTTAAGATGCCTTGCCATCTCTTGAATATATGGATATATTTAAAATACCGTAATATTTCTCACAAAATCCGTTCAGACCTCCAGAGCTCTGTTTGTCCTGCTAAAAGGTAACACAAAAAATAAAACATTGAAATAAAACTCCTTTGCAAAAGCCATTTTCAATGGAAACCCTTGAATGAAATCTTTAGAATCCTAAAACGAGATTTGAGCCTATTTTATCTAACTGAGAGGCAAATCACCCTAAAATACTTAGCTTATTGTGTTTTTCGTAGAAATCTTCTTTCTCTGCTGCTGCTCCTGAACTTTCACTTTTCCAAATTTACATTTGGAAATTTTGACTTTTCACTAAAAATTACTCCTCCATTCTGCTCGCATAGAAAAACTGACGCTTCCTTGTTCCAAAATATTTAAATAAAATTCAAACCTGCACAAACTCTTCCATCCAATCACGACTCAGCATTACAAACAACTATAAAACTCTTTGTTTTGCTCACTTCCAATACATATTCAACCTTTTTAATATTTGAAGAAGTTTTAGAGTTCCGTAGATCAAATAAATTACGAAAATATTAATTCAAAGTTCAGTATCTTTTAGTATTGTAAATGATTTTAAGATCAACTAAAGTTTTGAGTGAAATTGTACGGACGAAGCTAGTTCCGTTACACCTTTCAGTATTCTGAGGTCTATCCTTTACACCCTGTATATATGTCGCCGGAACACGGAATCGTAAGTTTAGTAAGTTGATATACTGTTGAAAAATAATAAACTGTACCTAGTTTGCTTCTGGCACTCGCCGACAGCTGCCAGAAGCCCAGAACACGCTCGCTTCGCCCGCATGGCTCTTGCATTTGATCAAAAGAGAACCTAATACTTAATACTTATACTTTATAAAAAAAAAAAAATGAAATGAATGAATCTATGGATCTACGAATTTCCTACGAGATTATTATTTTATGTATTTCTGAATTTCGTAACACTTTTCGAGTTGTTGTTATCTTCACTCCAGTCGAACGTGGACGCGTGTCACGTAAGTCGCGATAGCCACCTCGAATGTGGCTCCGATAAAACCGCGTCATTCATTAAGCATGACTAATACCCACAGAAATAAACCTTCAACACATGTTACGTAAATCATTCTCAACTCCAACAACGGACCATGATGGATGACAATGAATATTTAGATAGAGATGATAACAAACATTAAATTTGCATTTACAGTTTGATCTTCAATGATATTAGTCATCGTAGTCGTGTCGTAGGTAGTACTATCAACAAAGTTGGCGCCTGACCACTTTCGAAACGTTATTGCTTGCATGTAGTGATCTTAGCCCGCCCCGCCCTTACCAATAAGAAACGACAACCGTTATGGTTTTATTAGTTTTTATGACTTTTTGGGTCCTTTAGCAGGCGGAGCTAGCGGTAGGCCGGTAGGTTCCCGCGAGCCACTACTGTACACGAAACTAAACTTAGGCGCCAACTTTGTTAATAGTACATTACATTATTAGGATCATGCATAGTCCACTACACTTGTACAGGGAAAAGCACGTCGAGAATCACAAGCTGGACTTTGTACCGCGCTTAGGTATCTTAGTCAGTGTGAACACGGAGTCTCGTTGCGAGTGTCAAGCTTGACCTGCTCCAGACTACGTACAAGTTTTTTGTGTAGTGAATCATCGTAAGACTAGTTTTTGTAGGGAATTCGGCTCCGCTCGCGGGTTCTTGATCTCTCGTGATTGATGGGTTGCAAGCGTAATTGTGGAGCCATATTTGAACGTGGTCATTAGATGGAGCGCTTCTTTACAAGGTTTAAGGTTTTCAGTATACACGTCTCCCATAGAATATGATGCTCTCCACACATAAGGTCAGCTTATCCCATCCCAACCTCTAAGATACAAAACAAGCTTTGAAGTTTTCAGTAACCACGTCTCCCATGGAATATGATGGTCATTTCACACAAGGTCCGCTTATCCCTACCTCTAAGATCCAAAATAAACACTTATGTACATACATAGAACAGAGTGTACCAAAAAGGTTATATTATAACAATTCTAAATGATGTGAATCTCCCCATTGAACTAATTATTTTTTCCTAGGAACATAGGTCGAAATAAAATAGAATAAAATTTGGCCTCCCATGGCTCCCATAGAAACTTGATCAGCTGATAGCGCATTTTGTTTGGGAGGTAAATTTTTTTTAACTCTATGATTCTTCAGTTTCATGAGCTAATTTATATCCTTTAGGGTTTGATATATCCCTTCTGTTACATCTTGTGTTGTATACTAACATCATGCCTTTTCCCTTAGGGTAATCAAACACACGTCCTTCCACCTGCTACGATCTTTCTCACCTAATTTCCTCGCTATATCTTCTCTATTCAACCTACAGGTTCTTTGTCATAGAGTACTTTTGTCCTTCACACCTATTTTATTTACAAGTGTTTATCCTCAGCGGGATCGAACCCGCGTCACTCAGGGCAGTCAAATCGGTCCGTTGTTTTGTTCCTATTCGCATCAAAATTAGCCTAGCTTACAGTATTTTGATGAGCGTTCCAGCGTCAGGCGCCGCCGCCGCATGCAACCTACCTCAACCGCAGTGAATGCGGAAGTGTGCCGCATGAGCGTGTGTTGTGCCGGCGTCCTGCCACGACATGCCCGCTAGCTGGCTCGCTGCCAACTCCTTCCTCCGTCCGTATATTTAGCGCTATCCGCCCCACGTTGCCTCTACTCTATATTGCTCCTACAGAGGACACTGCGATGATAGCCGTTTAAAGCCACAATCACACCTTCCCTAATTCAGAAACTAATTCGGCTTACATTGCTCGTTTACTTAAGGATTTTGCAATTAACATAACCAAGCCTCCCATCAATGTATGCCGAATTAGTCTTTGAATTTAGTTAGGTGTGATCGTGGCTTAAGGACAGATTACCTTCCCCTTCCGTCGACCATCATATTTGTCATAACTATAGATAGACGATTAATAAAACAGGTCGGACAGTGCCCCCTACTAGAAATCGTAACCAAGAATGCTCTTCTCTCTCTCTTTCTCCTGGCTATTATCCTAATTCGGAGAGTGTAATCAAAAGTTCCACAAGCTTATTCCACCATCTCCCTTCTATCATCGGGAGTTCAAACGCACCGCAGGATATCACCCATCATCATAACATCCCATGAAAAAAACGTCCACTACAGGACAGGGAGCTCCCTCCAAAATTCTAGCTTATGCTGGAAAAATATAGAGGGGAAGTACCATAGCCACCTCGCTTGTGAGCGTTACGGTTGGCACCATGGACCGCGGTTGTAGGTGACCGCAGTAAGTAAGATACGAAGAAGGATGCTGCTGCCCATCCTCCAGTTTATAACCCTTAGTCGCCTCTTACGACACCCACGGGCATGTATGGGTTGGTACTATTCTTTGCCGGCACCACACGGGGCACGGGACGGCATTACCCATACTTATTTGATATTCCGCACATTCGCACAAAGCGCTTTGAAACATATTTTATAATGCGTACGGTTAACATCACGTCTTGTTCCCGTCGGGGTAGGCAGAGACCACAGTTCTCCACCTTTCCTGAACTTTCATCAATCCTTTCATCATGCTCGTCGGTTTTGAAATTCTCTGCCTGCGTCTGTGTTCCCACTTCCCCAGTTCATGTAACCCGAATCTATTCAAGTCCCGAGTGAATAGGCTTCTTCTGGGCAAGCTCGTCCCATCGTCGACCTCATCTCTGTCCTCAAGACTAGATAGAGGTCAAGAATAAGCCCCAAGGTCATAAAAAAAAATTGTCAACCCTCCTAGTAGCGCCACACCGTCTGTCTCTTTTTTCATGTTTGTGCTTTTTAAGACATTTTTTATAGCTTGTAGCCAGGTCATTGGTGGTGGTCCACGGCCTCTTCTTCTCTCCTGTATGTTCATAACTCTTTTGGTCCTATGGTCATCATCATCTCGTCTCTACACGTGTCCGTACCAGCGCAGTCAGTTTATTCTGAGTTTTTCTTACATTTTTTTAAAACTGTTTATTACTGATTATTTGAAAGTACCACGGATATGTTCGTTTCAAATTTTATCCTTCCTAGAGACTCCTCTTGTCCAACGGAGCATGTTCATCTCAGTGACGTGAATTTTTTGCTCATCTGACTTTTTCATCGGCCAGCACTCGGAGTCTACAGGATGTAACAAAAAGGGTATACCAACCCTGAACAATGTGAATCTGTCCATGAAGCTGAACAACTTTTCCTAAGAAACATGGGTCGAAATATGAAAAAACTTTTTTGACCTGCCATAGAAACTGAATCAGCTGATAGCGCATTTTGTATGGGAGGTCAAAACTTTTTTGGTATTTCGACCTATGCTCCTTGGGGAAAGTTGTTCAGTTTCATGGACAGAATCAAATCCTTCAGTGTTGATATACCCTTTCTGTTTAGTAGAGCTGGTCTGGTCTTACTGCCCTTTTGTATACATTGCCTCGGGTCACACAGAACGCCCGACATAGATCTCCGCAACAGCTCACTAATACCGCACCGATTTATAGTCAGAAATGAGTTTAATGCTGAAAAAAAAGTTTATTTATAATTTATCTTGATTCATACTCTTCCGGGTAAGCATTTCTAGTAAAATGTTATCAACTTGTCTCTACTAGTTCCATAACTGAGATCTGCTAGCATCTCTTTTCTACTATCGCTACACGCGGTTGCAATTATTTATTTGTATGGCCTCGTGCTCGCATGTTCTACATTTTCTAAATAGTTGTCTATATTTAGCGTATCTCGGCGCATACCGGCATGTTGCATCAACAGCGACGATTGATATGAGAAGAAGGAGTTGTTGTTTCCTTAACTACATTCCTCTACTAAATTAGGTATCTAGTTTTGTAATAGTTATATTATCATCGATGAATACCCGTCCCGTCCCGATAAAGAATAGTACCATCCCATACTATGTTAGAAACAGAAGTCGACCGTGTTGCAAAGACAAAATAATGTATTGAGCATGAATATATCCTTGTAGTTAATCGGCAGCGTGTAGCGTAGCGAACTCCCGCGCACGCGTTGTACAGTCTAGATCACATCAAGTTTGATACATTGGACTTTGCACCGTTCTTATTTCACTACCCTTAGGAGCTTTCTTCGCGCTACATTGTCCAGCTTGACCCGCTCTTGACTGTACCTAATGTGCTTCGTTGCAACACTTGCCACTCATTACACGGCGCGTGCTGTTCACCGGACGATGCTTAAGGATACAAAGAGCCTCTGTTCTCGTCTCTATCAGCTGACCGACACGCAACTGATATCTCAAGCTGGATTCACTCATTCACGATTTATTCAGATTCATTCATTCAATGTGGATTCTTTATAGAACATTTATTGAACATCATAACGTGCAGAATGTAATCCATGTAGAACGAGTCTGCTACCACTTTTAAGAGTCTGTTTTGTAGAATGGGTTAACACTATACTTAATTTTTTTTTTTCGTTTATTCCAACACATTTTGCAGCCATGATATAGGTACTAAAACCAGAGTAGGTACATTTGACGGAAAGAATAACATTGTTTTAAAAACTCCTTTTTTCCGACAGCTTTAGCCGATTTCTTTTGACGTAGCTAGTCGGCAGTCGGCTACATAACCAAGGGGTTTTAACACAGAGCGACTGCCATCTGACCTCCGCAACCCAGAAGGGCAAACCAGACCAAATCCTCGATTAAGCTTTTTCAGGTTAGAGGCGACCAGAGCTATCAGAGTTGTCAAGCCGCCAAATGGCCTTTGACTTGGCTTAACGACTACTATCATTGACAGTAGCCAGGACTTAACGTGCCTTCCGAAGCACGGAAACGCTCTAGTTGTTGTGCCACTAGCGGTCACAGGTCCGGGTTCCGACCACGGCCAATGTTGCTTAACTTTCGTGATCGAAAAGAAAGAGCAACTACCACTCGGCCACGAGCGATTCCCCACTTCCACGGTTGTTCGTCCACTTATAACATTGAAAAAAAAGGTTTCTTCGGACGGTCCATGATGATTGACGACGCCTCTGGTCATGTGCTCTTCTCTTTAGGCCCACTTCTCTTCAGCACTATACCACAAATCCCTATCATTTAAATTTACTTTATGATGAAACTACATTTTAGCTGTTGTGTGTGTAACTTTCCTTGTCTCTTTTTGTATTTCAACATTGGCTGTTAAAAGCGTGTACGAAGTGTGTTTGTGGTTCAGAATCGGCAGCCATCAATTTGTCGTCATTCACTAACGTTAAAAGCCAAAATAACACACCACACAGCGTCGAGGTCGACCGAACCATAAAGCACGTTGTCGGAATGAATTTGCAATAGATATGTCTCTGTTGAATTCCTTGACTTCGATTTCTTGAGCCTACACGACATGTAGGTATAGCTTTACACTCGCAGTGCGAAATTAGCCCGTACGTCTATTGAAATAAAAACAGTACAATGTACAATGTGTCAAGCTTGATGTGCTCTTGACTGTATAAATCGCAAGTACTGGGTTTATCTTTGAACAATAAGAAAACGGTCTAATTCTCGGATGCTGACAGCCTATTAAATGCATCTAAAGGTAATTTATGTATTATTTATTTATTTATTAACCTAAACATGTAATCGTCTTATTTCTTAAGTTTTAACAACAAACTAATCGTACCATTTATATTTTTGGATCTGACAGTAAATAACCCAAGTTCTTGTATAGACGAACAGGTGTAGAGTGGTTTAGATGGTTGTTGTGTTGCTGTTGCCTGCGCATGAACATTTATTTCCGGGCGGTGCAGTGCAGGGGGTTACATTACGAATAGCATAGAAATAGCGCATATGCTGTAGCAATTAAAGTACACACGGGCGCACGTCGGTGGACCTTGGGTGGGTCTGTGGTATCAGGCGTTTGTAGCGGAGCGCTGGTTCAGCTTATACTGGCGTTGTTTCCACTTGCTTGCTGCCGTGCTTACACTACTCGTGACTAGTTGGTTAGCAATGTGTCTTTTATTTAATTATCTGGGTGTCAGACCTCCGACCCTCGCGTATCATAACCCGCGTCCGCTGAATTCAACCGTCGGTGATTCAATTGCTCGCCTCACCTTCCTGCATGCATACCTCTACAGCTACAGACAAGAGACACACAGCTGCAACGCGGCTTCAGGATGTTACCTTTAACGAGAACCACTTCCGTATTTTGTTTTGAACATTATTGTTTCCGTTAAGCCACGACCACACCTGGATGAATTCAAAGACTAATTCCTTAATTTTAGCTTATGCCTAGTCCGTGTGGTGCCGACTGAATAGCGCCAACGCTTATCTTGCTGGTAGAGTGGTAGCGTAAAAGGCAGGCGCCTCACTTGGACATCTTTTAAGATCTTAGGAGGTTTGAAAGTCGATGGGCGCAGTGGACAGCAACGTGACGTCATTACCATTTCATAAAAAGAACTTCCTTCAAACTGTTAAACATTTTTTAGGGTTCCGTACCTCAAGAGGAAAAAACGGAACCCTTATAGGATCACTTTGTTGTCCGTCTGTCTGTCTGTCTGTCTGTCTGTCTGTCTGTCTGTCAAGACCCTTTATCTCACGAACGGGTAAAGGTATCAGGTTGAAATTATTACCATATATTAGGATCCATGAACCACACAAGATCTGAAAATTTCAATTTTTTACAACGACGCAATCAAAAGATATGGCATTTTATGTCCTCATCTCCATACATTTATTCAAAAATGAAAAACCTACAGGGTACTTCCCGTTGACCTAAAATTATGAAATTTGGCAAGAAGCTTGGTCTCACAGTACAAATAATGGGAAAAGTCTGAAATCATTAAATATTACAACTTTTCTCACAACTAATAGTAACCAATTGTGGTGAGCTCCCGTTTCAAGAACATTCATATAAGAGAGGGGTCAAGTTGGATGGTTGCTGAGGCGATTTTTGTTTTAGTTCTATTTAAAAACGGGAACACTTACAGACTTGAAAATTGGTATGTTTATAGTGCATAGGCTATGAAATAACAACAAATAATAAAATTTGGTCAAGCGCGTGTCGGACTCAAAAAATCTAGCACATTAACTTACTGAAATTTCAACTAATACAATTATGTTTATGTGGTGGTACGGAACCCTCAGTGCGCGAGTCCGACTCGTACTTGACCGGTTTTTTTACTTCTACAAAGATTTAAACCAATAATTTAATCAAATGGAACGTAATTTTCAATTAACCCTACAATGGCCCGAATCATTCGTTTGGTTGCATCAAATTCGTCTCCGGTGCAAGGGGCTCCGGCCGGGAGTCAGCAGTACCCTCGTAGTTGACCCGCGCTAATATGAATTTATTGCTCTCCCTCTATCAGCCGCCAGCGCCGTCACATACCACACTAGGACATAGGGTTGCCATGTAACAAGAATTTGCCACATTAATGGGCATTGCAAGGTTCAGCGTGTATCCCGTGGTTTGAAACGGGCTGTTTTGCAAGATTTTCCGCTTGTGTGGTGTTTTTTCATAACGGTGAAAAGTAAATTTTAATAATAAATTAGTTTAATCTAACTAATGACGTAATTATTAATTTGCAAATAAATTAATTTTGTATAAAAAAAAAATTAAAGGCTGTCTGCAATAGATCCTATTAAGTGATAGACAAGGCCGCCTTAGATCCTCATTATTTTTGTATCAGTTTTCTTTCATTTTTAAGCAATAAAGAATTATTCTATTCTATCTAGCGTTTGTTTTAAACAGGCATTTTAGGAAACCAGTGCCGTTACCTACGAATAAATAATAAGTCAGGAACTCTAATTCAGAACAAATTCCAAACAAAAAGTGGGCCTACGTGAAACCAAAAGGACGTATATTCAAAATACGAATCAATTGGTCCAAATTCAGAACAAATTCCAAACAAAAAGTGGGCCTACGTGAAACCAAAAGGACGTATATTCACAAAATACGAATCAATTGGTTCAAATTCAGAACGAGAGCAGCGATTGGTTGGCGCGCGTGCTGCAATGTCAGCTAGTAGTTGTGGAGCCATTCGCGGTGGAACGACTTCTGAAATACACGACTTTCGCTGGGTAATTTTTTGAGCGCAGTTACAATTCCTGACTTATTATTTATTCGTAGGCCGTTACCATGAATTCACGTCGACCGATTGCGACGATGCAAGAAAACTATGGGATTCATTCTACGAGTATTCCTATCGAAAATCGGTACCATGACTTACAAATTTAACAGATGTTGTTGAAAACCGAGTAGAGATACCGTAACGGTAGTAGTTCTAACCTGGATTTTACGAAAAATCGGGAGAGGAAAAATTGAAAACGACCCAAAAAGAGAACGTGTTCTACCAAAATACACATTTTGTATGGTAACCCTAATTTCGGGATTCTCTGTTATGTTATGATGAGGGAGGGGAACTCGGTCGGGAATTCTGTGCGCCCACGCGGAACTGGGTTACTCGGATCTATTTAAAACCAAAACTGAGGGGAACTCCGCCGCTGCACGTGTCGGTATAATACTCAGTATGTACAGTCAAGAGCACATCAAGCTGGACTTTGTACCGTTCTTATTTCAATAGACGTACGGGCGAGAGTCGCACTGGGAGTGTCAAGCTTGACCTGTCGTTGACTGTACCTATACTTTTAGGAAATTACATTTATCGGAAAAGGAATTCTCGAAACTGTATTGTTGCAATGCAATCTTGTTATTGTGTGGCTTCGAAAAGTTTGAGGAAAACGATATCAAGTAGTGACCTTGAATTCTGTAGCGATGAATTTGTGTTTCCACTCGCTAAGTAATCCTATTTACTTCGCGATAAAGCTAGAATCAAAATGGCACTCCTATTTCTGACGTCGTCAACTATAGCCTATAGTATAGGTCCTATACATATACGAGTAGCTACGGTGCTGTCTATAATAAAAATGCTGTTCAAAACGAAGATATGTCACAAAATTCGCAATGTCTGTCTTCATTGGTCATAACGATGGTCACGATTGGTCATGGCCTTTGTAAACAATTTTCATTTAAAAACTGTATTTTATTTGTGTGCAATAAAGAATAAAGAACGAGGTCCACTATAAGTACTTGCGACCAGTAAGTTATTTTCCGGCCGCTTTTCCAGACTTTATCTGGAGTTTTGACTTTTGACACGGAATTCTTGCGAGGATAAATATAGGTAGCGGAAATATTTTACGAGCGATGTTACTCCCATAAGAGTTATGACCAAAGACCAAGGCCGCTCGGTAAAATGATAACAAGCCATATGGTAACATCAGTTTTTCTCTGTCGAGTTATAGACGATGGTTACACGTTTAGTTATACATCAGTTTAGTCCATAAGTCTGGTAAGATAGTCGCCGAACTTTTAACCTATTGACTGATGGGTTTCTGGATATTTGTTAAGTACCCTAAACCGACGAGCATGTATGAAAGGATTGATGAAAGTTCAGGAAGCAAGGGAACTATGTCAAGATCGTAGCAGGTGGAGAACTGTGGTCTCTGCCTACCCCGACGGGAAAAAGGCGTGATATTATGTATGTATTATGTATGATATTTTTTGTCAGTCTTGGTAACAAGACTAATAATATACAACAGCGAGATTGGCAAGAAGAAAATCGGTCAATCAGTCTGGCTGTCATCAGCTTTCGTCGCAACTAGTTTACTAGTATTATACAGGGTGTCCCAGGAAATACTGTCAAGCGGTGGTCCAGAGGTGGACCACCCCTTGGGCTACCCGAATCACCCCCATGTATGTTCCGCGGTTATTTGTAGTTTTCGAGTTATAAATTATTTTACTAATTTTTAAAATTTTCTGCCGAAGGAAATTTAAAAATTCATATCTTTTTTTTTACTTAACATTTTTCCCATTTTCTTTTTGTGTCATGATTGCCTTGAATGTTACTTTCATACATAAAATAATAAACCTCCTAACATTCCTACTTGTTACTCAAAAAGTATGGTAAATAAAATTTTCAAACAATTTAATGGGCCGATTAAAATTTTAATCATCAATTTAAAAATACAAAAAGGATGTTCCATAGATTGTGGCTGGTTTCAAAAACTTTTCAAGTCTCTAGGCTACCCAAAACATAAAAAAAATTTGGTGCTTAATGGGGTATTTTTCGCTGAAATTGGCGTTCAAAACATGTTAGAGAAAAATATGAATCTTAATTATTTAGGTAAAAAAAAAAAAATTATTAACTTTAGTTACCTAAGTATTCTTTTGGCAAATTTTGATAATTGTGAGAGAGACTTTACAGAATAGCCCCACCACCTTCAAAGTTGCCACAAGAATAACGAAAAATGTAAAATTTATTATTTTAAACCTAAATTAAGATTCAGGTTTTTCCCTAGCATCTTTTGAACGCCAATTTCATCGAAAAATACCATTTTAAGTACTAAAATACTTTCAAAATACCCCATCAATTAGTCATTCTTACGGAAAAAACAACCAAATCCTAAAGGCCCACCCTAAGAAATAAAATAGAATCGCTCATGTGCCTGAAATTTTAACAGCTGTCTTAAACTTCTACCGAAACACAATAGTGCAAATACTGCTGTTTTACGATAGTAACAGGCAAAAGGCGGTACTTTTCCAGACGGACTTTGTACAGAATCCCTACCACCGTCATAATTTGCAATAGGAATCACCAAAATAGGCAAATTATTTATTTGGAGCCTAAATTAACATTTAGAGTTTTTTCCCTCTCAACTTTTAAACGCCAATTTCAGCGAAAAATACCCCATTAAGCACCAAATTTTTTTTATGTTTTGGGTAGCCTAGAGACTTGAAAAGTTTTTGAAACCAGCCACAATCTATGGAACATCCTTTTTGTATTTTTAAATTGATGATCAAAATTTTAATCGGCCCATTAAATTGTTTGAAAATTTTATTTACCATACTTTTTGAGTAACAAGTAGGAATGTTAGGAGGTTTATTATTTTATGTATGAAAGTAACATTCAAGGCAATCATGACACAAAAAGAAAATGGGAAAAATGTTAAGTAAAAAAAAAGATATGAATTTTTAAATTTCCTTCGGCAGAAAATTTTAAAAATTAATAAAATAATTTATAACTCGAAAACTACAAATAACCGCGGAACATACATGGGGGTGATTCGGGTAGCCCAAGGGGTGGTCCACCTCTGGACCACCGCTTGACAGTATTTCCTGGGACACCCTGTATATTAGTATTAAGTATTAGAGGTAACCTTCTCAGATGGTTTTCCTCTTACATTGACAACCGGTCGCAAGCAGTAGTAGTCAATAACTATATCTCGGGATGGGTTATTATACCTAGTGGTGTGCCGCAGGGTTCCCTGCTCTGCTCGGTCCCTTGCTTTTCGTAGTCTTTGTGAACGACATCGCCCATTGCTTCCAAACATCCCGCGTCCTGTGCTTCGCAGACGACATGAAAATTGTTGCTAATATTCGGTCCCCTGATGACGCTGCTGCTTTACAACGTGACCTTTCGCGGTTGGAGAAATATTGTGCAGATAATCTTCTTGATCTTAATCCCAGCAAATGTAGCGTTGTCTCCTTTAGTCGTCAGCGCTCCACTATTTTATTCAACTACACCTTGAAGGGTATCAATCTTAAAAGGGATAGCTCTGTACGGGATCTTGGAGTCACACACGATTACAAGCTGTTGTTCGACACCCACATTAATAATATTGTCGCGAAGGCATACAAAGCTCTGGGATTTGTGATGCGTATTTCAAGAGACTTTAAGCAAATCAAAACTTTAAAAATCTTGTATTGTACTTTTGTATCTTGGAATACGCATCTCAGGTATGGAATCCTAGATATGGCACATATATTAATCGGTTAGAACAAATTCAGAAAAAATTTATAAGACGCTTGTGCTACCGATCTAAAGATGTTTACTCATCTGATAACTACGTCGAGTTATGTAAGAAGCATCACCTTCTTCCATTGTACAAAAGGCGCGAAATGTCTGATTTGGTTCTTTTATTTAAGATTGCTAATGCTGCCGTTGACTGTCCGGAACTGCTTGCGAAAATAGTTCTCAAACCTCCTAATGTGCAACTCCGTTACAACACGCTCTTATATCTTCCCAAGGCCTCTACTAGGTATCGGCAGAACTCTTTTATTTGGCGAGCAAGTAACTCTTTCAACAAGCTAAGTGTGTAAAGAATGTGTTTTTTTCCAATGTATTTCTATCTGTGAAGACCTGTAATTGGCTCTGTTTTTACATATTTAAGCTATCTATATTGTTTTGAAGCTGTTGGTTTTCCGACTATTAAATAAATAAATATATGATCTGTGGTCGCAACTAGATTGATGGACTGAACTGATAAAAACTGACTGTGTAACGTTCGTCTTAGTTGTGAACTGCTTGGGACCGTAATAAGTGGCGGAAGAAAGTAGAAGCCTATGCTTAATAATGGACTGATGAGATGATGATGATTCTGATGGTGACATTAACAGTCTATGTTTGTTTCAGGGCGGGTGGTGTGCGGCGCGTGCGGCGGGAAGTGTAGCGGCGAGGTGCTGCGCGTGTCCGACAAGTACTTCCACACAGCGTGCTTCACGTGCCGGACGTGTAGCGCGTCCCTCGCGCGCGGCGGCTTCTTCGCCAAGGACGGACATTACTACTGCCCCCAGGTGAGCTTCCCCTCCCCTCCGACAAGTACTTCCACACAGCGTGCTTCACGTGCCGGACGTGTAGCGCGTCCCTCGCGCGCGGCGGCTTCTTCGCCAAGGACGGACATTACTACTGCCCCCAGGTGAGCTTCCCCTCCCCTCCGACAAGTACTTCCACACAGCGTGCTTCACGTGCCGGACGTGTAGCGCGTCCCTCGCGCGCGGCGGCTTCTTCGCCAAGGACGGACATTACTACTGCCCCCAGGTGAGCGTCCCCTCCCCTCCGACAAGTACTTCCACACAGCGTGCTTCACGTGCCGGACGTGTAGCGCGTCCCTCGCGCGCGGCGGCTTCTTCGCCAAGGACGGACATTACTACTGCCCCCAGGTGAGCGTCCCCTCCCCTCCGACAAGTACCTCCACACAGCGTGCTTCACGTGTCGGACGTGCGCTATGTGTAAGGAGGTACGAGCTTTCCACGACGGACAGTGGGATTTGTAAAGATCTATTGCAGCCACCCACACACACGCGCGCATGTCAATCAAACCTTGGCTACACCGAAAACTTCGCTTTGCAGATTAGGTGTAGAGGCGTTTCGTCTCTTTTAGCACAGAATCCACAGTATGGGCTTTCTCCGGCAGACATTGTACAATTTTTTTCATTCTCTTTACTATCAGAAAAAGTTAATATGATCTTACAAATCAAATAAGTGTACATGAACTTGAAAACAATCTACCGAAGAAGAGATATGTTTCCTGTACTTTTTCTCTCTGCAAATTACTACCCTTCCTCACCCTAACTGGAAGTTACACACTTATAATAAATGCAAATATTTAAGTGCTTAGGAATTTACGAAGCACTGAATGTAGGCGAATACTGCATAGCAGCTACAATGCAGTCGGCGAGCTATCACGCCGGCTTTAACTACATGCAAATTGTAAATTACGTTTCACGCCGCTCCGACCGTTCGCCTATCTACAGTTCTATTTGCTAGTCATTCATTATTCTTATCAGTTGTTTTCTTATTGCAAGTGAGAGTGTCAAACCTTTCGAGTTAGATAGCACTAGTAAATGTGACCTACATCGGGTTGACGCTTTCGAATGAAAGGGCCTAACTACAATCGGGTAAATATTTGATTCAAAGGTTTATATCATAACATCCCATGAAACGTCCACTACAGGACAGGGAGCTCTTGCTGCAATAATGTTGAGAGAAAGTACCTACCATAATAGTCACCACGCTTGTCAGCGTTACGGCTGGCACCATGGACCGCGGTTGTTGGAGACCGAAGAATGTAAGATGATGCGATACACAGAATCTAGCCATCCTCTGGTTCATTTACCCATAGTCGCGTCTTATGACACCCACGGGTAGAGTTGGGTTGGTACTCTTCTTTGCCGGCACCACACGGAAGGTTTATAAATCTACCTTATTTTAAATCGGCTGCAGCGGTGAGGATGAATGCATTGAGGGACTGTATGTAACAGCGACAATTCACACAAAGTCATCTGATCACAAGCTAGGCAAAGCCTACCTATATACTATGGGTACTAGAGACTGACATACATACATAAATAGATAAATAACACCTAGACCCAGAGTACAATGTGGAATCATACGTCTATCAATATACTCCGGTTTTTCCAGTGCGGTAGTTGATTGAATTTGTCTTGAACCATTTTCTCCATGTCAGTTAGGCTCTTTCGTTAGTAAAGCGATGTATTCGTCATTCTATACTTATCAGTTGTTTCCTTATTGAAAGTGAGAGTGTAAAACCCTTTGAAATGTGACCTACATGGATCGCGTGGACAATAGAACCGCGTATAACGTGTCGACTGTCAAGGCGGTGACTCGTGTGAGCAGGTGTGATACTGCCCTGGGGTCACTGGACCGGTTGTTTTGCTATTGTTGGACGTTATCGGCTTTTTACACGAACATTTTCGACCTATTAATTAATGCCATTAGTAATTTAGTTACTGTTCATTGCATTAAGTAGAGTTCTTAGCTATAGAGCGTCAGTTGCCCGTTGGTGTGGTTGGTAGTGAGCCTGCCTCACACGCCGTGGGCCGCGGGTTCGATTCCCGCCCAGGGCAAACATTTGTGTGATGAACACAAGTGTTTGTTCTGTGTCTGGATGTTATTTATCTATTTATGTATGTATATCAGTCTCTGGCTTTGCCTAGTTTGGGATCAGATGACCTTGTGTGAAATGTCCCCCCAAAAAAAAAAAAGTCATTAAGAGCTTAAGATAAAACCAGTGGTAGAATTTGCAGACAAATTATGTTGTCAAACAATTAAAGTAAAGATTAGTTTATTCGATTTTCGTTTTTATATTTTTTTTTACGAGGGCTAAAAGCCTATTCATCGCGATTTGAGTATATTTTATAATTCTTGAATGCAGCTCGACTCGACCTAATTTGCTTCTTTGTTACCGAAATATTTATTATTTAACCTTGTTATTTGTCTGTTGGTCTAGGACTACCAGCGAGCCTTCGGTACGCGATGTGCGGCGTGCGGACAGTACGTAGAGGGAGAGGTGGTTTCAGCTCTCGGCAACACATACCATCAGAAGTGCTTCACATGCGCGCGGTGCAAGTTAGTATCCTCTTCACTACCTGCCTGTACCTATCCTACTCTACCTTCCCTGTCCTACTAAATCTTCCCCACCCTATTCTACCTTCCCTACCCTACTCTACTCTATCCTAGAAGGAGAGGTGGTGTCAGCTCTCGGCAACACACACCATCAGAAGTGTTTCACATGCGCGCGGTGCAAGTCAGTATCCTCTACTTGTTTTTATACTTATCTAGCTATCAAAAATGGAAGTTCTTACTGTAATTGTGCCATCAGAGTTGTAAGCCTTTCTGTCAGTACCAGATGTGCCTTAACGCCCAACTAGGCTACCGTGGCACAGAATATATAATAGTAAACAAGTTTACAGAAGTCGCACTCCTTTGATCTTGGAAAAAGCCGCCTTTTTATATACCTAAACATAGCGCGTCAAAGCTAAATTGCACCTTAACTCCACTCGTCAGGGCCCTGTTTACAATGCAGCTTGATATACCGAGTCGACGCTGTCGATTGCCAGGGTTGACTCCAGTGCAGGCTACAATTGCTGAAATACCAATTTTATTTCATTTATGTTGCTGGACTTGTACAGTCAAAAGCACGCCAAGCTTGACACTATATCAACAAATAACCTCATATTTTCTGAGTGCCGACTTATCCATATTTAGACTAAGTATGTTTTATAAACGATACCTATTTAATAATAACAACAATAAAAACACTTATTACAATCAGTTGGTATCTTAAAAAAGATAAAATTTTACATTTTCTTCGAGTTCATGCATCCAATAAACAAAAGTTACTTCTGTTCCTCATTATTATTATCTAAAAACATCCCAGATTTGGAACCAAAATAAATAATAATTGTTTCATGAATGTACGTAGTCACGTCTGCCCACCGGTATGTAGACCGCGTGGTCAGCATCAACGCAGCTGCATCGCAGACTGCTTAGTTAAGCATATCCTTTGTCTAGCGAGTAAGAATATTAATTAATAAAATCAGTCTAATATCGACCACTGAAGGAATAACTTCTCTTTTTCTTTAAAAGTAGTTTTTTTAAAAACCTATTTTCCCTCCGTCGCTTTTTGACTGGCGCTGCGGACAGGATATCGGCACGGAAATCCTGCGCCTTTGAAGACCTCGAAATCGGTCTGAGTGTGGTGTTTTTCGTGAGCGTTTTTACGTGAACCGGTATCCGTGAACCAAATAAATTTTGTCTTGTGCGAACCGGAGGATTTGGTTTGGAGAACCCTTCACCAAGGCCATTTTTGGCGGAAATGGGAAACGCTATACTGTGAGTAGACCTCTTCACTATATCCCGTCCATCCCTAAATCTCTTCCATTGGCTGTGTATTTTAAGTTAAGTTAAAAGAAACTCTAGTATAGATCTTCTATAACACATCTATAGAAAATTTATACAGGGTCTTAGATCATATAAGGTAATAAAGTGTTAGTTTTAATAAAATTTTTAAAAAATAATTATTTACCGTTTTGAACTAGTAATTAAATTCTGTAAAAGTTTAAATAAGATAAATTAACTAAAAATGGATGAAATTCGAACCATCCCCTCAGAAATCATAAACATCGTCCCAAAATTCGATGGTGACGGAAAATTATTAAATCTGTTCTTAAAAAAGAGTGAATATGTAATAAGAGCCTTCAGATCTGAACCTGTAAACCCGGCGCAAGATATTTATGTGTTTCATGCTATAACTAGCCGCCTGATAGGTAAGGCCGCCCACCTTATTAGTGAAAGACAGGACATTACTACTTGGGGTGAATTACGACAATTATTATCACAACATTTCGGTGATCCCAGGTCCGAAGAGTGCATTGCTATTGAGTTAGAAAATTTGAAAATTTCACATGGCGAATCTTATCTAAATTTTTGTAATCGGATCCAAAATGTCAGAAGCACGCTATTTTCTAAAATAAATTTGATTGAGGATGAAGACGTAAAGGAGGCGAAAATGACCATTTACAACCACACTTCCTTAAATGTTTTTCTATATAATTTGCCAGAAGACATGATTCGGGTTGTAAGACTACATAATTGCGATAAATTGGAAGATGCACTTACGATAGTTATGGAGGAAGTAAACTTTTTGAATCAATACAATTCCCGCAATAAAAACCGGCAAAACTCTACCCAACAGAAATTTTCCCAAAACAGTGCACCAATGCCAAATTATAAGCCAATTTTCCCGCCTAATAATAATTTTGCACAGAACTTCAGATTTCCTAAACCACAAAATCAAGGCTTTAGATTCGGTAGCCCTTATCAATCTACACCTCAAAATTTTAAATTCGGAATTCCCCAAAATCAGGGTTACAGACCAATTATGCCCAATCAAAACTTCAAATTTGGAAACCCTCAAAACCAAGGTTATAAACCAATCATGCCTAACCAAAATTTTAAATTCGGTATCCCACAACCACAGGGTGGATACAAGCCCTTCCAACAAAATAACCAACCCCAATTTCGATTTGGCATAAACCCTTCATACTACCAACAGCAACAAGGTCAACGACCTCTACATAACACATATGATAATGACGTTTCAATGCGCACAGCGCCCCAATTTAAGCCAAATTATGTCGCACCACGAACTTCCAATAATCTATTTTACACAAACGAACTGACTGACCCACAATACTCAGAATACATGACAGAAAACCCATACATGACGGAAAGTGACTTTTCTCATGAATTTCAACAAGTAGATAATTATGACTATCCTGAAGAGTACTATACTGAACTTGAGCAAGCTCAGGCCCAACCAGAAGTCCCTGAAACTGAAAATTTTCAGCTACTGGCCTCGAAAACAGACCATCCGAAATAGTACATCTGAACCATCACGGTGCTTTAAAATTACCGCACATTAATATCCCGGAATTAGACACAAAATTCATGATCGACACAGGAAGTACTCGATCCTTTATCAGCCCTGAAATCGCGAACCAATATTTTTCAGCATACAAACATAACGAACCTTTCGAAATCATAAGTACACACGCGCGAAGCAGTCACAATGAAGTTATACACATACCTCTCTTGAAAACTTTCCGAAGCACAGATACTCACAAATTCTATGTATATGACGTAGACAGCAGCTACGGTGGATTGATAGGCTCAGATTTGCTAAAACAGTTAGATGCCAACATTGATATGAAAAACCAAATACTGAAAACAAGAGATACTGAAATACCAATCATCTACAGCCCACCTTATACAATTAACCTTGAACCGCGAACCGAAACTAGAGTAAAAATCCCAGTAGATCTGTATAATGGTGAAGCAATAATAAATCACATAAATTTCGGAAAAGGAGTAAGAACGCCTTCAGCACTTGTAACTTGTGAACGTGGATACGCAACCACCGTAATACAAAACACATCAAATAATCATTATGAGATTAAAATTACTAAACCCTTAAATGTCACAAAATTCGAAAATGAGGAAATTCAAATACATAATACTCGCGAAATAGATGATCACACAAAAGATGAAATTCTGAAACAAAACTTATCCAAATTACGTCTCGATCACATGAACAACGAGGAACGTCACAAAATTTATAATCTCTGTTCCGAGTACAAAGACATTTTCTATTCTGAACACTTACCTTTAAGCTTTTCTAACCAAGTCAAGCATAAAATCCGAACAGTTAATGAAGATCCTATCTATGTAAAACCCTACCGACAATCTCCGGCTGAAGCCGCTGAAATAAGAAAGCAAGTTGAAAAACTACTGAACGATAACGTCATCCAAGAGTCTCATTCACCATGGGGTGCACCCGTACACCTGGTGCCCAAAAAACTTGACGCAAGCGGCGAACCAAAATACAGGATGGTGGTCGACTACCGACGCCTCAATGACATCACAGTAGATGACAAATATCCGCTGCCTAATATAACCGACCTCTTTGACAAATTAGGTAAAAGCTGTTACTTTTCCGTACTTGACTTAGCAAGCGGCTATCACCAAATTGAAATAGAAAAAGAAGATCAACCTAAAACCGCCTTCTCGACTCAGTTCGGCCACTATGAGTTCCTTCGAATGCCGTTCGGCTTGAAGACAGCGCCGGCGACATTCCAAAGAGCGATGGATAATGTACTGAGAGGACTGCAGGGTATACATTGCTTGATCTACCTAGATGACATTATCATCTTTTCATCCAGCCTCGAAGAACATTTGACCAAACTTAAAGCCGTTTTTAACAGACTTAGGGAAACCAACCTAAAAGTTCAATTAGACAAATCAGAATTTTTATGCAAAGAGACAACCTACTTAGGACATACTATTACACCTGAAGGACTAAAACCTAACACTGACAAAATTGACGCTATACTAAACTACCCAATACCAAAAACAACAACTGAAATAAAAAGCTTTCTAGGACTCATCGGCTATTACAGGAAATTTATAAAGGACTTCTCAAAAATAACACAACCCATGACAGCATGCCTGAAAAAGAATAGTAAAATTGTGATTGACGAAAACTACCTAAAAGCATTTGAAAAATGTAAGGAACTTTTGGTAAACGCTCCCTTACTACAATACCCTGACTTTACAAAGCCGTTCATACTAACCACGGACGCATCTGACTTTGCCGTCGGTGCCGTGCTCTCGCAAGGCTCCATTGGCAGTGACAAACCCATCGCGTATGCTAGCAGGACCCTTAACGACTCTGAAAAACGTTACAGCACCATTGAGAAAGAACTCCTCGCTATAGTATGGGCAGTGAAACACTTCCGCCCATACCTATACGGCAACAAATTCACCATATACACTGACCACAGACCCTTAGCCTGGCTGGACTCCCTTAAAGAGCCCAATAGTAAACTGACCCGCTACAAACTAAGATTAGGTGAATATGACTTCAAAGTTATACATAAAAATGGAAAACAGAACACAAATGCAGACGCCCTTTCAAGGATACGACTAAATGCTCTAGGTAAAGATGACCCCGAAGACCAGCAATCCATGATAGTTAATGTAGGAGACTCTGAAAACAATGACCTTAATGACTATATCAAGAAACTTACAAACGAAATATCAAAATTAGGACAAAAACTACAAAATCCTAACAACGAAGAAAATCCTGTAAACGACGAACTCCTGCAAAATCCTGAAAACCCTATAGACGACGATCACCGTTCTGCCATTGCTTCTCACGCATCCCGATCTGGAACAACCCTAAGTGCAGATGAACAAGAAAACCAAACACGTAGCCGATCTGGTAGTAGTACCGCGACAGTAGACAACTCCAGCACTGATACAGTGCACTCTGCTGAAGACATGGACACTAACGGAATCCCTATACTCCATGAAGCTATAGACACTAAACCTAATCAAATATTAATTCAGAAGTGGCTTAAAGATGAACTCTCAGTAAAAATCCTATCTCACCCAAAACAAAAAATTCTGCAAGTCCACTTACCTTTGGATAACCCTGATCTGATCAAACAATTCCTCAAGGAATATATTAGACCCAAAATCAAATACTTTATCTATTTTGAAGATAAAGAACACAGACGACAATTTTCCGAAATAGTTATCGCATTGTTTAGAAAAGACGCAGTACAACTTTATGAATGTACAGACAGAGTAATTAACGTCACTGACGAAAAAGAACAGGAAGAAATAGTGATGCGGTATCATCAAGGAAAAACATGTCACCGCGGAATCAAAGAAACCATTTCTCACCTAAAACGTGTTTATTTTTGGACTAATATGGAACAAACGGTAACCAGTATAATCAACTCATGCGAAACTTGCAAACGTATGAAGTACGATCGTAGACCTTTCAAACCCCAATTACAGCTTACCCAGACTCAATCAAAACCGTTCGAAGAGCTTTTCATAGACTTATTTTCCATCGAAGGAAAATACTACTTAACCGTTATCGACGCATTCAGTAAACTGGCCCAAGCTTTTGAAATTCCTGATAGATCAACCCCCGAGGTAGTAAGAGCTCTCATCAAGTATTTCTCATTTTACGGCATACCCACCAAAATTAGCTCAGACCCTGGTTCCGAATTCAATAACAAGCTCATGAAAGAATTATTGTCATTTTATAAAGTAGAAGTTCACATAGGAACTCCCAACAACCCCAACTCAATGGGGCTGATTGAGCGTTTTCATTCCACAATTTTGGAAATTTATCGTATCGCGAAATATGAACGCAAATTCACAGACGCGGCATCAGTAATGACGTATGCAATAATGGCCTATAATCAGACGATACATTCTGTAACAGGACTTACCCCTTTCGAGGTGGTTTTCGGACACACGGAAAGCAAAAGTCAATTTTCCACCGATTTTGATAAAGAATACACCCAACAGCTGGTTAGGGACCATGCGAAAAGAACTCGGTACTTATACAAATATTTGGCTGATAGAATAGGAACTAGGAAGGAAAAAATTCAACAAGATAGGACAGGAGAGACTAGTTTTGATTTAAGGGATGATGATACCATCTTTGTAAAAGGTGTTAACACACGTAGGGGCAAGGATAAACCTAGGTACCAAAAGGCCAAGGTCAAAGGAAAGGTAAAAAGAAACGTAGTTCAAGTAGAGACCAACGCCAGAAGCACTAAAGTTCCAATTAAAGACATACGACGTCCTCCACAGGTTCGTCCTGCTACTGACCCAGGCAGTAATGACCCTGGCCCTTCAGCTTCAAAAGATTGAGAAGAACCCCGGCGTTCTCCCGATCAGAGAAGGAACCGCTCTCGTTTCCTACGATAAGTGGATAGTAATTAAGATATTAGACACTAGGCTTATTAAGGAAGATTTAGGTTTAAATATAAATAGATATAAGGAACTAAATAGATTAGTAGGACCTCTCTCCAACATTAGTAAATCCTTGCTGATATACATTGATGATGTTAACCTGCAAGTAGACCACATGTTAAATATCACCCTGGATAAATATGCACAAATAGTCCCGTTCAACAGACAAAAGAGGGGGCTCATCAATCCTTTAGGATTGTATGGTATACCGCTATACACCATACATTAATGTTGAAGTTGGGGTAGAAATGCTAAGGGTAGCTAGCTAGGGGTGGTGGCTCCGAAGAGAGCTAAATAACCAAACCCGACGAGTGTTGATCGTACACTGATTTATTGATTTCACCACAGCTCGCTGGTTAATTGCGAAATATTGTCAATTGCAAGTCGACAAATTACCTAAACGTATATAACTTAAGTATGTATGTGCGCTAGCTCGTACATCTTGGCAACCCGAAAAAAGGACAAAGGCCAAAAATAGTAAACATACAAAACGTCTTAAGAAGCAATGGTACAAAAAGCTGAAGCTAATCTAAATTATTTAAAACATCTCATTGCTTAAAAGTTTGCTAAAGATAGGTAGGTGAAAACAATAATCGCTAAAGCTAGAGCTTATAAATTGAATTGACAGTTAGCTTATAAATTAAATTAACAATTAAATATCATATAAATACAGACTAATGCTGCTAAAATGTAATCGATTTTAAAGTATTGAGAAAGTTCAAGTCTTTTTTTTTCTTAAGTCCCGCACTATACGCACTATAATATAGCTTATTGGCCTCCGTTAGGCCTAACAACTTCACTTAAAGATTCAGTAGGGATAGGAACTGACACTGAACGCGGAGGTTTTCGAGGCGCCGTGCCTCTATCACTATCACTTAAATTGCCCATGCTCACTGATTGAATTAAGTCATTAAACTCACTGACACAAATCTCACTCTCACGCGGTACCGGTTGGGGTCGGGGTCGCTCACTTGTCACAACCCTACCGGCGTATGCTCGGCTCACCTGGGCCTCCCGCCCGGGAGATGCTGCAAGCTCTATGCGCTGATGCCTCCTCCTCCTTGCTCGAACGACGGCTGCTATGACGCCAAGTAACAACAGTAATCCAAGCGTTCCATAGCTGATAGAATAATGATGGATGTCATGAACGCTATGATCGGATGCTGATTCTTGCTTCAGGACGTTTATCTCGTCCATTATCTTATGAAAAGTTTGCTCGTGATTCTCTGCGGTGAAGTTGTATGCTGGTGCAAAGGTATTAATGACGCTATTTAAGATAGATATCTCTGGGGCTTCGATATTAGTTGCAATATTTACTTTTCGCAAAAAGTTGTTATGAGAGTGAATTATGAATGAATCACCCTTAAGAGTGCAACCTTGACTTATTTCGAGAAGGCCATTGCCTGTCACTGTGCTTATCCTCGTATCAGCTGGGCAAAATGTGCGAATGCTGCATTCATCGCAACATGAATATAACCATACGTTCTGTCGATGTAACTTTATCCATCTATTGACGCATGGTGCATGCTCGTAAATACAGGGTGTTGTAACTTTGCCTGCATTTATTAAAGTTAAATTACAGATATTTTGCTGAAGATCTAACTCGTATGTAGGCTTATCTAAGGAACACAGTACTTTTTCTTCAAAAGCGTAAAGACAAGCTTGTAGATCGTAATCTGTTAAAAATATGACTGCGTCCTTTTGTAAATTAAATGCTAGGTATGGGTAAGAAGGTACAGTCAGGTAGGATTTTTCTCCTTGGTTCTGAGGTATGCTTATAATTTTATTGAGCTCGTATATTTCATTTGTGATTAAAGGAACTTTTATTTCTATGATAAGGTATTTCTTGTAAACCTTTGCAAATACTTTGAGTAGCTTATATAATTCTCTGATGTTTCCCATTTCTATAGGTACCCTTAGGTCACCCTGTAGCTGGCCTGATATAAAATTGATTTGTTCTTCTAACTGTACGCTTGGTAACAAATGTGTATCGATGCGGCCATGGCTGATGTCAGTTACAGTGTCTATAAGCGAGTTTTGGATACTTTTCAGGTTCTGAAGTATCATGCTGGCTGCTAAAGCTGATGACGTAACGTAAAGTCCGTAGCTCGCATCGGAACGAATTTGGTTTATTTCTGATGAAAGACTCTGTATATGCTCATTCATTAGTGAAAATTGTTTGTTCATAATTTGCTCGTTGCGCTGTATAATGTTGCTCTCTGCCTCAATTACTAATGTTTGATTCTTTATAAGCTCTTTAAGGTGGTTCTCGTTATAGCTGATCTTTTCGATGTCCTTAGCGTATTGTATGGCGAAATTTTCGTCTAGGACTCCAAATAAGTAATTTGCCACGCTCCCGACACCGTTTACTAAACCCCTTTTTTGTCGTTTGTTGCTGGAACTCTTTAGTATCCGATTGTAGTGTTCAATTTCGGTTAGTTCATGGGTAAGCTGGTTAGTTATTTGCTGATATTGTGAGCTAGCTTTCTTTGTCATGCCCTGTAGATGCCTCACGTAAGACTCCATGTCAGTAAATGCTTGCCAGTAGCCTGTTAGATTATAATAGACTATTAACCTCCACTCATCTCGAATATATTGTAAGCTCGAAATCTTGTCGAAATATAGCGCTCTGCCGTCGTTTAATGCCGTAGTATTGGCGGAGGTGACGTCATGCTGTGTTGATGGCGATATTAACATGGAGAAGAGAAGCAGTGTTAAGGCGAAGCAATTTTTGATAATTTTGCGCTTGTTACGTGTTTCTTTCTTTGAACTAGTAGGTGCTTGATTTTGCTGCTGGGAATGCTTATTTGAGTTGTCATTGCTATTAGTTGTTTCGATAGGTAATAGTACAAGCTTTATTACAGGACGTTTGAGGGTATTGTTTTCAGTTTTGACAGATACCACTCTGACGTATCCATCTTTTCCAGGGTGAAGCTCTTGAATCCTGCCGAGTGCCCATTTACCTGGAGGTAAATTATCATCTTTTATCAGTACCATGTCATCAATTGCTAAGTTTTTCGTAGGAACTCTCCACTTCGAGCGAACCTGAAGCTGCTGAAGATAATCTGATGACCATAGCTTCCAAAAATGCTTGTTCATGGTTTGTACTAACTGCCAACGAGTAGGTAAGTTGACGTTATCTGGATCCGTTTGAGGCTTTGATAGTAAAGAGTCACCTATTAGGAAATGACCTGGAGTTAAGTAGCTGTCTTCAGGGTTCTCTGTAAGAGCGAACAGTGGGCGAGAGTTCAGGCACGCCTCAATCTGATGAAGTAAGGTGGTGAACTCTTCATAGGTAAGTTTCTGCTCACCTAAGACCCGTTTCAGATGTCGCTTAAAACTCTTGACAGCGGCTTCGAATAATCCATTCGCGCTTGGAAATGCTGGAGCGCTGAAGTACCATTCAATGTTCATGTCGCTAAGCTTGCTGAAGAAGTTCTCGTTAATAGTTTTGATGATTTCTTTGAACTCGTTGTCTAATGCTCGTTTAGCTCCGATGAAGTTTGTGCCGTTGTCACTGTACATTCGGCGGGGAGTCCCTCTCCGAGCACAGAAGCGGCGAAAAGCTGCGAGAAAAGCTGGAGTGCTGAGGTCTGACACCAACTCTAGGTGAATAGCCTTTGTTGCTAAGCAGACAAAAACAGCCACGTATCCCTTGTAGGTCTTCATTCCTCTGCCTTTGGTTGCTTTAAGGTCCACGTGACCTGTAAAGTCTACACCCGTATGCGTGAATGGGCGTGAAGGTGTGACTCTAGCTCGAGGTAAGTCTGCCATAATTTGATGGTGCTTTTCAGAGCTGAAGCGTCGGCACTTTATACATTGCCGTAATTGTCGTTTGACTGTTCTCATTCCGCTAAGAATCCAATAATTCTCCCTTACGTACGATAGGGTTAACCGTGGCCCGCCGTGCAGGGTTACGATGTGCGCTTGGTGTATAATAAGATCGGTGAAACGGCTGTGATTCGATAGAATAATCGGATGTTTAGCTGAGCTGTTTATGTTTGAGTGACTAAGGCGGCCACCCACCCTTAAAATTCCATTTTTGTCTAAGTAGGGATGAAGATTTGCTAATTGGCTGTTTGACCGGACATGACCTTTGCTTTTAATTTGTTCTAAGTCGCTTTCAAAATCTTTCGCTTGCACTTGCTTGATAATTAATTCATACGCTTTGTTTATTTCCGTAACTGATAAGTACGTGTCATGTTCCGTCTCTTCGTGTCGAAGCGCTGCAGTGAAACGCGATATCCATGCCACTATTTTTACCGCGCGAGTGATAGAGCTATTGTTATTTATAATATCATTTACTACTGTGGAGCTAGTTTGATGTAAGGCTGCACTCACACTGATCTTTTTTGTTTCTATTGTAGTTGGCTCGTAGCTTTTATTTTTCAAGTTGCTGGGGTTGAAGTTAGCTAGCCACTGTGGGCCTTCCCACCAGAGCGGGTAGTTCTGTAGTTTAGCTACTGTGGATCCTCGTGTGGCGCAATCAGCTGGATTGTCCTCAGATCGCACATGGTTCCATTTTGAAGCTGGTATTACGTCAGTTATCTGCTGGACACGATTGGCTACGAATTGTTTCCATCGAGTTATGTCGCCATGGAGCCATCCTAAGACCACGGTTGAGTCGGTCCAGGCGTAAATATCATATTCGGTACTTTGTAGAGAAGCTTGGACGGTTTTCATAAGCTGAGCTAAAAGTGCGGACCCACAAAGTTCTAATCGTGCGAGTGAGACCCTTTTGTTATTTGGCGCTAATTTGGTTTTTGCAACGACGAGTCTTGATGTGCGCTCACCTTTATGATTGGTCGCTACCAGGTAGATAGCACAGGCGTATGCCTTTTCTGACGCGTCGCTATAGCCGTGTAGTTGGAACGCTTTCTGCGTGTCGCCTAAGTATCTAGGGATGCTAAACAGACTAACATTTTGAAGATCCTGTTTGAGCTGTATCCATTCTTTTTGTAGCTTCTCAGGGATTACGTCATCCCAGCTCAAGTTTTCTGTCCATGTTTGCTGGAAAAGGATTTTTGCTCGAATAGTTAGCGGTGATAGCCAGCCGATAGGGTCGAATATTTTTGATATCTCAGATAGAAGCTGTCGTTTCGTGTTTTTATCGGCGGCGGCGTGCTCTATTTTATTTGTAAACATGAACGAATCAGACGAGGGTGTCCATCTGAGCCCTAAAGTTTTTCGGGATTCTGAACATTTAAAATCAAAGGGTTGATCGAGCTTATCGGTAGATAAGTCTTTCAAAAGCTCAAAATTATTAGCTGACCGCTTCCTTAAATTCATCCCTGCGCCCTTTAAGCATTCGATAAGCTGCTGCTGTAATTCTTTAGTTTCTTCTATAGTGTTTTTTCCGCTGAGCAAATCATCCATATAGAAGTTGTTTTCTAGTGCTGTGGCTGCGAGGGGATATTTTAAGGCATCGTCTTTAGCTAGTTGTCTTAGTGTGCGCATTGCTAGGTATGGTGCAGCTTTGGTTCCATACGTGACGGTTGTCAGTAGGTACTCTTGGAGCGGCTCGCGTGGAGACTCACGCCAGATGATAGCTTGAAGATGTTGATCGCTTTCTGTTACGAGAATCTGTCGGAACATTTTCTCGATGTCCGCAGTGATAACATACTTGTACTGTCTCCAGTTCAGTATTAAAGTTGGTAAGTCTTGCTGTAGATTTGGACCACATTCCATCACATCATTGAGGCTGAGTCCAGAGCTGGTTTGTGCTGATGCGTTGAATACTACTCGCAGCTGCTTAGAATCAAGCTTTTGAACACTATGATGAGGTAGGTGGTATTTTGGAGGGTCGCTGTAGCTTGAAGGTCGCATGTGACCTAGGTTTTGGTACTCATGGATGAATTCCTTGTAGCTTTCAGAAAATGCCTTATTTCTTTCCATTTTATTTTCTAACTGTATAAATTGTGCTGTAGCTTTTGCTTTCGAAGATCCAAGCTTTTCTTCATAAGTAGGCTTCATCGGTAGGGCTACCTCATACCTACCGTCCTGTCGTCGCTTAGTGGTTGCTATGTAGTGCTCTTCACAATATTGTTCCTCCTTTGTGAGGTCGGATGCTGTGTTGGGAATCTCCTCCATCTCCCAGTATTTAGCTATTTCGTCTAAGTTGTTGATGACGACGCTGCAGTTGAATGTCTTAACGTTGCCTGATAAGATCCAACCTAACTTCGTCTGCTGAGCTATGGGTGCGTTTTGAGTGCCTTTTACTAGTCCACTCATTATAACATCCGAGTAAACGCAGGCATCTAACAAAATGTCGATAGGCTTTGACACGTTGTATTCTGGATCGGCTAAGTTCATATGCTGAACGTGAGGCCACGTTCTCTTGGAGAAGGAAACGTTAGGAAGATCGCTTATGACTCGTGGAATCACGGATGCCTCTGTGATAAAGCTGTAGTCATCGTAAATAGATTTACATTCCAGTGATACAATGCTCTTACTTTGCTTAGGACTGATACCTACACCAGAAACCGAAGCGCTAAATTTCCGGCGTGGCAACCCTAATAGCTGTGCGGCGTTCTCCGAGATTAACGTAATCTGAGAACCCTGGTCTAGCAGCGCTCGTAAAGTCACGTAGTTACCGTCGATCGCCTTAATTTTTAATAAAACTGTAGCTAATAAAACTTCGTCATCGTCAGTAGAAACGTGGTTCGCTGTATGAGGCTTGCTGCTAGGCGGTTTAGTTACCGGCGTTTGCGGCGCTGTAATCGCTAGCGGCGGCTTTTGCTCAGGCTTCGTTGTCGAGTGCATTGAGTGCGACGACCCGGCGGCGGCGCATGAGTTATGCAACGTCGTATGATGCTCGCCATTGCATTCTTTGCACCTTTTATTCGATATGCATTTATTAATTGAATGTTTGAATAAACAATTTCGACATAGCTGTAATTTCGCAACTGTCCTCAATTTCAATTCCGGTGGCATGCTAATAAACTTTTGGCACTTATAGAGCTCGTGATCGAAATTACATAGAGGGCACTTACACGTGGATGTAGAGGCGGCTTGATACCCTTTTGAAGAAAACTTGTTATAGTAACTTTGTTTGAAAAAGGGCTTTGGCTGATAAGTTGAAGCTTGCTTAATTTGAGATGAGATGTCTTTTTCTCTCTTGTGAGTAGGCTCAAGGGCTATGAATTTGCTCTCCAAAAAGCTCATTAACTCATCTAGTGAGGCTAAATCTCTAGGAGACTTACGTGCTTCCTTGTAGGCGCTGTAGGTTTCGCTGTCTAGCTTCTTAGTAATGAGATGAACTAATATTGGATCCCAAGTGGTTGTATCCACACCTAGGTTGTGAATGGCATGGATACATTCAGTGGTAGTGTCGTAGAGGCGTTTTATCTCGTTTGCTGTCTGCTTGCTGATGCTGGGCTGATTTAAAAAGGTCTCGATTTGAGTAGTAAACAGTACCTGGGGGTTGTTGTAGCGATGGGTCAATATTTCCCATGCTATGTCGTAATTTTCAGCTGAGATGTTCAAATGCTGAATAATTCGCTCTGCTTCTCCCTTTACTTTACCTTTGAGGTGCTGCATCTTTTGCGCTTTAGATAGAAAATTATTGTTATGTATCGTTTCGGTGTATAAGTCAAAAAATGTGGGCCAAGAAGTATATTTACCCGTAAACGTTGGTATTTCTAACAATGGGGTAGCTTGCTGGATGTGAGAGGTGGCAGATAGCTTTTGATTCAGTTCTTTCTTTATTTTCTTAAAGGCTTTTTCATGCTTTGAAAAATCGTCCTGGTATACCTCATCCTCACCTTCGAGAATGTTGTCTATTTCCAGGTGTAGCTGGTCGATGGCGTTCCATCTGGACAGGATGCTGCGAAGCTCATCTTCTAACTCCCACTTCTCGCTAATTTCACTCACCTTAATGCTATATAACATACGCTCAAATGCTCGAAAATTAGTTCTTTGACGGGACAAAAGCTCATTAATTTTCTTAGTTGAACCATTATTATCATGTTCTGGATTTTTATAAGGTGGATAAGCTGCTATTTTTGAACGAGTATCTGTGTAGTATACTTTCGTTCGCTCATAAATCGATTCCTGAAAGTATCTTTGAGATTTTACCTCAACCGCTTGTAATGTCGTATGGTTAAGCTCGAACTCTCCCCAGAGACTATCTAAGGATTCTAATCTTTTCTTTAGATACTCTGAAGTTTTTCGATGATGAGAATCTTTCTCGAAATTGGTGCCGATACGCTGGAGCTCAGTTAAAATTTCACCTTGCCGGGTGAATATGCTTTCAAACTGCGTCATTGTAGCTAGTTATGCAAGTAAAATATGAACGATCTTACTTGTATGCTGCTGCTTGGTTAGTCTCCTGACTCACGCTCAGGAAACCTGCTGCTGGTAGAGTCTGCTGGCTGACCCAAAAATGCTGCTGTGTGAGTCTCCTGACTCACGCGAAGAAAAGCTGTTGCTGTAGCTATTTTTCGGCACGAAAAAAGTTTTTCAGGCACAAAACTTTGCACTGAATAAAGCTAAAGTTTATGACACAGTCAATTGCTAAAAGTTCGCGAAGATTGTCCACGAACCGACCACAAGGTAGAGACACGTGGAACGATTTCTACACAACGCGCGCTAGGTCAAAGTACGTGCGCGGACCCGACGGAATTTTCACTCACGAAAAGTCCCGCTTGTACGTAAGCTCGAAGGACCAAAATAATGTATGGTATACCGCTATACACCATACATTAATGTTGAAGTTGGGGTAGAAATGCTAAGGGTAGCTAGCTAGGGGTGGTGGCTCCGAAGAGAGCTAAATAACCAAACCCGACGAGTGTTGATCGTACACTGATTTATTGATTTCACCACAGCTCGCTGGTTAATTGCGAAATATTGTCAATTGCAAGTCGACAAATTACCTAAACGTATATAACTTAAGTATGTATGTGCGCTAGCTCGTACAAGGATCTTTGATCAAATTTATTACAGGAAACTTGGATCACGATGACGCCATTAAATACGATAATTTGATAAAAGAAGTAAAATCACGCCAGCACTCTATCGAAAAGAAAACTACTCTGATAACCGAAATGACCGGAATTTTTACTAACTCTACTATAAATGTAACTAACAATCTCGAGCAATTAAGCGTCGCAGTCAATAAAATAAGTAAAAACCTAAAAGATATTTCAATGACCTCTCATATTAATCAGGTAATACATGTCTATAATCTGATTTTACATAATTTTCAGACAATCTATGCAAAATTGAACGAGATTGAAAATATTTTAGCATTCAGTAAAATAGGAATATTGCACCAATCTGTAATCAATACGAATGAACTTATTAAAATACTTAAGCTTATAGAAAAAACTGACAGACTCATATACAAGCCAACTTTTGAAAATATCATAAAAATTGAACAGGCCATGACATTGAAATCGTATTTTAAGAATCAGGAAATTACTTTTGTAATAGAAATTCCCCTAGTTAAGAAAGATACTTATTTTTACTATAAAATTGTTCCCCTACCTATCACCCAACCTGAAACAAACCTTACCCTAATTATATTACCCAAATATCCTTACCTTATTGTGAAGGGGTTGAAAGCCAGCTCGCTGTCCACCCCATGCAAAACCATAGAAGATGGAACTTACCTGTGTGATGAAGAGCAGACCATAGTACCTGTCGAAGACACCTGCATTCTTGACCTGATGAAATATTCTAAGAACGTCTCTTGCATGCAGATTCCAATAGAATTTGAAGGAGTAAAGGTAGAATCCCTCCAGATGAACCGGTGGATGGTATACTCTAAATCTGCTGTTGACCTGACAAGGACGTGTGCTAATGAAATCCTTCATTATGCTCTTTTTGGCACTTACCTGCTTACTATAGACGATAAATGTGAATACAACATTTCCAAGCACTGCTTACGAGAACATACCTTCAATGGAGAAAATCTTGTGTACCCGAAGCTCCCACTGGTGAAGTTACCTGAAAACCTGAAAATTGATGTCCAGCGAAATGTGAATCCTGTTAAACTAAATGGAATAGACTTAACTAATCTAAAAGTGTTATCTTTCGCGCTGAAAAATAGTGAAAAGCAAAATGATAGTGTGGTGAATACGGAAAGTGTTAGCATAGGAACTATTGTCTTATATGTAATTTTAATCATAGTTTTTACTTTTCTCATTTGTAAGAATTATAAAAAATGGAAGCCTTTCCAAGGTCGAAACCATCCTCCGAAAAATGATTCTCCAGATGCTTTCGAACTTGAGGAGGGAAGAGTCACGTCTGCCCACCGGTATGTAGACCGCGTGGTCAGCATCAACGCAGCTGCATCGCAGACTGCTTAGTTAAGCATATCCTTTGTCTAGCGAGTAAGAATATTAATTAATAAAATCAGTCTAATATCGACCACTGAAGGAATAACTTCTCTTTTTCTTTAAAAGTAGTTTTTTTAAAAACCTATTTTCCCTCCGTCGCTTTTTGACTACGTTGACACAAAGTGCGCGAAACGTATCGAACATGTAAACACCAAGAGCGTGATAGCCCGAAAAACATTGCGCCCGTAGGGCGCGCCGCTCGGTAGGTACTTATTCATGCCTAGAGGCGGAGTGAGACAGGCCTGACCGTGGTCCCGTCCCGCCTGATGTTTTATCGTGATTGTAATAATGTGATTAGAGAACGTTGTAGCGTTAAAAATGTTGTTACTAAAATTTGTAAAAAGCATGCTGAGATGGTTTGGTCACGTTGGAGAAAATGAAGGAATGGAGACTGACGTAAAATATGTACATGCCGAGGGTGAATTATTATTATTACGTTTATTCATTTACAATATACATTGTGTTTGAAATTTTACAAAAATAAAATATAAAATACATTGTCTATCTAAAACATTATAAAAATACAAAAAAGTCATATTAAATAGAAATTTGTTGAATAAAATAAAATGTCAAAAAAAAAAATGTCTACGAAGTTTAAAATTAATAAAATGTCAAAAGTAATAAATGTCTACGAATTTCAAATAACACTAATGATATGTCAAAAAAAAAAATTTAATAAAAGGGGAGTATTAAAAATGTCTAATGTCAAAAGTACCTAAAATAAAACTATCATAAGTTAGAAAAAATTAGAACTCATCAGTTGAATAACAACATTTTTCCAGAAGATGCGATTTAAGTTTCCTTTTAAAAACATTAACAATTTTAATAGTTTTAAATTCTATAGGCATTCTGTTAAACAGTCTGACAGACTGATTCCGAGAGCAATGTTCTGCTACGGTAAGAGTAGGGTGTATAATGGAAATATTCAAAGGATAAAGTCTCAGCTAACGTTGTTCCAGGACCAAATCCAGGACGTTTGAAACAAAAGTCAGGTCAAAAGAAAATGCGAGGGAAGTGTGTCAAGATTGTAACTGGTGGAAGCACGGGATGTTAAATGATCTCAACGCAGATAATCTTCAAACTATGTAAGTTCTAATATCTGTTGTTTTGTTCGCTTCCAGGCGTGCGTTCCCATCAGGCGAGAAGGTGACCTACACGGGCGCCGAGGTGGTCTGTTCCTCGTGTATAGCCGGACCTCAGCGACAGACGGCGCGGTCCACAGCGTCGCCTCTCAGCTCTTCCCCTATAGCGCCCTCCCCTGCGCCGGCGCCTCTCAACAACGTGGTTAATAACAAACACGCCACCGCCAATCACGACCACGTAGACAGAGCTGCCGACCGGTCCGGAACTATCGACCAGAATGGTGAGAACTGTCGATGAAAGCGTTTAAAATATGACGGTGATGTTCTTTAACATTTTGGGTCTCTAGATCAGGCATGTCAAACATTCCGCCATCTACGTTTTTGTATACGGCTGTGAGTATACGATTTAGTATGCGGTCAACTACTCATTTTTATGAAGAACTTTAAATGCTTATAAGATTTCATCTATTTATCTTTTTTGCATTTATCCCACCAATAGGTCTTGAAATTTATTTTAGAGTTTGAAATGCCTGCCCTAGACATTTATTCTTAGATTGCTAGCGCAGAAAATCCTCAACAGGGCTCTGCTGTGGAAGAAAATATCTTGGGATTATAAACAAATGCTTCTGGTATTGTTTAACATTGTGGGTCTGTGTTTATCTGCGCTGGTGAGGTTCTGCTTTGGAAGAAAGTGTTTTGATTTTTGAAGTAGGAAAACTCTGATTATCTTTAAAATTTAATGGATGCAGGTTTTCCGGATAAATTTAAAAGTGTTTATGTGCTGAAATCGAGTTCTTATTTCGAAGAGAATTGCGAATTGTATTTTTACCAACTACCAAAAATACCAATAAAATCGATTATTTGGGGCGATTGTAGTTGGTAAAAATATCGGGGTATTTTTGGAGCTTTTAATATGTCTGATACCCGTCTGACAATACTAGGTTCTGTAGCTTGGTTATGGTGATGGATTTATGAATTTATAAGTTCGGTGGGGCGTGAACCGATGGGGACTGGCTGTGGTTCAGAATGCGAGAGCTGCGGGTTGTTAGCAAGTGTTTGTGAGAGAGAAAGTGGGATAGAGATGCCCATTACTATTGTTTCATCTGTACTAAGATAGATACTAAATCGCTGTGCTGATCACGAAACGGCATTACAGGGTGTCTACTTCGATACAGTCGAATTCATAACTTCGATCACAGACAGTAGACTAGGAAATTGGTTGGATGAATTGTCAAATTGGCAGTTATTAGCTTTTAACCAATATCCTACTCTATCGTCAAGGGATGAAGTATTGAGTTTGCATTTTTCGAATAGTGTAGTTACGATGTATCAAAAATTGAGAGTAGACACCTAGATGTTTTAGCAGAAAATTTTTAGCAGGGCTCAGCTTTGGTAGGGAGTATTTTTGTAATGGTGTGCTGTAATCGGGGTATTTACGGAGCTTTTAGTCTGATACACGTCTGGCTTGGTTATGGTGTGGAATTTGTGAAAAATTGGTCATGATCAAGCTGATGGGTTCGGTCGGGCGTGAACCGACAGGCACGGGCCGTGTTTCAGAGTGCGCGGGCTGCGGCCAGGAGCTGTCCGAGGGTCAGGCGCTGGTGGCGCTGGAGCGGCAGTGGCACACCGGGTGCTTCGCGTGCGGGGAGTGCGGGGCCGTGCTGGCGGGCGAGTACATGGGGCGGGACGGCGCGCCCTACTGCGAGCGCGACTACCAGCGGCTGTTCGGGGTGCGCTGCGCCTACTGCCAGCGGTACATCAGCGGGAAGGTGCTGCAGGTGCGTCAAACATACATACATAACGACCACTGATGTTTATAACACTGGATAGGATTTTTCTATGCAAATGACAGCTAATTTTGCGTGCCAATTTGAAACGTGTACAATTATAAGCTGTGTTTTGAATTCCATGGACGCTATTTCGATACAAACGATGGCGTCAATCATATGTGCACGAAAATAAATTAAAAGTTGCCAGTCCAGTGTACTATAAACAGCTTAGTACCATAACGAATCTTTCCTGTAAGGAAACCACATCCATCCATCTGCTACGAACTTTCTTTACCCTCTTTACTGATTTATCAAACCCCTTTGACATTATTGGTATTACTTATTATGATTTTAGACACAGAAAGAATTTTGATTTCCGTGTCGTTTCTCAAAATTAAGCTAATTATTTTGAGAAAAATATATATATCCATTAAAAGTTTTATAACTCGCTTTGCCATCGCTTGCCTGATTAGGTGTTCTGCAAGGTGTTACGCTAAGACCACTGTTGTTTTTGATTTACACTTATCGTCAACACATTATTTGAAAGTCACCTACTAGATAGAAATAGGCCTCCCCTATGTTTATCTAGTAGACAACTAAATAACCTGTCTTATACTCATGCTGCCCGCATCCAGCGGCTTCCCGCGAATTTGCCTAAATCGACAGTCAACCTTGTGGAGGGCCTGCCCAATTAATGCATTTAAATTTTTTCGTGCATTTCCTACAACACAATATAATTCGATGTTATCTTTCAAGTTGTGAATGAATGTAATGTAATGAGGTTCGATTGACCCTTTGTCCAATTTGTCTCGCGACGTAAATGGAGTGTCGCCTTGACATTGATATTGGAGCGTGTACGCGTGATTGATGTGGTAACTGTCATCGCGTAACGGTGTATTTGTGCCACGATGTAGGCAGGGGCGTATTGTGTGTCACATCCATCACACGGTGGATGGACAATGGCGGTGCGTGATGCAATCATAATGGAGGCGCCGGTGATACCATTACAAACGTGCAAATAGGTTACGGTAAAGGGAGGGAAGGTGTTTGTATGTGAAGAAAATAACGTGGAAACGTTCAATTTGATAGATAGATAGATAGATAGATAGATAGATTGAAAAAACCTTTATTCAATAAACATAACACATAAAACAGATCACAGGAGTTTACAAATATTAACATACACAACTCAAAATAAATAGGTAGATTAGGTAGTTTCACATTTTAGTCGCGCGTAACATCAAGAAGACAAAGTCTATTCTACAGGCAGCCGACCTTTTGCATGCTGTATGTGGTATGCCTATTGTATAGGCGCTGGCTCAGCATAATGCATACAGCACCGGCAACGGCACTGCAGCGCTGATATTCTGCCAGAACCGTAAACTTCTCTCTCGTCACAGAGCAAACAGGCTAAATTTTAAAAATAAATTCAAAAATAAAATAAGAAAAACCGTAAAACTAAATACTAATTAAAAACAATTTATAACAAATATTATCAAAAAAAGGAAGAAATAAAGAAATAACGTTATAGTAATTTATTTTTAGGTACGCGTCGCTCGTAGCATTTGTGCTTCCATGAGCCATTTACGGTAATGAAGTTTAAAGGTGACTTTGGAAGTGATAGAACGAATAGGCACATTATCTGCACACAAATAATAAGAATATGTGTTTTTCAAAAGACGTAATTGCTAACCGCTTCGTAAATCCTTTTAATGATCCTTCCGCGACGACGTCTGAAGATTGTTTGTGTAAATACAGTCTACGGAAACAACAATATGAAAAAGTTGTGTTAATTTTGGCAGACAATTTGATTGGTCTAAAAGTGCTGCCATCCTTTTTTTGCCTATAGGGGTAACAAAGACAATAACTCTTTCAGATCTATCAAATTTTGTAGTTTTAGTTTGTTTCCCATAAGGTGGACCGACGATCTTTTGGAGTTCTAGTGCATTTCTTTATTTGACATAACAATGAAGGGACCACGAATTGGGAGGCCTAGCGTAGACACGTCCCCCACTAGGTGGATTGATGACCTATTTAGGATTGCATGGAGTCGCTGGATGCAAACAGCGTAAGACCCGACCGGTCGTCGTGGGCATTCAGTAAAGTTCAGTATCACCCTGTCTTACTCCCCGTAGCAACTGGAAGGTGGTGATGTTTTGTACATAATCTTCAACACTTTCTGATCGCATTAGCAGTCGATTCAACACTTTCGATGCATAGATCGCTTTAGCAGTCGATTCCTTTCGGCTGATGTAGTGTAAGAGGTTGTATATATGTTTGTGTGTCCGCAGGCGGGCGAGAACCACCACTTCCACCCCACGTGCGCGCGCTGCAGCAAGTGCGGGGACCCCTTCGGCGACGGAGAGGAGATGTTCCTGCAGGGCGCCGCCATCTGGCACCCGCGCTGCGGGCCCGCGCCCAGCGACCCCGCGCATCCCGACCGGCCCTCCTCCGAGACGCAGGTACACACACACACACACACCCGCGCTGCGGGCCCGCGCCCAGCGACCCCGCGCAACCCGACCGGCCCTCCTCCGAGACGCAGGTACACACACACACACACCCGCGCTGCGGGCCCGCGCCCAGCGACCCCGCGCATCCCGACCGGCCCTCCTCCGAGACGCAGGTACACACACACACACACCCGCGCTGCGGGCCCGCGCCCAGCGACCCCGCGCATCCCGACCGGCCCTCATCCGAGACGCAGGTACACACACACACACACACCCGCGCTGCGGGCCCGCGCCCAGCGACCCCGCGCATCCCGACCGGCCCTCCTCCGAGACGCAGGTACACACACACACACACCCGCGCTGCGGGCCCGCGCCCAGCGACCCCGCGCATCCCGACCGGCCCTCATCCGAGACGCAGGTACACACACACACACACACACCCGCGCTGCGGGCCCGCGCCCAGCGACCCCGCGCATCCCGACCGGCCCTCCTCCGAGACGCAGGTACACACACACACACACACCCGCGCTGCGGGCCCGCGCCCAGCGACCCCGCGCATCCCGACCGGCCCTCATCCGAGACGCAGGTACACACACACACACACCCGCGCTGCGGGCCCGCGCCCAGCGACCCCGCGCATCCCGACCGGCCCTCATCCGAGACGCAGGTACACACACACACACACCCGCGCTGCGGGCCCGCGCCCAGCGACCCCGCGCATCCCGACCGGCCCTCATCCGAGACGCAGGTACACACACACACACACACCCGCGCTGCGGGCCCGCGCCCAGCGACCCCGCGCATCCCGACCGGCCCTCCTCCGAGACGCAGGTACACACACACACCCGCGCTGCGGGCCCGCGCCCAGCGACCCCGCGCATCCCGACCGGCCCTCCTCCGAGACGCAGGTACACACACACACACACCCGCGCTGCGGGCTCGCGCCCAGCGACCCCGCGCATCCCGACCGGCCCTCATCCGAGACGCAGGTACACACACACACACACACCCGCGCTGCGGGCCCGCGCCCAGCGACCCCGCGCATCCCGACCGGCCCTCCTCCGAGACGCAGGTACACACACACACACACCCGCGCTGCGGGCCCGCGCCCAGCGACCCCGCGCATCCCGACCGGCCCTCATCCGAGACGCAGGTACACACACACACACACACACCCGCGCTGCGGGCCCGCGCCCAGCGACCCCGCGCATCCCGACCGGCCCTCCTCCGAGACGCAGGTACACACACACACACACACCCGCGCTGCGGGCCCGCGCCCAGCGACCCCGCGCATCCCGACCGGCCCTCCTCCGAGACGCAGGTACACACACACACACACCCGCGCTGCGGGCCCGCGCCCAGCGACCCCGCGCATCCCGACCGGCCCTCATCCGAGACGCAGGTACACACACACACACACACCCGCGCTGCGGGCCCGCGCCCAGCGACCCCGCGCATCCCGACCGGCCCTCCTCCGAGACGCAGGTACACACACACACACACCCGCGCTGCGGGCCCGCGCCCAGCGACCCCGCGCATCCCGACCGGCCCTCATCCGAGACGCAGGTACACACACACACACACACCCGCGCTGCGGGCCCGCGCCCAGCGACCCCGCGCATCCCGACCGGCCCTCCTCCGAGACGCAGGTACACACACACACACACACCCGCGCTGCGGGCCCGCGCCCAGCGACCCCGCGCATCCCGACCGGCCCTCCTCCGAGACGCAGGTACACACACACACACACCCGCGCTGCGGGCCCGCGCCCGTCGACCCCGCGCATCCCGACCGGCCCTCATCCGAGACGCAGGTACACACACACACACACACCCGCGCTGCGGGCCCGCGCCCAGCGACCCCGCGCATCCCGACCGGCCCTCCTCCGAGACGCAGGTACACACACACACACCCGCGCTGCGGGCCCGCGCCCAGCGACCCCGCGCATCCCGACCGGCCCTCATCCGAGACGCAGGTACACACACACACACACACCCGCGCTGCGGGCCCGCGCCCAGCGACCCCGCGCATCCCGACCGGCCCTCCTCCGAGACGCAGGTACACACACACACACACCCGCGCTGCGGGCCCGCGCCCAGCGACCCCGCGCATCCCGACCGGCCCTCCTCCGAGACGCAGGTACACACACACACACACACCCGCGCTGCGGGCCCGCGCCCAGCGACCCCGCGCATCCCGACCGGCCCTCCTCCGAGACGCAGGTACACACACACACACACCCGCGCTGCGGGCCCGCGCCCAGCGACCCCGCGCATCCCGACCGGCCCTCCTCCGAGACGCAGGTACACACACACACACACCCGCGCTGCGGGCCCGCGCCCAGCGACCCCGCGCATCCCGACCGGCCCTCCTCCGAGACGCAGGTACACACACACACACACCCGCGCTGCGGGCCCGCGCCCAGCGACCCCGCGCATCCCGACCGGCCCTCCTCCGAGACGCAGGTACACACACACACACACACCCGCGCTGCGGGCCCGCGCCCAGCGACCCCGCGCATCCCGACCGGCCCTCCTCCGAGACGCAGGTATACACACACACACACACACCCGCGCTGCGGGCCCGCGCCCAGCGACCCCGCGCATCCCGACCGGCCCTCCTCCGAGACGCAGGTACACACACACACACACACCCGCGCTGCGGGCCCGCGCCCAGCGACCCCGCGCATCCCGACCGGCCCTCCTCCGAGACGCAGGTACACACACACACACCCGCGCTGCGGGCTCGCGCCCAGCGACCCCGCGCATCCCGACCGGCCCTCCTCCGAGACGCAGGTACACACACACACACACCCGCGCTGCGGGCCCGCGCCCAGCGACCCCGCGCATCCCGACCGGCCCTCCTCCGAGACGCAGGTACACACACACACACACCCGCGCTGCGGGCCCGCGCCCAGCGACCCCGCGCATCCCGACCGGCCCTCCTCCGAGACGCAGGTACACACACACACACACCCGCGCTGCGGGCCCGCGCCCAGCGACCCCGCGCATCCCGACCGGCCCTCCTCCGAGACGCAGGTACACACACACACACACACCCGCGCTGCGGGCCCGCGCCTAGCGACCCCGCGCATCCCGACCGGCCCTCCTCCGAGACGCAGGTACACACACACACACACACACCCGCGCTGCGGGCCCGCGCCCAGCGACCCCGCGCATCCCGACCGGCCCTCCTCCGAGACGCAGGTACACACACACACACACCCGCGCTGCGGGCCCGCGCCCAGCGACCCCGCGCATCCCGACCGGCCCTCCTCCGAGACGCAGGTACACACACACACACACCCGCGCTGCGGGCCCGCGCCCAGCGACCCCGCGCATCCCGACCGGCCCTCCTCCGAGACGCAGGTACACACACACACACACCCGCGCTGCGGGCCCGCGCCCAGCGACCCCGCGCATCCCGACCGGCCCTCCTCCGAGACGCAGGTACACACACACACACACCCGCGCTGCGGGCCCGCGCCCAGCGACCCCGCGCATCCCGACCGGCCCTCCTCCGAGACGCAGGTACACACACACACACACCCGCGCTGCGGGCCCGCGCCCAGCGACCCCGCGCATCCCGACCGGCCCTCCTCCGAGACGCAGGTACACACACACACACACACCCGCGCTGCGGGCCCGCGCCCAGCGACCCCGCGCATCCCGACCGGCCCTCCTCCGAGACGCAGGTACACACACACACACACCCGCGCTGCGGGCCCGCGCCCAGCGACCCCGCGCATCCCGACCGGCCCTCCTCCGAGACGCAGGTACACACACACACACACCCGCGCTGCGGGCCCGCGCCCAGCGACCCCGCGCATCCCGACCGGCCCTCCTCCGAGACGCAGGTACACACACACACACACACCCGCGCTGCGGGCCTGCGCCCAGCGACCCCGCGCATCCCGACCGGCCCTCCTCCGAGACGCAGGTACACACACACACACACACCCGCGCTGCGGGCCCGCGCCCAGCGACCCCGCGCATCCCGACCGGCCCTCCTCCGAGACGCAGGTACACACACACACACACACCCGCGCTGCGGGCCCGCGCCCAGCGACCCCGCGCATCCCGACCGGCCCTCCTCCGAGACGCAGGTACACACACACACACACCCGCGCTGCGGGCCCGCGCCCAGCGACCCCGCGCATCCCGACCGGCCCTCCTCCGAGACGCAGGTACACACACACACACACACCCGCGCTGCGGGCCCGCGCCCAGCGACCCCGCGCATCCCGACCGGCCCTCCTCCGAGACGCAGGTACACACACACACACACACCCGCGCTGCGGGCCCGCGCCCAGCGACCCCGCGCATCCCGACCGGCCCTCCTCCGAGACGCAGGTACACACACACACACACACCCGCGCTGCGGGCCCGCGCCCAGCGACCCCGCGCATCCCGACCGGCCCTCCTCCGAGACGCAGGTACACACACACACACACAACCGCGCTGCGGGCCCGCGCCCAGCGACCCCGCGCATCCCGACCGGCCCTCCTCCGAGACGCAGGTACACACACACACACACCCGCGCTGCGGGCCCGCGCCCAGCGACCCCGCGCATCCCGACCGGCCCTCCTCCGAGACGCAGGTACACACACACACACACACCCGCGCTGCGGGCCCGCGCCCAGCGACCCCGCGCATTCCGACCGGCCCTCCTCCGAGACGCAGGTACACACACACACCCGCGCTGCGGGCCCGCGCCCAGCGACCCCGCGCATCCCGACCGGCCCTCCTCCGAGACGCAGGTACACACACACACACACACACACCCGCGCTGCGGGCCCGCGCCCAGCGACCCCGCGCATCCCGACCGGCCCTCCTCCGAGACGCAGGTACACACACACACACACACCCGCGCTGCGGGCCCGCGCCCAGCGACCCCGCGCATCCCGACCGGCCCTCCTCCGAGACGCAGGTACACACACACACACACACCCGCGCTGCGGGCCCGCGCCCAGCGACCCCGCGCATCCCGACCGGCCCTCCTCCGAGACGCAGGTACACACACACACACACACCCGCGCTGCGGGCCCGCGCCCAGCGACCCCGCGCATCCCGACCGGCCCTCCTCCGAGACGCAGGTACACACACACACACACACCCGCGCTGCGGGCCCGCGCCCAGCGACCCCGCGCATCCCGACCGGCCCTCCTCCGAGACGCAGGTACACACACACACACACACCCGCGCTGCGGGCCCGCGCCCAGCGACCCCGCGCATCCCGACCGGCCCTCCTCCGAGACGCAGGTACACACACACACACACACACCCGCGCTGCGGGCCCGCGCCCAGCGACCCCGCGCATCCCGACCGGCCCTCCTCCGAGACGCAGGTACACACACACACCCGCGCTGCGGGCCCGCGCCCAGCGACCCCGCGCATCCCGACCGGCCCTCCTCCGAGACGCAGGTACACACACACACACACACACACCGGCGCTGCGGGCCCGCGCCCAGCGACCCCGCGCATCCCGACCGGCCCTCCTCCGAGACGCAGGTACACACACACACACACGCACCCGCGCTGCGGGCCCGCGCCCAGCGACCCCGCGCATCCCGACCGGCCCTCTTCCAAGACGCAGGTACACACACACACACACACACACCCGCGCTGCGGGCCCGCGCCCAGCGACCCCGCGCATCCCGACCGGCCCTCCTCCGAGACGCAGGTACACACACACACACACACACCCGCGCTGCGGGCCCGCGCCCAGCGACCCCGCGCATCCCGACCGGCCCTCCTCCGAGACGCAGGTACACACACACACACACACCCGCGCTGCGGGCCCGCGCCCAGCGACCCCGCGCATCCCGACCGGCCCTCCTCCGAGACGCAGGTACACACACACACACACACACCCGCGCTGCGGGCCCGCGCCCAGCGACCCCGCGCATCCCGACCGGCCCTCCTCCGAGACGCAGGTACACACACACACACACACACCCGCGCTGCGGGCCCGCGCCCAGTGACCCCGCGCATCCCGACCGGCCCTCCTCCGAGACGCAGGTACACACACACACACACACCCGCGCTGCGGGCCCGCGCCCAGCGACCCCGCGCATCCCGACCGGCCCTCCTCCGAGACGCAGGTACACACACACACACACACACACCCGCGCTGCGGGCCCGCGCCCAGTGACCCCGCGCATCCCGACCGGCCCTCCTCCGAGACGCAGGTACACACACACACACACACACCCGCGCTGCGGGCCCGCGCCCAGCGACCCCGCGCATCCCGACCGGCCCTCCTCCGAGACGCAGGTACACACACACACACACACAATCTCGCACACACACACAGTTTAATAAAAAGCATATAGAGTCTCAAGCAAACATACTGACATAGGCAGTACCCCCTTCTTCTCAATAATACCTACATTTAGACACAAGCGCACACCACCCTCCACTGTTAGACGCAACTGCTTCCACCCGCTTCAATCAGACTAGATTAATTTTAACCATACACAGACTGAGTCATAAGTACTTCTCTCTATGTAAGTTTTTACATTCTATTAACACGCCCTACACCTGAAAACATAGGTAAACACTTCTAATTCACCATTAAGACACGTACACACACACTCAGACACTAAAGCACATTTTGACAAAAAGTTACACATTACGGACAATTAAATTGTTTTTTTATAGTAATAATTTTTACTAGTTATTTTGTAAATACTTTTTAAATGCACAATTAATACATAATTGTTGTTCGTATTTTGTTATGTTATAATATGCGTATGCATTTAAATGTACAGCCTTTTTGAATGATCATAAAATTTCTTATTTTGCAATCTAATTTTGTTAGTACTAGTTGCGTCTTTAGTAGAATTTATTGTTTTAAAAATTTCATTCTCCGTACGATATTTCGTGGTTCACGAGACTGTATGCGCCATTTTTTTTAACTTCGGATTTTTTTGTATGTCACTCAGAACTTTCAACTGAATAATTTTCTTTCAGAAAGATGATAAATATTATAACAATTTCAAATGGGAAATTTTCAGTGGTTGTACGGTAATTTTCCCATTTGTAATTTTAATGTAAACAAAACACAACAAAACTAACAAGTTTTGTTGAGGCGACAAAATTTTCCTTTTTAGAAAAATATTTCTACGGAAATGAACAACATTTTTGAATTGTAAACGCGAGATATTTAATAACAGTACAGCAATCGAGACGCATTTTGTAAATGACCAAAAAATTTATGTCTTGCGCCACGAAGAATTGTACAGGGTATAGTAGTTTAATGGCCTTTTATGACAAATTAATGTATACATATTATGTTTATTTTCAGTTATTTTTGTTTATTTCTTTAGTCTCACCAACCGGCACACGCCACTCCGGCCGGCACACTGTGTTTGCTATTTTTTTTGTAGTCACAGCACGTTGGTGTCAAATGTATATTAGTATTGACGATGCGCTTAACATGGCTTTGTTCTGGTAAACAACTGCTTTACATTTGGTTAATGATTGTTGAATGCACTAGTAGATACAAAATTATATTATGTTTAGTTACAGTTCAAATAATGGAGCTTGATTAGAATACAAGCAGGACAGAGCTTTGCGTGAGAGCAGGGCGGAGTGATACGTGTCTCTGTCGCTCCAATATCTTACGCATCGCTCCTTCCTGCAACAACACTGCTGCCATTCTAAACGAGCCACATTATTTCGACTTCCTAAACCACTATTATGATGTTAAGACTAAAAAGTAACAAAATATAGCTGTGTCGAAAAGAAGAGACTAGAAAAAGCCAAGAAAATTATGAAACCAAGCGCATCGCTGTTACGACGTGGTGTTAAATTGGTGTAACCGTACCGTGCTATTTGAATCTGCCTGTCAAACTGAATAACCAAGAAATACACCTATAGGTAGAAATACGAAGAACGATCTCTTCGACGACCTGATAACGCAATTCGTATGAGAGAAAGGAACATGCCTAATTTCTCGCCAACCAGATTCGAACTATCATACTTTTTAGACTTAGTTAAATTCAGTCAGTCGAGTACACAAATAAGAGCTGTTAGATTTTTTTCCCGTGTGGTGCCGGCAAAGAATAGTACCAACCCATACATACCCGTGGGTGTCGTAAGAGGCGACTAAGGTTTAACTGGAGGATGGGCAGCAGCATCCTCCTTTGTATCTTACATCTTACTTACTGCGGTCACCTACAACCGCGGTCCATAGTGCCAGCCGTAACGCTAACAAGCGAGGTGACTATGGTACTTCCCCTCCACATATTTCCAGCAAAAGCTAGAATTCTGGAGGGAGCTCCCTGTCCTGTAGTGGACGTTTCATGGGATGTTATGATGAGATTTTTTTATTAAGGTTTAAGATTACACTAACACTTATTCCCATGGAATAAGTGTTAGTGTAATCTTAAATCTTAGTATGTTTTTTGTCGCATATGTGGGTCGCACAATTGAAAGTTAAATAGAGCTATCATTTATTTGAAGTAATCCGGGATGTGTGAGCGAACTTAAACTAGTTTTGATATGGGGTCTGCTACTCTACAGCTGAGATTGACAATTAACAGTAAAATATCAACCAATGTATTGCCATTATATCACGTCTGTCTACGGTTTTAAAAGTTAAATAATAGTATTTTTTTCAAGTTCTACAATAATCGTTTAAATACTTTTTTCAGTCTCTATAGAATTATACTGTAAATTTGCTTAGCTGTACAACTTACGCCTTAAGACGTGTGGCGAGGTCAATTAGTGGGGAAAGGTGTATGGGTTTCAGGCAAAAAATTCGGACTCATTGCTCCGCTCAGAATAGAAGGAATACTAATTTATTTTACTATGAGATGACATCTGCCATTGTGTCCCAAGTCAAATCCCAATCCCAAGTCAAATGTCAAATCATCAAACGTGATTTGATATCCTCATACAAAATTTACAGAACGACGCCTATGCCGTATTTACAAAGACTGAATGAATGTCAGAATACCTTGTGACACATATTTCCATCAATCTTCCTTCTATTACCCTTATATTTCTGTGGTTTCAGGCGTGATCTTGTTTGTGGCTTACTTCAATCGTAAACACTAGTAGATTTGTAACAGAATTGTAGGGGAGTGATATTCTGTAAGCTAATATCAATCCAATATATTTTCTTAGCCACTTAACTATCCTATGATCCATTTTTTTCAACACTTACCAACACAAGTCCCAGCTGTGTCAAAAGCAATCGGCTAAAGCTGTCAGAAAAATTAAGTTTGTAAAACAATGTTATTCTTTCCGCCAAATATACTCTGGTGTTAGTGTCATGGCTGCAAAATGTGTTGGTAAGCGTTGGAATAAACGAAAAAAAAAATGGATTATGTATTATTATTAGTATGTCAAGATCGTAGCAGGCGGAGAACTGTGGTCTCTGCCTACCCCAACGGGAACAAGGCGTGATGTTATGTATGTATGCAAGGTTAAGGTCTATTGTTGTCTTTGTTAATCCCCAAAGGCTGAAAAGAGAAAGCATCAATGAAAAAATTAGATTGTAGGCCTGCAGATAGGCAGATTCACTTTGTTCTGTATTGTTATACCGTTCGTGTTTCACGTGACAGGGTTTAGCGTAGCAAGCGCAGTGTGCCGACTAGAGTGCGAGTGTGTGTGTGAGACTGTATGTGTGTGCGTGTGTGGGCAGTTCTCGCTGCGCTCGCGCACGCCGTCCGTCAACGGGTCGTACGCCAGCCCCAGCCCCTACAGCAGTCTCACGAGGAAGGTGCGTCTCTTTCGTTCGCGTACCGTTTCTACACTACTCCTACTAGCTGTCTCTCTCTTACCTAATGCGCTAAGGCAGGTGATGACACTTAATCGTGATCATTTTAAACCAGCCAATTCCAAGAATCCCGAGCGTTTCTATATTGAACACCAGCTGTTTTGACTGGCTCTTGGCATGGTCGGTAGTGAGCTTGCCTTCTACGCCGTGGGCCGCGGGTTCGATCCTCGCCCGGGGCAAACATTAGTGTGATGAACACGAGTGTTTTTCCTGTGTCTGGGTGCTATTTATCTGTTTGTGTATGTATATCAGTGTCTGGTACCCATAGTACAGGCCTAGTACCTAGTTTGGGATCAGATGACTTTGTATGAATAGTCCCCATTTTTTTTCACAATTATTATCCAAGCGACTCACTTATAGGCTTTATTAAGGCATTTTTTGCCTAAGTTTTGTGTCTGAATCTCGGTCTTACGCTGTTTGTGACGACGATACCGATGAAACAAAATTTCAGCACCAAAAGAAATTGGCGTTGATGAACTATGAGTGAGTAAAAAATATTGTTTTTGCTCGTAACTTTGTACTGATTGAAGTATTAGTTACTGAAATAATAGGTACTATAGAAAATGCACCCTATAAAACCCTATATACAAGCGAGAGTGCGAAATAGGCGAAGAGAAAAGGATAGTGTGATATGGTAATCACATATCATCACGTAGTTCCCTTCCTCAATAGAATCACGTAGGAAACGTAGTGTGACGTCATGTAGACGCACGTATAAGTTAGTATATAAGATCAATTAGATTAGTAATAAAGGGGAGTTCAAGCAGAGTACACTTGAGGGTTTAATTTAACTATTGAACAATATCTAATGGCGACCGTAGTGGATAGAGCAGCGTCTTAGTGAAGTCTTCGAAGTCGGTCATCGGGAAAAGCGCCGCATCGTGGCCACCGATTTACGGGCCTTGTAAGAAGATGGCTCCAGATCGAGGTCCGTTGTAAGGCATCCAATCCATGCTGCTTTCTGGACTATGTTACCGGATGCTGCGTGTTAACGTACGACGGGTAAGATGGCAATTTCACGCAACGACGAGATGGCAAGAGGGATGTTCGCCACCTCAAACATAGACGGTGAGTGCGAAGTGCAGGGCGGCAGCGCAAGGGTTATCAAGAGCTGTCGGCGGGGAGCGACAGGATGGCAAGTGCAAGGTGCAGGTCCTATCTGCATGAGTGAAGAGCACGAAGAGCCTTCTGGACAGCAACAAGTTCAACCCCGGAGGAAGCGTTTGGAAGATAGCAGTCCTAAATTTTGGGTATTATTAATTTGTTTATTTTACATAACATAAATACCTAGTTGGTTGTTTTTTTTAGTCATAATAATCTATCTTTTGTTTTGAGTGGTTAATTTTTTTTAGTTATAGTTATCTTTTAAGAATGCTAAGTTCTATTAATCAATTTCAGGTTATTTTTAGTCACACAGGTATATTAAAATTAAGTAGGTGTTAACAAGATCTTAGCTCAGCAATACCTGGTTTTCAGCATTCATGTATTGTAGTTCAAATAACATTAGAAAGGTTATCAAATTAATAGCGTCTATATATTAAAACGAATAAAAGATGCTGAAGATACGAACGGAAATATCAATTTTTTTTTTTTTAACAATAACTGTCATAAAATTTTAAACAATATCTTCATTAAAGAAAAATTCACCACACAAATTCTTAAATGTTTAGTAAAAATTAGAATGCATATAACCAGTTAATGGAAGTAAACAAACGAAGTGTTAAATAGCGCGCGCGTTTCATGCGTTTCATGCGTTGCGTTTTGGTTTCGTTTTAGTTTTGGTTTCGTTTCGATTTCTTTTCGTTTTGCAATTCAACGTGATTACGTCACGCGCAAGCATGCCTGAAGCGTAATCATGCTTAGAATCAACGATATTGTACATTGTTCACGAAATATTTTACGCTATAATATGCTGGGTGTGAGGTATTTTTATTAATTAATAATTAAGGGTTTTTTATTCGGGGTGTTTACGATTATGTTATATTAGGATAATGATTTACTAATATTAAGCTATTTGTGACGCTGGGGGTAAAATAATAAGGAAATACTAATAAAATAACAGAGTTCTAGATATCGCAGTGGAGTTGTAGTCAAATGTTACAACTAATTATTACATCATAACTTGATTGACTTTGAATTATTGTTTTGCAAACTGTGCAGATTCTAGCACATCGTGGAATGTGTCTATATTTCAGTAGTTTTAAATGCTGACGTACAATTTGTTGTTTTGTATTATGCACTGCACGTGATGCGAGTGTATTTGTTTTTCAAATTTAAATCAAATTGATAATACATTCATACGGACGGGCAGACGTGATGATATGTTTGAATTTTTTTTGTGGAGTATTCCTATTCCGAGAGAATATTTAAAAATAGGGTAGCAGAGATGTGTCATCTCATGCATTCTGTCTATTTTCAAGTTACGAATAGTGGAATTAAATATGTTGTTCAGTATGGGTCTACGCTATTTCCCATTTACAAAAAGTATTTTAGAATGAACAGAATATCGATGAAACGATTTTGGTAGTGTTTCTTGATAACGTCTCAAAATCTCACGGACGAGTATAGTTAGGAGAAGATAGGCGATAGAGTGGTTGCGTATTAAAAATCATTTTGGATTGATGTTATGTTAATTCAACTTGGTACGTCAACTTACTGATATTGCAGCCAGATGGTCCTTGTAAGTGCAAGTTGAAATAGGATTGGGATAGAAAGGAAGTCTATTTTTCTAGGAAAATTATAAACGTTGGAAAATCTTATGTTAATAATGTATCGTAATACGATTGGATTGATCACCCAAGAGTTGATGTGTTATTAGCTGAATGATTAGTTTGAGCATAATAGTTAGGAAGGAATGATTAGGATAAGTAAGCATTATTTAATGCAATATGTGACAAACCCATTGTCTACAAAGTAGCGATAGGGGGAAAAGGCACGATAAGGTTTCAGATCCTTCATTTTGAAGATGTTGGAGACATCCAGTTAGATGTCTTAAAATATGACCTTATACTATTTATGTTATAATGAAGTTCAGTGGAACTCAGTATTATGTCGCGACAGGTCGGTAGAAAGTGCCAAAATATTGTGCTACCGATTATGGTAATTACGGGCTGGCCAACCCGGGAAATTAGTTATATGGGAATGACTAGTATCTGAAGTTCTGAAGGCGCGCCGAGACGCAGCAGGCCTAGGTAGTTAGTTACAGACCATTATAAAATGTCTATGAGTCTGACTAAGCGCGAAATGCGTTATTAAAAGGTAATGAATGACCTTAACCGGTAATGAGGGAAAATAAGAATATGATAACTCATGCATTTCATGTAGTGTGGTAAAGGGTAAACATAAATGCTATGTTCTGATCACGAATTTTCTAAGTGAATATTATGTTTTGAATAGAGTTTTTTTCCCTGAAAGTCTGATACGTAATTTTTTTTTATAATTGGATAAAATATTATAATGTTATATTACACAATGGTATGAATATGAGTATCAAGAATAATGTTTTTAATTAAATTTTCTAGTATGGCCGTTCGTTACATCATTGGTTAACTATAACAAATTATTGAAATAATACTTAGACTATACATAACGCATATAGCCAACAATTGTTAAAATATAGCGTCATGAATTTATAGAAATATTATTTTTCAGTATACAGATTGGTTTTTTTTAGTTCCAATAAATTCATGATATTATTTTGTATAGTAATTAGCTTACTGGATTTATTTAGTAATAATAAGATTTAGTTTGTTTGGAATTGACTTGATTCACTTGACCATAATATTTTTAAGATTGTCATTAATGTTAAAGATACGGTTTTTTTTTATTTTCTTCCAAGTTAAATAAAGATGAATGTACAAAAGTGGGAATACTTAATGAAAACAATATTATGTTGTGATTTGCTTAATTTTCTTTAAAAAAAAAAAAAAAAAAATCCATATTAAAGGAAATTGTATACTTACAGTAGTTACAAAAGTCAAATTTAATAAGTATTATAAAGTATTGCAGTTCAAATTTTGAATGGTTGAGAGCGCATAAATACGTTTGGTACGTAATTTAAGTTATATTTTTTTGTATTGTATCATGATGTTTAAGTTATATTTAGTATATTTCTTGTTTATGATTGTAAAGTTATCGAAATTTTGATTAATGTAACAGTAGATTTAATGTTTTATAAAAACTTTGTCCCTAGGGTTCTCTTTTCAGGGGAGGGAAGCCTATCCTTTTCAGGGGAGGTGTGATATGGTAATCACATATCATCACGTAGTTCCCTTCCTCAATAGAATCACGTAGGAAACGTAGTGTGACGTCATGTAGACGCACGTATAAGTTAGTATATAAGATCAATTAGATTAGTAATAAAGGGGAGTTCAAGCAGAGTACACTTGAGGGTTTCATTTAACTATTGAACAATATCTCATAGAAGAACCGTACTCACCTGATATCAGACTTTCAAATCATCAAACGCGACCATTTACACCGTTTGCAATGGAGTAGTGGAGAAACGGGCTTACTTTTAATATTATTTGCAGCTTTTTTAGTTAGTTGACATGACAAATGACAAAGTTTGAAACGCAATTGTTCTCCAAATCTAGTGTATAAATAAATATTGGATTGTATGAGAAAATATTATTTTAAGGCGAAGGCGCTTTCGAATATAGAGTATGAAGTGAAGGATTTTGGCAATGGATTCAACCGCCAGCTATCAACTGGCCAATAACATTTTTATACAATGTTTTTAATCGTCCTAGACTAATGTTCCAAATTCAAATATTATTTTCGTCCACAGTAAAATCTCTTAGAGACGTTATTTTCTATAAAGATTAATATTCATTTTCATACTCTAGATTTGTAGTTCCAGGGGCTGTGCTCTTACAGTTGAAATAATGTAACTTGATTAGAATGACAGTATGACAGAGCTACCACCAAATGTTATGTGTCTCTGTCGTTCTAATATCTAACGTATCGCTTCGTCCTGCTCTCACAGGGCTGTCATTCTAATGGAGGTACATTTGGACGTTACAGTTGTTTAACGATTGTGTTATGTGTGTTAGTACGGGTACCGCGGCGTGTCCCCCGGACTGGCGCTGCGCGAGTACGGAGCGGGGTCGGGGTCGGGGTCGGGGCTGGTGTCCCCGCACCGCATCACCACCTACTCGTACCTCACGTCGGAGCCGCACTACCTGCGCCGCCCGCTGCAGCCCGCCCCGCCCGCCTCGCCGCACTTCCACCGCCCGCCCTGTGAGTACCCACTACCTACACTACACTACACTACACTACACACCGCATCACCACCTACTCGTACCTCACGTCGGAGCCGCACTACCTGCGCCGCCCGCTGCAGCCCGCCCCGCCCGCCTCGCCGCACTTCCACCGCCCGCCCTGTGAGTACCCACTACCTACACTACACTACACTACACTACACTACACTACACACCGCATCACCACCTACTCGTACCTCACGTCGGAGCCGCACTACCTGCGCCGCCCGCTGCAGCCCGCCCCGCCCGCCTCGCCGCACTTCCACCGCCCGCCCTGTGAGTACCCACTACCTACACTACACTACACTACACTACACTACACACCGCATCACCACCTACTCGTACCTCACGTCGGAGCCGCACTACCTGCGCCGCCCGCTGCAGCCCGCCCCGCCCGCCTCGCCGCACTTCCACCGCCCGCCCTGTGAGTCCCCACTACCTACACTACACTACACTACACACCGCATCACGGCGTACATAGCTCATGTAGTGTTTGACGCATCTCCACATACATATGCTATATTGTAAGAACCCATTCCATCTACTCTTATACGAATAATCTAAGAGTCAGACGTGTCCTGAGTGCTGCTCCCGACAGCCACCTTACATGGCGACCCTGCCAGAGCTGGCTTATACGGGCAGCGCTGCGCAGTGCGGAGCTTGAAATGTGATACGGTCATGTGTGAACTTTGGACTATCAAAAAGCGATTAAAGATATTTCTTTTATTATTCGAACGCAATGTGATAATTACATACTTTTTAAAAAACGTGAAGAAAAATCAATGCAGTGAAATATATTAAATATTTTGATAGCTATTAAATAGTAGCTGGTGGATATAAGAAAAATAATTTCAGAATAATAAAGAAAATCGTAATATCTGGAATGACGTGCAAAGCAGGGCGCAGAGTGGTTGTGGGTGTCGATTGCTGCGAATGTATGGCTAGATGATGCAGGGCGCCGGGATGTGTTAGTCGGAGCCGCATTACCTAGCTGATTGCTTCTGGTGGCTGCCTTGTATGCCCCATCTCAACTTTCCACCATGTATAAGGGTCGTATTGATAAATCCCTCTCAAGTGTAAGATTGCTCTCAAGATGTCCCTTACACGTACAAATTATACATCTTGAGTGCAATTTCAGACTTGAGAGAGACTTATGACCCTAAATGTACGTGCCTAATAACTATTTCACACAAAATCATCTGATCCACTCAGCAAATTCTGTACTTTAGCTATCGGAACTCCTAAAAACACTTCATGTTTATCACATAAATGTTTGAGTACTTTCCGCGATCCTAAACAGATCCTTGTGTAGAACCTGCCCATACGTCTCCTAGTTCGTGGTCGCCACACAATCACCTTTCTGCCCAGCAATTATCGCTTGTTCGAGTGTGTGGGCAATTCTAAGCACCATGTTATTTACTATTATTCGTTTTCGAATATCTTCATATCTGATTCAGTCTCGTAAAAGCTTTTCCAGAGATTGCGTTGTAAACCACCAATAATTTTTGGAATCAATGTTTTATCTGTTTTTATTAAAATTACTGAAAGGGTAATACTCAATCAAATGCTTTCGCATTTCAATAGAAGTAACTTGCTACAGGATCAACAATTTGATTTTACATTAGAGCCAAGTACATTGAATGCGGGGTTGCTCTTTTATAATGCTTCTTAAGCGCGTGGGAAAAGTTCGAAGATGCTATTTGTATCTTTTTTTATCTGTCCAAAGCGTTTGATTGCCTACATCATAGCACATTGCTACTAAAATTTAAACATTTCGGTGTTAAAAATAATTCGATTTAACTTTTTAAATCCTATTTAAAGAACAGGATTCAAACGTACAGGTAAACAGGACGACATCACTTGGCCCTGTAGTCAAACTGGCGTACCGCAGGGATCCATATTAGGACAAGATTTATTCTTTAATTATATTAGTCACCTGTCTGACATGGTGAAGAATCTGTCAAAGATTGTGTCGTTTGCTGATGATACATGACTTATATCCAATCTTAAATAAAGAAATGCATATAATTAATAATAAAAATCATTTATTCACTTACACAGTACAAAACAAATTAATTACTAGTTATAAAATAATACTATTACTAGTCTTAGTCTAAAGTATAATTATATTTTGGTGGTGTACTGTGGGAGCGAAAAGGTTGCCTGGCTCAGCATGGACCGCAGCGGCACTGCGATGCTGTTATTCTGCCAGGTCCTTGTGCTCCTGCACCCACTTCACTCTCACATTATCCATAGTACGTTTATAATGAGTCTTATAACATTATTTTATGAAGTACATTCCCTAAACTAAGTACAAAAGTAACCTGTGATATAGGGAACAAAAATATTTTATTGTGAGGCCAGGTGTAGTGCAGTCAAGTGCGGATGTGTGTGGTGTTTATATAGATTTGATTGTATATATATATATATACCTATAATTAACTAGCTAACTAATTATATTAAAACTATAGATTATTAAATATAATTATAGTTTTAATATAATTAGAGAGGAGGCTTTCAGTCTCCTCATATGATAGTTTTTGTAACCATTTGGATAGGTTTGTTTTGACTTCATACTTAGTCAGAGTATAAATCTGAAGCCGTTTGTGAATCTTATTATATATTTTAGCACTTAAGGCGTAGAATTGCCTATGTGCGAAAGATGTGCGACAGGAAGGGATTTTACAGACTGGCAAAGAACTGACCGGACTGACTGGAATTATAACAACATGAATGACTATTTTATTAATAAATGATTTGTGAGTGTAACACATAAAGAATGTATGCTTATGGATATGACTGATGTTTATAATGACAAGGACGGCAAAGGACCAGCCCAAATTACGAGTTGGCGTAAATACATACGGTGCTAATCAACTGCGTTCCTTTGAGTATGTTACTCGTACTTTCTTTAAGGAACAAAGGTCGAAAAACGAAGAAGAAAGTTGGAGCTCAGCTCAGCATCATTTGATGCAGTTTGTAAGGGGATGTCAAAATATTCTTCGTATTTCGACCTATGTTCTTTTGGAAGGTTATTATTTTCTACTGAAAGTAATGCTGTTAACAAGAAGCACCCCATTTATAAATGTTAATGACGCTAGTAAAGTTGTGGACGTGTATAACATGCCAGCAATGTGTGTTGTCTGTGTGGCAGCGGTGTGCTCGACGCGCGCGTCGTCCCGCGCCGGCAAGCAGTCGCCGCGGCCCGCCATGCGCGCGCTCGTCGACTCCATGCGCAGCGAGACGCCCAGACCCAAGAGCCCCGGCATGAACAACGAGGTACACTCACCACCACTAACGTGCATCATTCCCATCACAGTTACTTGCTCGCATCTTTAACGTCTACTACACCAAAAAGCCATCGTCATCCTCATCTCTGTCCTCAGGACTAGTCATTATCTTAATAGATTTCTCGAATGCTTTCAATAATGTCGACCATGAAATACAACTCTCGATTCTTTTATACAGAAAAGACTCCGGATACTAACTGGTTTTCCCTGTCATTCTGGGCGTCAATAATCATACAATGCGTCACGGAAACTTATCGTTGATTGTTGGTGTGGCATAAGTACTAGAGTTCTCCAAGGGAGTATTTAGTCCCCTCTATTTCTCTCTTTGTCGATGAAATAAATTAATAGCAATTACAGTGTTCTTGTTATGTCTACCCAGATGATTTGCAGCTGTATGCAAGTAACTTGTATTTCTTTATATTTTTTATATTATGAGTAGGTAGTTTAAAATATGTTTAGATATTAACTTATTATTCTTAATTTATTTTCAGTTAGTTACTTAAGTTTGTGAATGCCGTCGTCACCTATAATTAGAATGACATTTAAATTGTTAACTTTAATGTTCATTTTTAAGAATTTGTTAATGTACATTCTGTTGGTGACCTAATAAATAAAATAAATAAATAACTTATTTTTCTGTAAATGAATTATGTAATTTTTCATTGAATACGAAACTATCTTAAATGATTGAATGTATAATGTTGCTTCCATTAATTTTGGAAGCGTTAGGAACAGACGAGGCAATTGCTTCCAGAATTTGCCCAAGAAAGTCACCGAAAGGGAGTATTTTTTCTGGTTTTCTGGTGTGAGTGTACTCGCTTCGGTTAGGAATGTGTGTATACATATATGGTTGTATTGAATGTTTGTGTGTTACCAGGAGCCGATAGAACTGTCACACTACCCGGCCGCCTACAAGCCCCCGCCGGGCACGCAGCCCAAGATCGAGCGAGACGACTTCCCCGCGCCGCCCTACCCTTACACCGACCCCGGTCGGTACACATACTGCACACCCTGTCCTGTATACTGTATACATCTTACTACCTCAATACCATTTTTGACCTCCCGTTGAAACTGCATCAGCTGATAAGCGCATATTGTATAGGAGGTTTTATATAAGTTTTTTGAGAAAAGTTGTTCAGTTTTATGCGGTCTGTGACATTATAAATAATATGTGACGTTCCAAATGAAAAGGGACCTTATGGCGGCATATACTTTCGACCTTTTATCTAGCTTAAAAAGGTTGTATATACATGCTGCCATAAGGTCCTTTTTGACGTGGAATGCCACATATCTCCAACCTTACACTTGAATGTGTCTAAATAATCTGACCAGTGTGGTGTATCTTGTGACAGAGCGACGGCGGCGCTGGTCGGACACGTACAAGGGAGTGGACACGGACTCTGAGACGGAGGGCGCGCCCAACGGACTCAACGGGGACCAGGTGGACCACAAGCTGCGGAGAGAGTACACCGAGCTGGAAAAGATCGACACCGGCATCGCACAGGTACACACACACACGCTCTGACACCATGACCTCACCCAAGCTTCACCCTTCCATCTTCTTTCTTGTCTCCTTCTTGTTTCTTGTCTTTTGGCTTCCACCTTCTCCCTTAAAAGTTCCCCATTTCACTTTCTCTTCCAACTTCAACTTCAATGGACTTTATTGCTTACAAAAATACTATAGGTATATCGGAACCTTCGGCGCGCGAGTCCGACTCGCACTTGACCGTTTTTTTGTTTTACACTGTTTGCCTATTTTTATGAACAAACTGTTTCCGTTATGATCGTCCCTCTGTGTATCATTGACATTGCACTCACTGCAGATAGTACAACCGCGACGCAAAAAAGTCGGGACTAAGGAACGTCACCCTAAAAGTCCCACACTTGTCAGAATGTTTAGAAATGCCTTCGTCCGGTATTAAACTGTTGTTAAAAACGAAATTAAAGCATATTTTTTGTTTGATTGAAGGTGTTCCTAAAAGAAGTTAAAGAAAGAGAAAAGCTACAACAGTGGAAAAAGCAGAACTTAGACCCAAGAAATGCGAGTCGGTAAGTATTTCCTATTAAAAACCATCGTACCGTCTTACATACTGCGGTTACCATCAGCCTTGGTTCATGGTGCCAACTGCAACATCAACAAGCGTGGTGACTATGCTCCTCCAAAATACAGGGTGTTGGGAACGTTGTACCGAAAAATTAAAGGGCGTGCTCAGTCTATGAAACTGAAAGCTTTCCCAACGAAAATTTTTTGGAAAAAAAAATGGCCAGTCCATACAAACTATTCGATCAAAGTGAGCACTTTGTATGGAGAGGTTAAATTTTTTTTTCATCTTCCACAAATATTTCTTTTCGATACACCGTCCCTCACACCCTGTACACCACGCATTTTTTTGTGAAATTCGATAGGGAGCTCCTTACCGAGCAAGTGGGCTTTTAATAAAATGCAATGAAAAAGCTTCGCTATTTATTTCGTTGAAAAGGGTGGCGAGCTCTTGATCTCAATTTAAATATGAAGGCAGAAGTGAGATCTTCTTTCGCGGTCACTAACACTAATATGAAAACAGTATGACGGGTTTTTACTACGATGCGGGTTTTTGAGCTCCAGATATTTCGGCGTTGTAGCAAGCACCACACAGGTGGGTCTACGGGTGAACGAACTCACCCAGAAGTAGCATATTCACTCGCTTATGCTCTTGGACGAGTCGTTTTTAGAGTCATGAGACATTTCTGTAGTCAGACATTTTTCAACCGCATCTGTTCATCTTAGCTCAGTACGCGTCTTTTGTTCTTTTGTGGCGAAAACTTGTAAATGGCGTCGTTTCAAGCCACTGTTTTTGTATTAGCATAAAATTTTTTTCACTGTAAATTTTTCTAAAAAAGTAAAATTAAATATAAAATATTTAAAACAAAGCCCTACTAATCTTGTGTCGGCGGTAGTGGAATTTGAATGGGAGGATCAATTTTTTTCATTTCTAAACCCATGTTTCTTTGGGAAAGTTTCAGGTTCTGAGCAACACACAAAAGTTTGGTCCAAGGTTCAAAAATAATCAGTGTGTATTTCCTTTAGCACACCCAGCGCGATGCGCGAGGCAGGAATCCGACTGCGCTACTCGTCCCCGGTGGGCGCGTCCCCCTCGCGCTGCCTCGACCACCCGCGCGCACACACCGACACCGACTGCTCGTACTACACGCACACACACACGCACACCGCCAGCCACTCCCACATACCCTCCTACAATGGTGAGTATGGAGGTATAAGTTTACACATAAAAACACATCTCACTTATTGCTGATTTACACGGAGACAAAATTGTGGCGCCTCTCAAGGAGCAACTATAGGAAAGAAAGAAGACTACTCGACTATTTATTTCTTTCCTATATCTGTAATCGTCATATTCGCCTAAATTTTGTCCCCTTTAAATCAGTCGTTAAACAGAAACAGTACTTTCAGAGCATGAAATTGAACAGCTTCCCAAGGAACATAGGTTGAGAACCGAATAATTTTTACCTTCCCATACAATACTATCGCATGATGCAATTTCTATGGAAAGTTAAAAAAAAAAATTACGTGATTTAACCTTCGACGTTTCTTGGGAAAGTTATTCAGTTTCATGATTAGAATCCACTGTTTTAGTTTTATTATTTCATACATTAAAACAAAGAAGCTAGAGAAATTCAACAACAGTCGCATGATCGATAGTCAATCTAAAGTAAGGCCATCCTAATAGGTCCATTTTGACAGCTGTCTAATGTTTGAAAAATTACTACCTGCAAAAGAAAATAAACCCTGTGTATTGGTAATAAGAAAACGTCAAAACGAACAAGCAACCAACCAAAGACGTTAGACGATGGCAAGTGATCATGTGACTGTTGCCAAATCTCTGCTACGGTTATTACTGGATGCTATCGGTTTTATCGGACTAGTTGATAAAGAACTTTTACTATGTCACGTATGACTTCTTAATTTATTAATACTATACGCAAATAAATGAAATTCGTTATTTTTGATGAAAACTGATCACATCCAGCTGTTCAAATACTTAAATAGGTAAAACTGGAGTTGTACAAAAGCTAGTTTTACTAATTAAGCACTAGTAAAACTAACTTTTGTTTTAATACTACTTTATAGATTATTTAGGTATAGTAATAAAACCTATTGCTCCTACCTTCCTCTCGCTGTTAACATATTCTAACAAATAATCATCATGTCATCTGCATATACCTAATCTGATTCGAATTCGTTTCTAACTACCTTCTTTCCAAATTATCTATAATTGTGATTGTGCCTTACATTTATCTGTTTTCGAACAAGCTTTTCCTAATATTATTTGGAAAAGTTCATCGTTTTACAATCCACATGATATGATGACTAGATATTTGTAAGGTCAATCTAGCAGTGAAAGACATAGCATAGCCATTTTTGATGCAGCAAACTTAATATTTTTTCATAATTTCGTGGATCTTACTTTGGAATATGGGTCTTATCTTATTTATGTGATGTTTTCTTACAGTAAAATCTTACGTTACCGAGGGTGAGCCTCTGGAATTAAGACTCGCTATTTTACTATTTTCTCTTGCTTAATGACATCATGGCCTATTGCGTCCATCTTATGTTGATAAAATCTATTCAAGATTTTTATAGGCGCTATCAATTCTATTTTACTAAGTTGATTTCATATCATGAGCTTGAACGATTCATTGCAACGATTTTTTGAATTTGTGGAAAATAAAACACCTGACTGCAAAATTCTTCCGTTTTCCTAAGATGTCTAACAAAAGTTGTCATTTTCATTATCGGAGCTACTTTCGCAGCAGTTTTGGATTTTCTGTAGATTATCTGCGCTATGCTTCGTCATTCATCGCTATAGAAGTAAGTGAAAACAAGTGCAACAAGGTTGCACCATCTAACTTTAACAATAGAAAAGTGATGTTTTATGTTATTGAAATTAAATTTTGTATGGTACTCAGACCACAAACTGAACAACTTTTCTAAAGAAACGGTAAATATTTGGCTTTCCCATACAAACCTTATAGCGTCAAAACAGAGTTCTTTATGGAACGACCAAAATTTTTTTTAACGTTGTTTAGATTCTTGGTCAGATAAAGAATAACCCGGTATACACTATCTCTATTCGTGGAGTGAGACTTTTTTTTTTTAAATTGTCAAAGTTAGTTATTGCAACCTAGCCTGCAATTCCACTGAGGTGGAGCGGTGATATGCAAAATTAGACCAATCAGAGAGCAGAAATCCTCTTCATAGTTACACGTCACCGCGGATTCTGATCTGATTGGTCAAATTTAATTTTATTTATTGCAATCGAAATAATGTGGCTTGCTTAGAATGATAGCAGTGTAACATCAGACGCAACGGTGCGATGCGTAAGATATTGGAGCGACAGAGACACGTATGTCTCCGTCCTGCTCTCACGCATGCCATTCTAATCTACCTACATTATTCGACAGTAATTGACGGTGCATTTTAAATTGTCTACAGCGTGTAAATGAAAGTTGTGATAATACTGAAGGGTTCGAATCTGCCCATGGAACTGAACAACTTTTCCCAGAGAACATAGGTCGAAATACGAAAAACCAAATTTGACCTCCCATCATCAGCTGATGCAGTTTCTATGGAAGATCAAAAATTGATTTTGGTCTATGACCCTCCTTGGGAAAAGTTGTTCAGTTTCGTGGGCAGATTCACACCCTTTATCATTATCACTCCTATCCGTTACCCGCTGTATAATATAAATCGTCTGTCCGTACCGAGTTCATAAGGTTTAAAGTGAGCCTAGGAAGGCGAGACTACTGACTAAACTATTGGCGTATATTCTTCCGACTACTAAGGTGAGAGCTATTACACGCTTAGCTGGCGGCTTCAATCTTGGCTTAAAACTGTTACTTTTAATTAGCTGCGTTAATATCATATTTGAAAGAACAGGTAACTTGCAACGTTTTTCTGCATATCTTTATTATAAACGTTTAAGGGGCGGATGTCAGTCAACGTAACTGAGCAACTTTCAGTTAGTAAAACTTTCAGGAAGTGAAAAAAAAAATCGGCCTGCATTCAAAATTGAAAACTAGATTAGACAGTTTATAAGGCATGGGGAAGTAGTTCACTGAAAGTTGTTCAGTTACGTTGACTGATCATGCTCTTTCAGTTTTCGGAAACCTGACACCCACTCCCTGTATCTTCTGAAAGGAGATAGAGATATCTTCTGCCCTCGGTGGTCCCCACTCTGTTCAGAATTTTGGTTGGGCTGCTAATACACGCCTGTGTGTGTATTGCACAGTTCATGTAAATTATACATCAGTGCATTAAAGATAAATAAATTAAAAATCTCGTTCCAAAATGCCATCGGCATTAAAGATAAATAAATAAAAAGACTCGTTCCAAAATGCCATCGCAATGTAGCTGCAGCTAATTAAAAGAATGCATGTCGCTGACAGTCTGATAGCTTCGTAGGCTCTTTCGGGGTGACAGATACTGGTTGTATTACTGAAAATAGACTTTAATGTCAGTTACCACGCTTCGATCATACATTGGTAGATGAACGATAGCTGCTCAAAAAATGGCACCATAAAAAAGAGGCTATGCTTCTTTCTACTCTAAGATGCTTTGTGGCTCAAGAAACATTTAGTTTGAAATTTCAAATTCAGAACACGAAAATGGGGACACTTTTTGTTCGAATCTTGAATGTTACTGAATATCTATGAAAATTTATGATAATTATTACAACATACGCACGGCAGCAAGCAAGTGGAAACAAAACCAGTATAAGCTGAACCAGCGCTACTCTACAAACCCCCGAAACCAGAGACCCGCTGGAAGTCAAATAGCTTGGCCAATGAGCTCTCACAAGGGGTATGTGGATGGAAAAGTCGAAAGCAGAAATTTTGACTTAGGTATTTTGTTTGGACCAGTTAGGAGTTTTTTTTTTTTCTTTAGCCTGGTTTGTCCCACTGCAGGGCAAAGGCCTCCCCTTTTTCTTTCCAATTGTCAGTTAGGAGATAAACATACTAAAAGTCCTTGCTCCTCCGAGGACCGCTAAGGGGAGCACAAAGAAGGTCCCGTATTTTTGTTTTTTTGCTTGAGAAAAGTTATGAAGCAACGTAAGAAAGAAAACGTAAGAAGCTAGGCAAAGATAAGAGATAGATAAAAAGTGTAAAAGCCAAAGTTGTAGAGAATTTTATCAGCTTATGCAGTCACAATACTCAATAGGTCACGAACGACATACTAAACATAAGCCCGAAGACATCGAGATAGATATTATTGGGAGTTTTAGTCAGATGAAAAGTAAGCTGTTTCCGCCTTCACCGCGAGGAGGTTTTCCCACCTTATGTTATTTTTTTATAGTTTATGGGTATTTTAATGGTAGGGTAAGCAATAAGAAATTATTTTGGCTAATTCGTATTGTTACTATGTGCTACAGAAAATTTAACACATTTTTTGAAAATCGGCCGTTTTTCGGAGCTCATAGCTAAGCAACGATTAGAGATAGATTAAAAACGTGAAAGCCAAAGTTGTAGAGAATTTTATGAGCTTTCATTATGCCACAGAACAAAATTTCGTACAACGCACCGTTTTCGAGATGTAAGCAAAAAACAAAAATACGGGACCTTCTTTGTGCTCCCCCCTTCGAGCGGTCCTCGGAGGGGCAAGGACTTTTAGTATGTTTATCTCCTAACTGGTCCAAACAAAGTTCCAAAGTAAAAATTTCTGCTTTCGACTTTTCCGTCCACAAATTATTTGTTGCTTAAGTTAAAAGTGTTTCCACCGACGAGCGGCCTTGTGTACTATTGGTGTCACTTCTAAATACGACCAACGTCCGCACTCTGCAAGAACCACTTACTTGTTGGACTGTATTTCAAAATTGCGTGCATAAAACATCACTGTGGCAAGACACCATAATTTTATATTAATATAGAGTTAACGAAAAAGTCAGGTGTTTTTTAAATAAACATTTTCAGTTAAGACAATATTTATCTTCAATTACAAGAGGTACATTTTTGTAACCACAATACACACAGAAAAACGCTTAGTCTATTCTTTAATATACAGAAAGTCGCACAAAATAACTCTGGCTATGACCGTTAATGCACAGAACTCGAAAAAATAATCGCTGGGGTGAGCGCGGCAGGTGGTGGAGGCGAGCGAATCGTTCATTGGCTCTCCGCCTGTCACCCATGCGCCCAAAATAACCGCCAGAGCCAAACTTACCCTGCGCATGCTATAAATAAATAAAATAAAAATAAAACCCATTTATTGCAGACAAAATAGTCCATATTGTCAATATTACATTGATTAAGTTAAAATTTTAATTCAATTACATTATTAAATTTTATTACAGTATGAACGCACTTTATCCACATTTTTAACACACTTGAATTTGAGGTTATGACTTTGTTTACAGAACACCTGACTGTATCGTGAACTCCGATATACCTTCGTTTTGTCTGTTTGTTAGTTCGTCTACGCTTTCAGCTTCTTATTAAAATGTTTATGATTTTATTTAAAATCCTAGAGATTTAGTTAGGGTTGCCATTGCCATACATCTGACATTTAGATATACGTATTATCATACCCGTAATTTTTTTATGTCCCATCACTGCCGGGATGTTTTGGTAACCCTAAAACTGTTTCTCCACCGAGACAATTCCGAGCCGATAACGACAAAACAGAAGGACAGCGCCTATAGAAACGACACTATGAGTAAGTAATAAGTCAAGAGCACATCAAGATTGACCGTTCGACCGACTTCGTACCGTTCTTATTTCAATAGGCGTATGGGCTAAAGTCGAACTGCGAGTATCAAGCTTGACCTGTCGCTGACTGTGCTCGTAACTTTGACTGCGCTTTTCTCTTGTTATCGCTATTTGCTCGGCATCGTCCCGGAAGACAAACTGCCTAAGTCTATCATCGAACTTGCATGTGCCCATTTTCTCTTCTTCTTTTAACAAAACTAACCTTGATTCATGCATGCCTCTCACTTCACTTAATATCTACCTATTTTATAAAGGGTGTAAATAAACTACGATGATCCTTCTAACGGGTGACTCTACATCACCAACAGATTGTATAAAAAATATGAAAATAGTATTTAATATTAAAAAAATGTTTTAGCTCAAGTAGAAGTGAAGCGCCTGGAGGGTTAAAACCTCTATGATTAGCTGGTGATGCTGACAAAGATGTTTTTAATTATAATATCCAGACACTAGCAAGTACTTATTCATTTCACTAAATTACTGTAATGTAATTCGAAGGAAAATCAAATTACATGATCACCCAAAATAAAATTAAAAAGTATTTTTTTTTACAATCTATTGGTGATGTAGAAGATAAGATAAGATGATTTATTGCTTTCCACATGGTCATTCAAGGTGTTATCATATATACATAGTTACACATGTAGACCCAGAAGGGCACAACAATTATTATTACTAAGTTACTATAACTATATTATAATAATTTTAATTAAATCAGAAATTAATTATTAGAAATGGAACGTGGCAATAACAATGAATCATCCCATCATACTGATCGTACTTTTTTTACACCCTGTTATTGTGTTAAGCAAAACAAATGCAATTTGATACGGTATATAAATTTATTTTACTAGGATTTTATTATATTTTTACGATATATTTTTATGTTGCCGCTCTGTTTATCGAGCATGTCGATGACGTAAGTTTGATTCTTGTAACCAGCGAGCCTACTCTCAATTTACGAAATATCAATACGATACTATTCGAAACATGCAAACTTCAACTTCGTCCCTTGACGATAGAGTAGGATATTGGTTGGATGCTAATCACTGCCAATTTGACAATTCATCTAACCAATATTCTACTCTATTGTCAGTGTACGAAGTTATGAATTCGACTGTATCGAAGTAGTATCGTATCATGTCATACACTATTCGAGGTTCTCGTACGGGCTTTCGTTTATCATGAGATATTTTTGAATTGTTTTTTTGTCTATCATGAATAAAAATTCACGATGGGCGTCACACAAATACTTAAAAAATAACAATAAAAATCAAACTTTCGTCTCACTTTAACGAATATAAGTTCGGATGCAGAAACAAATCTTGGAGATTTTAGGAAAAAATTATAAGTTAAGCTCACTGCAGAAATATTTTTTTGTAAATTTTTTGAACTGTACAACTTTTGCCAAAGAACAAAATTGCAATAAAAAAATATTTGACATCTCGTACAAAATGCGCTATCAGCTGATACATTGTCTATGTAAAGTAGATTTCTTTTTCTTATTTCGACATGATTTGCAAAAGTTGTGTTCGATGAGTTTATTCACGTTTTTCAATGTTGTTATACCCTCGCGTTTTTGTTACACATTTTTGAACTTTTCTGAAGAATTTTTTTGTATTTCTTGTCGCTTGTAATTTGTGAAGCGACGTGTTTTATGTGACTACGTAAAGTAATACAGAGATTTCCAAATAAAAAAAACTTTAATGGGTCTCTAATCTATGTCTTCTCTTTTAACTTACAAAAAGGAAGTTATTCAAACCATGCATAACCTAATATGACCAGTATTCCTTCAAATGTAAAATTTTATAAATCTCACATAAATGTTTTTACTTCATATTTCTTTGTATTATGAGTAGGTAGTTTAAAATTTGTTTAGATATTAACTTATTATTCTTAATTTATTTTCAGTTAGTTACTTAAGTTTGTGAATGCCGTCGTCACCTATAATTAGAATGACATTTAAATTGTTAACTTTAATGTTAATTTTTAAGAATTTGTTAATGTACATTCTGTTGGTGACCTAATAAATAAAATAAATAAATAAATAAAATGTCTTTCTAGGTCACGTTCAAGCAGTATGCTAGAAAGAGATAGATGCCCATTCAGAACTCATGTTCTTAGAAAACGTAAGGGATGTTTCTTGCATTCACTTACGCTCTTTGGTTGCATTGGTAATTGGAATCTTGAAATTGGTCTTAAAAGATAAGACATTTTGATTTGATTAGTGCGTCCGAGCTTATATAAGTTACGTATGTGTTTATGTGTGTTGTGTTGTGACGATGGTGATAGATATCGGTGTGTATAATATCAATAGTGGTTCACGGCGCGCCTCGGCCGGGATATTCACTCCGCTCGTCGACGCTGCCCGCTCACATGCCTCCTCCACACTGCAACGTGAGTACTGCACACTGAGTCTATATAACACGCATACTGGGAAACAACCTGCGTCTAAACAACAGGTAAATGACCGACAAACTGCCCTCTTTAATCAGACACTCAATTGGTATCGGTTAGAAGCTTATTATTATTGTATAAAAAGGCGTCAAACGTGAATGCTATGAAGCTGGAACCCTTGCCATCGTAGAGATTCAGCTTCTTAGCATTTGTGTTGTTGAGACTACTTACCGCACTACACAACACGCCGCAATTTAACTTTAAAAAACCGGCCAAGTGCCAGTCGGACTCGCGCCCTAAGGGTTCCGTACCTATCTACCATATGATATACTAAAAGCTTTTGCTCTTTAATTTTAAAAACTCCGTGACCATCCAACTTGACCCCTCTTTTATAGAAAAGTTCTTGGAACGGGAGCTCACCTTAATTGGTTACTATTAGTTATGAGAAAAATGGAAATATTTAATGATTTTAGACTTTTCCCTTTTGTAGCTTCTTGCCAAATTTCATAATTTTAGGTCAACGGGAAAGTACCCTGTAGGTTTTGCTTTTTTGCATAAATGTATGGAGATGAGGACATAAAAAGCCATGTCTTTTGATTGTGTCGTTGTAAAAAATTGAAATTTTCAGATCTTGTGTGGTTTATGGACCTTAACATTCGTTATCAATTTCAACTTGATACCTCTTCTCGTTCGTGAGAAAAAGGGTCTTGACAGACAGACAGACAGACAGACGGACAACAAAGTGATCCTATAAGGGTTCCGTTTTTTTTTATTTTGAGGTACGGAACCCTAAAAACAACGCGCTAACAGCCAGTTGCACAAATCGTTTTTAAAGTTGAAGTTCCTTTAAATCTATTGCCGTCCCTTTCTTTGTCAACAAAACTGAAAGAGTCAGCAATAGACTTAATGGAGCTTTAACTTTGAAGACGCTTAGTGCATCTGGCGGTCAGTGTCACTGTTAGTCGATTGCCGAAAACTTTCTAAAGGTAAATCTTTAAAATTTTTGGCTAATACTTTCTACATCACTAAACAAATAGTGTCCTTAAATAGTTAAGAAGCTTTACCTTTGAAGAAGCTTTGAGCAACTGGCCATCAAACACGTAGTTCAATGCTAAAGAGGTTTGAAACCAATTCACCTCAACGATATTTAAAAAAGAATTATGATTATTGAGGCAGTTTCTCGGCGAATCTGAGATTGGTTTTATGTTAGATTAATTTTATGGTATTAAGTTAGAGATTGGTTTTAAGTTAGAGAGTTGTGGTTGCTACGAGTAATGCCTGCACACCCAAAATATTGAATTCATTAACACAAAGCATATTATTATGTATTAAAATTATCTATAAAAGTTGAGAAATGAGGATCGTAACCACGGCTCTCCTTCGCTAGACTTAGGATTTTATATGGCATCCACATTCACGCCGAGAAGTCATTCGATAACATGATCACGTATAGTTAAACGGGCGCAACGAGACGAGACTGGACATCTCGAATTTCAAGTACCACGATGTGTAGTGTCCGAGAAATATGACAGATTTTAGAAAGGTAGGTTTTAACTTTTTTTTTTTTTTTTATTGGTAGGAAAGATGTCAAAATTATAGAGCAATAAGAATCTGTTAGCAGGAACAGGTGGATCAAATCGGAAACTGCCGCTGCTCCAGGAATTCGATTGTTTTGTTTATATAACGAGTGAAATATAAGACTGCAGCGCCCTCCTGGCACCGTCATCTATGTGCTAATAGCTCTTCAAGTTAGCATCCGAGGTTTTTGACGTTTTAACTATAATCTATATCTTTAAAATTCACCCTAGCTTGTCATATTTCTCGGAGACTCGATTTGACATATTTTTTGCTAGGTGATGATTATGTTCTCAACATATTATCCACATTCACGTGGAATGTATTATCGAGTACTTCTCGACTGTGAGTGTAGATGGACCTTTACTGTAGGCTAGGTTACGCTAGGTTGTGGCTAGGCCCGCGAGAAAGTACCAGGAGGGTAGGAGCACGCGAGAGTAGGCTCAGAACGTTAGAGCGTGGTGATTGCAGTGGTGTCAGCCCTGCGAGCGCCGCCGCGGCCCGGGTACACTCTGCAGCACAACAACCGGTCACACACCTTCTCCTCCAGCACTGCCGTGAGTACACTGATAAATGTCAAATTCTTTACATGGATACTTCTATGCTTTGCTTGATTAGAATGCCAGCGGGAAAAATTATGCGTGAGAGCAGATCGGACCGATACTCGTCTCTGTCGCTCCAATGTCTAGTGCATCGCTCCGTCTTGCTCTCACACTTTTGTCATTCTAATCTAGCTACATTAATTCGACTGTAGGGGGGGTCATTTCGTGCAAAGTAGATGTAAGCCCTCTGGCGGCAATAATTGGTACTACATCGAGCTTTGGATGAGTCAGAGGGTGAGGGGGAGGGGGGGTGAGAAGACGTGGGTGGGAGCGTGACGTTCTATTGACTGTATCTACCTACATAGATGTATCCACGTAAAACTTACAGCTGTATCAAAGAGACAGCCAACCAGGGTTTTTTTACAACTCGCTTACTATGTGAGTTCGTCTGGTGCCGGCTAAGGATACTACTACTTCTTTTTAACGACTGAGGGATCTTTAAACGGAGGATGGTCAACAGCACCCTTCTGCGTATCGTTCCATCATCCTACGGTCTCCAACATCCACAGTCCATTCAGCCAGACGTATCGCTAACAAGCGTAGTGAATACGGTATAGTACGCGACAAATTGATAACTCAGGAGTGCGGGTGATATGTATGGCGCGTCCAATATATCGCCCCCACTTGCGTACTCTGCATACTCATCATTTTGCGTTTCGTTTCGGCTTGCACAACGAACCGCGGTAATTGGTGACTAATATAGTAGTACGATACTCAAAAAGGCGCTGCTGCCCATCTTGTGGTAACATATCCCTCAGACGCCTTTTACTAGTATAGAGTCCCAGTACATGGAGGCACCTGCCTTATTAACCTTGTCATAAACCACAGAGCATAAAAGCGGCCGACGCGCAACCATTCAGTGCTCTGTGTCATAAACAAGGTTTTACTACGAACTATTTAGTGTAACATTATATATCGGCAATGCAAATGTGGCGCTTTGTTTACTTTACATAGTTCGCAAGTTGTAATTAAACCGACTCAGTCTTTAGTGTTATTAGTAGCACCGAATCTTGTATATACGGAACCAGGGTTGGGGAAACTATCCATACTAACAGAATCCATTTAACTCCGTCTTATTTTTCCTTTGTCCTACTTCCTTTAAATTTTCCCTTCCATGATGTCACACTTAAGAAAAATATCGTGTCAATTTTAGCAGACATTAACTGAAACTAAATTAAATGTGGCAAAATAAAATAAATATGATGCAGTCTCTTTTCAGCCTTTGGCGAGTAACAAAGACTGCAATAGACGACCTTGCATAGTTAGTTTCCCTCTTCAATATTCTTTCCGCTGCTAGTGGAAATTGTAAGGAGCAGCTTAAGTTTTTTTTTGGCGTAATTCTCTGGAAAAATTTACTTAGACTTATGTTCTGAGTACCTCTGAAGCACCCGTAAATATTTGCGATTTTTCTTTTTGTCAAGCAATTAGCAAATCTATTTTTGTATACTTTGGAAACATTCAAGGGCAACGTGAGGTCACGTGACAATTCACATGTGGTGTGCCGTGGCTTTGAGGTTTCTACATGGGTTCAAAAATATCCTTATGTAATGTGAGATCTCTAAAATGTTATACTCGTAGTATATGGATGTTTCCCTGTCCTTGGTCTATCTAAATTAGGTATACAATTGTACGAAATATTCGGTATTTATTTAATAATTTTATATTTATTTGATTTCTACTATTAACAAGTGTGTTTGGTTCTACTTGTTGGTTATTGCTAGTATTTGTTTTTAAGTAATTTGTTCTAGAAATTTATTATTGGTAACAATATTTTAAGATGACATTCTTGGGTGGAGGGGTGATAAAAAGCAATTTTTTTTTAATGTTATTTCAACGGTTACCAATCTATTATGCAGCCATGCCGCTAAAACCTTAGAGTGTAAATTTGTTTTACATTAAACATTGTTTGACAAACTTGTTTTTTCTGACAATTTTAGCCGATTGCTTTTGACATAACTGCAAAATGTGTTGGTAAGCGTTGAAATAAACGAAAAACAAAAAAAAAAAGCTTGGTAGCTATGGCGTCCTGAAATATGGCTAATTTTGAAAAAAGAAAAAAAACCTTTGTTGTTAGATCTTGTATTTATTTATTCGTAGATGTATAATGTGATAATGATAAGTAATTTATGTGTAGACAGTGTTTAATTTTAATATGGATACGACCAAAAGCGATGCGTAATTTTATAAAAAACATTTTATTAATTTTACGTCCAAGTCACCGTCTTATTCTTCTTCTTTACGGGTTCTGTAGCATTTCAAGTGAATTTTAATGTGAAAATTGTAAATATTTTACTTTGCCTGTATCTTCCACTTCTGGCCATTGAACTTAAACAGAATATTGTAATGAAGATAGCAAATTTTTTGGTCGTATGTCCTTAAATGAGGCATCAAACAATACATTTTTATTTTTTTTTGATGAATCGTTTTTAAACTCAAGCACTAAACTGATACAGCTTACTCGTAACGATGAAAGCAATAAAAAAAACTCCAGTTACAGAAGGTTATTAACTGAAGGTAAATTATTTACCTAAACAACGCTGTTACAGAAAACACTAGAAAGTCTAAAGTTCGTGGGTTTGTTAATCTGCCCATCAAAGTGAACAACTTTTTCCAAAAAATATAGGGTGTCTTTAAATCTTAGCTTTAAATTAGTTCTTGGTAGCAAAAGATATGCATTGTACTTACGAGTATGATACTGAACAACTTTCCCCCCGAGGAACACAGGTCGATGCAAGATCAATCATAAAGCCTCATTCCGTTTTTGCCAAATGATTTTTACTGCGTCGGCTACCTAACCAAGGGGATTTGAATGGTGCACTTGTATTTAGGCTGGTTTCAGAGCGTAGCGTGTCGCCGGCGCGTGTCAAACGCCTCGCTCTGAAACCAGCCTTACAAAGAGCGACTGCCATCTGACCTCCGCAACCCAGTGGGCAAACCAGACCCAATCCTGGACTAGCCTTTGCCAAATTACTGGCCAACCTGACTGTCAGTTTTTAAGCCGCCATATAAAGATAAATAATCGGTGACAGTAGCCGGGACCAACGGCTTAACGTGCCTTCCGAAGCACGGAACGCACGGAGCTCTAGTTCTCAGCAGCGCAGGACATGTCGTTATGGAGATCTTTAGGGGAGGCCTATTTCCAGGCCTATGTCTTTCTTTCGGCTGATATGATGATGTTCCTTGGGGAAAGTTACAGGTCGGTATGATTTTTCATACAAACTGGGCGAAGTGAGGAAAACTTGTTTAAGTTTAATGGGAAGATTAACACTCTTTCGACTTGTAATACTTTGTTAATCTGATTATGGCGAATGCTAGTCCCAGTTTAGTGCAATTGTCGTGTGTAAGTGTGTATAGATGTGTGTGGAGATGTAACCGGGTGCGTGTGTGTGCGCAGGGTGACTTCACGTTCAGCGCCCTCGGGGACAAGACTCACAGCACCGACTTCAGCAGCGGCAAGTCAGACAGTGAGTACACCCTACTAACTACATGTGTGCTTTGTGACTTGTTAGAAATAAGGATAAAAATTATATGTACTAGATCATTCCACTGCTGATGACGGATGCTATAAAAACACAGGCATTTTTTGGATGGGCGGGTGCATTTTTTTGCATACATTGTCGGCATGTAGTTGATTCGCAAGTCAACCAAAATATTTGCCTGCCAATGCAATCGACCTACGAACGTTCGTGGCATCCAGAGTAATAAAATATACCTACCAGGCGTGCTAGCATGAGCCCCTAGATAAACGATTTAGCGTGAATTTTCATTGGTTTTGCTCCTGAAGCCCAGTGATGCTTCTCATGAAGACAAGCTTGCTGCCAGAAAAAAAAATATCGAAAAAATATTTTCGCCTTTCCATACAAAATTAGTCGATCACGTGACTTTATTATGGAGAGTCGAACAAATTTTTCTCGATTAAAATTTATTTAATTCTTCGGTAAAGTTGCTTGTTTTCATGAGTAGCATCATGGCTTCGGGACCGAAACCAATGAGAATATTTACTTTGTACACTCGCGCGACAAAGACGTCTGCCTCAAGGCTTGTAACGGAAAGGTGTGAATCTGCTCATAAAACTGAACAACTTTCCCAAGGAACATAAATTTTTGACCTCCCGTAGAAACTGCATCCGCTAATAGGGCAATTTTCAAGGGAGGTCAATTTTGGTTTTTCGTATTTCGATCTATGTTCCGGGAGAAGTTGTTCAGTTTCATGGACAGATCATTTGACCTCCGATACAGGGTGTTAATGCAAAACCGAGCGCCAGCTCAAGGGTGTACTTAGACCACGAAACTGAATAACTTTTCCAAAGAAACGTGGGTCGAAATCGGAGAATTTTTTATGGCTTCTCCATATAAAATGCACTGTCCACTGTTGAAGCTTTGTATGGAGAAGCCAAAAAAATATCTCCACTTTTGACCCATGTTTCTTTGGAAAAGTTGTTAAGTTTCGTGGTCTGAGCACAACTTTGAGTTGCCGCTTGGTTTTGCATTTACACCCTGTATAATTTTTGTCTAGGGGGCTCATGTTAGCGCTGCTGCAGGCTTGTGATATAGGAGCATTTTGAGATAGCACTTTTTACTAGTCAGACTACCAGGAACAAGTGGCTTTCTACAATTGCAAACGCCAGTAAAATAGAATGAAAATGTATGGGATTGACATTAGCTAACGGAATGTTGCGTGACAGCTAATGTCAATCCCATACATTTTTATTCTATTCTATAGCGTTTGCAATAATAGAAAGCCACTTGCCTCAGGTTCCAGAAGATTAGTTTGTTATTCTTATAGCGTCCGTAACGAATGTGGATGAAGACATATTGTTTTTACCTTTGGTTTGTTGGATTTCCGAAAAGTAACACCAGATTATATCAACTAATCAACTGATATTGTACAATCAAGAGCAAGTTAAGCTTAACACATTGAACTTAGTATCGCGTTTATCTCAGCGCTTTAGAAGGTTGTAGGACTTTTGTGGAAGTACCCTACAGTGGCGTGCACAGAGATTTTAGACAGGGTAGGCAAAAAATTTTCGATGCTATTACTTACAAAAATACTAATACGTATTGGTTTGTGTGTTTAATTTAAAAATGGGGTTCGAAATTTTCCGTTTTCTGTTTTCTAAAATCTTATATTTATTTGCCTACTATCGCCAAAACAAATCAAAACAAAACAAACAATGACGACTCAGTATAAAAAATAAATAAAATTTATCATTCAAATACATAGGTACATAAGCACGAAGAAAATAATACTTTTTAAAATTGTTACGTAAGACTTCGGTAACTTTCGGCCAAAGTGAGACATTGCCTACCCTGTGCGATTGTGTGCGTTAATTGTATCATTGTGTGCCATGTATTTATAAGAACGCACACATAGTGCATTCGCATAACCACGTCGGCACACATGCAAACATTTAGACAGGAATAGTATGTGTCTTTGCCGTTAGGCGCGTGGCGGCGCTAGTGCAGCGCAATAATAATGCGATGTGGAATGTGCATACCACAGGTACTTACCGAGGCGATAATACCACTGATACTCGACAGGTGGAGCTAATTTAAGTTTTTATAATCATAATCATTTATTTGCTTTGAATGGGGTACAATAACGATGTTAAATAAAGAATGTTTAGAATGTTTCTTTCAACCTATGCTTTCAAGGATGGTAGGTAGTAAATACCACTAATAAATAAATACAATGTGACAAGGTATCCAAATAAAATCCGATTATTTTGTTAGAGCAGGGTAGAGTAGGCAGTGTCTTTTTGTCTTTATGGAGTGCACGCCACTGGTACCCTACCCACTTACCTTTTTCTGCCGTAAAGCAGCAGTGATTGCACTGCTGTGTTTCGGTTTGAAGGGTAAGGGAGTCAGTGAAATTACCGGCACATGAGACATACCATCCTAGTTTTCAGGGTGGGTAACGCGCTTTGCTGTCTTATTAGTGTCAAATTATTTCACTAATAAGGGTGTCATGGGCGGTGGTGACGACTTACCATCAGGTGGCCCACCTGCTCGTTTAGCCACTTGCGACATAAAAAAATAAAATAAAAAAAAGCGTTGGTACGAAAGTCGCACTGCTGTCAAGTTTAACCCGCTGCTGAGTGTACCTCTAATCGCACACTATTAAACGAATAGTTTTTCTATTGTTACCCAGTTGATCTATAAGGGAGTGCCGAGCTTCAGTGAGCATTCTCCATCCCACTTTACTCTTACTAACGACACTACAGCCTTTATGTCCGTCTCTTTTCAACCACACCGTTTTCTACACCTTACTTAGATAGCTATTATACACTTAGGATACGGCTAAGTATAAGATAGGTAGTTTACGAAATGAAATGAAAATGGCGAAAGACCTGTCAATGGCGAAAAACTCGCTTTATTGACATGTCCATTTGTAATATACAACGTGTTCCTGAGGATATGTATTAATTTTAAGAACACATTCAGTCAACGAAGCTGTACAACTTTCCCTAAGAAACATGGGTTGAAATGCGAAAATAAAATTGTATGGGGAGGAAAATATTAACGTCAGGAACACGTTCTTGTGAAATAATTAACATAATTTTACTTTATTACTCAGACCTTGCAACTGAACAACTTTCACAACTGTACAATTTTTGACCTGACTAGAAACTGCATCAACTAATAGCGCATTTTGTATTGGACGTCAAATTTGGTTTATTCGACCTAAGTTTCTTGCGAAAAGTTGTCCAGTTTCATGATCTAAGTAACATGCTTAAAATACGTTCTGACATATTTTGATCCCTTTCTAAATAAAGATAAGCTTGACATGGCGGGGGGGGGGGGGGGGCACGCTAACCCCCAGATACATGCATACGTTTTATAAATGCAATTTTTATTGTGTGTTACTCGAACCGTAAAATAATAACTGAACTCTTACATTTACTGGGAGGCAAAACTTTGGGGCGACGGGAGGATGCAGCTATAAAAGTAAAAAAGTATTAAGAAAGAGGAAAGAAAGAGGAAGCTTGCCGTCTCTTTCTTACTTTCCTTGATGATGATAGAGCACAGATTTTTAACTTTCTTTTTGACCTATTTGACATAGGTGTCGATTCTGGCAGACACATGTTAAACTAAACTAAATTTGACAGGCCTAATAGTGTTACTGTCTTTTTTGAATATGAATACATTTATTCGCTAGCATACACGGTTAAATATACATGATATGAAGTATGATACAACCTGGACTCAACGTTCATGCGTGATGCGCCTCGAATCGGCATGCAAATATTAGAAATACAATTAATGTTAAAATTACAATATTTAAAATAAAGAATTCATAAAGCTAAACATATCACAAAAATTAGATTTCACTACACAAGGTCACAAATTCAAATCTAAAATTATTTAAATTCATCAAGTTAAATACAGTCAAATAATAAAGATAAGGTCACATGTAACAGAAAAATAATAACAATTTAAATATATTAAATAATTCAAAATTCACAATAAAGGTCCTATGTCCACTTAAAATTAACAAGTTCTCGTATGTCATAAAACAATTTTTACCAAGCAAGCACAAAGGCAGCAATACTTTTAGGCCTGTCAAATTCAAATTTAGTTTAGTTTTTGGTGTGTGTCTGCCTGAATTGACATGACACCATAGTAACAAGATAAAATTTTGCACGATTAAAAAATAAACCTGCATAAAATAGAAGTGTAAATGTGTTAGTCGATGATGAGATAAGAACGGTGACTTATATGTTATGCGCGCGCAGTGCGGACGGATTTGTGCGGTAAGTGCGCATGCGCGAGCTCTGTCCCACGCGCATTCCGCACGCACGCTTACTCTGTGATAGATTTAAACGGCCCGTACAAAGCTCTGCCTGCAGGGCCCTGCTTGCAGTGCCACTGCCAATCGTACTTTGTGTGGGCATGCAGGGCCGACAAAATCGCCGTTACATCGGCCCTGCAAGACCACACACGGCACGATGCCCTGCAGGCAGGGCTTTGTATGGGATCCTTTATAGATCGAGGGCCCTTTCCTAAACAGAGAAATATCCCTGACACCTGCTGGCTTAGCACGAGCCCCTAGATAAAATTATATCTAATACCATGTGTCATTTTCTTACTTTTAATGTATAACGCAAACGTAAAAAAATACTCTTGGCCTGAGTTATAATCTTATCTAGAGCCTCGTGCTGAGGCAGCAGTCGCGGTACCACGAGCCCCTAAATTAACGCATTTCATTTAGTCGCGCGAGAAATTTGACTTAACGTCCATATTTGTATTTGACACAGACTGCTGTATTATTATTAGTTAAACGGAAAGGCCCCTAACAGTCGAAAGTAATGTAGCTAAAAGTTGGTAATTCTATCACTACCACCTCCGCTCCGCAGTTCATTCAAGTCACTACTTTTTTATTCTGAATATTTTTATTGATTAAATTAGTTTTGTATGTCGTATAAGACATGAAATTTGTATTTAATTACTTAGTTAATTAGAAGAAAATTATTTACGGTTTCTAATCAACTGCGTTCCTTTCAGTAGGTACCTATGTTACTCTGGTCTTGAGACTGAACTGAAAAGACGTAAAAAAAAAATGACTCCCATAGAAACTGACAGCTGATAACGCAATTTGTATGGGAGGTCAAAATTAGTAGTAACATACTCAAAGGAACGCAGTTGATTAGTTCTTGCTAGAAAAAGGTATGAATTCACTAATGATACTGAACAACTTTCCCAAGGAACAAAGGTCTAAATACGAAAATCAAGTTTTGACCTCCCATAGAAACTGCACTGCATCAGCTGATAGCGAATTTTGTATGGGAGGTCAAATTTGGTTTTTCGTATTTCGACCTATGTTCCTTGGGAAAAGTTGTTCAGTATCATGAGTACATGCATATCCTTTGCTATCAAGAACTAATTAAAAGCCATCCTATATAAATTATGAAAGTTATCATCGCTTACGAGTACTATACTGCGTGCAATAATGTTTAAACTACTACACACTTGCGGGCTGTTTTGTCGCCCTGCTTACGCGGCCACTACTGCCTCTCGTCACCACACTAGCATTTCGTACTCGTAGAGTAGGCGTCATCGCTTACATATACTGGCCTTGTCTAACTGAACTGCTTCGAGCGAGAGGCACATACTCATACCACAGAGATTCCAATAACCTAAACATCTAGAGAGTTCACGCGATTGGCAAAAATGTGCATTTCCAAATGTGAAATTTCTTGAGAACACGCGGTCTGAACGGACATTTATCTCTTTCTAGCATACAATTTGCACGTTTGCTAAAAAGAGATGGGGGACGATATAGTTTTTTATTCAGGGACGATATTGTTTTTTCACGTGAATCCTCTAGTTGTATGTGAATACATGAAATCTCTTTTGATTTATACTGAATCAAAGTAGCCATACATCCTCTGCGACCCATGAAATGTAATCTTATCCTTGTCATTTTGTACCGCTTAAAGTGAGAAGCTAATGCAGCATAGAACCTGAATTAATTTCAATTCACGAACAATAACCTAGCTAAAGTAAGGCCATCCTAAGAATGATCCATTTTTTTCGTTTATTTCTACGCTTACCAAAACATTTCGCAGCTATGTCAAAGCAGTCGGGTAAAGCTGTCAGAAAAAACAAGTTTGTAAAACAATGTTATTCTTTCCTTCAAATATACTCTGGTGTTAGTGTCATGGCTGAAAAATGTGTCGGTAAGCGTTGGAATGAATGAAAATAATGGATTATAGTCCGTTTTGACAATTCCTTGACATAAACACACCAGGTGCATATTCCAGCAACGCAAGAAACACATTGTAAAAAGCCGACCCTTAAAGTAGGCCGTGCTGCAGTGGTTTCTTGACGTTTCTTTTACGCTGCCATAGCACGATCCGAAACGGCGTAGACTCGCTCTATTTGCATTGTATTCTGAATGACATTCAATAAGTATTATGTAAAGAATCTACATTGAATAAAAATATCTGAATCTTTGCTGATTATAATTTTTCACACGTTTGACAACTGTTCAACGGACTCCTTAAGTTGGCCTTATCTACTTTAGTCCTTGTCATAATGTGCCGCTTGGAGCGAGATGCAGTTGTCTCTGGTGTGTCGAACATGTATTGACATGTGTATTTGTGTTTCAGTTTCTGCCGGCTCCATCACGGACGTGGACAGGAGTGCTGTGGTAAGATTTACAACCACTTTACATCTACTTAACTATAGAATACAGTCGAGAACACATCAAGCTTGACAGTTGTGCACCGCGAGTCTGGCTTCAATGGTGATTGAAATAACAAAACGGTGCAAAGTCTAATGTGTTCAGCTTGACGTGTTTTTGACCATACAGTTTGAAAAGTAAGTGAGTCATCAAATGAAGGAGGATAATTCGTCACGAGGTAGTGAAGGCGTCGTTCTATTAATTTGGTAGGGATATTTTGAATATTTCATAATGCTATATGAAGATGTGACATTGCATTTTGGGACATGCTGGCAGATGTCATCCCATAGTAAAATCTTAGTACGGTTTCTATTCCGAACGAAGCACGGAGGTCCAATTTCCTTGGTATCAATCTCAATATTAATCCTCTTTTTTACCACAGGGAGTGTATTAGAATTTACTTAGAACAATTTCAGATTTTTGTCTGTGTTTGTTCGCCAATAACTGAAGAACTACTCGATGAAGTTTTCGATTTACCGGGCGCGGGCGGATTAAAAATACAGACAAAGCTCCGAGTATCACTTTTAGCCCCTTACAAAAAATCGTTTAATGCATGGTAAAAATAAAAATAAACTATTTAATTTTTTGTTAAAATTTGATATTTTACGGGTTGACAATTGACAACCCTATCATACCTACTTAGGTACTTAAAAATAGCGCGGCGCGTACCTTTGATGCACGGCGGATCGCGCTTTGATTGGTTTTGTCGGGTGCCTACGTACCGACAAAGACCAAACGAATAAGATTTTGATGAACTTACATTAAATAGGATGCTCGAAATGTCCGCCTTCACTCAGTACACAATGAAAAGCTTATAAAAAAAAGTGGGCAAAAGGCGGCCTTGTCACTAGAACTCTTCCAGACAACCTTTTGATCTAATCAGCATTATACTGATATCTGTAGTGTAGTGCACATAGATATCAAAACGTAAATGTAAGAGCTGAATATATTAAAATAGATAACATACACAATAAATATACAACACATAAATACATACTACATACATACATACGTATCATAAAATACATACTATTTACCATACATGTATACACACATATTCTTTACATAATATATTCGGTTGCAAACTCATGACTTAGCAAGAAATTGTTGACAGACGTTGGCTTTAAATATGGCCAGAAACTTGGACTGGCGCACTACCGGTGGCAGGTCATTCCATAATTTGGTAGCCTTGACGGTGAAGAAATCTCCGTAGTACCACAGTAAATATATAAGCTAAAGCAGTATGGAAACTCGGGCCTTTTTTTGAAAAAAGAACGATTCTACGTCGGAGCGTCAGGGTTGTAACCCAGAATTTTTGAAATAGGAATAGTATAATGAACTCAAATATTGCGTGCTTCTATCAACTTTGTTCCTTTCCGCATGTTTTGGGACCGTAAAACTAAACAATATTTCGTAAGAAGTCGAAACACGAAATAATATTGTTATGTCCAATTGGCAATAGCATTAAAAACTGCGTCAGCCGATAGCGCGTTATGTATGGGGGACAATTTTTTTCGACTTTCGACTAGGTTCTTTAGGAAAGTTACACGGAAAATTAAATTTAGCAGACAGTCTTGCATAAAATGTTAAGTCAGATTTTTTAAATCACTTAGTCGCCTTTTAGCACCCAAGGGAAGGTTAAGTCACTTATAGCCACCTTTTTCACACAAATTGGGGCAGATCGAAACACTTAATCGCCTTTTACGACACAAGGAAAGGTTAAGTCACTTAGACACTTAGTCGCCTTTTATGACACAAGGGCAGATAAAGACATTTAGACGCCTTTTATGACATAAGGGCAGATTAAGATACTTAGTCGCCTTTTATTGCACAAGGATAGGGACATACTTATAGGGACCCTATCATCATCATATCAGCCGAAAGACGTCCACTGCTGGACATAGGCCCTATACAACGTGGTAATTAAATAACGCAAAACCTCTCGGGTGGTGCCTCTGGACATGAAACTGAACAACTTTTGTTCTACGACTTTTGAAAATTCGCAAAAAAGAAATTGCTCCTTTATACATACCGATAAGCTGACCAAGCCAATTTGTATGAAAAAGCAAAATATTTTTTTGAGAATTTTCAAAAGTCGTAGAACAAAAGTTGTTCAGTTTCATGTCCAGAGCCACCACCCGAGAGGTTTTGCGTTATTTAATTAACACGTTGTATGTACCTATTTGTTTGTATTATGGTTTGGCACGCACGACTTACTTCAGCGCGAAAACTGCTTATTTTCCTGTAGCGGTGTGCGCATGTGTGAGTGCGCCAGTTTTGGACGTTTGTTAGGAGTTTCCATACTGCTTTAGCTTATATATTTACTGTGGTAGTACCCAGATCGAGTAAAGGGAATGTCCAGCTTATTGTCACTGCACGACCGAAGGTCACGGCTGCGTTCAGCACCAAGGAAACGGAAACGTTCCTTGAGATAGGGAGGGGATCGCGGGTCATACAGCACTTTGTAAACAAGTATAAGAACGTGCTCATCACGACGAAGCCTGATAGGTAGCCATTCCAACTTATTCCTGAACTCGACACATGGACAGAGCTATGCGTGAGAGCAGGACGGAGCGATACGTGTCTCTGATGTTCCAATGACTTAAGCATCGCTTCGTCTTGCTGTTTGTCATTCATTTCATTTCTATAGCTTTATTCCGTTTTAAACGCAGTTGGCTACCTAAACTAGAGTGTCTAACGAGGGCACTGAGTTACACGGAGCGACTGCCATATTACCTTTGCAATCCAGAGAGCGAACCAGACCAAATTCTAGATTAGATTTGGCTTGGTTAGTGGTCAACTTGACTGTCAGAGTTTTCCAATGGCCTATGATTTGGTTTCACGCCTTCTATCAGCGACAGAAGCCGATACCAATGGTTTAACGTGCTTTACGAAGCACGGGAACGCTGTAGTTGTTCTGCTACTAGCCAAATTGCGTAACTTATGTGATCGGAAAGGAGTATCTACCACTCTCGGCCACGAGCGCTTCTGATATCATTTCAATAAATCTACGTTATATTCCAGTCAAAATAAGAAAAAGATTAAAAGATAAGATGAGATAAGATTTCTCTCTATTTCATCCTTCTGCGAATTTTGAGTTTGTTAAAAATTATTTTTAAAGATGATTTCAACCCATATACTGCAAAAAGAATAGTAGTTTATGCAACTGTCATATAAAACAGGTTATTAAAACACCAGTTTGGGTTTATCACACGAGGCGTAGCCGAGTGTGATAATAGCATCAAAAGAGTGTTTTAATACCATATTATATGCAGTTGCGTATACTACTTTATCTTCACTCATGCAATAGGTAGGTACTACTTATAAAAATTAAACAAAAGTAAGTAAACAGTAAAGGCAACTTATATTATGTATATTACAGTTCTGATACGAGTCTGAAGAAGCCACCTTGATATATCCACTAGGTCTTCTTTGAAATATACAAGCAGAACATTTTCTTAACAAGACATGTTTTTCTTTTCGATTTTAATTTTTTCCCAATCCATTGTAGGTTACGAGTATGTATGTCGTAAAATGTCCTAGACTAATATGGGAGAAGATCATACATAAGTTATTGAGTATGTATCTGTAACTGCAGTATCCTGACTGCACCACTTCATCCACTTTTCCAATAAACTTTCACACACAATACTTTCACGGGCACAAAATACTTGAAAAAGGTAAATATTTGAGAATGGCGGCAAATCTCATATCTATTTCCAAGTCCTTCTAATTTCAGGCTGCGCGCGCATATTATCCGCCATAATTGTAACTATAGTAACTGTTACTCTAACTGCTCCAAAATAATAGGTTGTTTATGAGGTACACTTTGTAATATGCTGCTGATATTTGACAGCTACTAAGAAAAACTGCTACATTTATAACCGGCTCTCTAAAAGACCTTATATTCAGTCTTCTTTAAAAAGGTTTAGGTTCAAGAAGAATTTTATCCAAGTGTTATGTAATGATTAAAAAGTTAAATTACGTAACACCTTTGCAAAAATTTTCATACAAAAATCGTTACGTAATGGTAACTTTTTAATTTTTTATGCATACTCTGCGTAATATTCAGCCTTATGTATCAACTTTTTGAATCATAAGTCAAAGATTACGACATGAGTGTAGATAAAACATTTTATTCTTGCTTTTAATTACTTCCACTCTTTTGTTTAATACCAGGTAATTTTACTGTACTATTATTCCAGACGACGGCCGAGGGCGTGATGGTGCGGGGCGCGGCGTCGACGCTGGGCGCGGGGCCGGGGGCGGGGGGAGTGGGGGCGGGGGGAGTGGGGGGCATGTCGCGCGGGGGGGCGGGGGGCGTGCGCCGCTCGCTGCCCAACATGGCCACCTCGCACCTGGTGCACGAGCCCGCCAAGCTGTACCCCTACCATCTGCTGCTCATCACCAACTACCGCCTGCCGCCCGACGTCGACCGCCTCAACCTGGAGGTAAGCTCCGTCCCTTCCACTGGGCCACATGGCGGCAGGGCCACATGGCGACAGGGCAACATGGCCACCTCGCACCTGGTGCACGAGCCCGCCAAGCTGTACCCCTACCATCTGCTGCTCATCACCAACTACCGCCTGCCGCCCGACGTCGACCGCCTCAACCTGGAGGTAAGCTCCGTCCCTTCCACTGGGCCACATGGCGGCAGGGCCACATGGCGACAGGGCAACATGGCCACCTCGCACCTGGTGCACGAGCCCGCCAAGCTGTACCCCTACCATCTGCTGCTCATCACCAACTACCGCCTGCCGCCCGACGTCGACCGCCTCAACCTGGAGGTAAGCTCCGTCCCTTCCACTGGGCCACATGGCGGCAGGGCCACATGGCGACAGGGCAACATGGCCACCTCGCACCTGGTGCACGAGCCCGCCAAGCTGTACCCCTACCATCTGCTGCTCATCACCAACTACCGCCTGCCGCCCGACGTCGACCGCCTCAACCTGGAGGTAAGCTCCGTCCCTTCCACTGGGCCACATGGCGGCAGGGCCACATGGCGACAGGGCAACATGGCCACCTCGCACCTGGTGCACGAGCCCGCCAAGCTGTACCCCTACCATCTGCTGCTCATCACCAACTACCGCCTGCCGCCCGACGTCGACCGCCTCAACCTGGAGGTAAGCTCCGTCCCTTCCACTGGGCCACATGGCGGCAGGGCCACATGGCGACAGGGCAACATGGCCACCTCGCACCTGGTGCACGAGCCCGCCAAGCTGTACCCCTACCATCTGCTGCTCATCACCAACTACCGCCTGCCGCCCGACGTCGACCGCCTCAACCTGGAGGTAAGCTCCGTCCCTTCCACTGGGCCACATGGCGGCAGGGCCACATGGCGACAGGGCAACATGGCCACCTCGCACCTGGTGCACGAGCCCGCCAAGCTGTACCCCTACCATCTGCTGCTCATCACCAACTACCGCCTGCCGCCCGACGTCGACCGCCTCAACCTGGAGGTAAGCTCCGTCCCTTCCACTGGGCCACATGGCCGCAGGGCCACATGGCGACAGGGCAACATGGTGACAGGGCCACATGGCGACAGGGCAACATGCGGACAGGACAACATGGTGACAGGGTAATATGGTGATAAGGCAACATGTTGACAGGGCAACATAGCAACATGACAACATGGTGACTGGGCAACATGACAACAAGACGACAAGTTAACTTGGTGTCAGGGCAACATGGCGACAGGATAAAATAGCGACAGGGTAACAGGGCGACATGACAAAGTATCATGGCGATAGAGCAACATGGCGACAGGGCAACATGAAAACAGGGCGACATGAGATCATCGCATGTAGAGCAAACATGACATTGTGACAACAGCCTCCATAGTTTAGTTTTAGAACGGTTAGCTGTCGATCCGGAAGTTTAGAATTCGATTTCCTGTAGGGACACATTGTCCAAGGTGTAACAAAAAGGGTATATCAACCCTGAAGGATATGATTCTGCACATGAAACTGAACAACTTTCCCTAAGGAACATACGTCGAAATACGAAAACAAAATTTTGACCAATACAAAATGCGCGATCAGCTGATTCAGTTTTTATGGGAGGTCAAAAATTTTTTTCGTATTTCGACCTATGTTCATTAGACAAAGTTGTTCAGTTTCATGGGCAGAATCACATCCTTCAGGGTTGATATACCCTTTTTGTTACACCTTGTAGAAAAAATTATCTAAATGTCCGAAAGTAAGATAATTATTTATATAAATAAATAAATAAAAAAAAAATCCGTACTTCCACCGCTGCCGTTGGTTCCGGCTGCTATTTACAGAAGTAGTTTGCCCACATCTATACTGATGATTAAACTTACCTCTTCAAAACTCGCTTTTGTATGAATTTAAAATTTAAGGCCCAATGAGATGTTGAAGCTACGTAGAAAAGTGCATTTGTTTATCAATAGTCTTATTTCCTGGGTCATTCTCAATACTTATTGAACGCCGTAATAATGTGACTCGTGTGTTGTTACAGCGCCACCTGTCGGACGCAGAGTTCGAGGCGATCCTACAGATCAGCCGGCAGGACTTCTACCGCCTGCCCAACTGGCGCCGCAACGAGCTCAAGCGCCGCGCCCGGCTCTTCTGAACACCCCCCATTCTACCCCCCTCTTCTCGCACTCTCGCGCTACGGTCGAAACTACGCAGCTCGATTAGAATAACGGCGGTGTGACAGCCGGTTCAGTACGAGTCCCTAGATAAAAATATACAGTGTGACACGGGTACTTTGGGTGACGTTTTCAGGAGGGCGCTGCTCTTATAAATATCAAAATCTCTTTGCAGTAACTATACTTCCGATTTTATTACATGCCGAAGTAATCGTGTTGCACTATCTAAAGCCACGTCACTTTTTGACATAAAGTTATAATGTAGAATGCAAATGTCAATTTTGTCGCGCGAGTGTATGATTAGCGTTAGGGGCTCGTACTACGAGTACCACGGCAGGACGGATATTGGTGCGACATAGACACTCTCACGCATAGCTTTGTCCTACTGGAATTCTAATCAAACTACATTATTTCGACCGCACGGTCGTGGACCAATTATAAGAAATAACTGTCAATTTCCGTATAGAAAATAAATCGGAACACTGAAACTAGATGGCGCTTATAAGGAGTCTGGAAAGTTATTATAGTCCCATCTTGTGAAAGTCCAGCAATTATAGACAAGCGGCTTTCTACAATCGTAAACGCTAGTAACATAGAATGACAATGTATGGATTTCACATTAGCTCTCACGCAACATTTCGTTAGATTATGTCAACTTCATACACTTTTATTTCATTTCACTGGTGGTTTTGATTATAGAAACATAACTCGTTAATTGTTAATTACGTACATGAACAGAGATACTCTTTATTTTCTCCCGTAGTCATACTGACTGAATGATTTTTCGTACCGCTACGGAGAGGAACAGTTCGTTTGGTCCCGCGCCGCGGGAACAACTTAATTTTTACCCGCAGGCATGACAAGTATAAAACTACTTGCCAGGCGCTAACTCTATGAACATATACATAATTTAAATTTGTATTCAAACTATATAATGTAGAAATTGTATTACACGGTTTTTTACCTGGATACTCGAGAGACAATAACGTTCCAGGCTATGACTCAGCATCATCTGGTTACAGTAAGTTTTATGCGAAATTCCTTGTTACGATTTTCTAGTAGGGAATGTTAGTAATTTCTTATCATTGGGTCTTATCTACAGATCGGCAGATAAAGGTGCAATGTGTGCTGTGTATGTACGTATAGTTACACCTTTGGGGAAATAATAAGAAACAACAGTAGGTTAGAGTTCTTTGATTGATTTCGTACATTATTTTAAAAAAATGACTACGAAACTTTTCTTTGAAAACAACATGGAAGTTTGTTATAAAATGAGACAGTTATTAATATTTTCTAGATGATTATATGTAAGTTTATGCGTAGTGAGAATATTTTGATATTCCTCTCGCACGCCCACTTGTTGATTGCGTCGTAAACTTGACCTCCCAGGAATAAAGGGTTTAGATTTCTATTTTAGATGTTTAATTAATAACAAATTATTGATTAATCTGACATCAGGGTTAGTGAGGTCGGTCATCGTCCCTGCAACCCATACGATATGATGATGATTGATTAAAAATAGCGGTGTCTCACAATCAAGAAAACTTATTTAGTTTTTCGAGTGTGCTGCTAAAAATAAATCTAACTTCAATATTTTTTTTATTGGAATTGTTATATTGGTAATTTTTTATTAAGAGACTCGGATGACCAGCATTTTAATTATAAATTAGTTACATCTAGTTCAACTGAGTTTGGTAAAGTACTGCTTTTACGTACTATGTATGCTCTTGTGTAAAGGATTGTAAGTAGTTTCTTATTATTTGTTCGCTATACGAACCTCGCGTTCGTTCCTATATTTTTCTATTCATTCATAATTGTTATGAAAAGTTTATGCTAATAGCGTTTTATAAAACTATTAGTTAATTTCGCTGGTTGCATTTTTATGTGGCGTGTTTTGATATGCGGCACACAATGCATCTTTTGATTTTATTATTTATTACGACTTGTTGTTATTTTATTTTTATATTTTAAACTTTAGCGTATGGTAAGTGTAATCGTGAGTGACGCGTGCTTCGGTCGCTATCTTGGGATACCAGCTGCTTTGAGATAACCACTATTTCGTGGTACCAGCCGTTATCCTGCGGTACCGGTCACTATCGTATCGTTCTGGCTGCTTTTTCGTGGTACCGGCTGTTATCTCGTAATACCAGTTGCTATCTCGAAGTACCAGCTGCTATGTTGTGATACTGGCGGCTATCTCGTGGTACCCGCTGCTATTTTGAAGTACCAGCTGCTATGTTGTGGCACTGGCGGATATCTCGTGGTACCCGCTGCTATCTCGTGGTACGCGCTGCTATCTCGTGGTACTAGCAACCTCTCGTGGTACCAGCTGCTATCTCAAAGTACCAGCAACATCTCGAAGTACCAGCTGCTATCTCGTGGTACCAGCTGCTATCTCCTAGTACCGGCTGCTATCCAATGGTACCGACCTATAGAGCGACGTGTCACTAGCGACGATATTATAATTAATGACTTCACATAATAATATATTTCTATAGCGTGTACATGCGGTGTGATTATTATAATGAATATTTTTAGAGAATAAAGTTCATAGAACTCGACAGCTCTTGGTGCGGGAATACCCTCCCCTATTCCTGATATATCGATGCCTTGTTTAATAAAAAAATAATAATAATATATTATATGAGAGTTGTGTGCGTGTAATGGATTTATTTTAGTGAGAACCAAATATTTTCATTGGTAAGAGACGTATAATGTGTCGATTGCGGTAGTTAAGTCGGGACATACAAACTATTCTGCTAGGTTAAGTGTAGCTTTCGTCGGTAGCGCAGTGAGCTTCGTTCTCGTTGTAGTATGAATAATGGCTGATTTACACGACGGCAAAATTTTGGCGTCTTCGAGGGATGCAAGTATACGAAAGAAAGAAAAAAATATTCGAATAGCTTTCTCTTTCTTTCTTATAGCTGCATCTCTTGAAGGCGCCTAAATTTTGCCGTCGTGTAAATTCGGTTTAAGGTCTAGGGACGCCCTAATGCCGGCCTTACTCGCTAAAGTACCCGATGGATGTCTGCAATTTTACATTTTTAATTCATAATCTCTTCTGTAGCACTGTGACTGAATTTGAAGAAGTAGAAGCAGAATTTTAAATATAAATTGATGTTTCCAGGAATTGTATGTAAAATTAAAATAGGGATCAATTGTCAAAATTTTCCGTTGTTCGATCGGACACTAAGGGGTTCTAGAGGGTCGAAAAAAATAGTTAATTTTTGGTTTTCCATGCAATCCTCGCGCCGTAAATGTTGGTATTTCGGTTTACGATGAAACGATTTCTGGTTTTTAAGGAAAGTTGTTTAATTTGAGAATTTGAGTAATAAGACGCTGATAACTCCTGTCTTTTAAGGTAGTTTTAATATTAGGTTCAAATAACTTGCAGGCGATATATGGCGAATACAACCGTCATGATTTCGAGTCTATTCTATTTTTTTTTTATTTGTTTTACAGCTGAAAACTAGTCCTTTTGAGCCTCTCGTTTATTTCAATGTCATTTGCACATCTTCAGCCTCACTCATGCTTGCCAGTAGTTTGGCTTAATACCTTGCGAATAAGGCTGGTTCGGTTGACTTATATGAAGCGCACAGAACACAGTGAAAAGACAGAATATGTTGAATAAAAATGTATGAAATTCTTTACAAAAGAAGAGATGTTCATTATAGGTACACACGGCCGCACGTCGGTGGAAACACTTAGACTTTGAGCGGGTCTCTATACTGGTTTTGTTTCTACGTGCTTGCTGCCGTGCGTACAACACATTTAGCTGGCTTTGTTACATATTCGAACATGAAACCAAACAAGTGAATAAGTCTAGTGAATAAGCAAGCGCTGACATACAATATTTTAGAAATGTACCTTATGATCACTGTGTGTAAAGGGTTCTTATGAAATAGTGATCATAATTTTAGCATGATACTGAATAATTTTCCCTGAGGAACATAAGTCGAAATACGAGAAACAAGTTTAATCTTTCCATAGAGATAGCGCATTTAGGTGGGAGTGTGGCAGGTCAAAAAAAATCATATATCAGTCTGTTTCTTGGGGAAAATTGCTCAGTTTCATAGTCCAAATAACAAACTAAAATTATGTTCATTATTTAATGAGGAGTTCATGTATTATATATAACATGTAATAGCTCTTTACTTCAGGTATAGAAAAACGAAACTAAAATACATTGTTCTGTATTCTTCATATAGGTGATTTTAGGGTTTAGCGTTGATTTGACAAGCGATTCTGAAATACTCCCCCAACTTTGCTTGTGATGTCGTTTCGATGGGTGCAAACTGCATTGCCAATTTAATTTGCTGCTTCAAAACCAATTTTGCATAGAATAATTAGGTCAAGGTAAGAAGGCAACATTCAGATTTACAGGTTTAGTTATTGGTCTTGATGATCTTGGCAATTAGTTTCGGAACGGCAAATAAAATTAATATTTGAAGGACACCTGTGTGTTGGTGTTCATCTTTCATCAACAAGCAGAATTCAAACATGCAGTTTCCACTGATTGCTATAAGAATAAAATTTGTGTATTTTAGTGAAATCTAGCAACATTGACAGTGTTACCAGCGTAAGTTGTCTTTTTTTTATAAAAACAACCAATCATGTAAACGAGAAGTTATTGATTTTTTTAAATGCTGAATTTTATCTTGTTGATGAATGTAACTTTTTTTTAAATTATCTAAATTATTATTCCTAAATAAATAATATTATTACCTGAAATTTATTGGATTGGTGATGAGTTTCTGAATACGCTTTCTAATTTGAACTTTGATTGATGTGTATTTTGATTAGGAGCCTATCAGTGTTATTGTCAATATTATGTCAGAATTAAGGTTGCGTTCCGAATTGGGTAGAAATTACCCTGACAGCAGGATAGCGTTATATGACGTCCATCAGTGTGGTCGAGACAGACTGCTGTCAAAGGGTAATTATTGCCGTTTTGGAACTCACTCTAATTAAGAATATTATTGTTGAGAATACTACTGCTGTCTTTTATCTTTTTATTACCAGATAAATATCAGAAATTCTTTGCCAACCCAATTATGTGACGTCATTGTTTTTAATTTTATTATAGGCAGATATTAATTTGATTGCGATAAGTAGGAATGAGAGTGTGTGGATGCCTGTTCAATTGATCGTGTATGTGTGCGTGCTGCGTGCAGCTTTTAGTAGTGTAAGTATCATGTATAGTAGATAGCTTACTATCAAAATGGAATGCCTAATTCGTTACCATAATAATAGGGAGCAGTTGCCGCGTCGCGTCGCCTTCAGACTTCTATCGCAGCTAACATCTAAATGGCCAGCGTTCAACTTTTTTAGGATGATGACAGTTAAGTGTTCATTAAATACTCTAATAATAGACGCCTGTAAGTCTTCAACGGTTGTTTTCAGTACAACCTACTATACTTGAAGGGTCCCTTGGAGCTGTGAGTGAGTTCCCATACAAACTAACTTTTGCGATAACTTCTCAACTACAGAACATATTATGACAAGATTTGGTACATACAATTGGATAAGATATATCAAGACCTGAAATAGGATTTTAATTGAAAACAGTTGATCAATTTGAAGATAAAGCAAGTAAATTTTTTTCATACATAATCTCAACTCTGTCTATCTTCACATAAAATATAATTAATCGTAATTTTGTTGTTTGATTGTGTTTTTTATTGTTTTCAATTAGAAACATATTTCAAACCTTGATATATCTTATTCACTTGTATGTAAAAAAAATTGTCAATGTGTTTCATAGTGTAGAAGTTAACACAAAAGTGAGTTTGTATGGAAACTTACGGCTCACCACTAATCACTTAATGTTTGTTAACAAAGTATTTACTGTGAACACTTAACTCGCAGCTTATTAATGTGATAGGACCCTAACTGTTCGGTATAATATATAACATTTTCCTATCTACTTTTTACTCTATTACTCGCAGCTGTTCCGGTCAAAGCTCAAACTTGTACTTGTTTTGGAAGTACACTCAGTACTGTTTTATTTTAGTGTATCAATAATATTTTATGTACGCTATGTTGTACCATTTGCCTAAACATCACTTTACTGTTTTGAGTAGTTTCTTATATTTTACTGATTATTTCAAAAAGCAATTAAATTAGAGCAATAATGAACCATGATCTTGCAGGCAAGTCAGGTATATGATAACTGAGGTTCCAAACAATTTGATTAATTATAGCAACACTGCTGCCAAGAAGCCATTACTTATTGGCATCAGTATTTTTATACTTTGTTAATGAGAATATAGTCAGTAGTTCTGTTTGTCTGTCGCAAAAAGGCTCATGACATGAGCATCCGAATCAAACTTGAAACGGCAGAGACTATTGCCTATTATATTATTTATGTAACTATCTAAACTAAATTAATTTTGATATATATTATTCAGGGTGCAAAAAAATAACCGCAAAACATAAAAGTAGAGCAATACTGTATATATTTCTTAAATATTTGTATAACGCTTTTTGAGGTATATTTTATTGCACGTCTGTTTACTTATTGTCTTCGTAGAATTTTTAAATCTTATTGTAATTTGCGAAGAAGCTGGATGAGAACATTTTTATCAGTGATTTTAACGTCAAGACTATGAGTAATAATAAAGCATTTCCAAGCAAGTTAAAGTAATAATAAAGCATTTCCAAGCAACCTTGTTCTTTATTGGTTCTCGATTCCCATGATAGTCACAGATTAAGGGCACTTCTCCACTCACGCGGATTTGCGTCCGCGTGCATATCAGGCCCGCGTCACTCATGTGGGCAAACATGTAAGAAGCAAGTATGAATGATAAAGTGCGGGTGGCACCTCATGCATGCTAGATGCGCACGCCGATACAGATCTGCGTGACTGGAGGAGCGCCCTAAATATGCGAGAAGAGGGGCAAGCAGTTATGTTCTTTATCTAAATGATTAGCAATACTTTTTGAAATACTAGGATAAAAAAAAGACGAAGTATATAAATCGAACCTATGTGGTGTTCAATAATGTGTTGGGTGTTCAGTCGATAAAAGAAATAGGGTGTTTCAGCTTTCTAACTAGATAGCGCTGCTAGTTCAAATAAAAAAATAAAATATTTGTAATATGGCTTCTGTCAGGGAAAATCCTGCCAATGTTGAAGTTAGAGAATACACGGCAGTTCACGGCACTACAATGAACAGTCCAGAACAGCGAACAAGACAGAACAAAATATATAATAATAAATACTACTAGTGTTATATATTTTTTTCTAAAAAGATTTCATTAATTTTACTACCTTAAAAATGGATTATCAACATGAGATTATAATAATATATGTGTAAATAACATATGTAAATAACTCCTTGATCGTACCACCCATAAAAACATGCAGTACGGATTAAAACCTGCTCATGAGCTTTGTGTGCGGTTTTAGCGCGCTAATAGTCGGTTCAAAACTTGCTCGTATTCATTCGTTTAAGTGACGTGACGTCATCAGTGACGTCACTTTAGCGCGCTATCATTGCATACGAAAATGAGGTAGTGCAGCGTGTGCGAAACGTCAAATTCATAAGACATTTGTCATCAATCTCGTTTTCGAGAGATTTTATTCAACTTTTTTTGGGGTTTTAGATTAAATTATCTTATCGAATAATCATTATCTCTCAATAATTTCTTAAAACGCAAAACAAAATCAAACTTTTAATTTTTCTCAGTGACATTGACATAAGCGCGCTCTAGTCTGGTTTAAAACTGTATTCGATGATATTCGACGAATGCACGCATATAGAAATAAACCGACTATATTCAGTGAATGTGATGTGTGCGTTGATTTCAAGAAACAATCCGTAGTGATGGTTGACAAATGTCGAGAAAAACCCTATTGTGCGCCCGCGTCGAAATTGTGCGTGATTGATAGTGTAAAGTGGGTCTATGCTTGAGGTTTTTGAACGAACTCTTTGAAATTGACGGATCAAACGTCAAAATTATTTCTTATCTGTGGTTGACAAAAATTGCACACAGCCTGCCAGCCGCGCGTGCTTGTCGCGTTTTGGAATAAAATTTTGATTGAGTTCTAAATTTCAGATGACCAGTGTGACGAAAAAAAGTGTAGTGAAGTGAAAATGATACTAATAATTCGGTAAACCCACGCCACAGCCTCACTCCTGACCTAAATCAGTGACTCGTTTTTTGTGAAGTGTCTGTATTATAGTATTATGAACTTTGAGGACTATGAAACGCTACCGACGCAGAATTCCCTCGTGCACATGACCGCGGGAGCGATAGCGGGCGTGATGGAGCACTGCATCATGTACCCGCTGGACTCAGTCAAGGTAAGACGGCAGCTAACCTCTCGTTACGCCACTGCGGAGTGCGGCCACCGTCGCTCACGGGGTTATGTAAAGGCCTACTGTCACCGTGGCCCACTGCCCACTATCCGGACCCACTGTCCACTTCCCGCAGCACCCTCGTTGCTAGCTACTAGCAACCTACCTATCTGACACCACACATTTTGCGAAAACTTAGGTTGTGCAACATATCCTGTCATTAGACTATCCCCTATTGCAGGTTTATTTTTAGACAAAAATGCACTCTCTCCCGCTCGGCGCCCTGAAAATCATTATAAACATTTGTTTGCTATAATTTTATTTCAGTTTGGTAGCTGTAATGAGTAGAAAAAATCAAATTTCAGAATGTTTATTATTCAGTGACAGAAACCTTGCTGAATATAGCCAATTTAGGTCATAATTACTTGTTTACTTACTGATATAACCTCTGTGAGTATTATAGAGGCAGAGGAGGCTTTGTGAAGTTGTTTTTTTAGCTCTGAGATGACGACTTACCATGTGACCTTGAGGTTAGTTTGATTTTTTGTGGCCGTTCAAGATGATAGTTCTGATGTAATGTACCTACTTATACAACCTGCAGATTTAATTGATAGTTGGACAGGAAAATTTTATTGTATCTCAAAGCAAATACACATACATACATACTACTTATATATTTGCAAGTCATATCATACGACGTTGTATGAAAATGACATTGTTATCACCTGTTTGTTGAGTGCAAAATGCAAGCTTATTTGCATTGTGATAATAAATTATAACATTTGATGAAGATAAATGTATGTTTCCAATGCTACTTTATCAAATACCGTAGCTCCCATATCTGGCAGTAAACACACCTAATTTAGTTTTGTTGTGATAAGTAATAATCATTGTCGCCACAAACTGACTTCCTCAAAGTGGTTACCCAGTACTTCTTGCTAATCATAAAAAAAGTTGGTTAGAACGACAAAAACAAACCTTTGTTCGATAAAATTGGAAACTTGTCCAAATATGTTTACAAACAATAAAAATAGTTTGTATGTAAATAAAATAGCTATAGATATTATGCTATGTATTTCTTTTCTTGGTATATTAAGTGTTTGTTTGTTAAGAAATTAGGTGTAAATTCTATTATTAAACTTATGTTTACTCTTCAATTTGTAAAGAAGGGTGCTTACTCATTATTTGCCTTTCCAACTGTGATTGTGTTTATAGTGACATCTAAATATATAATAGAGCTTGTCCTGACTGACTGAATGATTCATCAATGCTGAGCCGTAACTGCTATAGATGAAGATCTGAAATTTTGTACACAGGTTCTATGCGCGTCAAAACTACCCACTAAGAAAGGACATTGGAAAATTCATGTCCCAAGGGGGTGAAATAAGGGATAAAAGTTTGTATGAAAGTCCTTTGTTTCTAGAGTTAGATTCACACAAATTTGAATTTAAGCTTCTGGTAATAAATAAAGAAACCCGTGTTTAAGAATTTCTTTAAAATCACCCTTCAAGAGGGTGAAAAAGGGGATGATTTTTTTCCGTATGTTGGTCTATGAGTCTTTAATTTTTAAAGGTTGAATTATAAAAAATTGATTTTGTGCTCTCCGTAAAAAATAAAAAAGCATGTGTTTTAGCATTTTTAGAAATTCATCCCATCCTAACGCGATGAAATAAGGGATGAAAGTTATAGAAATCCTACAGTTTTGTCATGACGTACTTGAACATTTGGATTTAAGCTAATAATAGGAAACAACGAAACACATGTTTCAGCAACTTTGAGATATCATCACCCAAGGGGGTGAAATAAGGGATGGAAGTTCGTATGAAAATACATACATACATAACATCACTCCTCTTTCCCGTTGGGGTAGGCAGAGACCACAGTCCTCCACCTGCTACGATCTTGACATACTTCCCTTGCTTCCTGTACTTTCATCAATCCTTTCATACATGCTTGATTTTTTGTGGCCGTATGAAAATCCTACTAAAAATTAGAATTTAGGCTATAAAAAGAACGCAATAAACATGTGTTTCAGTGTTTTAGAAAAGTCATCACCCAAGGGGATGAAAATTAGGAATGAAAGTTATAATATGAAATTCCTACAGACCAAAAAACGGGCTAAGTGTAAACCGCCAGCTGAGAAGTGTATTAAATGCGCGCGAGTCCAACTCGCCCTTGACCAGTTTTTATAATTTGTTGTTAATCAATAATTTACTTTTACGATAGATCTAAAACAAAAAAGAAACACATTTCAAAATCAGGAAATACTGAAAATGCTTTTATTTATGGGATTTATGAACTCTAGCATCCCGTGCAAAGCCGGGGCGGGCCGCTAGTATATGATAAAGTGTTGGCTTGAAAAAGAGCAGATTTTTTGTTATTTCTTTCACAATAAACAAAATTCTAAAATTAATTATGCAAATAATTAAAATAAATTTTGAAAACCATTTCACCATCATAATATTGTGTGGTTGTAAGACCAATGACCTCGTTTATACACTTTGGTGTCAGAGTTTACATTTAAGTTTATGAATTTTCAAAATCAATTTTGTTATACTTGAGACTTGACCGTGAGACTTCATTTATGTGAAATTAAACTTAACTGTTCTCCTATACATGGAAAATATTACTAATAACTAACTTTATCTGTTGTGATGTTCATATTGTGATGTTCTGTGTTTGTTTTGTACTCGTTTTGTATTACAATTATTCAACACATTTTTATTTTATAAATCCCCATCGTATATTCACTTCACTATGTCACATGGGCTGAATTGTGTAGACACAAAAGCCACTCAACAAAAAGAATTAATTGAATTCATCTATGAATTTTGTTTATTGGATTGGTAACAGCAAAAATCTGCTATTGTCTGTCTGCGACGGGTTAACAGGGATGATGTGGCAGAAAATAAACTAACAGCTTAAATTAACATTCATTTATTTATCTTAATTAGAAACCTAAGTGTGAAGAAGTGCAAGGAGAGAGCGTAAATATTTACAACTAAGCAATATAGTTATTTTGTGAAATGCATTTTAAATGAGATGAATATTTTTATTTTTGTCTATGAGCAAAGCAGCATATGGGCCACCTATTTAAAAATGCTACCTACTGCTTTTAATATAAGTATAATATGTTTTGGCACAAATAAGATGACAGAAGTTGCATGTTGCCTACTCTGAGAACTGATCACAAAATCATTTTATAATGCATTTAATAAATAGGAAAAATCATCTTATTTTGCTCTGGGTAATTTATATTAAGTAGTCTTCAACAATAAAATTGAGGTGAATTCCAAAGGCAAAAATAAAATAAACCATATTGCAAATGTGTTAAGGTAGCCTTTCGAGCAACGCGAAGTTTCCGTCAGTGCAGGTTGATCTGAGGCTGTTATGAGTGAAACATGGAATATACTAGGATTAAGAGTTATTTTAAAACACAAGATTTGTATTCTGCTTTTAAATAATCCGAATATAAACTACTTGATCCATCAACAACAATATAAAACAACTGTGGGCAGAAGTAGAAGAGCTAAAAAAGTTGTCAGGAATGTACCAGACAGGTATGCAATTATTAGAAAGGCTATTTGAGTCATGATGAGTGAGACACCCGCGTTGCTTGAATGGTCACCTAAAGGATAGATCTCGTGCGAGCATCTATATGAGGAAGTAGTCCTTTTTATTGGCTTGTTGCCAGCAGAGTTGCGTTTGCCAAGCGGTGTCGCAGTCATCGGCGCCTTTCTTGGTATCGCACCCGCGGATGGAGGGTTCGTTGCGTGCGCGGAAGTCATCAGGAAGCAACGCGAGTACAGCTTCAACGTCGACCGCTCCGTCGGAGAACATCCCAGCGGTCTCCATGGTACACTTGATGTAACACTTGAACTTGCCGTCGGGAGGTAGATCCGCGCCGCCGTCTACCGCAGTCAGCAGCGATACGTCCACTCCGGTTTCTCCCGCACAGTTCTCTCGTAGAACTTTCGCTAGCTCAGCCATTTCCTCGTCCATAGCGTCCACACTCGGTGGTCCGACCGCCAAAGCCACGACGCACCACACAGCCACCATCACCACCCTCATGACTACTCTGTGCCCTCTCAACTGACCACAAACGTTATAAACCGCAAAACCGCTCCGCCCTTTGATTAGTTTGTTCTATCTGTCCTCGACATCCCATCATTTGCTTATTGTTAATTGTTAGTAATCTGGTAAAAATTATGCGTTATAAAATTGACCAGATCATGCATTTTTTTAACGATGATTGTTCCAAATTGCATGTTTGTATAATATACGGTTGGTAAATGTAGCCCTGCCTCAGGTGTCATGTCACTCAGCTAACTATGTAGTTGTTTGACAGACAAATAAATACATGATTTAGAGATTTTAGAGGATGGATGAATCAATTATGTCTGCCCAATAATATACTATAATCTTCTAAGTGTCTACATCCTGTCAAAAACAAATGTTTTAGCAGTTACAAGTTTTGACGTCATTTGAGTATTTTTGTAACCCGTTTTTGGACCGTCCATTTACAGGGCTGCATGACAGGGAGCTCCCTCCAGAATTTACAAAATAACCAACCATAATATAATTTATTTTGGATTATAGGTCCTCAGGACTCAGCTGAGAGAACGATTAAGAAAATAGTACTTGATTATACTTATCTTGGATTTAAAAAGATAGTTCTAGTATACATGCATAAGTTACTTACTTTATTGTGAGTGCACGAGTCGCGGCGGCGTCCCCATCAGAATGCATAAGTTACTTATTAGGTGAGATGTTGTATGACACATTTTTACATGTTTTAAATAATATTTGTATGTTACCTTTAAATAATATATGAAGCGATCCGATCTGTAGAGTGTTAATAATTATTGTAATGAAATTAGCTACAAGTTAGTAGAGAGTGTTGTGACCTAAATTATTTTATGTCCACTGGTCCACATGTAAACGAACAAATATTGTACAAGATGTAAAAAAAACTTAAACATATATAATTGAGTAAGTGTCATACTGGAGTTCACGAAAGAGTCAGGTGCTTTGTAAACTAAACCTTAAGGTTTAGTTTTGAGGTTAACCTCAAATTCATTCTACAGTAGAATGTGTTAAAAATGTAGATGTTTCTGACTTTCTATACGTAAAACTATTATTATTGTTACTTAAGTAGGGGACGCCGCGACGGCCAGTCTATGCGGCGAGCTGCTCATTGGTTGCATCAGGGAATTCCCACTTTGTAAAGCGATAGACTAAGCGTTTTTCTGTCTGTTTTGTTACAACGTGTACCTCGTGTAATGCGGTACTTGAAAATTTGGATTTTAGTTAATAATAAGAAACAAAGATATTTATTTATTTATTTATTTATTAGACACACCAACAGCATACATATTAAAACAATTACTTAACCTATTACATAATGCACTTTGACTGATACATAAGCCAATTACAGGTGCGTACTACATTCACAACAAATAAACTGGGAACTTGCTTAAAAACTAACTAAACTAACAGTCTCGTAATGGTAACTAAAAGAAAATATATATATGAGGAGAGACACACTAACTAATTATCACAAGTTCAAAATGAAATAAATAATTTTATACTACAGCAATCAAGACATTTATTTTAACAATATCCTTTTAAATTTGGGAATACTAGTGTTAAAGATGTCCAAATCCTTTGCCTTAGAGCTAATAAAATTGTAAGTGTTGGGCAGACGGACAGTGGGTGAATGTCGACGTAAATTTGTCCGGCATGGTTGAACATGAAACATTCTTGAACATGGGAAACGTGGAACACGACGAGGAACAGATAGTTTTATTTGGTCAAGAAGGTTTATGCAATCTAAATTGGAGTTAACTATTTTGTAAAGGAAAGTCATGTCATGTATCAAGCGTCGATTCGCAAGGGTACTCATATTGAAATTTTTGAGGCGAATATCATAAGTAGCTCGATGTGATATACCTTGCGAACAGAATGCCAAATGCCTGGCCAAAGATACACGTGTTTCAGCAATTTTGAGATATCAACACTCAAGGGGATGAAAATTTGCGATGAATGTTAATACGAAATATCCTACAGACCAAAAAACCGGCCAAGTGCGAGTCGGACTCGCGCCCTAAGGGTTCCGTACCTATCTACCATATGATATACTAAAAGCTTTTAATTGCTCTTTGATCATAAAAACTCCGCGACCATCCAACTTTACCCCTCTTTTATAGAAAAGTTCTTGAAATGGGAGCTCACCTTTATTGGTTACTATTAGTTGTGAGAAAAATTTAAATATTTAATGATTTTAGACTTTTCCCTTTATTTGTACTGTGAGACCTACGAGTAGCTTCTTGCCAAATTTGATAATTTTAGGTCAACGGGAAGTACCCTGTAGGTTTTGCTTTTTTGCATAAATGTATGGAGATGAGGACATTAAAAGCCATATCTTTTGATTGCGTCGTTGTAAAAAATTGAAATTTTCAGATCTTGTGTGGTTTATGGACTTTAATATTCGTTATCAATTTCAACCTGATACCTCTTCTCGTTCGTGAGAAAAAGGGTCTTGACAGACAGACAGACGGACAACCAAGTGATCCTATAAGGGTTCCGTTTTTTATTTTGAGGTACGGAACCCTAAAAACGGGCTAAGTGTGAGCCGCCAGCTTAGAAGTGTATTAAATGCGCACGAGTCCGAATCGCACTTGAGCAATTTTTATAATTTATTGTTATTCTATAATTTATTTTACGATAGATCTAAAACAAAAAAGAAACGTTTCAAAATCGAAAAATACTGAAAATGCATTAATCTATGGGACCTTTAAACGAAATCTAGCTTCCCTACCTTCCAAAGCCGGGGCGGGCCGCTAGTTGAAGATAAATCTTTCCATGACTGAAAAATTTTTGCTTACAATACACCTGAATCTTTCATGAACTCTATCATATTGTATTGCAGACGCGGATGCAGTCGCTGCGGTCAGTCCACAACAGCACCATCACAGAAACCTTCAGATATATGGTGCAGCGGGAGGGATTGCTCAGGTACAAACATACTAAAGCACGGCCAATGTAAGAAGTCCGTTTTGACGCAGGGTTCATGTTCCTTTGCATGTCACAATTGTTTTTCCGTTTGACAGCTGTCCTGTCATAACGAACTACTACGATGGCTTTACTTAACTATGCATTTCAAGCTTAGATTATGAATAACGGCAGCTTTACTGGTTTCAAGTGAGAATAGGACTAGTTGATGGCTAACTAGACAGTGGCGCCCAGTGGTTGTGCAAAACTAAATCGAAGCAGTGAAGTTAGTTTGACAGTTACTACTTCATTATGATTGCTGCCGCAAATCTACGCTCAGTCGAATTCTCATTTGAAACATGTAGTAATGATATAAACTACGGGTTGGGTATTATTCAATTTGTAACAAAGAAGGTATACCAACTAAGTAATGAATTGCGTCAACAGTTTATGCGGTTTCTATAGGGATTTACCACATAAGTGGGACAGTTACAAACTTGCTCAGGGGGCCAATTCTTGAAAGTCGAAATTTTTAAAATTAAAATGAGCTCTCTTAAACTCTTCAAAAGTAAGGATCAATGTTTATTAATTATAAAATAATGTTCAGTTGTAAAATTACCATCATAACAATTTGAGTTTTATGAGTTTATCGTGGCTTTTTTAATATTAAAAATCTCAAAAATCACCCGGTGACTTTCAAGAATCGGCCCCCAGAGCAAGTTGTATTCTGCACGACATGCAAAAAGTATTCTGTAAAGAATTTACATTGAATAAAATATCTGTCTCACTTGCGAATAGGAAAAGGGAGGCAGAAACAGGGAGGGAAATCTGTTTTTTTTTAAGGTTTGTACAAGAATAATAATTACTCAGCCGAAAGTCTTCTTCGGCTGTTTTTTGTATTACGCTGGAATATTAAACCACCACACCTCTTCGTCATCGACTGTCTATAGAGAAGATGTAGATAGCTGTTGTTGAGTGTTGCATTGTAATGGGTGTGGGTGGTATCAGATGGTGTTATCTCACTATCAGTGTACGTGAGCGATATAACTCGACCGGCGCCGGCGACCTCCGCGGGTCTGCTCTCAGCTTGCGATGACGATGCATCCGTTGCCTTTATCGTGCCGCTGCACACTCGTAGTAAGGCGAAGAAGATAAACAGAATTGTAATAAATGCGCGCAAGTCTGACTCGCACTACACCAGTTTTTATTATATACTATAGCTTATGCACTATAAACATATGAATTTTCACGCTTGTGAGTGTTTCGGTTTTGACGATAGAGCTAAAAAAAAACACGTTTCTTGTATGGGGACCCCCCTTATTATTTTACTTTTCATTGTTTTTATTATTTGTTAGGTAATCCGCCATAAAAATACCATAATCTGTGAAAATTTCAATCATATAGCTATTACGATTCAAAACATACAGCCCTAAAGGTCGTACAGACATGACGACGTAGGCTTAGTAACAGGGTAACAGGACAGCGCTCTTTGGGTACGGAACCCTAATAATATTGTGTATTTCGCTCGGCAACAAAGTTATTTTGCGTCACGTGCCTTGAAAACTTCGCTACGCTCAGGATATTTTCGGACCTTTCGTTTCGCTGGTAGAATCTTGCTTGCTCGTTTTTCAAATGTCACAATACTAGCCATTTTTTGGGGTTCAAAACAACTTTATATGAATAAAAATATGGTCGATGGGCTTACTCTTGACCTTCGATCTAGTCCCGAGGGCAGAGATGAAGTCGACAGTGGAGCGAGCTTGTCCAAATCAGAAGAAGATAAATTTTGACAATTCATACTACAGATTGAAACCGCGGCTGGTAGAGAGTACGGGTATTTGATCAATAATGTAATGAATGACGTAGCGATACTAATCAATATGTTCTTACAGGGCCGTAAATGGTTCGTTTGAACCTCTTGAATTTTGACTCTTTTTCAATACTAACACAATCAAATCAATGTATGGCATAACTCCTTGAGTGAATCGCGTATTGTAATTGTAAGTAGCGTGGGCGGGTAACCCTCCCCACTTAAGGTGGACCGACAATCTAGTCAAAAGACCTTTGACTAAATTGTCGGTCCACCTTATAAAACAAGTTTGTAAAACAATGTTATTCTTTCCGTCAAATATACTCTGGTTTTAGTGTGATGGCTGCAAAATGTGCTGGCAAGCGTAGGAATATACGAAAAAAATAGATAATCGGTGCACATGTTTCTGTCGTTATCCCCACAGAGACTCAACTGGGGCGCCTTGACCGGTTTAGATAACTGCGGTATCACTGATCATTGAACCCTACCCACTCGTATCACAGAGTCAATACCCACGACAACTCACAATCACATAAAATCCATTTAATTACATAATCTCATAGTACTAATAACTTCATAGAATCGATAGTGAGAACAAACTCTGCCTCATTTTTATCATTAGGAGTGTTTCCTTGATCGCATGCACCAGAAGGGAGAAGATTATGTTTTACTAGCAGTTACCCGCCACTTTGTCTCGTGTGGTGCCCACAAAGAACAGTACCAACCGATACATATACCCGTGGGTCGTAAGAGGCGACAAAGGGTTAACTGGAGGATGGGCAGCAGCATCCTCCTTTGTATATTACATCTTAATTACTGAGATTTGAATGAGGCTTGGTGACTATGGTACCTCCCATCTACATTTTTCCAGCAAAAGCTAGAATTCTGAGCTAGAATTCTGGAGGGAGCTCCCTGTCCTGTAGTGGATGTTTCATGGGATAATGTGATCACCCGCGACTTCGTCCGCGTGGGATTCGCTTAAAGTCATATGAACGTGAAAGAGCAACAGACATCCAAACATACAAACTTTCATATTTGTAATATGAAGTGTAACACTTCAGTGTTAGGAAGTAACAATTTTAAGGAATAAGATTTTATTATCATCTTCCGAAAAACGGCACAGGACTGATTGTTGTGGTGATTTCAAGATTGCCTTTGTTGAGCGCTGGAAGGTGGAGGACCGTGATCTCTGCTTACCCCGACGGGAAAGAGGCGTGATGGTATGTATGTATGGTGGTTATCAGGTCGTGCAATTCAGGCACACACTCACCGAAATAAAGGGTGTAAGGGACGGTGTACCGAAAACTGACAGGGCGTGCTCAGTCAACGAAACTGAACAACTTTCCCAAAGAAACATTAATTGGGAAATGGAAAAAAATGATGACCTCTCCATACAAATTGCCCACTCTGGTCGAACAGTTTGTCAAATTTTTTTTTTCATTTCCCAACATATGTTTCTTTAGGAAAGTTGTTCAGTTTCGTTGACTGAGCACGGCCTTTCAGTTTTTGGTACACCGTCCCTTACACCCTGTATATTATGTATGATCCATTTGCCAACACATTTTGCAGCTGTGTTGAAAGCAATCGGCTAAAGCTGTCAGAAAAAACTAGTTTGTAAAACAATAGTATTTTCACCGTCAAATATTTTCTGCTTTTAGTGTAATGGCTGCGAAATAGATTGGTAAGCGTTGGAATAAACGAAAAAAACCGGTCAAGTGCGAGTCGGACTCACGCGCCAAGGGTTCCGATATACCTACCCTAGTCGTCCCACGTAAGAGAAAGAGGCATGGTTGTTAGCAGGTCGTGCAAAGACGCATGCTCACCGAAATGTATTCTGTAGAATGGTTGGTTGTCCAGCCGGCGTGCGGCGTGGGCGTATGTTAGCATGACAACCGGCTGATCGATACGGGAGAAGCCGAGACGAGCCTCGGGAAGGTCACACTCGCGACTGCCGGCGACGGCACGGGTATTCTTTCATTTCACCGACAAATATAAGGTCCTTATAAATTATTTTATTATTTATTTATGTATTTAATGAAATAGTGAACATAATTTTAGTATGTTACTCAGACCATGGAACTGAATAACTTTCCCCAAGGAACATAGGTCGAAATACGAAAATCAACTTTTGACCTCCCTTATAAACTGCATCAGGTGATAGTGCATTTTGTATGGGAGGTCTGGTTTTTCGTATTTCGACCTATGTTCTTTTGGGAAAATTGTTCTGTTTCACTGTCTGAGTAACATGCTAAATTTATGTTCACAATTTCATTAGGACCCTATATTTAATATAGCTGGTGCCCGCGACTTCGTCTACGAAGTTTTATAAATTGTAGCCTATGTGTTATGCTGATGTATAAGCTATATTATTGTAAAGTTTCATTAAAATCTATTCAGTAGTTTTTAAGTGAAAGAGTCACAAAAATACATCCATCCATACATGTTTACAAACTTTCGCGTTTATAATATTACACTTCGCACAAAATAACTTTGGCCCTGTCATTGATGCGCAGTACTCAAAATTGGGCCATTTTTCGGTTCCGTACCTCAAAGGAAAAAAAACGGAACCCTTATAGGATCACTTTGTTGTCCGTCTGTCTGTCTGTCTGTCTGTCAAGACCTTTTATCTCACAAACGGGTAGAGGTATCAGCTTGAAATTAATACCATATGTTAGGGTCTATGAACCACACAAATCTGATAATTTAAATTTTTTACAACCACGCAATCAAAAGATATGGCTTTTTATGTCCTCATCTCCATACATTTATGCAAAAAAGCAAAACCTACAGGGTAAATAACAACAAATAATAAAATTTGGTCAAGCGCGTGTCGGACTCAAAAAATCTAGCACATTAACCTACTGAAATTTCAACTAATACAATTATGATTATGTGGTGGTACGGAACCCTCAGTGCGCGAGTCCGACTCGCACTTGGCCGGTTTTTCTTCTGCGCATCAATGACAGGGCCAAAGTTATTTTGTGCGTCGTATAGTAGGAAGAAAGGATAGATTTACTTAATTTCAATTTATTGCTTCCATAATTGTACAAAGATGTTAAACAAATTTTTAGAATCACATTATGGGCCCTGTTCATAGGGCCGTGCAACTTGTAGAGAGCCACACAAGATATAATCTTACAACATCATAAATTGATGTTAAATAATAACAATAATATATTTTTACGGAATTACAATACAATATAGGTTAGAAGGTACCGTAAAACTTATTCATAATCCTTTTATTTTAAAAAAAGCACTAAAAAAACTTGGATAAAACATTATAGTGAAAATTAATAATCGAACAATATACTGAATATCTTTTCTTTTTAACCTTGAAAAGAAAAACCTACGGTTTTGAAAAAATGTGATAATTTTACTAAAAAACCGGCCAAGTTCGAGTTGGACTCGTATACTGAGGGTTCCGTTCCACTAACTGTGCGTTCCAATATGCGCTAACAGACTGCTTTAGAGCACTGTGAGCGCGCTTAAGTCGGTCCAAATTGACCAAAAGCGTGCTCTAAAGCACTCGCTCGTTCACCGCCTTACGTCATTGATGACGTCATCGTTTCTGCTATCAGTGCTTTAGTCAAATAGGTGGAGCAGTGAAAGCGCTAATGTCAAAATCGATTTGACACATATAAAATCCCACACGTTTGCAGCCAGCTGATGTTTCTCAAGTTTTGATTTTAATGAGTTTGTCTCTAATGGAAATGAGAGTGGATTTGGCGCACATTTTTCAGGGATTAGCTTAGGCTTTGTTAAAGAAAATAAAAACAAAACTGACATTTTGACAGATGAACACGTGAGCGCGCTTAAATCCATTCCAAATTGACTAGAGCCATTAAAGCAGTGATAGCTTTGTGAGCGTGCTAAATCAATTTGGACCGTGTCCGTGTGAACTGTATACGCTTTTAGCAGCGTTTGTACCATAGAATACATGATGGTTTGTACAATTTGGAACACAGCGTAAGGTGAAAATTATGGACGTGCGGTCACGCAGATGTGTATTAAATGCGCGCGAGTTCGACACGCACTTGATCATTTTTTAGGGTTCCGATACCAAAATGGTAAAAAAAGGAACCCTTGTGATGCGACTTTGTCTGTCTGTCTGTCATTCTATCGACCTGAAATTTGGAATAGTTTTAGAATATAGTTGCCCAACTTAATTGCACATGAAAGAAGTTTGAAAAAATTATGATTATTAATGTAAAGGGGGCCAAAATAGGGGGGGGCAAATTTCAAATTGTCGCTACAAGGTCGAGTGGGGTATCATTATGAAAGGGCTTTTCTTGTACATTCTAAAATATATTTTTGTATTTTTTTACGTCTCTTAGTTTTCATGTTATGATGAAAAATGACAAAAAAAAATACCATTTCCCCCCCCCCCCCCTTATCTCCGAAGTTTGTAAAGGAAAAATCTGAATTAATTACAGTTGACAGAAATTTATGTAAACATTACAGCAAAAATAAAACGATCTTTCTAAGTTGCACAGTTTTTTATAAATCTGCAAATAACTTTTACAAACAAATTTAGTTTTGCGGTCCTAAAAATGGACTTTATTGCTTCCAAAAATACAAAAAGTATATTGGAACCCTCGGCGCGCGAGTCCGACTCGCACTTGACCGGTTTTTTATTACTTGTGATTCTACTTATGCATTACAAACATACCAATTTTCACGCTTGTAAGTGTTCCCGTTCTTGCGATAGAGCTAAAACAAAAATCGAGCAAAAATCGCCTAAAAACACGTTTTAAGTAGGAAAGCCTCCCTTAATTTGTATTTTTTTAATTATTATTTGTTGTTATAGCGGCAAAACAAATACATAATTTTTGAAAATGTCAACTGTCTTCCTATTACGGTTCATGAGATACAGCCCGCTGACAGACAGACAGACATCGGAGGCATAATAGGGTCCCGTTTTTCACCATTTGGGTACGGAACCCAAAGATTCCGGACCACCTTGCTTCGCTCGGAATAAATACCTTGCTAATTTATTTTAGTAGGGGATGACATCTGCCAACATGTCACAACCCCATCATCGATGATCCATAGAAAATATTCAAAATAACCTGTCAAATCCATAGAAAAACGCCTACATCATCTAATGTTTAGTAGTGTATTAGTGACGAATTATTTCTTTAATCCTCCTTCTAAGTACCTTTATTTTTCTGTGACGGAACCCCAAAATTTGGACTCCTGCCACAGATTAGATAATAGTAAATTAAATTATTAAATTAAATCTCAACATTTTTTAGAGGGATTTTTAATTTTTTTATACAAGATACCACGATGATGTTTTGGAGGGGGGGGAGCGATTCGAAAAAAAAAAATTTAGATACCTAAAGAAGTACTTATTATTTAAGAGCTTAGTTACCTATCCTCTGCGATATCCTTGACTTTCACAACCACAGGCAGGATTCTAACCTGCGTCTTCTCCCTCAGGTAGACATCCTATCCATATTAAGTTATTAACAAAAATATGTTTATTTAACTTTTTATTCTTTAATTGTTAATGGATAGGTGGAAAACCATCCAGTTTTAGCATACCATTGAAAAATTTTTTTTTTTATTACTACTAACTACCCTACTAAGTATATCAAATCGTTTAGTCAGCGCACGCCGATATATCAACGCCTCAGCCAGGTTTCCTCAGAATTAATTGACAAATATTGTTATATCTCACATTAATAAAATAACATATTGTTTGAGAGTTTCGCGGTCACTAACACTATTATAAAAACAGTTTGACGGGTTCTTACCACGATATGGATGCGCCGAAATATCGGAAACTCATCAAAAATCCATATCGTGGTAAGAACCCGTCAAACTGTTTTTATCAAATAACAATCAAAATATAGTTTATATCACTCAGGAATAATGTAGTTTTCTATTGGTAAAAGAATTTTCAAAATCGGTTCAGTAGTTTCAGAGATTATACGACGTACAAAATAACTCTGGCTGTGACCGTTAATGCGCAGAAGTAAAACAATTAGTCGTCGGGGTGAGTGCGGCAGGTGTGGAAGGAGGCGAGCGAATCGTTCATTGGCTCTCCGCCTGTCACCCATGCGCAGAAAATAACCGTCAGAGCCTAACTTATCCTGCAAACGATATACTTCCTACAAACAAACTCACAAACTTTACTTTTTTATAATACTAGTGTACATTAGGGGAAACTGATGGATGAGGTTCTTTATTCAGCTAATACGACACGACAAATTTTAAAAACAAGGAAAAGTTGAGGGAAGGAGAGGGAGAGGAAGGCCCAGACGTTGCTACATGGACCAGATTAAGGAAAAAATAAGTGTCGTTTCGTATCAGAAAGTCAAACAAGTTGCAGAAGATAGGAAGGCGTGGAAGTTACTCCACCGACAAGAGCGTAGCTCTTAAATAAGAAGAAGAACATAAAATTAAATTCGGACAGACAGACAGACGATGACGTAGGGTCCCGTTGGCACGCTTTGGGTACGGCACTCAAAAAAGTGGGCGGGCATTTTTTTTAGAGCACAAGTGGGCAACAACATACATTAGTTCTGTCTGAACTGAACCTTATTGTGAATTATTGAGCATTTATTTGCAAGAATTAACCTAATGGGTCACTGTCACAAACAAGCGAAAACAAATCGCTACTTTTATGATACGTTTATTTCGAGCAATTCACGACACTGTGTTTACCATTTTAAAATAAATTAACAATTGGTTTCGTCACCTTACCTTTTAAGTAGCCGAAGATACCGTCTTCGCGTTTTGAGTGTGATACTGATAACGTATCACACCACACCACACTTAAAATTTTGATGCAATTTTGGAAATTCTATCAAGGTACTGGAAAAACTGAAGGTTGTATTGTAAATTTCAGATTTTAGATTTGTTTATTCAATGTAGAGTTGTAGATTCTATACAGAATGTCGCACTTATTAAATTGAACGTCTTTACATGCAAAATACAATGCAAATAGAGCGTGTTTCGGATGCGTGATAGATAAGGTTTGCTGTCGTAAATAAACGTAAAGAATTCTCTGCAGGATTTCCTCCTATTTAAAAAAGAAGAATACCTGAAAAGCATTTATCTAAGAGAAAATTTAATGAATCCGTGTATGCAAAACAAAACAGAAATCATCGTGAAAGGTGAAAATGTCCTTTTCGGCCTTCTTGCACACAAACCTTAGATCAAGTGCCAATTCCCGCCATATTGTCTGTTGATTTGCTGCCCGTGGTCGTTGGTAAGGCTTGGTTAAGACTGATTAATAAAAAATATTAAGATTTTACAAGTAAACCAAGCCAAACTAAACTAAATCATAAATTTACTTACTATAAATTTTAACTCAATTGGGACTTATACAATGACATGGCTGAGGCCCTATAGTAATCAGAAACGTCAGATTTTACGTTAATTTATTCAATGTAGATTCTTTACAGAATACTTATTGAATGTCATGCAGAATACAATGTATATAATACAACTACGTGCTATGGCAGCGTAAAAGAAACTGTGAGAAACCAATGCGGTACGGCCTACTTTAAGGCGAATACACTCTTCAAATGGGCATTTTGTAAAGCCTACTCCTCATTTATAGCTGGTCAAGAAAAGTTGAAAAAAATATGTGAAACATCAGTTCAAGGATTAAATTTGGTACATTAGTTTTTTCTTTATGTCTTTGTATTCTATATTTAACATAATAACTACGGTACATCGATTTTTAACGTGAATTCTCTGCTGTTCCTAAAGCGCTATATTATTTGGAAATATTTCTACACTAATAAATTAAAAAACCCTTATTCTTTAAATACAACCTACGATTTTTTTAAATCGCTTTTATTTCATACGAAAAAGTAAGTTTTTCCTCATTTTTGCCAAAATTCCGTCTCATTGTTGGTCGTAACAGCCACGTTGAAGAGCACTCTTATGTAAACGCTATTAACATTAAAAAAAAAGGTCGATATTTGCATTGACGATCGCGTAGCTTCTAATTTGAGGAGTATATTCGCCTTAGGAGTCGGCTTTGTACAATGTGTTTCTTGTGTTTCGTTGGGATATCAGAGTCTTTGTCATATTTGGATATCTTTGTCATCTAATCTATACTACTCAAAACTAAATAAGGGCCAGCAGGATTTTTTGATATATCTTTAATTATAATTTTTCAATTAAAATTCGATAAAAATTTCCACTGAGCATTGTTTGAAACTTTTTGTAGTTCAAATTGCAAACAATATAATAAGCTAAATAAAACGTACATAAAAATATGTACACTACTTTTATCATTTTTATGATATATCAAAAAACCTGCTGGCCCTTATTTTGTTTTGAGTAGTATATAAAAAGCTATTTTTCATAACTTTTGCTACATAAAGCATCAACAAAACCAAAATATCTGTAATAAAAACTCCGTTTTTAAAACGTGCAATATTAAACGCATTTAAGACTATGACTCACACCGTATAATGTCAATTAAATGCATGTATAGAAACATGTGACTCGACTCTTGATCGACTTCGTTACTTCATTTGTCGATAGGTAAGTACTACAATTGCAACTCCAACTAATATTATAGATACGAAAGTAACCTATCTGTCTGTCTGTAGTTGGGCGGGTGGGTATTCCGGCACATCCTATCCTATTTCCTGTCCTACTAATATTATAAACGCGAAAGTTTGTAAGTGTGGATGGATGGATGTTTGTTTCTCTTTCACATAAAAACTACGGAATAGATTTTAATGAAACTTTACAGTAATATAGCTTATACATCAGAATAACACATAGGCTACAATGCGGGCACCAGCTAGTACCCTATAAATTCCGATCTGTTACGCTTTTCCGAATGAACTGCTGAACCGATTTTGATGAAATATGGTATGCAGGTAGTTTTAACCAGCCTTATAAGCTACTTTTTTAGGGTTCCGTACCCAAATGGTGAAAAACGGGACCCTTTTAAGACGATTTGTAAATGTTTTTGGGTATTTTGAAGATAAATATATTTTTTATTTATTCAGTATCTTGCCGTGATTTTCAAGTATGTGTTTCTTGAGCATTCATGTAATAATATCGCTTAGTTAGACTAAAACACGATTAGTGATAATCGGCTCGAGAAAATAAAAGTTCAAAGTTGCCTCTTCATTTTTCATTATTTCCTCTTTTTGTGGAATCTGAGGTGTTTTAAGTAGTGAAATTAAGAATACAGAAAGGTATTTGTAGTTGCTATCATATGCCTAACCTAAAATTTTATTTTATTACTTAGTTTTTACAAAATGTCGATATTTTATATCAGGCGCTTACGTCATTTAGTTTTGGTAACACGCACAGTATATCTGTCGCAATCTAATGCGTTGCGGATTGCGCACTTTATCCCATTCTTTCAAGCGAAAAGACTGCGCGCTCTGTCAAATATCTATCTTTTCAGATATCCTCTTAATATGCCTCCAATGGCTGTCTGTCTGTCAACAGGCCGTATCTCATGAACCGTAATAGGTAGACAGTTCAAATTTTTACAGAATATGTATTTCTGTTGCCTACGTAAAAATAAAATAAAGTAATAAGTTAAAGGGGTCTTCCATACTAAAAACGTGTTTTTCGGCGATTTTTGCTTGATTTTTGTTTTAGCTCTATCGTAAAAACGGGAACACTTACAAGCGTGAAAATTGGTATGTTTATAGTGTTTAAGCTATAGAATAACAAGAAATAATAAAAAAAATGGTCAATGCGTGTCAGACTCGCACAAATTTAATACGCTTCTCCGTGTTAGCGTCCATAACAAAGAAGGTATTTTTTAGTTTAGTGGTACGGAACCCTCGGTGCGCGAGTCTGACTCGACCGAGTCGCGGGCAACAGCTAGTTCTGCAAAAATATATGATGCGGGCGCGGCTCGATCGCGTCTTATCACGATAATGATAACGCAAGCGCAAAGCCACTGTGTCGCTTAGATTCCTTATCAATACCAATTTACTATACTTCTCTGGTTATCTTAATAACTATTGTACAAAATACAATCGTTACAGGCCGGGATTGGCAGTAAGCGTTTCGTAACTTGTCGCGTCTCGGTCGAGTTATTTGTACCAATATGATCGGTTTATCGAATATGCGTGTACTAGTTTTTCCTACTTGTAGTCATAGTATAAGCATCAAGGCATGTTGTTTATTTTATTCTTTAACACTTGCCGGGTCTTCCTTCACAAATCTATGAAAATGTTTCCTCCGGTTGTAGGAAGTTACATTAATTTTAAACCTTCGCTGTCTGTCAGCGGGCTGTATCTCATGAACCGTTATTACGGTATTGTACCTATTGGTTTGAATTGAATTGAATTGGTAGACGGTTGAAATTTTCACAGATTATGTATTTCTGTTGCCGCTGCTATAACAACAAATAATACAAAAGAAGCAAAAAACGGCGGGCTAGTAGTAGGGATACTACAAACGTGTTTTTAGGCGATTTTTGCTTGATTTTTATTTTAGCTCTATTGTAAAAACGGGAACACTTACGAGCGTTAAAATTGGTATGTTTGTTTGTTCATATGAATAAATAATTTTATTATTATTATTATAAGCTGTGAGTGTCGGACTCGCGCGCATTTAATACACTTCAGCGTGACTGCGCGTCCATAACTAAAACGGTATTTTGCCTTAGTGGTACGGAACCCTCGGTGCGCGAGGCCGACTCGCACTTGGCCCGTTTTTTTTTATGTAGGTTTGCATTTGACTCCTATCACCTGATGGTAAGTGATGTGGAGTCGAAGATGTCGCATGTTATATCAGCTAAACAGATTCTAAAAACTTTTCATAGAATAAGACTGGAATACTGGAATAATAAAAATGAAATTTCCTAACGAAGTTGTAACTTCGTAACAAATTCGCTTGCTCTTTTACTCAATCTAGAACCTTAAAACAGAGATTAGGTCTACGATAGAACAAGCATAAGAGGCACAGCAGACGGCAGACTTTATGTTCTGACAGTGTCCGCCAGTGTGGCCGGTACTGCCATTATTTTCGTATTTTTAATAGTCATTGGAAAGCAGCTTACTTTGGGCACATATGTAGAAACGAAAAGTACAATATCATCAAAAACATAGTCGAAGAAAAAATAGAGGAAAAAAGAGGCAGAGGAAGGAGGAGAACAACCTGGATGGACAATCTGAGGAACTGGACCGGATTAGACGCTGCTACTCTAAGCAGGAAGACCGAAGATAGAAACGAGTTTCGGACGGTGGTCGCCGACATCCGCTGAGGAAGAAGATGACATGAGAAAAACGCTCCGTTTCTATGCGCGTATTTTCAAAAATCTTTGGTTTGGAAGGAAAACAGCTTGAATAGTTGTTCAGTTCAAATAGATATTCAGTCAAAAAGGTTGTACAGATTGATTGTTATTTAGTTTAAAATTTAGAGCAATTTTGAAACATGTTATGTTTGAATTTTATTCTGATAAAAACTATAATTTTCGCAATACTTTATACACTGGAGGATAATGTCCGTGCTGCCCGTGTCTGCCCGCCCCTTCACCTACTGAGCGCCTAAGAAGCGTTCACTCGTAACTTAAATAGATTCGGGTTATATAAACTCGGGAACACAAGCAAACGCAAAGGATTCCACTCATTCCACGCATTATAAAAAATGTTACAGGTGCGAGATGGACTGATTCCTATCAAATGGTGACGAGAATTCATGGCCATTATAATGTAATCATAATCAACCGTCACGGAAAATATACTACCATATGTGTCGCAATAGTACGTTTACTACAGCGCTGATTAGTGAGATAAACTGCCGGTGAATTGGAATGACCGGAGCCCGCGCAGTTAGTTACGCAGTATCAGTGCCTACAGTGATATAGCGGCTCGGGGCAATCGTTCAATTAGGCACATCTGTAGATCTGTTGCTGAGAAGTCCCATTTAAAACGCTAACGCGTAAAGATGCGAAGCTCTCTGCTTCCCTCTAACTCTCTTTCTGTCCGCCCGCTCGTACTCGAAGGTTTATTCTGAGGCAAACTTTCCGCATTCGGCACATTGTGATTTATATCTGTCTCTTTCACTCTCACCTGGCGCATTGCCCGTGATGACTCAGACACTTACAAGTGAGAAAGTGTAACCTGTCCTCTTGAGAGGGAGTTTTGTTGGTGTGGCCGTATCGTTAACCGTTGAAGCGCTAGTGGACAAGTGTTGATTGCTATTTCTTTCCGATCATGAACGTTAAGCAATATTGACCCTTTTCAGAACCTGGGTGGGTGACCGCTATTGGTGAAACAACTGATAGTAGTTGTACGAGTAAAGCCAAGTCAGAGGCAATTTGGCGCCTTGAAAATTCCGAAAATCAAGTTGGCCATTAACCTGGCAAAGCCTAATCTAGGAATGGTCTTGTTTGCCCTCTGGGTTGAGGTGGTCAGATGGTAGAAAATGATTTTATTTTTAACACTTCCTGTGTTCGGATAAATCTACAAAGTACAAAATCGCAAAATTTCACAACCACAGGCAGGATTCGAACCTGCGTCTTCTGCGTAAGTACCGCAGACGCTTTACCAACTAGGCTACTGTGGTGCTGCCCAATGTTGTGAAATTTTGCGATTTTGTACTTTGTAGATTTATCCGAACACAGGAAGTGTTAAAAATAAAATCATTTTCAATTATACGTAGTGTTACCAATTTTCAACTCGAAATCTGTCTGCAATGATGGACTAGTTGAGCTAGTACAGCAAAAATGCTTGCTAGGTGGCAGCACAAACGCAACGTTGGAATGCGTATAGAGGTCTAAATTTCATAACATCGGGCAGGACCACAGTAGCCTAGTTGGTAAAGCGTCTGCGGTACTTACGCAGAAGACGCAGGTTCGAATCCTGCCTGTGGTTGTGAAATTTTGCGATTTTATACTTTGTGGTCAGATGGTAGTTGCTCAGTGCCCTCCGAATCACTTAGATAGACAATTTCTTCGTCACATACTCAACAACATAACATAGTAACCGACTCCGTTAAATTAATTTTTAAAGGATCTTGAGGCACTAAGGTACAGGGACTACAGCTGTTGTCGACGTCGCCGTATCGGAAGCCTTCCTTTGAATCGCTCATCGTAACATCCCATGAAACTTCCACTGCAGGACAAGGAGCTCCCTCCAGAACTTGAGCAAAAACGCGTGGTACTTACGAGGGAATTCACCATAGTCACCACGCTTGTAAGCGTTGCGGCTGGCGACCGCTGTTGTTGTTGGCCGCAGTATGAATGTACAATACACAGAAAGATGCTGCTGCCCATCCTCCGGTTCATAAAATTTTAGTCGCCTCTACGGGTAGAGATGGGTTGGTACTAAATAGTTATTCTTTGCTGGCACCACATCGGAACCGCTTAGTGACTACGAATCTTGATTTTTACTTACAAATTCTTCTTTTTGTTGATGTTGTGTATTCAGCGATTCGCACGCTCTCATCTCTTTAAAAATAAATGGTACAGCAGCACTGCACTTACTTTCTCGTAATACTCAAGGAAAACCTATCAACCGCACACTTAAATTTGTAATGCCATACACATGGTATGGTAATACAAACTTTTATTTACGTTTTTTTTTCAAAAAAAAAGTTAGAATGAAATATTGATCAATTCAGAATTCAAATTGTCAAACATTAAAACAAACAAACCTCAGACGAATTCGAGTAAATCACATATTTAACTTTTGGTAGTACTGGAACACCCTTTATATGAATTTTCACAGATCAGTGGATACAACCGTAGCATACTTGCATGGAGATTTTTTTAATTTCCCTACACATGTTCCTTATGGATAATTGTTTAGTTTGGTCTACTGAGCAAGCCCTTTAAGTTTTTGGTACACCCTGTGTACTAAATTTTATTCAAAACAATCATTAATAATATCCAGTCAGGTAGACAACCAATCCAGGATTAATATTATAGAAAATTTTAATAAACTCAATGGAACCAATTTTGGGTAAATCACATATTTACGATTTGGTGGTACAGGAACACCCCTTATATGAAATTACACAGATCAATTGATACTGGCGCAAGATATCTTACATGGAGATGCTTGGTCATGCAAAGTTTCATCAAGATTCTATGAGCCGTTTTTGGGAAAATTTCAATTTGTAATTTTCGTTGTATGACAGCTACCCTCAAAATGAGAGCCAGCAAGGAACCACTTAGAACCCTTCGATGGATTTGCATAAAACTCCTTAATTCAAAATCTGGTGTCAATCGGACCATTCGTTTAGCCGCTAGGCCAAAGCGTGACGGACAGACCGACCGACAGACCGACCGACCGACCGACGGACGGACATTTTTGGGAGACTTGTTTTTTATGATGTACTAGCTGTTGCCCGCGGCTTCGCTCGCGTGGATTTCGTATTTAGGTTGTTACCGGTTTTCCGAAGCAATGAGATATTTTCCCGTCATTTCGGGGTAATTTCAAACTAAGGAAAAACAGGACTAACCCTGCGCAAATCAATGAGTATAATTCAAGGTCCAGCTGAATTTTATATAATATACAGACGTTACTCATAAATTACTCAGAACAGAAGAACTTAGCAGCAGCATCCTAACAAATGTAAAGAGAGAGATGAGAGACACCTTTATGTAATATTTCAAAACAGAGCCAATTCGCAGAAGTAATTGAGAAAAACTAAAACCCTCTCCCTCTCTCTCCCTCTCCCCCCTTCCTCTCCCTCCCTCTGTCTCTCCCCCTCCCCCTCCCCCTGTCACTCCCGCTCCCCCTGTATCTCCCCCTGCCCCTCCTCCCTCTCCCCCTGCCCCTCCCTCTCCCCCTTCCTCTCCCTTTTCATCACCCCCTCCCCCCCTTCACTCCCTCCCTCTCCCCCTCCCTCTCCCCCTTCCCCTCCTTCTCCCTCTCCCTCTACCTGTACCTGTACCCCTCTACCTCTCTACTTCTCTACCTCTCTACGTCTCTACCTCTCAACATCTCTACCTCTCTACCTCTCTACCTGTCTACCTCGCTACCCCTCTACCTCTCTAGCTCTCTACCTCTCTACCTCTCTACCTCTCTACCACTCTACCTCTCTACCTCTACCTCTACCTGTCCCTATCCCTACCCCTTACGCCAATTTAACCGCTATCCCTAACATAGAAACAATAAATAATAATAATAGAAATGACACCCATATTTATTTTTAGACATTTCAAACCTATCGCACCCCAACCCCATCCCCACGGGACGATGGTATTTCACGTCCACCAAGTTGGATTTCAAAGTTGTTGTAGCTTCCGTAATCAGCGACCCGATAAACCATACAAACGACACCCATATTGATTTTTAGACATTTCAAACCTATCGAACCCCAACTCCATCCCCAGGGGGATGATGGTATTTCACGTCCACCACGTTGGATTTCAAAATTGTTGTAGTTTTCGTAATCAGCGACCCGATAAACCATATAAACGACACCCATATTGATTTTTAGACATTTCAAACCTATCGCACCCCAACTCCATCCCCAGGGGGATGATGGTATTTCACGTCCACCACGTTGGATTTCAAAATTGTTGTAGTTTTCGTAATCAGCGACCCGATAAACCATACAAACGACACCCATATTGATTTTTAGGCATTTCAAACCTATCGCACCCCAACCCCATCCCCAGGGGGATGATGGTATTTCACGTCCACCACGTTTGATTTCAAAATTGTTGTAGTTTTCGTAATCAGCGACCCGATAAACCATACAAACGATACCCATATTGGTTTTTAGAATTTTTCACCCCATTTCCCTTTTTTAGGGGTTGAATTTGGGGTGGAATTTCAATAACAGTGATGAACGTTGCATAGAATTACATCATTAATGCCTAAATAATAAATTATGTGGATTTTACTTTAAGAATAAAGAATTTTCAACTTCATCCCCCTTTTCACCCTTAAGGGTGTCGAATTTTCAAAAACCCTGAGACACGTAATTAATAATTTTTAGTCGTCAGCCTAAATACAAATTTTGAAGATCATAACTTCAAAACTGACGGACTTTCATACAAACTTTCATCCCCTATTTTACCCCCTTAGGGGTGGAATTTTGTAAAACCCTTTCTTAGTGCACCTCTAAGCCTCATAAGGAACCTACATGCCAAATTTGGAATCTCTAGACCCAGTGGTTTGGGCTGTGCGTTGATATGTCAGTCAGTCAGTCAGTCAGTCAGTCAGTCAGTCACCTTCTTCTTTTATATATATAGATAAGTGATATAGAACACATTTTTTTTTGTAAAAATTAGAAAAACTTTTTTCTTCACGAATACATACCTTTCTCGCTCCGCTCGAAAGTAACTAGCTGATCTTGAGTTTACTAACACGAACAGAACCCTGGCTTAACCCTATCACCTGCGATGGTTACTAGTAAAAAATCTGGCACTCTGACTGTATTTTTTTAGGGTTGCGAACCAAAATGGCAGAAACGGTATCCTTATGGTGCGACTTTGTCTTTCACATCACACCTGTATATCACAGCAACTACCTACTCACGCCATGGACTTGAAATTTTGAATACTTATAAAATATACTTGCTCAATTAAATTGCAAACGAAAGAATAAAAAATATTATTATTGTTGTTTATTATATTGTAAACGGGGCCCAAACAGGGAGGCCATTATTTTAAACTGTCGTTACTAAGTCAAATGGGTAAGTAGCACAGTTTTTTAGAAACCTGCAAAATCTTTGCAAACAAACTTACTTTTCCGGTCCTAAAAATGTTTATTATTTGCGTTTAAAACATACTATAGGTATAGCGTAACATTCGGAGCCCTCAGCGCGCGAGCGAGTCCAAATCGCACTTGACCGGTTTTTTTCTTATCACGGGTATATAAGGCGGGCATACGGTCATACCATCCCACGAAACGTCCACTGCAGGACAGGGACCTCTCTACAGAACTCCAGCAAAAACGCGTGGTACTTTACTGGAAAGGATTTACCATAGTCACCACGTCTGTAAGCGTTGCGGCTGACGACAGCTGTTTTTGGTGACCGCAGTATGTAAGATCGTAGAATACACAGAAAGATGCTGCTGCCCAACCTCCGGTTCATAAGTCCCTAGTCGCCTCAGAGCAGTACTAGCGAAATGTCTCTGAATGACACCAATGTATGGTGTTCAGTTGTGGTAGTGGCTATCTCCGTTTCTGCAGCTACGTGTGTTATCAGCTGCATGTTGCACTCCATTTAAAGACGATGAACAACTTAGTGCAGACTTGTATGTAAACAAAACGCTCGTTTATAATATATGCACGAGAGCCAGTTCACATTTTTATCTTTTTTAAAGGATGTGTAAAGCAAAGAACGTTATTTAAAAAAGCTTATTGTAGAAAAGGTGACTACATAAGTGATAAAGAGATATGGCGCGCTGATATTCCAGCGAAAACTGAAGAAAAACATTGTACAAAGCAAAGCAAAAGAAAAACACCAACCCGCATCGCACTCATCACTGTACAGATTTCAACACCCCAAAAGGTTGCCTGGTAGAGATTGCTACCCTAGCAATAAGGCCGCCTTTTGTACATTCTTATGTATTAATGTTTCTTGTTTTGTAAATTTCTGTCATGTGGTATGCAATAAAGTATATTTGTATTGTATTGTATTGCGCAAAGCAGACTCTCGATTGACATTGAAAATCAAACTACTGAGACTAAAGAAGGCTCATGGTTCAGTCATATAGGGGAGTGTCGACGTGCATGTCGTGGTGTACGGTCGTTTCCTTGCTATATTACGGCGTAAAACCAGTTACAATAGACCTGCCGCATACGGAATATTGCGCAGCGATCGGTGTCTCGGTCGATTGGACATCGACGCTCACTGTCGCGCCGACCAGTTTGAGTGGCTCAGTGTCTCGTTTGAGTGAAATAGGCCTATCTTGCCTACGCTTACTACGCCCACTAACGAGCGAAGAGGACAGCTACATTCGCCTAGCGTATATCACCTCACCGTCTGCACATCGCCGCGTTACCGCTTTGTTTACATTCTTGTTTGCTAAATTGACGGTTGCTTGCTACTGTGAATTATGCCTCGCGTAGAAAGATCACCTACAAATTCTCCTTCGAGCATCCATCGCGCATCTTCGGTACCTGATCAGATTTCCCATCAATCTACGCAGCCAGATGTACAATTTTATGGAAATGAACAGCAAAATGTCAATACTAACTCGCGAAGAAATCGCCCTCAACGCACATCGTCACCGGCCAATGACTTTCAGGTTTTTAAAGATGAAATTAAATCCGTGCTCATGACCTTGAAAGCCGATCAGGATACTCAATTAACAAAGATAGCCAATGATCAAAGTGCTATCTTGAATAAATTGAACACTGACGTATCCGAGCTCAAGCGGCAGATTTCTGATATTCAAAAGTCAAATAAGGAATTTGAATCCTCAATGTCCTTCATTAACCAACAGTACGAGGACATGAAGTCACAAATAGCTGTGCTCCAAAAGGAACAGCATGGTTACAAGGAGTGTATACTTCAGCTGGAACGTCAAATTCAAGATCGTAATCAAAGTTCTCGCTCATCAAGCGTAGAGATTCGTAACGTTCCAGGGAGTGAGAAGGAGTCAATCCCACAACTACAAAAAATTGTTTTTGCCGTCGGACAAGCGCTTAACACACCTATCTCCACTTCTGATATACGGGATGTTTACCGTCTGCCGGGGAAGTCTGGTACGACCAAGCCTATTATTGTAGAATTCGCTACTGTCCAGACTAAGAATAATATTATTACAGCAGTTAAAAAATCCCTCAAAAATGGACAGAAAGAAGACAGACTCAACACTCAGAAAATTGGTATACCTGGAGAACCGAAACCCATTTTTGTAGCCGAATTCCTGCCAGGATATTCCAGAACGCTATTTCACAAAGCTCGTGTATTCGCTAAACTAAAAGAGTATCAATTTTGCTGGACCACAAATGGAAAAATCTACCTACGGAAAGATAAGGACGCTAAACATATTATAGTCAACTCCGAACAAATCTTGATTGAACTCCAGCAGCAAGAATGACTAGTTTATATCACCTATTGCCTAATGTTCCTATCGGTTTTATTTTTGAATGCTTTTGAAATTGAACATAACAATATTATGTATTGTCAAACATCACTCACTCATATAATTACAGATAATCCAAGGGCATTTTTTGTAATGAAGTTAATTATTAATCAGTACACACTAACCTACTCTCTCACACACACACTTACACCTACAATAAATAATTATCTCTACGTCAGTCTCCTTACTTACCAACCCTCCTATCCTCCTTACTATACCCACCGTTCAACGCATCGCACTGCTTCCATCCTTCTCGTTTTTAGTAATTCAATCATATATACACTTATTATATTATATTTTACTATAAATGGCTAACTTAGATAAAACTTTTCTTGAAATAGATTCTTTGAAAGTAGCAGACAGTTTCTTATGCCCACCTCAAAACTGTACTAAAATTATAGGGAATTCACCTAATTTACTTAAAGTACTACACTTAAACATACGCAGCATAAATAAAAACTATGATAATCTGTGTATTACACTCACTCAAACTCAATTAGATTGCGATATTATAATTTTATCTGAATGTTGGCTTCTCAAAACTGCTAATGTACCTAATATGCCAGGCTATACAGAATATCACACAAAAGTAAACCGTAACCAAAATGAAGGTATTATCCTATATATAAAATCTAACTTACATTGTGTTGTAGAAGAACCTAAATTTCAATATGCAAATTGTCTCACATGTAAACTTAAGGGTTCTATAGCATTAGTGGCTATCTATCGATCCCCTTCCTATACACAGTGTGATAAATACGAAAAATTTATCGATAGTTTAAATTGTGTTTACCAATCACTATCTAATTTCAAAAACATCATTTTAGCTGGAGATCTTAACATCGATATTAAGAACAATAACATCGATCCTAAGTCCCATGATTATCTGACCCTAAATGCCTCTCACGGTTTACTCCCTGGTCACCTGTTTCCCACCAGGAACAGTAACTGTTTAGACCACATTTTTCTTAAAACGGTTTTAAACTGTAAGGTACTTGTCCTGGAAACACTACCTACCGATCATCAACCAACCCTTTTAGCAATGAGTCTAAAAAAAACACCTTCTAAACCTAATCACTACATTAAAAAACTTGACCACATAGCAATCAAACTTGAGATTGACAGTACGGACTTTTCCCAAATCTTAACTACTAATGATGCTAATGCTGCTGCCTCTTCCCTTGTTTCGATCCTTAATGCAATTATTCGCAAACATACTCTGGTAATGAAAATACCTAAAAAAAACAGAAATATCAAACCATGGATCACACCAGGTCTTCTTCGCTGTATCCGCAACCGTGATCGACTTCATAAAAAAGCAAAAAAGTCCCCTGAAAACCCCATCCTTCATATCACGTATACCCGTTACAGAAACTTTTGCAACTGTCTCCTACGCAAATTAAAAAGAGCACACGATAAACAAGAACTTCAAAAAGCCAAAAATAGTCCTAAAGCAACATGGAGTGCGATCAAAAATATAACAAATACTAATAAATTAGTAAGGACCCCTCTTGAATTACTTTCTATAACAAATAACCCTAAATCATCCCTTAATGAAGTAAATAAATTCTTTGTTGAAATAGGTAAAGAGCTAGCATCCAAAGTAACTCCCCCAACACATAATATTTTCCAAAATTATCTCTCGAGCGTAACAAACCCTAACTCTATGGCTTTATTTGAGGTAGACGAAGCTGAGATAGAAGCTATCATTATGACTTTGCGCTCAGAATCTGCTTCTGGTTGGGATGACATCCCAGCTGGAACTGTGAAAGCATCGCGTCAGGTTCTCGTGCCTGTCATTACTTATATTTTTAACGCTTGCATTAATTCTGGAAAATTCCCAAGTGTCTTTAAAAAAGCCATCGTACATCCGATATACAAGTCTGGGGACAGGGGCAGTGTCAACAATTACAGGCCTATATCCGTCTTATCCACCCTTTCAAAAATTTTGGAAAAGGCACTAAACACCCGCCTTACAAAATTTTTAAACCTTAATAAATCTATTTCAAAACACCAATATGGCTTTCGGGCGGGTATATCAACCGAGGATGCAGTTGCTGACTTAGCTGAATCAGTTGCGAGGAACCTCGACAGCAAAAATAAGTGCATTGGTGTCTTCTTAGATTTGGCTAAAGCTTTCGACACCGTCCATGTCCCCAGTCTCCTTTCTAAATTAAACTATATTGGCGTTCGCGGAATCGCACTGGAAATGTTCAGAGACTATCTCTCTGACCGATCACAGTGCGTCAAAATTGAAAATCAAATAAGCTCAGACGAACAAATTACCTGTGGAGTACCTCAAGGTTCAATATTAGGACCTACTCTTTTCAAAATTTACATAAATGACTTATGCACTTTGTCTATACCTAACTGCGAGATTTTTACATACGCTGATGATACGGCTTTGATAGCACAGGGTGCTGATTGGCACAGCGCAATAAAAAATGCAGAATATGCTCTTCGAATAATGTACAGCTGGCTGTCAACCAACCTCCTTACACTGAACATCGAAAAATCCAAATATTTACCCTTCTCAATCAGGTCAACTAATCAGCTACCTCAATCAATGTCAATTAAAGCACATACCTGTTCTCTCTCTTCATCCGACTGCAGTTGTCTCACCCTCTCGCGCTCATCTCACCTCAAGTATCTCGGTATTCATCTAGACCAACATTTGAACTGGAATGTGCACCTGGACGCGCTTACGGCTCGTACTCGTCGTTTAATATATATATTTAAGACCCTAAGACAGTCAGCTGATCGTGAGACTCTTAAACTAGTATACACCGCTCTTTGTCAATCGTTACTTACCTATTGCATTCCGGTATGGGGAGGTGCAGTTAAAACATCTATGCTACAGCTAGAAAGAGCCCAAAGAGCTGTATTGAAAGTTATGCTCTCAAAACCCTTCAGGTTTCCAACCTCAGATCTATATTCTATAGTGAAAGTCTTGACTGTAAGACAGCTTTTTGTGCTCCGAGCTACCCTACGCAGACACATTAAAAACCCACCTTCTCCTGACCCTAACAAACGAACTAGTCGTGACATTTGTGTTGTTGACACTCATAAGACATCTTTTGCTGCTCGTCAATACTTTATTCTTAACTCCCATATATATAACACAATACATAAACTTATTAATATCTACAATCTAAGTAAATATGAAGTTAAAACTAAAATCGAAAAGTTACTTCTTAATTACAACTATACACAAACCGAGGATGTACTGACTAAATAATTCACTCTAACCTATGTAGACATACCTTCCCAAAAACAGCAGACTTACAGACCCACACACACGCACTCACTAACACACGCTTACACACACACACACACACACACACATGCAGAGTCACGCTTCCATAAAATAAATGGTTATTTTTGATAATATGATTATATTATAATTATAATTAATTTATTAATTATTAATGTACATTTAAATATATATACGTATTAACTTTATATAATTTCTCCTTCCTTTTTAAATTTTGCCCATATAGGATATTGGTATGTTGACGTCCCACGACTGCACGTCAGACAATCACTGATCCCTAAGTTACAGGTCTTTACCTAGTTTAGGAATTAGGATTCCACCATCTTATATTCAGGTACAGCATGCCTATTTTTAAGATTATTGTTAATGTAAGATAACCTAAGTCCTTTTGATTAATAAATAAATTTTGTATTTTGTATTTTGTATTTGTATATTAGGAAGTAGCTGTTGCCCGCGACTTCGTCCGCGAGGGATTCTATCTATCTATCTATCCGACCATCCATGGAAGAGCCCGGTGGTGAGTAAGAGGCAGTGTCCGGCTACCGACAAGTGTTTGTGTTGCGAGTGGAGTGCGGAGTACGGTGATAAGATAACATCCTCCGGTCAGCGCCGCCACTACGTCGGCTCTATATAGTTGTGTCAACACCGGTGTTTGTTTGTTTGGGTAAAGCTGCCGCTTCCTCGCCGCCTGGGAACCGCTCCACCAGGCGCAGACTGATTGACTTGAAACCTGAGTGTTGCTAGATGCTAGAACCTGTACTTAGTGGTGCTCTGATAAACGATTATATGCTGATAAGAGCCTTCCGGGGACTTGGGCTGGTATTGATAAATCCTTATCAAGTCAGTGATTGCACTGATTGCTTTCAAGATGCATAATTTGTATGTGTATTAAGAGCCATCTCATACTTAAGAGGGATTCATCGTACAAAATACTATGACCGTTATAATGCGCAGAACTCAAAAAATGTATCCCGGGGGTGAGCGCGGCAGGTGGGGGGAGGCGAGCGAATCGTTCATTGGATCTCCGCCTGTCACCTATGCGTAGAAAATAACCGTCAGAGCCAAACTTACCTTGCGCACGCTATACCACTTTTAGTCTTCGCTGCCGTTGGCCCAAGATAGTATAGTGGAGTGCGAAAAATATTTCACACCGATAGATATTTTTTTTTAAATAATTGATAGTATGTGGTTCGTACTTTTGATGTGCTCAAGCGTTACCCACCCCAAGGACCATTGCTGGACCATCTCATGTTCAGGTAATTTCACTGGTTCCCTGACACCTCAAATCAGATACAGCAGTGCAAATACTATACTACGAGTATTAATGTTTGTATTTATGTAATTAAACACCATTTTCACACTAGTTCCACTATTTATTTAGTACAATTTATACTGAGTGCGACCTGTTTCGAGTTATCATCGTCAGGCACATTAAATGTTTGTTTTGCGGCAGAAATAGACAAAGCGGTGCATTACTTGAAAATTATTTTATTTTAACAATTTCTGTGTTCGAATAAATCTAAAAAGTGAAAAATGGCAAAAGTCGGTAATTTCACAACATCAAGCCACAGTAGCCTAGTTGTCTCCGGTACTTACGGAGAAGACGCAGGTTTGAATCCTGCCTGTGGTTGTAAAATTTTGCGATTTTCTTGTAAACATTACTTCTTTCTACCCCGGACGGGCTTTATGTATGAGTCAACCAATAAATTGACAAAATTCTTCTAAACTGAATTTATGTTTTGGTACTACGAATGTGTGGTGGGCCTCCCCCTGATTGGCTATCTGGCTTCCGATTGCCAAGTTTGCGTGAATGTAAATGTATTAGTGACCTGTCTGTATAAACGGAACTTTACATTCAAATTGAAGGTAATTAGGTTTCTTCTTTTCGGTACAACTATGTAAATATCATTGAAAAATAATTATCTGTTCCCTAACGGAAGCGAGTAAAAATTAAGTATCTACTTGTACCTAAATCATGCAAATCGGTGAGGCCGTATTTTTGTAACATAAATTCAAATAAACTTGTACGTGTTTGTGGCCGGAAAGTCCTTTCTGGCATCACGTCGATAACACCACGGCCAGAAGCAGCATCAGATCGTCCGTTTGTCGCCTCTAAGGCTTTCCCATGTGACCGCAGTATGTAAGATAGTACGATACATAGAAAGATGCTGCTGTTCCACCATCCCTAAAATTAGCAGCTGTGCACTCGTTAATGCAATTATTTTTGTTAAAAATGAAGCAGTAAAATGGTTACAAACGGGAAAAAATGGACATAATGAGGGTTATTTTAGAATTTTTTTTCTTCAGTTATACTAATTAAATTAAAATTTTATCTCGACCACATCACTTCTTACATCTTGTATAATACTACGTTTTTATTTTCGTCTAAGATAAATATAAAATTTAATGTAAAAAATGGTTACGAAGTTATTCAGTCTAGAGGCTATTCAGGCCGGCCTAGCCTTAAGCCCTTAGTCCCATCTTACGACACCCACGGGGAGATTTGTTGGTACTATTCTTTGCCGGCACGACACGGGCTACCATTATCGTATGCACGTTACATAAGATGTTGCAAAGCGCTTTGTGTGAATGTCTGGAATATCAACCAAGTTTGAGTGGACTCCCGATAATATAGGAGGGGATGGTGGACTATGACAAAAAGGGACAGGGAGAGATTGATGGCTCTTGAGATGTGGTGTTGGCGAAGGATGGAGGGAATCCGATGGACTGAAAGAGTGACAAACGAAGAAGTACTGGAAAGAGTTCAAGAAAAAAGAAGACTGCTGAAAATTATAGAAAATAGAAGAGGCAAGATGATCGGCCACCACATACGGCATGATGAATTTATAAAAAACATCATGGAAGGAAAGGTAGAAGGAAAAAGAGGAAGAAGTAGACCAAGGATAAGATTGTCTCTCTTTTACAGACCAAGTAAAAGAGAAGGCCAGCGTCATGTCGTATGAGGAGGTGAAAAGGATTTCTGAGGACAGAGAGGCGTGGAGATCGATTCATTCTTAAGAAGTTGCTACACCGACAAGAGTCCGTCTCTTAAATTGGATGATGATGGTGGACTTAGCTCATGGAGCTCAGCATGAGCATGATGGGTACAGCCAAGGTCATGTCAAGCTTTGTTGTTACTATTGATCAGGTCGTGGACGCGTTTATATAGTCTTTCCTTTTAATAAATTCATCAATAGCCGTTATTATCATTATTGAATGAAAGTGAAGTCAATTTACGTGTATAATACGTGCGTGACCTCCGCGGCAGTTGACGCCAGGTTTATGTATATGTCGCAGGATATGACAAAAACAGGGATTTGGTCGAACCACTAAGCGATGATATAAAAAAAACTCGCTTCGGATCAAAATCCTGTCCCTGTCGTCTCTTTAGTTCGTCGGCGTTAAGAATGCAGTAAGTCATTAATGCAAATGCAGGGTAAAAGGGTCACAATAGAGTTAAAATGCAAAAAAATATGTGTTTGTAAATTTTTCTTTTCGTTTTTTATGTAACACACAAAAGGATACAACCGCTTTTTTCAAAGGTTTGCCTTCAGTTAGTCATTGTGCATTTGACTTTATAATTTCAAGCGGCCAGATTGGTTACTGGGCTAGGCTACCAGCGGCGGAAGGCGATGACTCACTGCATTCTTAAGTTGGACGAACTATAGATCAAAAACCCGAACTCTTTTAGGTTAGGTTTGGTTAAGTTAGGTTAGATTATGTTTGAATAGGTTATACCCGTGTGGTGCCGGCAAATAATAGTCCCAACCCAACACTACCCGTGGGTGTCGTAAGAGGCTGCTAAGGGATTATGAACTGGAAGATAGGCAGCTGCGTCCTTCTGTGTATATTACCATCTTACATACTGCGTTCACCAAAATTTTTTTTTATCAGATCGCTTAGGGATTTGACGAAATCTCTGTTTTTATCACTATCCCTGCGACAACGAATCGATTGTGGAGTGTTGAATAATTCGGTTCTCGCGCGTCACAGTTCCACCGGTAGCGGGTACATGTAGCAGCATAATGCGCGCCCTTGACCGAGACCGACACTCGGCAGCTGGTGACCAGCATGAGACAATAGGATGGACCGGTCCGGTGTGATGCAACGGGGTGGCTTCGGGTATTGTCGTGAAGACAAATGCTGCTCTTTCTGTTTAGGCCAGTCGTTTGAAGGAAAAACCTTTAGAGTAGCTGACTAAGTCATGAAACATCTCTCAGTTCATGAGAACACCCCCACCTAGGCCGGGACAAAGGGACGCTCTGACTGGAGTATCTATCGTTCCGATTAAACTTTAGAATATATTAAAATATCTAGTACGGGTAGTAGAGTCGGAAACCAAAGAATGAAATATTTCACTCTATTTTGTTCAGTTAATTATTACTCATTGAACACCGTTTTCAATTAAAATACTAGACAAAATAAATATATTAATAATAAATAATGAGTTTATTTCAAAAATATTTGATTGCATTGGTTATCTAATTATATTATTATATTGTTTGTTTGCATTCTAGTGCAAAATCTGGTAACGAAATAATTTCGCGGCGAGACATTAATGATTTTTTAACGTGATTTTGTATGAGTAATTATATATTTTTTTTATTCATAAAACATAATTTAAATACAAAATGACTTATATACTCTTCTGAAGAAACTTAAGGTAAGTTTATGCTCAGGAGAGCGTCGTCGCTCTAAAACATTACATAAAATTATACACTATGCTGCGGTATTGACATTTTCAGTCACTTTTTCCATAAAATGTGTTTTTAATATTTGCTTATGTATATTAGGTTTGGGGTTTTGTGTTAGTAAGTTGAGGACTTCAGTAGGCAGCTCGTTCAGGAATTCCGGTAGCATATATTCATGTGTTCTTTTACCATATGTATTTTTATACTTTGTATAAAATGTATATTTTTATAAACATACCTACTTAAAAAAATACTTTTCTCTTAATTTTGTCAATTTCGGGGTCACCGTTTGTTGTAACAGCCACCACGTTGCAAGGAACGCTTATGTGAACATTCATCATCATATCAGCCGAAAGACGTCCACTGCTGGACATAGGCCTCCCCTAAAGATCTCCATGACGACCGGTCCTGCGCTGCTCGCATCCAGCGGCTAACGTTATTGACGTCGAAATGAACATTGACGAGCGTGAAGCTGCTAATTTTAGCGACGGAATAGCGGTCACCCATCCGGGTGTTAACCACGGCTAACATTACTCAATTTACATGCTCGGTAAGGAAGAGCATTGGTCGCATTTAGTTTCGGTGAACGTGTTTTGCGCCTGCGCGGTGCTGTCCGATCCGACACCGCTTTCTAAGCAGGATAGGCTGGTACCTAATGTATGTATGTAATAATCGTAGCATTGAGCTCAGACAGCGCAGCGCGGATCTGACGCACCTAGGGTTGTCATGGCAGACGTGCGGCTTGCTTTACCTGGACTTGGCATTCTTTTTTTTAATTTTACTATTATATTTTAATTTTAGTATAAGTCGGACTTAACAATAATTTTGTCAAGAATTTAGAGCAAAATGTCAATACCGGCCAAATTATTTATATATTTATTAGGTTAATCAACAGGTTTACATCTTAAGAACTAAATAAAAGAACTTGACTTGATGCAATCCCAAATTAGATACAGATAGTACAGATTCTAAGGCTACAAGTTCCTCCAAATAGGTATTATAATTGTTTTAGTACTGGCAACCCTATAACTAGCGTAATAGGCTAATAGGTTGGTATTGACACGCGAACAGGATTGCAGGAAACTACGTCCAATTGCAGCGTCGAAAGGCAGTGATTTTATAACCAGTGATTTTATCATCATCATCATAACATCCCATGAATGTCCACTACAGGACAGCCTGAATTCTAGCTTTTGCTGAAAAAATGTAGAGAGGGGAGTACCGAAGTACCTTAGTCACCTCGCTTGTTAGCGTTACGGCTGGCATGGCACCATGAACCGCGGTTGTAGGTGACCGCAGTAAGTAAGATGTAAGATACAAAGGAGGGTGCTGCTGCCTATCCTCCAGTTTATTCCCTTAGTCGCCTCTTACGACACCCACGGGTATGCATGGGTTATATAACCAGCGATTTTTAGGGTTCCTTATCCAAAGGGTAAAAAACGGGACCTAATTTATCATGCGTCCGATGTCCGTCTGTTTGTCTGTCAGCGGGCTGTATCTCATGAACCGTAATAGGCAGACAGTTGAAATTTTCACAGATTATGTTATTTCTGTTGCTGCTATAACAACAAATAATAAAAAATAAATAAAAAATAAGTGGGGGCTTTCTTCCCTACTACAAACGTGTTTTGAAAGCGATTTTTGCTCGATTTTTGTTTCAGCATTATCACACTTACTCGTAGAAGCGTGAAAATTAGTATGTTTATAGTGCACTAGCTGGTGCCCGCGACTTCGTCCGCGCAGGTTTATAAATTGTAGCCTGTGTGTTATTCTGACTGACGTATAAGCTATATTATTGCAAAGTTTCATTAAAATCCATTCAGTAGTTTTTACGTGAAAGAGTAACAAACATCCATCCATACTTACAAACTTTCGCGTTCATAATATTAGTAGGATAAACTATTCAACATATAATAAAACCTGGTCAAGTGCGATTCGGACTCGCGCGCATTTAATACACTTCTGCGCGTCCCTAAGACAGTATTTTTATTTTTTTACCTTAGTGGTACGGAACCCTCTGCGCGAGTCCGACTCGCTCTTGGCCGGTTTTTATGAATACTTTTATATTTCATCCCATAAAAGCGTTCACTGCATGTTATACAGGGTGTTAATTTGATTGCGTGCCATAGCTCAGGGGCTGAATCAGTATCAGTAACTGAACAACTTTTCCCAAGGAACATAGGTCGAAAATGTCGAAATACGAAAATAAATTTTTGACCTCCCATAGAAACTGCATCAGCTGATAGTGCATTTTGTATGGAAGGTCAAATTTAGTTTTTCGTATTTCGACCTATGTTCCTTAGGAAAAGTTGTTCTGTTACTGATACTGCTCCCGCCCCTGAGCTATGGCACGCAATCAAATTAACACTCTAATATACTCCCTGTCCGTAGAGGACATTTGATGGGATGTTATGACGATGATATAATAGTTATTTGGGGATTATCATGTCACACCTGACGTGATAACTTCGTTATCAGAGTACGTGAGATTGAGTACCTATGCGATGTGATGCAACGACAAGGTTTCATCTTTATGACTTTCCCCCTAGAAACAGGACAGATTCTTAAAAGAAAATTAATCTAGACTTTTTACTTTCGAGCGGAGCGAGAAAGGTGTTGTATTCGTGAAAAAAAAAGTTTTTCTAATTTTCTCAAAAATGTGTTATATATCACTTATACATCATAAAAAACAAGTCTCCCAAAAATGTCCGTCCGTCGGTCGGTCGGTCGGTCTGTCCGTCACGCTTTGGCCTAGCGGCTAAACTAATGGTCCGATTGACACCATATTTTGAATTTAAGAGTTTTATGCAAATCCATCGAAGGGATCTGAGTGGTTCCCTGTTGGCTCTCATTTTGAGGGTAGCTGTCATACAACGAAAATGAAAAATATAATTTTTCTCAAAAACGGCTTATAGAATCTTGATGAAACTTTGCATGACCAAGCATCTCCATGTAAGATATCTTGCGCTAGTATCAATTGATCTGTGTAATTTCATATAAGGGGTGTTCCTGTACCACCAAATCGTAAATATGTGATTCACCCAAAATTGGTTCCATTGAGTTTATTAAAATTTTCTATAATATTAATCCTGGTTTGGTTGTCTACCTGACTGGATATTCCTTATGATTTTTTTTGAATAAAATTTAGTACACAGGGTGTACCAAAAACTGAAAGGGCTTGCTCAGTAGACTAAACTGAACAATTATCCATAAGGAACATGTGTTGGGTAATTAACAAAATCTCCATGCAAGTATCCTACGGTAGTATCCATTGATCTGTGAAAATTTATATAAAGGGTGTTCCAGTACTACCAATAGTTAAACATGTGATTTACTCGAAATCGTTTGAGGTTTGTTTGTTTTAATGTTTGATAATTTGAATTATGAATTGATCTGTATATTTCATTCGAACATTTTTTAGGAAAAACGTAAATAAATGGCATTACAAATTTAAGTTTGAGGTTGATAGTTTTTCCTTGAGTATTGCGAGAAAGTAAGTGCAGTGCTGCTGTACTCGTACCATTTATTTTTATGTATGATAGCTAAGCATTTGTCTCCTATCTCACCTGATGGTATTCATATTCATTATTTGTTTGGTAATAACAGTACTTATTACATGTTAAAGAAATATCAAACGAAAATATCACAATATCAAAAATACACCGTCCCTTACACCCTGTATGTATAGGCAATAGACAATTATAAAGGGTGTTAGGGACGGTGTACCGAAAACTGAAAGGGCGTGCTCAGTCAACGAAACTGAACAACGTTGCAAATTATTGCAGAATAATTTTTTATAATACTTTACACATATTTACATCTTTTACAATTTTTTATTTTAAAATGACATTTTATAATTATTAATATTTACATATTTACAGTTTTAAAGTGTATTTTAAAACATCTATTAATTTGTAATATAATTAAATCAGAATAAATTATCTCAGAATGTATTTTTACACATGTAAAAAAGGATTCTAATGACTTGTAACCATTTGTTATAAATAAATTTTTCATTTTCAAAGAAACATACTAAAAATATGATTAAGAAACATAAATTGCCCTCTCTGGTCGAACAACGAACAGTTTGTATGTAGAGGTCAATTTTTTTTTTCATTTCCCAACGTATGTTTCTTTGGGAAAGTTGTTCAGTTTCGTTGGCAATAAACAAATAAGATAAGGGCTCTCTTAGCAATTTTTCCTTTTTTAATATTCCAAGTGGTGTAAGTAAAACATAAGAAGTTTTTTTCTGTTTTCGAAAGCCAAGTAAAAAAGACACATTTTTTTATTTTCGCTGTTAACTATTTTAAGTAAATTTACGTTACAGGTTTAAGTCGACGCGGAGTTTTTTTTAAATCAAATTGCAAAAGCTTCTAGTTTCATATGGTAGACAGCTACGGAACTCTTAGTGCGCGAGTCCAACGTTCACTTGGCCGGTTTTTTTTTCGGTTCACATCCTTTAGGATTTTATCATTTTTAAAACGGTTTCTAGGTATCGACATGCTTTCGATTTTTCCGCCAATGATTACAATAAAAAAATTGCGTTATTGGTTTATTGGCAGATATGATGATAAAGGTTTAGGGAGCGGTTTTATCGTGCGATTATTTTTTAGACTACTAAATGTTCTTTACTAAGTATTGAAAATACCCTCGGCCTTGAAAACCTAGTAATTAATCAAGTGACCTTGAAATAGGTTCGATAATGTATTGGGAGTTTTATGTCAAGAAAATTACGCTTATTGATACGGCTTTAAATAGTACATAGTATGAAAGGATTGATGAAAGTTCAGGAAGCAAGGGAAGTATGTCAAGATCGTAGCAGGTGGAGAACTGTGGTCTCTGCCTACCCCGACGGGAACAAGGCGTGATGTTATGTATGTATGTTAAATAGTACGTACCTACTATTTTCCGACATATCCCTATGGAAACTGCATCAACTACTAATAAGTTGGTACTATTCTTTGTTGGCACCACACGGGCTAGTGTCGTATTTCCTCTGGGCTGCGACAGATCAGATGGAAGTGGGGTGGTCCTTTCCTCAGCCAGAACCTCATAATATAATCTGAAATGTGTTGTTTTAATATTGCAGGCCGGTGCGGGGAATGTCGGCGGTGGTGGCGGGCGCGGGGCCGGCGCATGCGTGCTTCTTCGCGACCTACGAGCAGAGCAAACACACGCTTGGACAACTCACGAGGCATCGGCACGACCATCTCACACACGGTCAGTACACACACATACACACACACCACAGAGCAAACACACGCTCGGACATCTCACGAGACACCGGCACGACAACCTCACCCACGGTCAGTACACACACAGAGCAAACAGACACACACTTACAAATAGAGTAAGCACACAAACACACTCTCATAGACACACAAACGAATAGTAAACACTCGCCGGAACACTACGAGGCATTTCCATAGGATTTCTGGAAGTTTTATCGTCTCTAGCATCCTTTAAGGCCGTTATTTCACTGGGACACCATGGTGGCGCGACTGGTGGCTCGACTGGTTGCGCTACTGGTGTCCGTAACTAGACACCAGAGTTGCTACACCCTGCGGCCACAGTATTATGGGCTATATTTCACTGGGAGTGGTAGCGCGACCAGCAGCCGAGCTGGTGTCTAGTTACGGACACCAGTGGCGCAACCAGTCGCGCTACCACTCCCAGTGAAATATAGCCCTTAATACTGTGGTCGCAGGGTGTAGCGATTCTGGTGTCCTTACTGGTGTCTGGTTACGGACACCAGTGGCGCAACCAGTCGCGCTACCAGTGTCCCAGTGAAATACCGGAGTTACGGTGCGTGCGTGGGTGCAGGGCAGGGAGCACTACATGATAGGGAACATGCATTAATTTTAAAAGTCGCATTTATTAATAAAATATGAAAATACCGTAGTAGAGATGACAAAAAGTGAAATTAAGATTTTAATCGGCCAAGAAATACGGCCGATATAAGCATTTAAAACTACTGATTAGACAGAAAGATTCGACATGAATAGTGACGTCACAATTCACTACGGCCATATAAACTCCATATTAAATTTCGTTTTGCTAGAAAGAGACAGAAACAAATCTTCGATGGCTTATATCTTTTTTAACATTACAGTTATTCGAAAAATAGTTTTACAAGTCTGTTTATTACATGAATGAGAAAAAATTTCGTTAATAAAAAAAAATCGTGCATGTTCCCTATTCCGGCAAGAAGCGTGGTACATATTGGAGGTTAAGTCCCATACATCTTTGTATACTTGACATTTTATATGTATTTTCTGTATTTTATATATTACTAGCTGGTGCCCGCGACTTCGTCTGTGCAGGATAAATTGTAGCCTATGTGTTATTCTGATGTATAAGCTATATTATTGTAAAGTTTCATTAAAATCCATTCAGTAGTTTTTACGTGAAAGAGTAACAAACATCCATACTTACAAACTTTCGGGTTTATAATATTAGTAGGATTTTTTTGACGATCACATTGTGAATTCTTATATTTACTTATTTGACATGAATGTAATTTATAATGTAATTTTAATTGTCTGATTAATAAATCTAATGTAATCATAGCATAGTCAACACGCTTGTTAGCTTTGCGGCTGGCACCATGGACCGCGGTTGTCGGTGACCGCAGTCTGAAAAATGATACGATACACAGGAGGACGCTGCTGTCCATCCTTTCGTTCATAATCCCTTAGTCGCCTCTTACGACGTCTACGGGTAGAGATGGGTTGGTGCACGCGGCTGCCAGTCGGTGGAAACACAGCAGGTCTCTGTTTTCCGGCGTTTGTAGCGTTTGTAGCGTTTGTAGCGTACCGCTGATTCCGCTTTTCACTCGCTTGCTGTCGTTTGTACTATTCTTTGCCGGCACCGCGCGGGCACCGGCGATTTTACTAAATTTATGAAAATGTTTTGTATTGTTTTTCTCTCATGTCATTTGTTGTTTCAGGTCTGTCGGGATGCCTCGCGTCACTAGTACACGATGCAGTCTCTAATCCCACTGAAGGTGAGTTGTTATCTTCGACCTGATTATATTACAGTTAAAAGCAGGTCAAGTAGCGCGAATAAAGCTTCTACGGCTATTGAAATAAGAACGGTACACTATCCAATGTGTCAAGCTTGACGTGCTGTAGACTGTACGCACACTTCAGCTTATGTCCGTCTGTTACTTGAAACGCGTGTAACGTCGAGTGGCCATTCAACTTACTGTAAGTAAGTACACCCACTTCATAGTAAACATTGTAGTCAACACGTGCGATGCGAGATGTATAATACAAGCTTGTTTACGTATGGCTATGCTTCATAATATTTATATGAAGGTGGTAGGTAAGTAGGACTTATAAGAAGAATCGACCTGAAGAGGATCGTTGTATGAAGACCCATGCATTAAATCCTCAGTCGATTAAACTTTGCTGGGGTATTACACTATATGAGACAAACCTTCTATAAAAAAAATCGGTACTTTTAATTTTTCCATACAAAAATGTATCAAAAAAATTTTTTTTGATGAATTTCTTTTGGATATTTTGTATTTACATTAAATTCATGATACCCTATCATCCTGTCAAATAAAATCTGCCTGAGAGAATTATGTTGGGGTCAACTGCTTCATTTTCGACACTATAATGCCGTAAAAGAGTCGTGCTTGCACTCAAAAACTGAAAACGAAATTGATACAAGCAAAACACAGACATATTGTGAAAAATCTAGTCTACATTCTAGACATTATAATTTTTTTTAATTTACGCGAACGAAGTCGTGAGCCCAGCAAATTTTTAATACTTATAGTTTTTGTTGAAAATAAAATAACTGTTGTTTGTTAGCTCTGTGCAAGGAAGCATCTCATTCATTCATTCATTTATTCATAAACAATTTTTTACAATTGTGTTAGAAATTAACAGTAATAATTAGAGAAATGTCACAAAAATTATATGTACCTATGTCACAAAAAATTATAAATTCTTAATTATAAATAATTATAAAATGTCACTAATTGATAATAAACATAAAATCAAATGAAAACAATAACCAGCAATCAAGACATTAGACACAACAAAACAATATTCAAATGTCAATATTAAAATGTCACCAAAATTCCTAATTACAAGATAAAAGTCAAGTCATGGATACATGTATTCTAAATAAACAATCAGAACGAACACATTTTATGGGTTTCAAACTCCTGAATGCTATAGAAACACTTTTCCAACAAGAATGCCTTTAGTGATGTTTTAAATTTTATAGGACAAACAATTGATTTAAGCTCATCAGGTAGACAATTGAACAACTTGACCGCTTGATATCTAACACTGTGTCTTACCACTTCTAGTTTAGGTGCTATTGCTCTATTTAAGTCCTTTCTTCGTGTAGCAAGTCTGTGTTTCCTTTCCTCCGGGTTCTCAAATCTTTCCGGGTTTTCTACTATATCTGTCAATAACGTCAGAATGTATAAACTGGGAATGGTCAATATATTTAACTTTCTAAAGGACTCTCTACAAGAAATCCATGGCGGGATACGCACTATTGTCCTTATGGCTCTCTTCTGCAACACAAAAGCTTTATTTATATTATACGCATAGCTGTTTCCCCAGAACTTAATGCTATACCGAAAGTGTGATTCTACTATGGCAAAATAGACAGACCTTAACTGATTTTTCGTTAATTCATCCCGCAGACTTCTCAGGGCGTAACACGCGGAGCTAACTTTTGCTTCTATTTTAGAGACCTCATTTTTCCATTTTAATTGTGAGTCTATATATACGCCCAAGAACTTAACCGATTCTAGTTGTTCTATTTTTGCACCATTCAAGACAATATCCAAAAATTCTTTATTCCCTGCTGTAGAACGAAATTGCATGCAGTATGTTTTGGAGAGATTAAGAGTAAGACTGTTATTCCTAAACCAAAGTTGTAGCTCTGAAAGGGCTTCATTTACTTTAGACTCTAGCTCTCCAGAGCTGTTAGCTGTGATAATTGCATTTGTGTCGTCCGCGTAGCACACAATTTTCACATTAGCCAAGCGACTGTGGATGTAGTTAGCAAGATCATTTACCATTATATTAAAGAGTATTGGACCTAAAACAGAGCCCTGTGGCACTCCTCTGGTGGTAACACTCATTCTGCTACTATACACCTGTTCCCGTCCATTTTCAATAGAAGTTAATGCAACAAATTGACGCCTATTTGTCAGGTAAGATTTCAACAAATTCAAAAATTTCTCTCGTACACCATAGTGCTCTAATTTGACAAACAAAATGTCATGGCTGAGGGTATCGAACGCAGCTGTCAAATCGAGAAACAAACCCGCTGCTCTTTGTTTGTTATTTAGACTAATGATTACGTCATCAAGTAACTTGTCAATAGCATCTGCAGTACCCAACCCAGTGCGGTATCCAAATTGTCTATTATTAATAATGTTATTTATGTGAAAATGTAGCGATTTTTAATATTTTTTTCAAAAATTTTGGAGAGTATTGGTAGAAGTGATATCTGTCTGTAATTTTTGACGTCGCTCTTTGTATTTTTTTTGTATACTGGTATCACCTTAGCTATTTTAAACTGATCCGGGAAGACCTCTTGATCAAAGCACATATTGTATAATCTAGATAAAGGCTCCGCCAATATATCTAGGTTTTCTTTAACTACTGAAATGGGGACATCATCATACCCGCAAGATTTCTTACTCTTCATATTACCTACAATTTTAACTACTTCCGAAGGTGAAACGCTCTCCCAAGCTAGATCTGACGGTATACGTTCAGAATATTTAATTAAAAGTTTATCATCAAAGTTTTGAACTCCAGATCCCGAAAGACCAGGGTTGCCTGTATTAAACTGCTCAGAAAAGAGATTAACTATCTCAAGAGGATCATGTCTAAGTGTTTTATGCACATTTTACTCGTATGTGAGAATTGTTTCTGTTGTTTATTTCTATGTTTGTTAACAATTTTCCAGATAGTTTTCGGACAGTTACCTGCTTTAACAATTGCATTTTGAACGGATACTTTACGTGCACTTTTAATTATTCGCCTGTACAACCTAATATACTTATTTTTGTATATGATTATAGATTTATCACAAGTTAGTTTATTTCCCGTTGTCAAAAATCGTTTCATTATACTAGCTACTCTTACTCCCTTTGTGATCCATGACAGCTTGAGACCTTGGTTTGCTCTAATTTTTATTTTCTTTTTTACATAACTTTGTTTGAAAATATTAAGAATGTTTAACAAGAGTCCATTGATGCCGTAATTTGACCAATCCTTAGCGAGCAAAGCACGTCTAAATTTTACCGCATTCGCTTGACTAAATATCCTTTTCTCTACTTCAATATATTCATCTTGTCTGTCCATAGAGTTCAAAGAAACAAATATGTTACAGAATAGGCCCGCATGGCCATCCGCTAAGCCATTATGATCGACTGATAATGATGCTATCGTGTCTTCAGGTACATTTGTAAGGAAGTTATCTAAGCAGGAATGATGATTTCCTTCTCTATATGTTGCACTTTTAACTAATGGTTTGAAATTATAACACCTCAGCAATGTTATAAACTCATCCTTATATTTATCATCCATCAAGAGGTCAATATTAAAATCCCCTGCTATTATGCATTTCTTGTTGAAAAAATGTTCTAGAAGCTTCTCTAGTTGAGTCATGAACCTCGTCTAGATTGTGGAGTTACGTAGAGCCACACCCCAACGAGCGCGAATTTGAAATTTAAATTTGGAAGGCCGCGTACGCTCGCACATTCAATACAAAAGGATTCAGGATATTGAGGAGCAAAATTGTGTAAACCACCGATTACAAAAAACTTTTTTTTTTATTTCGTATGGGATTTTTGTGAATATATATAAGAATCACTTACATTTAAAAAGGTTAAGCTTAGCTCAGTTTATTTCTATTATTTTACCTTGTTTTTCATATTTAAATACGATATACACAAAAAAAAAACCGGCCAAGTGCGAGTCGGACTCGCGCACTGAGGGTTCCGTACCACCACATAGTCATAATTGTATTAGTTGAAATTTCAGTAAGTCAATGTGCTAGAATTTTTTGAGTCTGACACGCGCTTGACCAAATTTTACTATTTGTTGTTATTTTATAGCTTATGAACTATAAACATACCAATTATCAAGTTTGTAAGTGTTCCCGTTTTTTAAATAGAACTAAAACAAAAATCGCCTCCGCGACCATCCAACTTGACCCCTCTCTTATATGAGTGTTCTTGAAACGGGAGCTCACCACAATTGGTTACCATTAGTTGTGAGTAAAGTTGTAATATTTAATGATTTCAGATTTTTCCCTTTATTTGTACTGTGAGACCTAGCTTCTTGCCAAATTTCATAATTTTAGGTCAACGGGAAGTACCCTGTAGGTTTTCCTTTTTTGCATAAATGTATGGAGATGAGGACATAAGAAACCATATCTTTTGATTGCGTGGTTATAAAAAATTTAAATTTTCAGATCTTGTGTGGTTCATGGACCCTAACATATGGTATTAATTTCAACCTGATACCTTTACCCGTTCGCGAGATAAAGGGTCTTGACAGACAGACAGACAGACGGACAACAAAGTGATCCTATAAGGGTTCCGTTTTTTTTCTTTTGAGGTACGGAACCCTAAAAAGTAGCTATTAACATTTAATGTTTTGCAAAACCGTATTTTTACTGGAGTACTCGTAATAGTACAATTACTTTATTCTGTGGTAGAACCGAGCGGTCGGTGCGTGCGCGTGAGCACGACTCGGTTTGCAAATTATTATGCGAATCTTATTAATTGAGCATAAATAGAAGACGCACGCCACGCCATCTCATAGTACGAGTACACTTTAGTTCGTCCGCGTTCAGAATACAGTAAGGCAGGGTATATGTGTATTCACAGTGGAGTTAAAATGATAAAAAAATTGTTTTATTAATTTTTATTTCTCCAATATTTTTTTGTTGGTAGCACACACAGGAAACAACTGCTTCTTTCGAAGGTTTGGCTTCAGTTAGTCATTGTACATTTTAATTTATAATTTTTAAGCGACTTGATTGGCTACGGGGCTTGGCTATTGTAATAGGGGCGAAACACCAACAAAAACTATAAAATTACTTCGTAGAAATGTATTCAGTTCTAACGACATTTACAGACAGAATCAAAGCATATTTCTTTTTTAGGGTTCCGTACCTCAAAAGAAAAAAACGGAACCCTTATTGGATCACTTTGTTGTCCGTCTGTCTGTCTGTCTGTCTGTCTGTCTGTCTGTCTGTCTGTCTGTCTGTCTGTCTGTCTGTCTGTCAAGACCCTTTATCTCACGAACGGGTAAAGGTATCAGGTTGAAATTAATACCATATATTAGGATCCATGAACCACACAAGATCTCAAAATTTCAATTTTTTACAACGACGCAATCAAAAGATATGGCATTTTATGTCCTCATCTCCATACATTTATTCAAAAATGAAAAACCTACAGGGTACTTCCCGTTGACCTAAAATTATGAAATTTGGCAAGAAGCTAGGTCTCATAGTACAAATAATGGGAAAAGTCTGAAATCATTAAATATTACAACTTTTCTCACAACTAATGGTAACCAATTGTGGTGAGCTCCCGTTTCAAGAACATTCATATAAGAGAGGGGTCAAGTTGGATGGTTGCTGAGGCGATTTTTGTTTTAGTTCTATTTAAAAATGGGAACACTTACAAACTTGAAAATTGGTATGTTTATAGTGCATAGGCTATGAAATAACAACAAATAATAAAATTTGGTCAAGCGCGTGTCGGATTCAAAAAATCTAGCACATTAACTTACTGAAATTTCAACTAATACAATTATGTTTATGTCGTGGTACGGAACCCTCAGTGCGCGAGTCCGACTCGCACTTGGCCGGTTTTTTTTTATAATAGTTTACACAACGAGTAGGCATTGCTCCAACATTTGCTACCAGCGGCGGAAAGCGATGACTTACATGGACTTCTTAACATGGACGAACTATAGGAAAATCTTGTGTCGTGGAAATAGTTATATCATAGCGCTCTATCCTTCTAAGGGGTGATTCTACATCACTAATAGTATCCTTCTAAGGGGTGATTATAGCGCTCTATCCTTCTAAGGGGTGATTCTACATCACTAATAGCATAGAGTAATATAATACTGGCTCCTTCTAAGGGATGATTCTACATCACTAATAGATTAATAAACATAAAAAAAATCCTTTGTCTTTTATAGGATTTTTTTTTATTTTGGGTGATTATGAAATTTGATTTTCCTTTGAATTTTCCGGTCTCTAGGTTTCTCGTATGACTTTGTCCATTCCTTTCTTTCCTCATAACCAAATCATTTAATCATTTTTGAAAACTTTTCAACCTCAAATGCACACTTCTCCAGGAAGTCGATTTATTTTTTCGTAATTCAGGAATTAAAGAAAAGTTGTTCATTTTCAAGCACAGATTTAAATAAAGAGAGCTCCTTAGATTATAATAATACTAACCCTGAGCCGAATAGGTTTAGTATTAGTACCTGGGCGACCGAGCTATGCTCTGTATGATTAAAATATCATCGGGTGAGCAAGCTATGCTACTCAACAACAGATGGCGCTGTAAGTTTCTTGAACGCACTTAAACGCGCTAAGAAATAATAAAAAAGACGGTAAAAACGAATTTTCCCAGACATGAGACGTAGCTAGATCGATTTTTGCCCCTAAAAACCCCTGTATACTAAATTTCATCGAAATCGTTCAAGCCATTTTCGAGAAACCTATTACAAATGTATATATATAAATAGTACGAGTATAGGATTATAATGTAAGGAGTAGGTGGTCGTGCGACGCGTAGGTAATTGATTCAGTTCGCGACCGAAGTTGTAATAAACGAGGAAAATAAACAAAGAAATTGATAATTCGTCGCCGCGGTTCACACAACTACACAAGACATAGTGTTGGCGCTTCCATTGCCTCAAAACAAATACTCAATATTAGGTCAACAGGTAGACGTTTATTCTGATAAAGACATCTAATTAAGTTGCTACTTATTAAGTACATTGACTCGACTCAGAAGTAGGTTTTATTACAGAATGGACCACCATTTTCGATCTTCACTTTCTCCGCATCTCGCGTGGAACCCTAACTTAACCTCAATTATCTATTACACCTTTCCGTAGTGTATTTGGAAGGAACATTCCTTGGTAAAAGTTGTTCATTTCCATGAGCAGATTCACACCCTTCACACTTATCACACCTTTACCTTGTAGACGCCTGCGACATTTGCTAACTTTGCTTGGAGGCGGTCGACGCTGGTTTGACTCGCAAGTCGGGCATTCTTAACCTATTTAGAAGCATAGCTAGCATATTTAACCTTCTTGGAAGTTAGCAAATATATAAATAGAATAATGTTTAGTCATTAATTTCAATTAAATTTTAATTTGTGTTTGTTAAATTATAAATTAAGATATTTATTTATGTATTCATGCATGCTGCATGCATGCTGTGGCACCTATAAGACAGTGCATTTACCTTCTATTTATATCTAAGTAATTTTAATTTTTTTTGCTATGCATGGGCTTACTCTTGACCTCGATCTAGCCTTGAGGACAGAGATGAGGTCGACGATGGAACGAGCTTGCCCAGAAGAAGCCTATTCACTCGCGACTTAAATAGATTCGGGTTATAAGAGCTCGGGAACACAGACGCAGGCAGAGAATTCCAATCCTTAGCTGTGCGCATTATAAAGGATGTTTCAAAGCGCTTTGTGCTTTATTTGTGATTATTCCAATGTAACTGTTACTGGTTGTCCTAAATAAATAAAATAAAAATAAAATCCAAGTATGGAGACTGTGGTCGCTGCAGACCGCTTTATCGATTGTTCACGGAAATCAGACACGAGACCGCAACGACTCACTTCACGTCATACAACTAACACATATCTAATTAAATATAAACTACGAGTATGGAAAATGCAAATTTAAGGAAAAATCTATACTGTTAAACGAGCAATACATGTTGTTTTTATTTGTAATCGGTTTCTCGAAAACTGCTCTAACGATTTCGATGAAATTTAGTATACGGGGAACGAAAGTTGGATCTAGCTATGTCCTATATCTGGGAAAATTTGTTTTCTCCGTTTGAACTGCAAATAGTGCGTTTCAGAAATCGTACATACAGCGCCATCTGTAAAAAGCATGAATATTGTATTAATGCATTAAAAAGATCCTGTTTAAAATCTGTAATGCTAGCTGCATTGTAAAAACGGAATTAGACTACGGCAAAGATGATGTAGAAACACAGTTTTATTCAATTCGCAGAAACTTGCGGTTCATTTACAAATAGGTATATAGTTGCGGTTTTCTTATTATGAGCATTATGATTGCTGTGTTTTATAAAATAAATATTTTTGTTATTTACCATTAGGGTTTCAGAGTCAATAAGGAACCCTTATAGTTTCCACTGTCCACGGCTTAGCTCAGTGACCCTCAGTATTAGAAATCTGTAATTTGGTATGGATATACATATTAGTGACGCCAACGGAGTGGTGTACTAAAATCTTAAAAAAAAAAAATTTTTTTTGGGATACCATTCCTAAACGTGAAGTGGGGATAAATATTTTTTTCTCGCCAACCCAGTGTGGGGTGCCGTGAGACAGGTCTTTTAAAAACATTTTGAGTTTGGTCAGACTACTTTTCAAATACTTATAGTGTTTAACTGTTTCTAGGATTACATTATTTATTTATTTTTTAATATTATTATTAATTGTACCCGGTCTACCTTACTGAAAACCCGATAAGTTAAAAAGTACTTTCTTGTTTAATTAATAATATTAAATTAAAACATTTCACTAGGCAAGTGCCTGAAGTGAAAAAAAAAATATTTTTGATGTCGATGTAACAGTTGGATTAGAGATGATCATGTATTTTGTTTTATTAATTTTAAGGCCATATTCTGATAGAGCGTCACTTGAGCGTACTAATTTTACATAATTTTACAACGGAACGTCTTTGTCGAAACGGAACGTCGGGATTCCCCAGTGAATAATGTATACCATATGCCGTCGCCATAAGGTTGCAAATACCGGCCACATGCTATGTGGCGAATCCTGAGTTGCTGTCCCGAGTGATAAGCACTATCTAAACTATACAATAATTATTTTTAGCGATGTCATTAACCTATGCGCAGTTTGTTTTGTTTCCGATTCGACGCTTAAAGTGTTGAGACCACTGACCTTCATCATAACATCCCGTTGAAAGTCCACTGCTGGACAGTGAGCTCAAGGCGTTTTAAAATCCCTATAGTTGACTTTTACGACATCGTAGATATGGTTTGGTACTATTCCTAGCCGGCACCATGCCACTAAACTTATCAAATATGTTTGGTACCTGGGCGATCGAGCTTTGCTCTATACACGGTGTAATGACGGTGTACCGAGAACTGAGAGGGCGCGCTCAGTCAACGAAACGAATAGCTTTCCCAAAGAAACATTTCTGGAAAAAGAAATAAAATTACCTCTCAAAGAAGTCAAAAATTGTCTTCATTTCCCAGACATGTTTCTTTGGGAAAGTTGTTCAGTTTTGTTGACTGTACACGCCCTTTCAGTTTTCGGTACACCGTCCCTTACACCCTGTTTCTGGAACGCGCTATTTTCAAGAACACGGAGAAGACGAATTTTTCCAGACATGAGACAGCTATATCGATTTTTCGGCACCGAAAACCCCCGTATACTAAATTTTATCGAAATCCTTAGAGCTGTTTTCAAAAAACTGATTAAAAATATTTTTATTGCATGCCGGAAGCATCGCTCTGTTGTTCTGGGACAAGTCTTTCCATTCACAAGCATGCACGCCTACCTCCTGTGTCGTCATCTCCACTTTATCAGACGTTTGAAGGGACTCAATAAGTAGTTCTTTCAGCCTAACGTAAATTTAGCGTTTGAGTGACATGACCGATCCCATCCCACACCACAGATAACACAGTGAGCACAGAAAAATAAACGTACTATAAGAAGGATTAAAGAAATAACTCGTCACTAGGTGGTGTATGCGTATTTCTATGGATTTGACAGATTATTTTGAATATTTTCTATGGATTATCGATGATGGGGTTGTGACCAAGACAAAGGAAAAATCTTATATTTTGAAAATTTTACATCAAAATATTCAGTTTTTCCGGCAAAATTTTAGAAGTTGAAATGTTCTTAGAAAAAACTAAACTTGACATTTTATGTCTAACTGAACACTGGCAAAAAGATCACCAAATGTTAATTAATTATGAAAATTATTGTATAGCCAGTTCTTTCAATCGAAAATCTGCTTTACGCGGTGGGTCACTGATTTTAGTTCGTAACAGTTTTAAAATAAAGAACCGTACAGATATTGTTGGACTTTTGGTTGAAAGATGTATTGAAATATCTTGTGTTGAGCTGGACAAGCATGTTGTAGTATGTGTATACCGACCTCCCGCTTATCAAATTTTTTCTTTGTTTGAGTTAGTAATTGAAGATGTTTTAAAAATAGTGACCAAAGTAAATAAGTTTGCGGTAGTGTGTGGCGACTTTAATGTAAATATTTTAGAAAATAATACCTAAAGTACCAAAATTTTAAGTCTCTTTAAAAGTTATAATTTAGAGCATGTATTTTTTGAACCTACTAGGGTGACGTCATCCTAGGCTACCTGTATTGATAACGTATTTTGTAACTGCGATTATTTTGAGAAAAGTATCATAAACTCGCTTCAGTCTGACCACTCTGGTCAAAGTGTTACTTCTACCTTAGAAAAGCCGACGGACAGCCTTTTGTCCGCATCGATGGTCAAGAAGATCTGGAGAAATTGAAGAAAAAAGATTGACTATTTTATAAAATATTATTGCATGTTTCAAACCTAAACTGCATGCTAAAAGTTATCATCATACTTGTTTTGTCTTGTAACGTTTTAATCATGTACTTAGTTGGATTTAACACTCGTTATATGCTTACTGCACCTTACACTCGTTTACACACAAACACATTTACATACCTATTTAATTACTCACCTACCTGGACTCCCATTCTTAAACTGTGTCACCATCGTCTCAACTATACAATTCGATCCTAACACTAAGATTGCTTCGCAAATTGATGAATTCGCAGTATCATCAGCATATCAATGTGATCCAGAGGAGTGTATTGAATATCTACCGAACGTTTCAAAGAGCATCAGAATTCTTACGCAAAATATTCGAAGTATTTCAGCAAATTTCTCAGGGTTTCTTTTGTTACTTTCGCGGCTTGTAGTGGATATGGATATATTGGTACTGACTGAGTGTTGGCTCTCGTTAAACCAAAACATCCCGTCCCTTAGTGGTTATGATTATTATACTACAGGTCAAAACAAAAATCAAAATGACGGAGTAACTGTTTACATAAACAAAAACATCGATAACGTTACCGTTTCTGAACCGGGTTTAGCAGAAGCAACCTGTCTTCTCATAAAAATTAAGAATGAATTGGGAATCTTAGCTATCTATCGTCCACCTTCATTCAAGGATGTTACTAAATTCCTACAATCACTAGAACCAATTCTACTAACACTCCGAACGTTTAAAACGATTGCTATAATAGGAGATATAAATTTAGACATCACTGATGCAAATGTGGATAGTAATACTAGTGATTATTTAAATGTTATTGCTAGTCAAGGGATTTTGCCAGTACACAACTTTCCAACCCACAACAAAACGTGTCTTGATCATGTCATATTGAAAAGCAATCTGACCGCTACCACAATAGTTGTGAATTCTACTGTTACTGACCATGCTGCTGTAATACTTAGTCTAATTAAACCTAAGCTGGATTACTGCAATAAATCTGTGACCAAAATCAATCATAGTAAACTGGCAATTGATTTGGAAAATTGTGACTTCTCGCCCGTTTACACTTCTGACAATCCGAATTCCTCATTTGGATACTTTTTGAATTCAATTAATAGAGCTATTAGAATGAACACTGTTACATCATCAGTCCCCCATAGGCTAAAAATTAGGAAGCCCTGGATCACCTCTGGTTTACTGAGATGTATGCGTAACAGGGACAGAATGTATAGACAAACTAGGCTATCGCCTCATAATGAGACCCTTAAGCTAACATACAAGAGGTATCGAAAATTTTGTTGTAATATTCTAAAAAAGGTGAAGAAGCAGTATGAAAAAGAACAACTGGAACTAGCTGGTTCCAATATGAAGAAGCTTTGGAATGCTATCAATGAAATAATACACGCTAAGAAAAGTAGTGCTCCGTCCGTAGATCTTTAAGCACTTAAATCTTCTTTTACTGAATCAACTAATCATGTAAACTCGTTTTTTGTTGGTGTAGGTAGAACACTTGCTAGTAAAATCCACCCGTCAAATAGTTGTGTGAATAATGACTCTTGCTACAATACATCTCAATCCTTTGTTCTTTTAAGTACGGATGAAGAGGAAGTTGAGCGTATCATCAATTCCTTACGTACAAATTGTGCCGTGGGCATTGATGGTATCTCTACTTCCTTTTTAAAACAACACAAACGTATCCTAATACCACCACTTACCTTCATTATTAACCAATGTCTGAGCTCTGGTATATTCCCGGATGAGATGAAAAAAGCACTAGTACATCCTATATTTAAGGCGGGGGAGAGAGACCGTATCAATAACTACAGGCCGATCTCAGTTTTAACCAGTATATCTAAGGTCCTAGAGCGTATTATTAATAGCCGCCTAATCAATTACTTAGAGGGCAGTAAGCTCTTATCTGATCGTCAATATGGATTTCGTGCAGGTAAATCTACAAATGAAGCGGTTCATACGTTGACTAACTTTGTCGTTGAGAACTTAGACTGTAGGAAAAAATGTATTGCTATATTTCTAGATTTGGCAAAAGCATTTGATACGGTCTCAATCCCCTTACTTTTAACAAAACTGGAACGCCTAGGTATACGTGGATTGCAGCATAAACTCTTTCAGTCTTACCTTACAAATAGAGTCCAATGCGTCAAAATTGGTGACTACATCAGTGAAGAAATGTCTGTGGAATATGGAGTACCGCAAGGAAGTGTCCTCGGACCAACGCTTTTCTTGGCATATATTAACGACCTGTGTAGACAGGAACTCATAAATGGAGAGTTGATTTCTTTTGCCGATGACACTGCTTTGATATTCTCGGCCGAAACGTGGGAGGAGACGTTCAAAGTTGCACAGATGGGTTTTAATAAAGTGATAAATAGGCTCCATGATAATGTATTGACGCTAAACGTTGAAAAAACTAAATATATTACTTTTACAATTAATAATACGACACAACCTGAAACCTTTCAATCAACGATCATAGCTCACTCAACTATTTGCAATAACTCTTCTGACTGCGACTGCTCTACGCTAGCAAGGACTGACTCTATTAAGTATTTAGGAATTTTGATTGATAAAAATCTTACGTTTAGACCGCATATCACTTTACTTACTACTAGAATTCGAAAACTTATATACATTTTTAAAAATTTACGAAATGTAGCTAATTCTAAAATAATGAAAACAGTCACACACAGTACACTCTGTCAGTCCTTGTTGACATATTGCATTTCCGCCTGGGGTGGTGCTGCGAAGTCTAATATGCTTCCTTTGGAAAGAGCTCAAAGAAGCGTTTTGAAAGTCGGTGCATCTTTGCCATTTCGTCATCCCACTACGGAACTTTATAAACTATGGGAAGTATTGACGGTGCGTCAACTTTTTGTTTTCGCCTTAATCTTAAAACAACACACTGCTCTGGATACAGATCTCTTAACACTAAACCGTTACAAACGTCCAAATCGAGGTGACATTGTCCCAACAAAGGCTATAACGTGTAAGACTACTTTTGGGCAAAGATTCTATTACTTCCTAGGTCGTTTTTTGTACAACGCCGTTAATAAAAAGATTAATATAGCTAATAAAAATATATTTGAATGTAAAAAAATAGTACGTAATTGGCTTCTTAATTTAAACTACACAGAAACTGAAAATTTACTTCGACCAATACAATAATATTATACCCAAGGCTCATATATACATATACACACACATACACACACACTCACACACACATTCACACACACACATATTCCGATGAGTATTTTATCCAACTATTATGTCAGATTTTATTTTTGTTTTTGTTTTAGTAATTCATTTATTCTCATTTATTTTCTCACATTTATTTTTGTTACTTTCAATCAGTATTTTAATTGAATCGCGGTTCAGATACCTATGCTTGTATATTGTTATTTCAGCGTCATTCTAGGAAGAATGCTGGTGTTTTAGCACAGGATTTAACCTTTTAAAACACTGGCAGATCATTTTAATCAATGTGCTTTATCTTTAATGAACCTAGTTTTAGATACCTAGCCGTAAGAAAACCTTTTGAATGAATAAATTTATTTATTTATTATTTTATTTAATTATTCTCGAGTAACCCAGAAGATAGATATAGAAACCAGGAGTCCAACGAACGATAGGTTAGAAAAGTACAAAAACACGTTACTAGAAAAACTGCTCTGTCACAATTATAATACTAACAACCCTAATAACTCATATGAAGATTTATTCACATTGACTAATACTGAATTCAGTAAAATTTCACTATTAGGAAAAAGCAAATTATTGTAAAATTCAAGTTCAGTGACTGGGCTACCGCTGGTATTCGCAAAAGTAGAGAGACACTTTTTGAATTATATGAGCTAAGAAATTATTCAAATGGCGACAGTTTCATTGAATATGTCAAAAATTATTCAAAATTGTTTAAATTAGTTTGTTTAAAAGTAAAATCATTTTTCTTACAGAAAAAAATACAGTCTGCTGATAACAAAATTAAGGCTGTATGGAATGTTATAAACAGTGAAACTGGTAAAGTGAAACCACGTGACAATCAAATCACACTTCATACAAATCGCGGAACCATTAGTTAAAACGTAGAAGTGGCTCAAGAATTCGAAACCTTTTTTACTAATATTCATTTGAAAACAACAGAGTCACTAAATTCATCATCTTCACTTGCTAGCGGTTTACTTCAAAAGAATGTAGACGCCTGCGATACTGAATTTGGGTTCAATCATGTCACCCCTAACGAAATTGTTAAAGCCTTTAAAAGTATTAAAATGAAAACTACTGAGGACCTATGGGGAATGTCAGTAAAAGTCTGTAGTGCGATCATTGATACTATATCTCCATATTTAGCTGTTATATTCAATGATTGTGTCGATCATGGTACTTTTCCTGACTTAATGACAAAAAGTAAAGTAGTTCCATTATTCAAAGCTGGTGACAAAAAGGATCCCAGTAATTTTAGACCAATATCAGTCTTACCTGTACTTAGTAAAATTTTGAGAAGGTCATACTCAATCAAATGCTTTCGCACTTTAATAGAAATAACGTACTACATGACCATCAATTTGGTTTTAAGAAAGGGCGCAGTACAACGGATGCCGGAACTGTACTTTTAAAAAACATTTTTTGCGCGTGGGAAAAATCTGAAGATGCTATTGGTATCTTCTGTGATCTATCCAAAGCATTTGATTGCGTAGAATCTATGCTACGCCGTAGATCATAGCACATTGTTGCTAAAACTTGAACATTACGGTGTTAAGAATAATTCACTTTAAACTACTTAAGTCATATTTGGAAAATAGAATTCAAAAGGTACAAGTAAACAGACCGAAATCACTGGGATCTGTTGTCAAAATTGGCGTACCTCAAGGGCCCATATTAGGGCCATTTTTATTCCTTATTTATATTAATGACCTCCCTTCTGTAGTGAAAAATCTGTCAAAGATTGTGTTATTTGCTGATGATACTTCATTAATATTCAATGTAAGTAGGAAATCACAAAATTACAACGAACTCAATGATGCACTTGGACAGATTCATGCATGGTTTACTGTTAACAATTTAGTCCTTAACGCCAAAAAAACTAAATGTATTAAATTTGCACTACCAAATGTAAGGTCTACTTCACATAACATAGTATTGAATAATGAACCATTAGATTTTGTAAATAGTAGTTTTCTTAGGGTTAACACTAGACTCTAAACTTCAATGGGGCCCTCATATAACGGCTCTTTCTGGTCGATTGAGCTCGGCTGCATATGCTGTCAGAAAAATCAGACAACTTACTGATGTAGCTACCGCAAGGTTGGTTTACTTTAGCTACTTCCATAGCATTATGTCTTAAGGCACACTGTTTTGCGGCCTAGCAGCTGATATACATTCATTATTCGTTTTACAAAAGAGGGGTATAAGAGAAATTTATTGCCTGAAGACTCGTGATTCCCTGAGAGAACTGTTCAAGGAAATCAACATAATGACAGTGCCATGCCAGTATATCTATGAAAATATTATGCATGCTAGAAAGAACCTTCATCAATTACCTAAAATTTGTGACAGGCATAATTTTAATACTAGAAATAAGCACAAAATTGATCAACCATATACTAGATTAACTACAGTCAATACATCTTTCGTTGGTCTGTGTGTACGATACTACAACAAAATACCTGACAATATAGTGCAATTACCGGAGAGAAAGTTTAAAGAATGTGTAAAGCAAACGTTATGTAAAAAAGCTTACTATAGATTAGATGACTATATGAATGACAAAGAGGTATGGTGCTCTGATATTCCAGCGAAACACAAGACACATTGTAAAAAGCCGACTCTTAAAGTAGGCCGTGCTACAGTGGTTTCTTGCCGTTTCTTTTACGATGCCATAGCACGATCCGAAACGGCGTAGACTCGCTCTATTTGAATTGTATTCTGCATGACATTCAATAAGTATTCTGTAAAGAATCTACATTGAATAAATAATCTGAATCTGACATGTTGGCAGATGTCATCCCCTACTAAAATAAATTAGCAAGATATCTATTCCGAGCGAAGCAAGGAGGTCCGAAATCTTTGACAGTGAGACGCAAATTAATATCGACGTCATTTTAGTGTTGACGTTACTTATCATATCACAACTGGAGTCGTCGCGTGACGATAGTATATGACCTATTCCTTTCTGATTGAAACACAATTATCTTGATATTTGGATATTGTTAAATATACTCGTAGCTCTCGAAAAACCCAACTTGAAAATTATGCAAAAATAAAACTTAAAGTTACCTGTTCAATATAATTACACTCTTCGATAAAAAAAAATTTGTAATAAGACTGGCACTAAACTGCAAATAAATGGGGGTGCACTAAATGGAACCAGCCAGCAACTCTGGTTCTTTTTGGTTTATTCTAGTCTGGTATTACTATTATCTATGAATACGTGTTTTAATGAATGTCATGTTTTGTGTGGTGTTGCAGTGGTGAAACAGCGGCTACAGATGCTAAATTCCCCTTACCGCGGTGCGTGGGAGTGCGCCCGGCAAGTGTACCGAGCGGAGGGGTTCCGCGCCTTCTACCGGTCTTACTCCACACAGGTCGCCATGAACGTTCCGTTCCAGGTGAGTGAGTGTTATGAGTGGAGGGGTTCTTTTTCTGAGCCCTTTACCGGTCCTACTTCACACCGTTCGCCGTGGTTTCGTTCAGGTGAGGGGCGTGAAGTATACAGGCGTCCATAGTAAATGTTACAGGTGGCGGTGGTAGTGGACACAGAGGCTACACGCTGTCAGCGCCGGCAGCGCAAATATTCGAGTTTTAAACCGTACTGATGAAAATAGCCGTGCGTTGATCTGGTGTTTGTTTGTCGCAGGCGGTGCATTTTGTTACATACGAGTGGGTGATGAGCTTAGTGAACCCGACTCGATCGTACGACCCGCGATCACACGCCTTCGCCGGGGGTCTGGCCGGGGCGCTGGCCGCCGCCGCGACTACCCCGCTTGACGTGTGCAAGACCGTACTCAACACACAGGTGCGTACAGCCAAGAGCAATGAGCAATACCCAAGAGAAATCTAAAGGAGGATTATTTCTTTTATTTTAGTTTGATAAGACACTTATTTACAAAGACTTTGGTTTAAAAATCGAACCTCATTTAAATCGGTTTGCTAGCGCTCAGTCAAACGATTGTAATTTTTTTTGGTCGACGCCTTGATCAAAGAGTAGATGACGTCATACGGAGAAGGCCAGGTTCGAATCCTATCCGTGGTAATTTATTTAGCTTTGAACTGTGTGTTGTGTGTTAGGAAGGCGTGGTGCGCGCGGACCGGCTGGCGGAGGCGGCGCGGGCGGTGCTGCGCGCGGGGGGGCCGGCCGGCTTCCTGCGCGGGGTGCGCGCGCGCGTGCTGTACCAGGTGCCGGCCGCCGCCATCTGCTGGCTCACCTACGAGACGCTCAAGCACGCGCTCAGGACCGTACGTGTAACACTAGCACTAGCACGTACACTGACACACGCCGCATTACCTTATTTTATCTTATCCAACTCACTGTACTTTGCGGTCCTTTGGGAGACCGCTGCCATCTGCTGACTCACCCATGCGACGCTCAAACACGCGCTCAGGACCATACGTATAATAATAACACACACACCGCACTACCTGCACTGCTAGTTTCATTTCATTCCACCCAACACACCGCATTTGGCGGCCTTTGGGAGGCAGCTGCCACCTGCTGATTCACCCATGCGATGCTCAAACACGTGCTCAAGACCATACGTAACTACACATTGCATTATTTGCGCTGCTAACTGCAGTTAATACCACTATATTCACGGCACTTGGCGGTCCTCTGGAATTAAACGAAAAACATCCGCTCTCCGCTCCGTTTAAACACATGGCAGAGGTCCTATAGTTATTTAAACGTATCCTTTAGCGATTTTCAAAAAAATATTCCAACACACTGAGTGTTAAAAGAAAATCATTTTTAAAATCGTTGTTGCGTGTTCACAGGTGGACACTCGGGAAGACTCGCCCCCCGTGACCGGCGCGCCGCCCCCGCCCGGGCTGAGCGGCGTGACACCCGGCGTGCCCGGCGTGACCACCGTGACCACCGGCGTGACCGGCGTGGGCCCGCCGCTCGCGTGCGCCGCGCTGCGCCTGGCCGCCGCCTCCGCCGCGCACGACCCGCACGCGCCGCACGCGCGCACGCACACGCAGCTCACACGCACGTAGGCACGCGCACACACACACATACACACACACGCGCCACTCCGTCACCTCACCTCCACGTGTCAAACACTGATCGTCCGCTTCACACTACATTCGAAATAATGTACCATAACTAGAATGACAGCAGAAAAAGCTATGCGTGAGAGCAGTTCGGATCATTAAGTGTCTCTGTCGCTCCAATGTGTAGCGCATCGCTCCGTCCTGCTCTCACGCTGCTGTCATTCCAATCAAACTATATTACTTCGACTGTAAGCGAATGTTTGATTGCTCTTAAAAAGGTATAAAAACCCTGTAAGATCAAAATATAGACAACTATTCCCATAAAACACAGGTTGAAATAAAAATAAAAAACTTCGAATAAAAATAGCATTATCTGATAGCGCATTTTGTGAGAGTACAAAATTTTTGTTTCGTATTTCGACCTACATTCTATAGGAAAAGTTGTTCAATTTCATGAGCCAATTAACATCCTTCAAGGTTGCTTCACCTTTTTGTAACAACATTTTAAGATATTAGAATTTTGTGTAAGATTGTGACGTACTATACGATATTTTTCTCAGATGAAGTATCGAAATTGGATGTTACAGTATTGATGTGACCACAAGGGAGAAATATTGTCTTGTTTACAATCTTACTATAGTATGTTTGCCATCTTAGTTTATAGTTACATTACAGTACACAAATAATATCTCTTTCACAAGGTAGTTCGATATGATATTTGCGATTGAAACTTTACTGGACAGAATCTAGTCAAGGCTTTACACAATGCTTACCAAATTGTATTTAGGTCCTAGATGGCAGACAAATTGTATGTGAGCCGTAGATGGCCAATTGTATGTAAACTTTAGATGGCAGACAAAGTATATGTAAATCGTTGATGGCTAATGTGCAAAGTGTATGTAAACCGTAGATAGTATACAAAGTTTATGTAAGCCATAGATGGCATACAAAGTTAATGTGAGCCATTAATGGCATACAACGTTTATGTAAGCCATAGATGGCAGACAAAGTTTATGTAAGCCATAGATGACATACAAAGTTTATGTGAGCCATTGATGGCATACAACGTTTATGTAAGCCATATGTATGTATATATATGTATGTATGGTATACAAACTTTATGTAGGCCATAAATGGTATACAAAGTTTATGTAAGCCATAGATGGTATACGAAGTTTATGTGAGCCATAAATGGCAGAAAAAGTTCATATAAGCCATAGATGGTATACAAAGTTTATGTAGGCCATAGATGGCATACAACGTAAGCCATTTATGGCACACACAGGCACATTCAAATAAAGACAATAATGTATTGTCTTTGTCTCTCTCATATTTACTTGTTCTTTAATTTAAATGTACATACTGCTTACTGTTGTTATGATTATTACGCGTCACATTTACTTTACGTGAATGCTATAATAACTGAATTGAAAAGTTAAATTGGATTTAAATTTAAATGACGTTATAATTTATGATTTTTTCCGACAACTAAATCATTAAAACTATCGTCAATTCCTCGTATGCGCTACATAGCTTCGAGTTTCGAACAAATGTATCAAATAGTGATATAAAATAATAAATTATTATTATAAAAATTAAATGAAAGATGTGATTGTGGGGGAGTGGTGTGATGTAAACTTATGTAAATGTGTAAGATAAAGAAACTAAATGTATGCGGGAGGGGGGTCGTCGTTGGGAGCAATCAAATTGGTCACACGGCGGCGGGGGGAGGGGAGGGGGGGGGGGGGCAAGGACTAATAAACAGGAAGAGCTGACAATCCTCTAGTAGAGATAAGACAATATGTAATTTTTTTTGGTATTTTGAAGACAAATATCTTTTTATTTACTCACTATCTTTCCGTGATTTACAGGTATGTGTTTCTTGACCATTCAAGTGATAATATCGCTAAGACCAAAACACGATTAGTGAATATCGGCTCGACAAAATAAAAATCCAAAGTTGTCTCCTCAATTTTCATTATTTCCTCTTTTTGTGGAATCTCAGGTGTTTTAAGTAGTGAAATTAGGAATACAGAAAGGTATTCGTAGTTGCTATCATATGCCTAACCTAAAATTTTACTGTATTACTTAGTTTTTACAAAAAGTCGATATTTTATATCAGCCGCTTAACGTCATTTAGTTTTGGTAAGACGCAACTATCTTTTCACAAATCCTCTTAACCCTACAGAGTATAAACTAGATAGTGCTGTGCGAAGAAGCTTAGCGGTGAGCTGGAAAATTACAAATAGAATTTCTCCTTTTGACAGCGCATTTGACAAGCTAAGTTCTAAATTCTGAACGTTTTTTTATTTATGTGTCGTAGGCAAATTATCGGCGCGTAACGCGTTTCTGGCAAACCCATTTACAATCTGCTGACGCCGTTTTAAAATTTGCCGACGCCGTTTTAGAATTTGCGGACGCGGTTTTATAATTTGCTGACGCTGTTTTTTAATTTTCCGACGCCGTTTTATAGTTTGCCGACGCCGTTTTAGAATTTGCCGACTCTGTTTTATAATTTGCCGACTCTGTTTTAGAATTTGCCGACGCCGTTTCATAATTTGCCGACGTCGTTTTACAATCTGCCGTTGCCGTTTTAAAATTTGCCGACGCCGCTTTACAATTTTCTGACGCCGTTTTATAATTTGCCGACGCTGTTTTACAATTTGCCGACGCCGTTTTACTATTTGCCGACCGCAATAAGATTGCCGACCCAAACGGGTGAGTTGTACGATTTACCTGCGACAGATAGTCTGTTCTATGAGTCAGCGCTAATTGTTTAATTAATTTTATGCCATTTCGTTCAAGTTACAATTTCTTATAAGGGATTGTCAGTTCGATCTTATTATTCCATGGTTGGTAGGAAGTGAGGCCAGCTCGCACGAATTTATCAAAATCGAGTCGATTTTGTCCGTCGTACGGCGTTTGTAGAAACACATCTTGAGAAAACATTTCTTCCTTTCAAAACTAACTGTGAATTTAGACCATGAATTTAGACTACTTTCCCAAGGATCATGGGTCGGAACAGGGAAAAAATTTACACTATAGGCTAACTAGGCTGGGTTCCAAAACGGGAAATAATTACCCTTTGACAGCAGGCTGTCTCGACAACACATATGGACGTCGTATAAAGCTATCCTGCTGTCGGGGTGATTTGTACTCAATTTGAAACGCGCTCCAAATGTAGCGGGATTAGGGTGCCAGCAGGACGGAGCTATACAGGGTGTAAGGGACACGATTCCTGAAAACTGAAAGGGCATGATCAACTGAATAGAAATTTCCATACGAATTTGCTACTTAATTGGACAGCTTTATGGAGAGGTAGATTTTTTCCCTTGCTGAAAGTTTTATTCTAATGATCTTTGTAAAGAGTTTTTCAGTTATACAGCGTGTAACATGAAAGTGAACAACTTTTTCCCAAGGAACATAGGTCATAGAACAAAGTCAATTTTGACCTCCCATGGAAACTGCGTCAGCTGTTAGCGCATGGGAGGTCAAGTTTGGTTTTTCTTATTTCTACCTATGTTCGATTCGAAAAGTTGTTCAGTTTTAAGGGCAAATTCACACCCTGCAGTAGTCACACCTTTCCAAAACACGTTGTAGTCTAAATTCATTGTTATTGTTTTCCAGGATGTGTTTTTACTTCAAGTAGATTAGGATACCCTTCCCTTGTGGGAGACGAAACGGCACAAAGAGTAACATGAAATGTAACGACCTGGAAGCATGGACGAATGATAAGGACTAGCCATCCTCTTATAAAAATGGTGACACCGAAAAGTATCCTATAGGTACTCGTACTATAAAACGTGCAATATTTGTTTTATAAATATATTTGTAATCAGTTTCTTTAAGATGGCTGTAACGATTTAGATAAAATTTAGTATACGGGGATTTTTGGCGACGAACAATCGATCTAGCTAGGTTTCGTGTCTGGGAAAATTCGATTTCTCCCTTTTTTGAGCATTTCTTGGAAGTGCATTTCAGAAACAATATAGCGCCATTTGTTAGCGGGCTTTAGCTAAGATTTTACAGAGCAAAGCTCGGTCTCCCAGGTACTGAAACTAAATGGCGCTAAAAATTATCTGGAAATGTATTACGTTCTGTAAAATATTATAGGCTAAAGAGTGGAATTCTCTCCCTGCGTCTGTGTTCCCGAGTTCATATAATCCAAATCTATTCAAGTCGCGAGTGAATAGGCTTCTTCTGAGTAAGCTCGTTCTATCGTCGACCTCATCTCTGTCCTCAAGACTTGATCGAGGTCAAGAGTAAGCCCATTGACTATAAAAAAAATTGCAAAAAAACATACCAAATTTCAACAAAAGAGTTTCTTTTAAACTTCTAAGGTTTTTTTAGCAGGTTAATCCCATAACATCCCATGAAACGTCCACTGCAAAACGTCACCACGCTTGTAAGCGTTGCCGCTGGCGACCGCTGTAGTTGGTGACTGCAGTAGTTGGTGACCGCAGTAGTTGGTGACCGCAGTAGTTGGTGACCGCAGTAGTTGGTGACCGCAGTAGTTGGTGACCGCTGTAGTTGGTGACCGCTGTAGTTGGTGACTGCAGTAGTTGGTGACCGCAGTAGTTGGTGACCGCAGTAGTTGGTGACCGCAGTAGTTGGTGACCGCAGTAGTTAGTGACCGCAGTAGTTGGTGACCGCTGTAGTTGGTGACCGCAGTATGTGTGAAGGTACGATAGGAAGATGTTGCTGCCAATTCTCCGGCTCATTAGCTTCCTCTTACGAACCCACGGGTAGAGATGGGTTGGTACTATGCTTTGACGGCACCACCGGTAGACCGTGATTACTTTCCTGATTATATTTCGGCTCCATCTTGTTTCAGCGAGCTTTATGCTTTTCCGCGTTACGAAATCTAATAGGGGGATTGTTAGTCCTTATTATTGGTCCACGCCCGAAGCAAAGAATGTACGGGGTGTAAGGGACGGTGTGTCGAAAACTGAACAAACATATTTTGAAGAAACATATTTGAGAAATTGTTGACCCCTCCATACAAATTGCTTAGTCTGATCGAACGCGGAGAGAGATCGAACATTTGTATGGAGAAGTAATTTTTTTTTACCAAGAATGTTTATTTGGAAAAGTTGTTTATTTTTGTTGAGTGACACCCGTTCAGTTTTTGGTAAACCATTCCTTGCATCCTGCATAATATTACCCAAACGATGCGAATAGTCCATGAAATTTAATAACTTTTCCTAAGGAACATAGATCCTTCCATATTGAATGCGCTTTTAAGGGAAACTTTTTAATTTCGACGTGTGTTTTTGCGAAAGGTTGTTCAGTTTCATGAGTATATTCACACCCTTTAGCGTTGTTGATCCATTTTTTACGTTTATTCCAATTTCCAACGCTTACCAACACATTTCACACGTCAAAAGTAATCGGCTAAAGCTGTCAGAAAAAACAAAGTTTGTAAAACAATGTTATTCTTTCCGTCAAATATACTCTGGTGTTAGTGTCATGGCTGCAAAATGTGGTGGTAAGTACAGGAGTAAGCTAAAAAAAATTCTTTAGGTACTTTTGTAATTCCCCCCGGTAGGAATCGACGATCAAGAAAACCTAGCGTTTTAGTTTACAAAAATGATATTTTTCTCAAAAATAAAAATTATAATAATGATGTGAGCGAAGTGAGAATTATTTAATATTTAATGTAAATTGAGTGTTGAAGCCATAATGCAACGCGGCGTTTTAAAAACGACGCGCTTTTTTCATAAGTGGGTGAGGTTTACTACTCGTAATGTGGAACTCGGTTGTTTAAAGAAAAGTATTGAATATGGTGGCAACCATTTTGCCCGACGCCCATACAAATAATAATATTAATTTTTTCATAAACACGATTAATTTCTAAATGTCATATACAGGGCTTTTAAAACATTGGTGTATTACTTTTGAAGGGCTTGTTCTGGGGGCTGAATGCAACAACTTTTGTAAAAATTTGACTGATCAGTCCAATTTGTATGAAAATGTGATTCTTTTGTAAGTCGCAGAATAGTTGTTGCCTCCAGAATAACCCCAAATAATTTACACAATTTTTAAAAAACACGATATAACATGGAGGGAAATATCATACGAGCAGAGGCAAAAATGCTCGCCGCCATTTTTAACCGACTTTAAAAAAAAGGAGGTTATCATAATTACGTTTGTTTTGAATGACCGAGTTTATATACAGTGCTGCAAACCATTACGCGACCGGCATCCGTGTGGTGGGGTGTACCGAGCAGCTCGCATGTGTATGTGTGTGTACAGTGTACGTACATGGCACATTCGGTCCCGCGCACGCAAACCAATCTACAGTCTGTCAAAAAAACATGAAACAGAACTAAAATTATTTTTAATGGTAACAAACAATTTCGTCATACAAGAGTGAGTTAGCGTTGCCATATAAAATCTGTTTTGGCAAAGAGAGTGGCGCCCCTATTATTTTTACGACTTTTTGACAGACTGTACCCAACACATTACACAATACACAATACACAACCCACGTGGGGAATATGCTCGCTCATATTTTTTGTGCTAATATTTAAATCAAAATTTAATGATAAACTAAACTGTCCTGGAAATATAAAATTACGTTTTAAACTGTTATTATTGCGATTGTTATGAATTTTAAAGTATCTAAGTGAACTGGTTTTTTACGTATGTACCTATTGGTGTTTCGTAGAATCGCAGCATATTCCCCGAGGTCGCCAAGTAAGCGCGGGACCGCCAGTTATTATTATTATTGTTTGTACATTATTTTATTATTATTGTTATATTTATAAATCGTATTGTATAGTTGGAGCCGAAGCTCGGTTAAAATTAGGAATTTAACGTTACGTAATGTATAAGGTGCGATGATAGTGAGCGAGGAAGCGCGTCGCTGGACGCGGCGCGATAAAAAAAACATTGTAAAGTGCGCTAATCGAGAATAGTAAATAAACGGTTGGACAATACAGTGAATTTTCTTTCACCATAGGGTGCCTTTACACCTCAGATAAATGACGCAGCGATGTTCAAATCTCTTTGCTTTATTACACGGTCCAGAGGGATGCAGCTACAGGAAAGAAAGAGAAAGTTAACATAAGCTATAGGACTATTCCATTCTTTCCTATAGCTGCATCCCTTTGAATCGCGATCTAGATTGATCGTGTAATTATTTTTATTTTATTTATTTTGAAACAAACAGTTACATTCATATATTTTAACAAGGATTCAAATATATTCAAATCTACAGTTCCCTAGAAGATTAAATTTTAGCCCAACTTAGTGAAGTCCTGCCGGGCTAAGGTGCGCTACTGTTACTGTTTATGTCTGGACGCCAGGCGACATAACCGGTTTAGTTTAGTAAGACTCGCCAAGTCAAGTAATAATAATGTCCGGCGGACAGTCCTCCACACGCCCGAATATGGTACGAATTGAAGACGGCCCGTACCAAAATCATGGTTCGGAGCTAAATTCATAGCAGTCCGATCCGATCGTCTGTTAGTAAGTGTCAACGGGATCTTACCACTAACTTCGGGAAATTGTTTCTTTTATTCTGGATAGAAAAGAATCATAAGTCCATACAGCCTTGTATTCATAGAATTTAATGTGGACCACAAGTCCATACAGCCTCGTATTCATAGAATTTAATGTGAATGTCCACATTAAATTCTATGAATACAAGGCTGTATGGACTTCTGATTCTTTTCTATCCAGAATAAAAGAATGAATTTCCCGAAGTTTGTGGTAAGATCCCGTTGACACTTACTAACAGACGATCGGATCGGACTGCTATGAACTTAGCTCCGAACCATGATTTTGGTACGGGCCGTGTTCAATTCGTACCATATTCGGGCGTGTGGACGACTATATATGATTCTTTTCTACCGTCTGCGTAAGACCTTAATTTTTTTCTTTTTTTTCCTGTGGGGAAATACCTAGGGCTTCTTCGTGGTACCTCCGCTCGTCGTACCTCCGCTCGTCGTACCTCCGCTCGTCGTCTCATATATATCTGGAGTGGTTGTCGTAGTGGTAGAGTCACCCCATGGCCCGATGCCGCCCGTGAGCTCCTTCTTGGTGGGGCGGGGTATGGCGGGCGGTGTGTAGATGATGTGGTTCAGTTCGCAGTACCGCTCGTGGATGCGCACGAACACCCACCACAGGTACATGAACTCCGTGTGCAGCGCCACGGCGTAAGAGTGCATCGACAGCGGCACCATTATATCAAATATCGTATCATCAAAATTCGTGTTCAATCCGGGTCGCTGCTCGCGCTCCTCCCAATAAATATGTATGTAACCTTTTTCAATCCTCGACATGATTACTTGAATACCTACAAGAACAATTTTGTAGAGACAGAATATACAGGGTGTTTGATAAATGTCTCAAGTGGTTGCTCTACCCACGAAACTGAACAACTTTTCCTAACGAACTTAGGTCGAAATACGAAAAATGTTTTTTACCTCCCATACAAAGTGCGCTATTATATTAGCTAATGCAGTTTGTATGGGACGTTTAAATTATTTTTGTTTTCCTTAGGGAAAGTTATTCAGATTTCCAAAATAAGTACACCTACTTACATCAAAGAAATATATTACGCCTACAATCATATCCAAATGCTGAACTCTTCCTATATAAAAAATTAATTGAAAGCATAAATAAAGATTCACGTAAAATACATGAAAACTTTCATAGAAAGAACAACTTTTTGTGAAGTTTTTGAAATAGTAAGCAAAAGGTATTAAGGGAACTCTCTAGTGCGGCGCGCGGTCAAAGGTATTAAGGGAACTCTCTAGTGCGGCGCGCGGTCAAAGGTATTAAGGGAACTCTCTAGTGCGGCGCGCGGTCAAAGGTATTAAGGGAACTCTCTAGTGCGGCGCGCGGGCAAAGGTATTAAGGGAACTCTCTAGTGCGGCGCGCGGGCAAAGGTATTAAGGGAACTCTCTAGTGCGGCGCGCGGTCAAAGGTATTAAGGGAACTCTCTAGTGCGGCGCGCGGTCAAAGGTATTAAGGGAACTCTCTAGTGCGGCGCGCGGGCAAAGGTATTAAGGGAACTCTCTAGTGCGGCGCGCGGTCAAAGGTATTAAGGGAACTCTCTAGTGCGGCGCGCGGTCAAAGGTATTAAGGGAACTCTCTAGTGCGGCGCGCGGTCAAAGGTATTAAGGGAACTCTCTAGTGCGGCGCGCGGGCAAAGGTATTAAGGGAACTCTCTAGTGCGGCGCGCGGTCAAAGGTATTAAGGGAACTCTCTAGTGCGGCGCGCGGTCAAAGGTATTAAGGGAACTCTCTAGTGCGGCGCGCGGTCAAAGGTATTAAGGGAACTCTCTAGTGCGGCGCGCGGTCGAAGGTATTAAGGGAACTCTCTAGTGCGGCGCGCGGTCGAAGGTATTAAGGGAACTCTCTAGTGCGGCGCGCGGTCGAAGGTATTAAGGGAACTCTCTAGTGCGGCGCGCGGTCAAAGGTATTAAGGGAACTCTCTAGTGCGGCGCGCGGGCAAAGGTATTAAGGGAACTCTCTAGTGCGGCGCGCGGACAAAGGTATTAAGGGAACTCTCTAGTGCGGCGCGCGGTCAAAGGTATTAAGGGAACTCTCTAGTGCGGCGCGCGGACAAAGGTATTAAGGGAACTCTCTAGTGCGGCGCGCGGTCAAAGGTATTAAGGGAACTCTCTAGTGCGGCGCGCGGACAAAGGATAATCCGTGGCCCGACACGCACTTGACCAGTTTTACATTGATCCTTTAGTATCATCATCATAACATCCCATGAAACGTCCACTACAGGACAGGGAGCTCCCTCCACAATTCTAGCTTTCGCTGGAAAAATGTAGAGGGGAAGTACCATAGTCACCTCGCTTGTTAGCGTTACGGCTGGCACCATGGACCGCGGTTGTAGGTGTCCGCAGTAAGTAAGATGTGAGATACAAAGGAGGATGCTGCTGCCCATCCTCCAGTAACCCTTAGTCGCCTCTTACGATACCCACGGGTATGTATGGGTTGGTACTATTCTTTGCCGGCACCACACGGGACAAGATTGATCCATTAGTATCACACAGTAATATTTACTTGGCCTCCGATCCCCGGGAACGAAGGCGCCTATAGACTACTCGGTGACTTTGAAGACATTCCACTTTAAGGGTAAGTTCTGTTATTGATAGGGTACGAGTAGTAATAAAAGCTCCGACAAGAAAATAAGAATTGTCCTTAGGCACTTAAAATATAAAATCTACTGGCCGAAATAAATACTAACTTTCCGACTACTTTGTTCCGAATAAAAATGACGAAACGACCGAATGAGATACTGAAATCTTCGAAAAATAAAAATGATGATTTTATTGCTGTAACATTTTTTTACTAGCTTTAATTACGTTCTACTGAAAACTTTTGGGACCTAGGCGAGTGAGTGAGTATAAGTAGGTACTTATACTCACTCACTCGCCTAGGTCTTATGTCTTAAAATAGGTAGGACTTATGTCTTTAAATAGGTATTTAAAGACATAAGTCAGTAATCGGCAAATTACCAAATTCGTTTCTGGCACCCCGGCTGCACCGCAGCACGCTCGCTTCGCTCGCTCGGCTCATGCGTTGTGGTCGCAAAAGAGTACCTAACGCAACCCGGGATCGGTTAGGTTGTGTTGTAGCCTTACCTGACTGACCTATAGTCCTAAACATTATGAAATGGGCAATAATACCCTACTTGAGTTTTTTTAGCATAAATTATGCTTATTTTATTACTTATTATACTTAATTTTTATGAAAGTTCGTTTGTGCGTCGATTTCAATGATGTAAGTATAACTTAATAAAATTAAAAAAAATACAAATCCAAATGTCCTTAGACCTTTACAAAATTGATCTATATGTACGTATAGGCTGAATTTTAATTAGTTCTTGATAGAAAAAGGTATGAATGTACTCATGATACCTACTGAACAACTTTCCCCATGGAACATAGGTCGAAATACGAAAATCAAGTTTTACCTCCCATAGAAACTGCATCAGCTGATAGCGCATTTTGTGTGGGAGGTCAAATTTGGTTTTTCGTATTTCGACCTATGTTCCTTGGGAAAAGTTGTTCAGTATCATGAGTACATGCATATCTTTTGCTATCAAGAACTAATTAAAAGTGTAACAAAAAGGGCATACCAACCCTAAAGGATGTGAACATGCCCATGCATGAAACTGAAGAAATATGCCTACGGAACATAGGTAGGTCGAGATACGAAAAAATAACTTTACTTCCCATACAAACTGAATCAGCTGATACCGCATTGTGTTGAGAGTTCAAATATTTTTTTTCGTATTTTGACCTATGTTCCTTGGGGAAAGTTGTTCAGTTTCAAGTGCAGAATCACATCACTCAGGGTTGATATACCCATTCTGTTACACCTTGTATAGAAAACAGGGCTACCCTCAAAATTTGTCGAATGTCTTCATGTCACCCTGTATTTTTTGCAAACCGTTCGGTGAAGTTGTCACAGCCAGTATGGCTAATAACAGGAGTCCACTACAAAAAAATTACTTCGTCTTATAATTCGCATTCGTACGTAAAGATTTGCTAATCTGGTCAGCGGACTCTTCATGTCGAACATGGGGGCTTGTTCAACTTCCTTGACCCTCTGCCTCATCATGTAGATTAGCTGCAGGACGTTGTCGGTAGCCTTCACGACAAAAGTATGCAGTTGGGCATTACTCCAATCTGCAAAGTGAAAAGCACTTTTCGTAAGAAAATCCGATAAAAGACATACAAGTTCCTAACATAAAAGTTAGCAGGTTATTCAGACCATGAAAGGCACTAGTCCGGTCCCTTATAGTCTTATATCGCCGAATCCACCAAATTGCACCAATTTTTTTTCAGGTACTAGTTAAGTACATACTCGTAGCTCTCAATTTTTGATAGGAGCCAATTCTTGAATTTTAAATAATTTCCATAGAAAGAGAGTATTGAGATTGAATTGAAATTGAGTAAATCGTGTCTACGTGAAACAGCTAACTGACCGCACTACACAGATATAGGTCAAAATACGAAAAAAACACATTCTCCCATAGAGACTGCGTCAGTTTTTTAAAACTTTATTACACAACGTTACAAAACGATTTGACCGATTTATATATATTATTTATTGCTCTATTTTACAAACAGAAAGTTACATACAAAAGGACATTAACAAAGGCGGTCTTATCTCTAAAATAGATTTCTTCCAGCCAACCCATGGTAGTGAGAGAGAGAGTGTTCATTAGCGGGACGCAATAGTGCATTGTGAAAAGCCACAAAAACAAGATGTTATAATATAATATAAATAATTGGTATAAAATAAACAAGTGAATAAAAAATTATCCTACTTCCTACTATCCTACTTCCTACTAATATTATAAACGCGAAAGTTTGTAAGTATGGATGGATGGATGTTTGTTACTCTTTCACGTAAAAACTACTGAATGGATTTTAATGAAACTTGGCACACATATAGGTTAGGTCCTGGAATAACACATAGGCCACTTTTTACCGCGGGAAAGCACTTCATTCCCACGGGAAAACGCATTTAATTTAATGAAGAAGGTGACTGACTCACTGGCTGACATATCAACACACAGCCCAAACCGCTGGGTTTAGGAATTCCAAATTTGGCATGTAGGTTCCTTATGAGGTTTAACAGTGCACTAAGAAAGGGTATTACAAATTTCCACTAAGGGGGTAAAATAGGGGATGAAAGTTTGCATGAAAGTCCGTCAGTTTTAAAGTTAGGATCTTCAAATTTTGTGTTTAGGCTTACGACTAAAAATTTATATTTTCATATCTCAGGGTTTTTGAAAATTCGACACCCTAAAGGGTGAAAAGGGGGATGAAGTTGAAAATCCTCTATTTTTAAAGTTAAATCTACATAATTTATTATTTAGGCATTAGGTTTGTAATTCTATGCAACGTTCATCACTGTTATTTAAATTCCACCCCAAATTCAACCCCTAAAAAAGGGAAATGGGGTGAAAAAATCTAAAAACCAATATGGGTGTCATTTGTATGGTTTATCGGGTCGATTATTACGAAAACTACAACGACTTTGAAATCCAACGTGGTGAACGTGAAATTGGGGTACGATAGGGTTGAAATGTCTAGAAAACAATATTGGTGTCGTTTTTATGTTTATATGAAGATAGGGATAGCGGTAAAGATGGCGTCAGGGGTAGGGATAGGGGAAGGGATAGGAATAGGGGTAGGAAGAGGGAGAGGGAGAGGAAAAGGGAGGAGGAGAGGGAGGACAGGGATGGTTTGACGGACGGTTGGACAGATGGTTGGACGGACGGACGGACGACAGATAGACGGAAGGGTGGATGGATGGATGGTCAGATAGATAGAATCCAAGGTCAATGGTCAGATAGATAGAGGTCAAGAGTAAGCCCAATTTCAATAAATTAAAAAATACCCGGAAGTGCGAGTCGGACTTGCGCACTGAGGGTTCCGTACCACCACATAAACATAATTGTATTAATTGAAATTTCTTTAAGTTAATGTGCTAGATTTTTTGAGTCCGACACGCGCTTGACCAAAATTTTATTATTTGTTGTTATTTTATAGCTGATGCACTATAAACATACCAATTTTCAAGTTTGTAAGTGTTCCCGTTTTTAAATAGAACTAAAACAAAAATCGCCTCAGCGACCATCCATCTTGACCCCTCTCTTATATGAATGTTCTTGAAACGGGAGCTCACCACAATTGGTTACCATTAGTTGTGAGAAAAGTTGTTATTTTTAATGATTTCAGACTTTTCCCGTTATTTGTACTGTGAGACCTAGCTTCTTGCCAAATTTCATAATTTTAGGTCAATGCCAATGAGATTTCATAAAGAACTAGAGACACATTCGCGCCCAAAAAGTGTCCGAGGCTCATCTCCTCACCGCGCGGCTGCGTGAGGAGATGCGAATTAGTCGTGTTTTAACCGCGGCATGAAAACAACGTCTCGCGATGCCAACGTGTGTTGTGAAAAACTATGCAAATAATACCAGAACTCGCAGAAAAAAGATGGTGTATCATATTTTATCTACACTCATGTCGTAATCTTTGAATTATGATTCAAAAAGTTGGTACATAAGGCTGAATATTACGCAGAGTATGCATAAAAAATTAAAAAGTTACCATTACGTAACGATTTTTGTATGAAAATTTTGCAAAGGTGTTACGTAATTTAACTTTTTAATCATAACATAACACTTGGATAAAATTCTTCTTGAACCTAAACCTTTTTAAAGAAGACTGAATATAAGGTCTTTTAGAGAGACGGTTATAAATGTAACAGTTTTTCTTAGTAGCTGTCCAATATTAGTAGCATATTTACAAAGTGTGCCTTTTAAACAACCTATTATTTTGGAGCAGTTACAGTAGCAGTTACTATAGTTACAATTATTTTATCTGTAGTGGAAAATATGCGCGCGCAGCCTGAAATTAGAAGGAAATAGATACTCGTATTAGATTTGCCGTCATTTTCAAATATTTACCTTTTTCAAGTTTTTTGTGCCCGTGAAAGTAATGTGAAAGTTTATTTAAAAAGAAGATAAAGTGGTGCAGTCAGGATACTGCAGTTACACCAGAAGATACTCAATAACTTATGATCTTCTCCCATATTAGTCTAGGACATTTTATGACATAACCTACAATGAATTGGGAAAGAATGAAAATCGAAAAGAAAACCATGTCTTGTTAAGAAAATGTTCTGCTTGTATATTTCAAAGAAGACCTAGCGGATATATTAAGGCGGCTTCTTCAGACTCATATCAGAACTGTAATATACATAATATAAGTTACCATTGTTTTTTACTTACTTTTGTTTAATTTTTATCATTTTTATAAGTAAAAAAACCTATTGCATGATTGAAGATAAAGTAGTATACACAACTGCATATAATATGGTATTAAAACACTCGTTTGATGCTATTATCACATTCGGCTACGCCTCATGTGATAAACCCAAACTCGTGTTTTAATAACCTGTTTTATATGACAGTTGCATAAACTACTATTATGTAATGATATCAATAAATCTATTACTTAACAGTCAATATTTGAATTTTATTACAAACAAACTAATTCCCTCGCGTCGCTTAGGCCATGCCATCTATTCCGAGAAATGCCAATCTTCGAATTTCAAACATGGAACTAGAGTTCAAACATACGAACTTCGGAAGAACGTAACAATCATTACGTACAAATGACATTGCACCTTATAGCAACGATCCTAAGTCCTAATTTGGTATCATGTGTTTTTAGTTATCTATATAACTTGATGTATAAGTATGTATAGGACATTTTTTGAAGAAAAGTCTTTAGCAACTGTGAGTCTAGTTGTTTATCGTTGGTCTAAGGTCAATGCCTATAGTTATACAATAAAATATTTGATTCGGGAAGTACCCTGTAGGTTTTGCATTTTTATATCCATATCTTTTGATTGCGTCGTTGTAAAAAATTGAAATTTTCAGATCTTGTGTGGTTTATGGATCCTAATATATGGTATTAATTTCAACCTGATACCTTTACCCGTTCGTGAGATAAAGGGTCTTGACAGACAGACAGGCAGACAGACGGACAACAAAGTGATCCTATAAGGGTTCCGTTTTTTTCTTTTGAGGTACGGAACCCTAAAAAACAGGAAATATCCCGAAAACCTTAAATTTTTAGTAACTTACTAATAAAAATACCATAACTTTTACTTATACAGGGTGTAAGGGACGGTGTACCGAAAACTGAAAGGGCGTGCTCAGTCAAATAAACTGAACAACTTTCCCAAAGAAACATTTATGTGAAAAAAAAATTTGACCTCCTTACAAAATGCTCAGTCGGGTCGACAAATTTGTATGGAGAGGTCAAATTTTTTTTTACATTTCCCAGAAATGTTTCTTTGGGAAAAAATTCGTTGACTGACTACGCCCTTTCAGTTTTCGGTAGAACGTCCCTTACACCCTGTATACGTACACCTCGGTGCGCGAGTCCGACTCGCACTTGGCCGGTTTTGTTATATTCAGTCTATGTCCAATACAAATTTTAACACAAAAAACCTATTAGAGTTGGACTTTTGTGCAAAGTCCGTCTGGGGAAGTACCACCCCTTACCTTTTCTACCGTAAAGCAGCAGTGTTTGCACTGCTGTGTTTCGGTTTGAAGGATAAGGGAGCCAGTGAAATTACCGGCACATGAGACATACCATCTTAGTTCTCAGGGTGAATAACGCGCTTTGCTGTCTTATTAGTGTCAAAATACAGTGGGTGTCATGGTCGTTGGCGACAACTTACCATCAGGTGGCCCACCTGCTCGTTTGGACACTTGTGACATAAAAAAAAATAGCCTTACCATCATTAGGTAGCATGTGGTTCCTCTGTTTCTTAAACGGGTTATATGGCTTATAAGGTATTCCCTGTCTTCTGTATGGGTTACGATATTCCCGGTCGTTCTGTCGACGTGTCCCTTCAAACAAATCTGATTCTGATATGTTTGAAGATGTAGCATCACTTTCCAAGTTTTTCTGTAACCAATCCCGATCCTCTTTAGTGTCGCCGAGTTCTTCGAACACAAGTCCTATACTCTTCTCTATCTCTGCGTCCGTAAGAGACTCTATGTCTATGATGTTTTCTAGTTTAGTATCTGAGTTCGAGCGTCTCGAAGCTGGATTTATGCCAAACACTTGGTTTAAAGTTATATCGTCAACATGGTCTTCGTAATATTCTTCATCTGGAATTTGGAAGCAATGTATACAAAAATCTGAAAAGAAGAAGAATTTTAAGGTGATTATAGCCTTCAAATTGGAGCTACGTGTTCATCAATGCGTTAAAAGCGTTCATATAAGATTGCTCTTCAACGTGGCTGTTACGACCACCGTCGAGACTCAACCATAAAAAACAGGGTTTTTATTGATTTTAAACAGCATACATAATTATTTTTAAATTTCTTCTACTTAAATTTGAGAATCCGTAAAATTTTGAATTTTTGGGTGGAAGAAGCATCAAAATCGCTTTTGACGTTTAGGAGCCTCAGAAGCAATAAGATAATTTTTGCGGAAAATAAGAGGAGAGAGAAGATTTTTTTCTGTAAAAACTAACAGTTATCATAAAAATAATAAACTATAAAAATATTTTTCATTTTATTGAATACATAATATACCATCCATTTAAGAGAAGTACCTAAGCCTTCAAAGTTAGCTCTTTTATGCAGTTGAGGTATTCTTGCACCTTGACTGTTGATTCTTACATTCTGATTGTTAACCTACTGGCTGTTGCTCGCGACTCCGTCCGCGTGGGGTTCAGAACAACGTAGCTAATAACTTTTCTTATGGTTCAAACTACCTAGTTAGGATAAGTTTATCAAGTTTCATAAAATAAAAAAAATAAAAAATTGTTTTTATTTTCTCCCAAATTTTAATTTGCTACTTTTGTAGGCGCAATATTAGTATAACACTAATAAAACCTCTATTTGGGAGACAGGAGCCTAAACTAGGTTTGACCTGTGTCATAGGTCATCAAAATCAGTTCATCGGATTAGTCGTAAAAGCTGCGAGAAAATCCGTTCAGTAGTTTCGGAGATAGGTAAGCGCAAACAGATAGAAAGACAGACAGACACAAATTAAAAAGAACTATTATGCTGTTCTGTTTGTCCTTTCTTATAGTTGGTTATAAAAAGGCGAGCAATAAATTTACGTTCCTAGCTTTTACTGCCGCACTCAGAGAACCCATTTAGAATTAATTTTCCGATAAGTCTCAATCTATAATTTTTTATTTAAATGTCAAGGAATGTAACAAAGAGCACGACCACGAGAAGACTCTGAAAACGGCGGTTAGCTATAAGTTTTCAAGGAATCGTATTGAACTTACCGAAATAAAACAATAAGAGGGCGGTAATACAATACATTGCAGCCATTGTTAACAGTGACATATACTGAATAAATCTAACTACTAATATAACGACTATAATAAATCCAATTTTCTTATAATACTTCATTACAAATAGAGTAGTTAATTTTTAAAGCCCTTTTCTGATATACGTGGTGATACAATTTAGACACATATTTCATAACCAGCTTTGAAAGACATTTCTTTATAAAAATCTTATTTTGGTCATGATGATGAGTCTAGGATGAGAAAAACATCAGCCGAATACTTTCATAAAGAATATTTAAGTAGGTATATAAATATACCCCATTAAGATTTTTTTTCACGCACACTGGACGTGCAGAAACTACACACTGATCCACACTGGACTAAGTGCGGAAACCACACACTGATCCACACTGGACTAAGTGCGGAGACCTTACACTGATCCACACTATAAGTGCGGATACCACACACTAGTACATACTGGAACAAGTGCGGAAACCACACACCTTAGAAATGTTTTCTTTAATAATTGCTACTTGTTACCTATTATAATCCTAAAGATACAAACAGAGGTCGAACAGACAAACAAACAGAAATAATAATTTTAATTCGTTTTAATGATTGTTTTCATTTCTCCTAATGAAAACAAGCAAATAAAAAATAGAAAAATAAAGATAAAAAATAAACAGTTATTTGTTATGCAAGGCCAGAAAGTTGTTACTTGGCAAAATGGGGCTTGTAAACCTATAAGCAAGCAAAATATTGTAAGAACCCTGAGCGTCGCAAAGGTTTCAAGGCACGAGACGTAGATGACTTCGCGGCCGAACAAATCGAAAATAAAAATCATCGACTCGAGAAAAATGCTAACGAAAGAAAATAGTCAAGCTAACCAGAGAAAATGAAAAAAAAAATGCGGATCATAAAAGATCTGGGACACACTAAATAAACTTTTAAGAGGTAAATTATAATAGAAAGAACCACAAATTTATGATTATGTTGTAATTAGGTAAGATCAATTTAATATGACGATTAAATTCACATCAAAATAGTTTAATGGTACGGAACAGTTTCATTAAATTTTTTAATTTAGTTTTATGATGCTGTAAATGATTACTTTATATTGAAACCGATTGAAAAGCGTTTATAGACTAAAAATATTAAATGAAATTATTAAAATAGAGAAACCTAACTGCTAACCTAACAGATAAGACGAAAATCAAAAAATATACGCGTCGACTTGAGAACCTCCTCCGCTTTTTTTTTCGTCGGTTACAAATAAGCTAGGCTCTATAAGATTGAGTCTGGGGGCACGGCACGGCAGTGCCCCCGCCACGTTGGGCAAACAAAGGCACAGCCGTACCATCCTTTTCCCGAAGCCACTCAGGGCACTTTTGACCCCCCTGTAACTTCCGTTTGGATAAAGCTAGAGGACTGAATTTTCAATGACAAAAATCAGATACTATATTTAGCTATATTTATAAATTACATACCATTCCTACTTATAGCTTACGAGGTATAAGCCAGTCGAAGGTTAAGCAATTTTGTCACTGACCACTCACCGGTCATCAAAAAGATCTCGTACTTCCACAATTGCTAGAGAGCTGAATTTAGGCACAGAGCTGGGATTTAGTACCCATATTAAGGAAAAACTATCAAAACTAGTATCGTTGTAGACCTGGAGTACCTGATGGCTCTGATGTGAAAGCCTAAGAGACCAGCTAAACTATATATATTCTTTATTGTGCACAAATTACATAAAATTGTAGTTAACATAAAATTTGTTCACAAAGGTGAGCTAATCTCTATAAGAGATCTCTTCCAGCCAACCTAGCTGGTGTGAAAGAATGACATGAAAAGGGGCACAGGAATGTGCATTTAGAAGTGTGAAATGAGAATTAAACAAAAAAATACATATGTTTTTAATAAATAGCAAACTAGCATAAAATATGGAGAAAAAAAAACCTACTTATACTACACACTAATATACTTTAAATTACAATATAAATAATAAGGCATATATAAAGAAGGATAAACATACTTTTAAAATACATACATACATAAATACTTACATAAACTAAAAATAATATTATAATGGTTGCGATAAGTAGTGCTCTTTTACTCGCATCTTAAACGATGTTATTGAAGGACTGCTTTGTATAGCCTTAGGAAGTTTGTTCCATAGTCGCACAGCTTGGGAAAAGAAGGAGTTGAAAAAAAATTTGGTGTTCGCTCTAGGACACTCCAACATCGCAGTGATGCAGTCGCGCCTAGAGCGGGGATCAGGAGGTAAAAGTTGAAAGCGGGAGCGAAGGTAGTCAGGGGTGGCAGGATCAATCAGGATCTTATATAAGGTAGAAAGGATGTGCACATTACGACGAAGTCGGATAGGTAGCCATTTTAATTGAGCGCGAAATTCGGAGATATGATCATATTTGCGAAGACCAAAGATGAAACGAATAGCCAGATTTTGTAGGCGCTCAAGTTTGTTCAGCAATTCTTCAGTCACATCCAAGTAGCATACATCAGCGTAGTCAAGAATAGGAAGGAGTAGAGCCTGTGCAAGCAAGATTTTAGTCTGAAAGGGAAGGAAGTACTGGAGTCGCTTAAGGGAGTGAAAAGAGTAGTGCATGCGCCTACTCACCTCACTATCTTGCGCTGACCATGACAGGTCACGGTCTATAATAATCCCTAGGTTCTTTGCTTTGTCCGTGTAGGGAATACAGACTCCGTTGTAAAATATTTTTGGCAACGCTAAGTCCCCTAACCTACCCCTTAGTCTGCTGCTACCAACTATTATTGCTTGAGATTTAGTTGAGTTTACAAGAAGCCCGAAATTTTCAGCCCATTGCTGAACAGCAGCAAGATCAGAGTTCACTGCACTCACAGCTTCAGTAACTTCAGATAAAGAGAAATGTCTATAAATTTGTAAGTCATCTGCATACAGGTGGAAGGGAGAAGAGATAACATGAGAAATATTGTTTATAAAAATTGAAAATAATAAAGGAGAGAGTACACCGCCTTGTGGTACGCCAGCGATTAGGTCCAACCAGTCCGAGGACAAGTCGTTGGTCCTGACACATTGCTGGCGTCCATGAAGATAGGAACGGAACCACTCGACCACTGGAGGAGCAACGTTAAGAGAGCGGAGGGAACCAAGTAGGACATCAAAATCAACAGAGTTAATTAGGTTAGGTTAGGTTAGGTTCCCCCCCGAAGGGTTCCCGCCTTGTCGTGGCGGGGGGCTTAGTACCCGTGGCCTGGTCTCCCACGGCGAAGCGAAGAGGAACACCACGGGGCCGTTCCGGTGTACGACTGGGCGGCCCCGGGCGGGGCTGCTCCTCCGGGCTTTGGTCTCCAAGCCCGCGATGGAGCGGCTTATGGCGGTAGGTTGCGGTAGTGTATGGGCGCTATCGCAACTGAGGCGGGCTGCGGTGTCGTATGGGAGGCACCGCAGTTGAGGTGTAGGGGCCGCGGCGGGAGAGGAGTGTCGGTGTTTCGTTGTGCCGCTCTCCCTACCTTCCGCGGCCTCGGCGGGGTCGCCACCGTTTGATGGCGGACGCGGTGGGGCTGCAGGGGAAGAGGAGTGCCGGTGTTAGGTTGTGCCGCTCTCCCTATCCTCTGCAGCCGATGTGGCAGGCGGCGGGGCCACTGACCTGACCCGTCGCAAGGGACCTCGGGCGTTCAGACACGGGGATGTTTGGCGCCCTTTTGGATGGGTCCCCCGCGGGAGGGAATGGCCGGGCACTCACGGCCATTTCCGGCCCCTCCTTATGTGAAGGGCGTGAAGGGCCTGCCATGTAGGCGGGCGGTCGCCGGTGTGGGACTGGAAGTAAAGGCTCTGCCGGTTTCCCAGGCCCCCGCCACTCGGGCGACGCGGGAGTGCCGCTGGGTTGTTTTAGTGGGTGGGAGTCCCACATACCCCCTCTCAGTCCCCGATGAGAGGGATGATGCATAATGCATTTTTTCCCAGCGTCAACAAAAAAAAAAAAAAAAGGTTAGGTTAGGTTCCCCCCCGAAGGGTTCCCGCCTTGTCGTGGCGGGGGGGCTTAGTACCCGTGGCTTGGTCTCCCACGGCGAAGCGAAGAGGCACCCATGGGGCCGTGCCGGTGTTCGGCCGGGCGGTCCCAGGCGGGGCTGCTCCTCCGGGCTTTGGTCTCCAAGCCCGCGATGGAGCGGCTGGAGCGGTAGGTTGCGGTAGTGTATGGGCGCTATCGCAACTGAGGCGGGCTGCGGTGTCGTATGGGAGGCGCCGCAGTTGAGGAGTAGGGGGCGCGGCGGGAGAGGACTGTCGGTGTTTCGTTGTGCTGCTTTCCCTACCTTCCGCGGCCTCGGCGGGGTCGCCAGCGTTTGATGGCGGACGCGGTGGGGCTGCAGGGGAAGAGGAGTGCCGGTGTTACGTTGTGCCGCTCTCCCTATCCTCTGCAGCCGAAGTGGCAGGCAACGGGGCCACTGACCTGACCCGTCGCAAGGGACCCCGGGCGTTCAGACACGGGGATGTTTGGCGCCCTTCTGGATGGGTCCCCCGCGGGAGGGAATGGCTGGGCACTCACGGCCATTTCCGGCCCCTCCTCATGTGAGGGGCGTGAAGGGCCTGCCGTGTAGGCGGGCGGTCGCCCGTGTGGGACCGCCCGAGGCGTGTTGCGCGACTGGGCGGCAGCCCTAGGGTTGGCTCTACTAAATCAGGGCACCTTGAACACATGTGTGCGGCAGTCTGGGGGATCAATTGTAGACCTCACGTTTGCTACCCCCGCTGCTGCCATTCGTGCTCAGGGGTGGAGGGTTCTGGAGGAGGCGGAGTCACTTTCGGACCATCGTTATATAAGGTTTGAAATCTCCGCCCCCAACAACAGCAGTCGACCCGTTCACGCGTCTAGACAGCGAAATTGCAGATGAGGCGGCTATCGTCCAGGCGTGGTTCGCAGAACCGGTAGACGCTGTGGTTGTGGATGATGAGGCGGTCGCACTTAGGGGCGCCCTCACCAGCATCTGCGACGCAGCGATGCCCCGTATCAGACGGCATCCCCTGAAGCTTGCGGTATATTGGTGGTCACGAGAGCTTGCGGATCTCAGAGAGACCTGCATAGTGACGCGTCGTGCCTACACCAATTACCGTAGGCGTAGGGTCAGGGTACAGGAGGAAATTGACCGTCTCTATGACTGCTATCGCAATGCCAGGGGAGCTCTACAGCTATTCATATCCCAGGCAAAGAGGAGATCCCGAGAGGAAATGCTCTCAGATCTCGATAGGGATCCATGGGGACGTCCTTACCGTACGGCGAGGGGCAAGCTGGCGCAGGGACCACCAGTGGTGGAGTCCTTACAGCCGCAACTGCTGGAGGATGTAGTGTCGGCTCTATTTCCGGACAGGGCGGAGCATACGCCACCACAAATGGTCTCTATGCATGAGATGCCTCCGGAAGACGAAGCGTCTCTACCAGTTACCGACGGAGAGCTCAGGGCCGCAATTTTGAAAATGCGGTCCAAAAAGACGGCTCCGGGGCCAGATGGGATACCTGGACGAGTTTGGGCCCTCGCCCTGGGACCCCTGACAGATCGACTGAGGGGGCTCTTCAATGCCTGTCTGAGTTCGGGCAGCTTTCCACAAGTCTGGAAAGAGGGAAGGTTGGTCCTCCTTAAGAAGCCGGGGCGCCCTCCAGAGTCTCCCTCTGCCTATCGCCCAATCGTTTTGCTGGATGAGGCGGGAAAGTTGTTTGAGCGTATTTTGGCTAACCGCATCATCCAGCATTTGACAGTAGATGGTCCGGACCTGGACGAGTGCCAGTACGGTTTTCGCGCTGGTCGTTCCACAATCGATGCCATCGCTAGTGTGAAAACCTTCGCTGAGGAAAGTGTGGCACAGGGCGGAGTGGCATTGGCGGTATCTCTCGATATCGCTAATGCTTTCAATACTCTGCCCTTTAGTTGTATAGAGGAGGCACTGCTCTACCATCGCGTGCCCCTCTATATCAGACGGGTCCTTGAGGCGTACCTGAGAGGTAGGTGCGTCCTCTACCAGGGTGGAGACGGAAGGGTCCGGCGCAGAGAAGCCAGGTGCGGTGTTCCACAGGGCTCGGTCCTTGGGCCGCTTCTGTGGAACATTGGATACGATTGGGCGCTGCGAGGTGAGCTGCCCTCCGGAATGCGTCTCGTCTGCTATGCGGACGACACGCTGGTTCTTGCCAGAGGGGCCAATTATGGCGAAGCGGCACAACTTGCATCAGATGGAGCCGAGATTGTTGTGTCGCGAATCCAGCGCCTGAGGAGGTGGAGGCCGCCTGCTGGTGCGAGCATTATGATCACCCACCAACCAACCCATGGTCCTACCCGCCTTACGGCATAACGGACCGAAACATGGGAGCAACATGCAACGCATGATCTCCCTACAAGTTTTCTCGTCCCCTCTACTATCTCTTACGATTCGCCACTCACCACTGTTGTGGAACACGGCACAAGAACGGCTGACTTCGACGCCCAGCTGTGCAGCTATAATTGTAAGGAGGGTCAAGGGCACATCAGGCACGGCCAATATTTTGGAAATTTGTGCGGTCAGTAGAAAGGAAAACGACGTTGGGGGCACCCGCAACTCTCATAATTTATAATGAAACTTTAAAATTGAAAATAAACAAAAGAATACTATGCCATAAGGTCCAAGATTCCCCGCACCGCCGCATACCTACTGCAAACGTAGGGAACATTTACCATAAACCCGGCTGGTCGTGCCTGACCCGCCCTCAGCCACCCTACTGTGCGCTCATAGGTCCTTCCGCCTGTGGTGCCAGCTGTGCGCGAAAGTTTTCAGCAGCACAAAGCTATCTTCACAGCTGACCAGGTCACCGTGATGAAGTGGGCCGAAGATCTTTTCTTGAAGTGGCCGCAGCATCTTAGCACGTTCTTCGCCGTAAATCGGGCAATCCCACAACACATGGTCCCGCGTCTCCCGAGGCTCGCCACAACCACAGTCCGCCCTATCGCTTAGGCTCATATCCCATAAGCGAGATCGGAAACATTCGTGGCCGGTCAGAATCTGGGAGAGGACGTAGTCCGGCTCCACCCAGCGACTGCTGAACCTGGTCCGAACATCCGGGAAGAAACTGTAAAGCTCTCTGCCTTTCTCCGCTGTCTCCCAGCGGTTCTGCCATCCGGCCATAGCTTCCTCCCACGAAACACGCTTCAACTGTGCACGCTCCCTACTGGTCTTGTTACGCCCTTCTCGGTCTAATCGTCCTGCTCTCTGCACCTCGAGGTCAGCAGGCAGCACACCCGCCAACACCGGTAGCGCTGTAGTGCTTACTGACCTATATGCCTTCGTTAACAGGATCAATGCTGGTCTCTGAGTTCGCAGAAGGCTATTGCGAGCAATCACCAGTGACGAGCGACCGCACCATACTCCCGCAGCATAGGTGAGGGTGGCCACATATGTTCCGACGTATAGGATCCGTAGGGCCCTATAGCGGATTCCCCAGGTGGAGGCAGATACTCGCGCCATTTTGCCGAAGCAGTTAGACGCGCGCTCTCCAATGGATCGAGCATGCGGGAAGTATGATCGGACACTGTCAATGATGACACCTAAGAGTTTTGCCTCAGGCACGGTCTTGATCGGGGCCCCATCCATTCTTATTATAGGGGATCTTTTCAGTTTGCCCTTGATAGTCATTGTCTGGGACTTCGCAGGCGAGAACCCCAAACGGTTGCGGGCACCCCAACCGGCGATTAGGGCAAGAGCCTCATGGGACTTCGACTCAATTGCTGAGCGGGAAGGGGCCTCGATCATGATCGTGACATCATCGGCATATGCTATCATGTTCACGCCTGCAGGCGTTGGCAGCCTGAGGATGTCATCGAGCAGGACGTTCCATAGCGTTGGCCCTAGAACTGATCCCTGTGGACATCCCATGGTGGTCTTTTTCCAGGATACCTGGTCTCCGGCGAAAAGTCCTACACGCCTGTTCGTGAAGTAGCTCACGAGCAGACGGTAGATGTTTGGCGCGCAACCTAACTGCTTAGCTTTGACCAGTATCATTGGCCACCAGGCATTGTCGAACGCACCAGAGATGTCCAGAAAGATCAGTTGTACGTATTTCTCCGAAGAATTGTCAACAAAAGTGTTGACAGCCTCTAAAGCCGTCGAGGTTGACCGGCCTGGTGTAAAGCCGTGTTGGCGATCCGAAATTCCACGGAAGAAGCACGGGGAGCATGCAAGAACGAGCCTTTCCAAGATCTTACCAAGAACCGGCAATAATGTGATTGGGCGATAGGCCTTTGGGTCAGACAGCGGCTTGCCGTTGCCCTTAGGGAGAACGATCAGTTGTCCACTCTTCCAAATATCGGGGAAAACTCCCTCAGCTATGCAACGACTGAACATCAACAGCATTTCACTGGCGCTGACCCTGTAAGCCTGCTTAATTATCAGTGCTGTTAAGCCATCCATACCGGGTGCAGTCTTTGGTAGCTCCTTGATTATGTTTTCCAGCATTTTTCTATTTGGAAGAGAAGAATTCTCGCCTGAGGGGGCACAAGCTGCGGCAATGCGAACAGAGTGGTGATAGCTCGTGTCGCAAGTCACATCGTCGTCCGGGCAGAGAGCTTCGAGTAAGCCAGCCATAGTCCCCCCCGTTGTTGTGGTATAGCCCTGGGCTAGGGCCATGCCATGAAGCACATTAGCAGGAGGGCGACTCCGTCCTGACGCTTCCCTGTAGGCTGATCCCCACGGATCTTCATTCCCGGAGTCTGCAACCGACCGACAATTTTGGAGCTCAGCTGAATTCATTGCCGTTTTATACTCCCGACGCTTAGCACGGAGAGCCTCAAGTAACCGTTGTTCTTGGGGACCGGGTGTCTTCCTAGCGGCCTGCCACTTTCTTCGAGCTGTGGCCACTCGTTTACGCCACTGGTCCAATTCGGCAGACCACCATTCATATCCCCTATAGTCCTTGGTTTTCCGGACGCCAAGGCATGAGTGGGCTGTACACGCTACAATATTGGTGTATTGACTGCATAAGACGGTTGCCGGGGCGTTGACCCGCAGATCGCCCATTCTGAAATTCAGCTCCGTACAAAACTGGTCCCAATTTACCCCGCGCTCTCTGAACCGGACGATAGGTTCCTCGTAGGCTTGGGTCGGTGCAGCGCTACCGCGACAAGATAGCAGAAAAGTTATGAGCTGGTGGTCGCTCAGACTAACTCCCTCATGGACAGTCCACTCTGTCACTGCTAAGCCTCTGGTGGTAAGGGTCAGGTCTATGTTTGAGTGCCCGTTAGGTCCACTGAAAGTGGGTGGTTGGCCTTCCTGGTTGTGAATGTACAGATCTTTGGAGAAGATGAACTCCTCCATCTGTGACCGTCTGTAACTTGTGTCGTAGCCCCTGCCGCTGTATTGCCTTGCTTCGCTACTATCTACGCAGATAAGGACGGGTTTTCCCTGTAGCTGATCCAACACGCCCGTCAGATGGTTCAGGTAAGTGGCAATATCATGACTATATTGACAGTAAGCCGATATGACGTAAACGCCTGATCCTATTGCAGCGTGGGCTACAGTGCAATGACTGGTACTGAGATGGTTCAGCACTGTTAGAGCTATTTGACTGTTAGCAACGTAGATGCCCGCCTTTGGCTCATCGCCTGATTGAACCAGATTAGGTAATAGTTCATTTGCTGCTGCATGCTGCTCCTGGACAAAGGCTAGGTCTAGCTTTAGTTGAGCTGCAATGGATGGCAGCTCCAGCAGAGCATCCCGGCAGTTTTGGACGTTGTTTGAGACTCAGCCATATTGGGTCATGTTGACAGCCTGCTGTTCTGCGTGTGTGCGAGCAGGACACGACCGTGACATCGTCGTGTGCGTCTTTGCATCTCTGTGCTTGAATTGTTTGCACGTGGCGCAGCAGGTTGTTTCCGATGTGCACTCTGAGTGCCTGTGACCAGTCTCTCCACATTTACTACACACCATTTCTTTAGATCTGCAGTATTTTACCGGATGCCCGTAGTTTTGGCACTTGCTGCAGCAGGTTACGCGTACATAGTCGGTGGCCTCAACAGAGTCCCAACCAATAAAGAGACGACCCAACGACAGCAACTCATCTCTAAGTGAGGCAACACACTCGAGCACAACAGTAATGCGGCCACTGTCACGCCTTCCTTTCTTGAAGGCAACCTTGCAGTCGGACTTCATCCTTTCCAGCGACCAGCCGTCCACGCCCTTCAGGTTTTGCGTATATAAGTCTTCTATTATGGATTCTGCAGGTGGGTCGCATCTAAGGCCACTGAGAGCGACTAAAGGGTGACGCTGTTTGGGATCCACGACTCTGAGAGTCGGAGGGGCTGCCTGCTTGAGTTTGGCTGCCGATTCTGCCGTGGGAACCCTGACCACAACACCAGCATTGTCCACTTTGCGAACCCCCGATATAGGAATGCCCTGCACGCTAGGCTGCACAGATTTTTGTAGCTCAGCCTTCGTCTCCTCGGCCGATTTGATGGCTTCCACGTCCCTCGGGTAGAAGATGACTGAGTGCCCCTTCATTGCAGTCATTGGCTGCTGGTTGCGGCCCACCTTCAACATCTGCGAGTATGTAGGCCCTTCATTAGACTGGGTGGCTGGCTGCCCACCAGGCTGGGTTACGGTGGATTGGGCTTTTGCCTGCGCCAGCTTGGTCATCAGAGTCTCTACTCTCCCATCAGCAACGATTGCTCGCTCCAATGCTGCCGCCTCCCGCGCCGCCAGCTGTGCCACAATGGCCACAAGCCGTTCCGTGTGTATAGCAGTGTTAGCTATGTCATCTTTGTTTAGCTTTGAGGTCTTGCTCTTGACGCTTTGCAGGACCTCCCGCGAATGGGCTGTGGCCATCGTGACAAGCTGCAGGCTAGGTGACCTGGCAAGTGGGTCCTCGTACTCCTTCTGCAATACTTGCTGCTCTTCTGTAGGGACGGGCGGCGCAGGGACAGGAATTGTGGCAACGGGCGGCGCAGGTGCAGGGTTTGAAGCAACGGATAGAGCAGGGACAGGGTTTGAGGCCTCGGGCGGTGGAGAGGGGGGCTCGGAGACTGCAGGGGAGAACACTCTCCGTATTTGTTTAAATTTTGCCACGCTGGTGGTGAGCGAGCCGCCAGCGATACCGCTCAATGGTGGCGCATTGATCGTGACCTGGGCATTCTCGAGCTTTCTTCGAAGCGCATCATGTACCTCCTCGGGCGACGAAATTGGCCTCTTCTGTGCCGACTGCTGCGGGTCCGGTTCTTGCTGCTGCTGCTGCTGGTGTTGGTCGGGATTTCGATGCTGTTCACCCGTCTGCGGTGCAGTCGAAGGAGGAGTGCGCTGGAGCGACGTTCGCGGGGCAAAACCGGCCATCCGTCTGAACTCGTCTCTCGCTTTCTCGGTCTCCGCTTCCAGATCTAACTGGGGATGAGCAAACTCATCATCATCCCCTGTTGGGGAGGACATGGCTGTCGGATTCTCGCCAAGGCGAGAGGCCGACAGCACACACTCAGAACCTACAACTTAACGAGATACCTGCAGCTTTCGCGCAGCGATCTTTGTTTGGAGGGGGGTGGGGGAAGGAGGGGGGGGGAACGGTCTGGGGTCACATAAAAAGTAATCAGGACCCTATTCCCTACAGGAAGGTGAAAACTGCAGCTTCCTACCTTGCTCCTATCCCGAGAAATAGTCCCCGAAAAATTAGGTAAAAATTTGGGACTTTCTACACCTGTCACAAAGTGGTGGGAGGGGGGGGATTCGTAACACACGAAATGGATACAATGGGGCACCAGGAAGCCAACCGAGAAAACCCCGTGTCAGGGCTCCCGCACACGACCGAGAATCGGTGGCCGATTTTTTGTCGGCATCCCGCTCTGACGTGTTATCACCTGAATCTTCCGTCCTTGTCAAGGCCGATAATCGCCCACCGATTCTCGGTCGTGTGCGGGAGCCCTCAATCGGACAACGAGTTTCCGAGAAATAAGCCCTCAAAGTTTTTGGGGGGGAGGGGGGGAGAGGGGGGGGAAAGCAATCAAAAGCATTATGATCAGTGGATTGAGTGTCGGGGTTGGATTCAAGATGAAATATCTTGGACTCGTCCTCGACAGGAAGTGGGACTTCCGAGAACATTTTCGGCTGCTGGCCCCGAAGCTCATCGGGACGGCAGCTGCTCTCGGAGGTCTACTCCCAAATGTGGGAGGACCGAATGTAGGGTGTCGCCGCCTCTACACTAGTGTAGTGCGCTCCATGGCACTTTATGGAGCTCCTATTTGGGTTGATGCCCCCGCCACTCGGGCGACGCGGGAGTGCCGCTGGGTTGTTTTAGTGGGTGGGAGTCCCACATACCCCCTCTCAGTCCCCGATGAGAAGGATGATGCATAATGCATTTTTTCCCAGCGTCAACAAAAAAAAAAAAAAGGTTAGGTTAGGTTCCCCCCCGAAGGGTTCCCGCCTTGTCGTGGCGGGGGGGCTTAGTACCCGTGGCCTGGTCTCCCACGGCGAAGCGAAGAGGAACACCACGGGGCCGTTCCGGTGTACGACTGGGCGGCCCCGGGCGGGGCTGCTCCTCCGGGCTTTGGTCTCCAAGCCCGCGATGGAGCGGCTTATGGCGGTAGGTTGCGGTAGTGTATGGGCGCTATCGCAACTGAGGCGGGCTGCGGTGTCGTATGGGAGGCACCGCAGTTGAGGTGTAGGGGCCGCGGCGGGAGAGGAGTGTCGGTGTTTCGTTGTGCCGCTCTCCCTACCTTCCGCGGCCTCGGCGGGGTCGCCACCGTTTGATGGCGGACGCGGTGGGGCTGCAGGGGAAGAGGAGTGCCGGTGTTACGTTGTGCCGCTCTCCCTATCCTCTGCAGCCGATGTGGCAGGCGGCGGGGCCACTGACCTGACCCGTCGCAAGGGACCCCGGGCGTTCAGACACGGGGATGTTTGGCGCCCTTCTGGATGGGTCCCCCGCGGGAGGGAATGGCCGGGCACTCACGGCCATTTCCGGCCCCTCCTTATGAAAGGGGCGTGAAGGGCCTGCCATGTAGGCGGGCGGTCGCCGGTGTGGGGACTGGAAGTAAAGGCTCTGCCGGTTTCCCAGGCCCCCGCCACTCGGGCGACGCGGGAGTGCCGCTGGGTTGTGTTAGTGGGTGGGAGTCCCACATACCCCCTCTCAGTCCCCGATGAGAGGGATGATGCATAATGCATTTTTTCCCAGCGTCAACAAAAAAAAATATAAAAAAAAAGGTTAGGTTAGGTTAGGTTAGGTTAGGTTAGGTTAGGTTAGGTTCCCCCCCCGAAGGGTTCCCGCCTTGTCGTGGCGGGGGGGCTTAGTACCCGTGGCTTGGTCTCCCACGGCGAAGCGAAGAGGAACACCACGGGGCCGTGCCGGTGTTCGGCCGGGCGGTCCCAGGCGGGGCTGCTCCTCCGGGCTTTGGTCTCCAAGCCCGCGATGGAGCGGCTTAGGGCGGTAGGTTGCGGTAGTGTATGGGCGCTATCGCAACTGAGGCGGGCTGCAGTGTCGTATGGGAGGCACCGCAGTTGAGGAGTAGGGGCCGCGGCGGGAGAGGAGTGTCGGTGTTTCGTTGTGCCGCTCTCCCTACCTTCCGCGGCCTCGGCGGGGTCGCCACCGTTTGATGGCGGACGCGGTGGGGCTGCAGGGGAAGAGGAGTGCCGGTGTTACGTTGTGCCGCTCTCCCTATCCTCTGCAGCCGATGTGGCAGGCGCCGGGGCCACTGACCTGACCCGTCGCAAGGGACCCGGGGCGTTCAAACACGGGTATGTTTGGCGCCCTTCTGGATGGGTCCCCGCGGGAGGGAATGGCCGGGCACTCACGGTCATTTCCGGCCCCTCCTTATGTGAGGGGCGTGAAGGGCCTGCCGTGTAGGCGGGCGGTCGCCGGTGTGGGACTGGAAGTAAAGGCTCTGCCGGTTTCCCAGTCCCCCGCCACTCGGGCGACGCGGGAGTGCCGCTGGGTTGTTTTAGTGGGTATACCGGGTATACGGGGACTCCCACATACCCCTTCCATTCCCCGGTGGGAGGGGATGCATAAAGTATTTTTTCCCAGCGACAAAAAAAAAAAAAAAAAAAAAAAAAAAAAAAAAGTTAGGTTAGGTTCCCCCCCGAAGGGTTCCCGCCTTGTCGTGGCGGGGGGGCTTAGTACCCGTGGCCTGGTCTCCCACGGCGAAGCGAAGAGGAACACCACGGGGCCGTTCAGGTGTACGACTGGGCGGCCCCGGGCGGGGCTGCTCCTCCGGGCTTTGGTCTCCAAGCCCGCGATGGAGCGGCTTATGGCGGTAGGTTGCGGTAGTGTATGGGCGCTATCGCAACTGAGGCGGGCTGCGGTGTCGTATGGGAGGCACCGCAGTTGAGGCGTAGGGGCCGCGGCGGGAGAGGAGTGTCGGTGTTTCGTTGTGCCGCTCTCCCTACCTTCCGCGGCCTCGACGGGGTCGCCACCGTTTGATGGCGGACGCGGTGGGGCTGCAGGGGAAGAGGAGTGCCGGTGTTACGTTGTGCCGCTCTCCCTATCCTCTGCAGCCGATGTGGCAGGCGGCGGGGCCACTGACCTGACCCGTCGCAAGGGACCCCGGGCGTTCAGACACGGGGATGTTTGGCGCCCTTCTGGATGGGTCCCTCGCGGGAGGGAATGGCCGGGCACTCACGGCCATTTCCGGCCCCTCCTTATGTGAGGGGCGTGAAGGGCCTGCCGTGTAGGCGGGCGGTCGCCGGTGTGGGACTGGAAGTAAAGGCTCTGCCGGTTTCCCAGTCCCCCGCCACTCGGTCGATGCGGGAGTGCCGCTGGGTCGTTTTAGTGGGTATACCGGGTATACGGGGACTCCCACATACCCCTTCCATTCCCCGGTGTGGGAGGGGATGCATAAAGTATTTTTTCCCAGCGACAAAAAAAAAAAAAAAAAAAAAAAAAAAAAGGTTAGGTTAGGTTAGGTTAGGTTAGGTTAGGTTCCCGTGTGGAGTTCTGGTTCTCCCATCGGGCGCGTCCCCAGGTGGTGGATAGGGGAACGCCACCCAGATATGGGTGGTACCGGGTGTATACCCGGCGCGAACCATAACCAGCTGGAGGTGGCATGTGCGCAGCACCTTCCAGTACTGGGCTAGAGCCAATGATGACAGATTTCTGTCACAAGGGTCTAGTACCAGGCAGCGGCTGGCGTAGCTCTTGAGCTACGGTGGGCGTACTGCAAACTTGTTGGTGGAAGTAGGAGTAGATATGGAGGTTAGTTTTCAAAAGGAACTACCCCAGGCGGGTACCCATGAGGGAGAATCCCGCCCCTCTTCGGAGGGCAGCCCCACGTATTCTGGGGGGGGCAAAAACTGCCTCGTAGGTCAGCGAGATGTTGACCTTCGTGAACACGACTTATGCTTGGAAACTGGTAAAACTGATGCATCGCAAATCGGAAATATGAAAGAAAACGGCGAAAAGAGGGAGGGCTCAGCCCTTAATTCTAAAAAGGCTCGTAAAAGCGACGAACGCTCGTGTGTGGACACGGAGTCTGTGGACACGGAGTCTGAGAATTCTGACACGGGCTCCATGATCACAGTGGAAAGTGACGAACCAGGTTCTATGCCGGATCCTACACTCTGGCAAGGGAAACGGCAACGGGGTGATGACGATGAAGAAGAAGATCCGGCCTCAAAAATCTTGTGGCCGGCACCAAAAATCACCACCTCTAAACGGGGGCGAGGTCGCCCGCCAAAGACAGGGCAATACGTAGGTTTTGCAAAGGCGAAAGCTGAACTAGCGGCGGTTAAAGAAAAGGAGCTTGAGCGCCAGCTTGAAGATGAGGTGGTCGGCATGGTAGAGAAGATTAGGAGCACTCGCTCGACATGGGCTTCGATACCATCTACGCTGGACACTGACGAGACAAAGTCTGCTTCAGATATTATGAAGACAGTCTCGGCGGGACTGGACGTTATCTGTAGGGTGGCTACCAGGTCAAAACACCTTAAGGGAACATTCCAGCGTGCTTTGAAGGACTCTGCCGCGAGTATCGCTGAAGCCGTTGATATTCTCAGCAGCCGTACAGCGTCCGAGGAAACAAAGAGGCTGGAGACGAGCAACGCTCACCTTCAAGCCGAGTTGAAGAGGTTGAAGGAGGAAAATGGAAGGCTTCGAGCTGAGCAGCTGGCTTTCCGGAAAGAGTTAGAAGCTCTTAAGGATGAAATAAGGATTAACAAACGATCCGATAGGCCTGATACTTCTGCTCATCATGAGGAGGTAGAGATGGAGGAGCATCCGTTACTGACACAGGGCTCTTCAGGACGTAACGAAGGACAAGATGACCTGGTGCGTACTATTATTCTCCAAGTTGGGGACATGGTGAACGCAAGACTGGCATCGATTGAGGACAGACTGCTCCCTGAGACACGTCTACGGCCTCCTCTGGCTGCGGATAAGCTCAGCGATGGCAAGTACACAAAGGCAGCCAAGACGGTCAAGGCAGCCAAGGAGAATAATGCTGCACCTCAGCAGCCTCTTGAACCGAGCCCAAAAACAGCCCGGAAAAAGAAGAAGAAGGTTAAAGCGGGAGCCAAAAACAAAGAGGCTGTTACTGCTAAAGCTGCCGCACATCCGAGCCAAAAAGAGTCGAGTGGCACTACTGAGACTAGCTGGACCACTGTAGTCAAAAAGAAGAAGCCGAACGGCAAGGCAAATGGCAAAGGACCTGCGCCACTACGACCAGCCTCATTGCGCGCCCCTCGCTCTGCTGCAGTCGTTATTACCCTGCAACCGGAGGCGGAGAAGAAAGGAATGTCCTATGCTTCGGTGCTTGCTGAGGCCAAGGAAAATATCTGCCTCTCAGAACTTGGTGTTGACGCACTCCGTATTCGGAAAGCTGTAACGGGTGCTCGAATCCTAGAGGTCGCTGGGGTTACAAGCGGAGAAAAAGCCGACACACTTGCACAAGAGCTTCGCAAAGTGTTGAATAGTGAGGATGTGAAAGTGGCTAGGCCCTCGAAATGTGCAGAAATGCGAATTACGGGTCTGGACGACTCGGTATCCTCGAAAGAAGTTGCCGAGGCTATAGCTCGATGTGCTTCTTGCTCAATAGAAGCAGTGAAGGTCGGCGAAATCCGCCAAAATCATACAGGTTTGGGTACGGCATGGGTACGGTGTCCAGTCACTGCAGCCCAAAAACTGTCCCAAGGTGGTAGACTTTTGGTTGGGTGGGTGTCAGCCCAAATCAAACTGATTCCATCAAGGACACTGAGGTGCTTTCGCTGCATGGAGGTCGGTCATGTGAGGGCTTTATGTGCGTCAAACATTGATCGTAGCGAACTTTGTTACCGCTGCGGTAAATCAGGTCACAAGGCTAGCATCTGCACCGCCGCACCACACTGCCCATTGTGTGCGGCAGCTAAAAAGTGTGCCGACCATAGAATGGGGGGTAAGGCGTGTATCCCACCTTCTAAGAAACAAAAAAGGAAGAAAATTGGTGCGCCAATAGGTGCTTCACAACCCACCCAACCTTCAGCGCATGTTGGGGAGGATGATATGGAAACAATGGCCACGGATCAATAATGGCCCTAAAATTTCTGCAGGCGAATGTCAACCACAGCAGCGCGACGCAAGATCTCTTGCTTCAGTCCGCAGCGCAGTGGTTGATTCACGTGGTCGTAGTCTCCGAGCCCTACTTTGTGCCTTCTGGCAGTGATTGGGTATCAGATCTGGACGGCTTAGTTGCTCTCAACTCTCGAGGTGCTATTGGCTCCCCTCCCTTCGAAAAGGTAGCGAAGGGTAGAGGATGCGTCGGGGCTCTGTTGGGGGATTTTGTAACCATTGCGGTCTACTTCTCTCCCAATAGATCTCTTGCCGAGTTTGAAACGTTTCTCGTAGAGTTGGGGGCCATGGTTAACCAGTTTGCGCCCTACCCGGTGGTTGTCGCTGGAGATCTCAACGCTAAATCTGCGGCGTGGGGCTCTCCGGTGGACAACGTTCGAGGCCAAGCAGTTGAAGAATGGCTAGTAACAGCTGGCCTCTCGGTCCTCAACCAGGGATCAGTGTTCACTTGCATACGCCAAAATGGGGCATCATTGATTGACGTGTCGTTTGCAAGCCCCAGTTTGGTGAACCGTGTTCGGGGTTGGCGAGTTCTGAAGGACGTGGAGACTCTGTCTGACCATCGATATATTCGGTTTGATGTCTCTTCTCCTTCAAACATCGCAAACCATATGGCCCGTGGTGACGCTGGCCCTCGGTGGGTTCTTAAAAGCCTGGACAGGGAAGCTCTAGAAGAGGCGGCCATCGTCAAAGCCTGGATGATGGCTCCGAGTACTGTCGTGGAAGTCGAGGAAGAGGTTAACTGGTTTCGGGAGTCTATGTCGCAAATCTGCGATGCAGCTATGCCCCGAGCCAGACCTCCGCCCGCCAGGAGACAGGTATACTGGTGGAACTCTGAAATCGCTGACTTGCGACGAGCATGCGTATTGACGAGACGCCAATATACTCGATATCGAAGGCGCAGGAGGCACAACAACCTACCGGATGACGACGAGGAGCCTCTCCTATATGCTGCTTATAAGGAAAGCAAAAAAGCCCTTCGAGTAGCTATAAGCAGGGCCAAAGAAAGTGCAAGACAGGCACTACTGGAGACACTTAATAGTGATCCGTGGGGACGGCCATACAGGATAGCGAGGAACAAACTCCGTCCCTGGGCCCCCCCACTAACACAAAGTCTGCAGCCCGAACTGGTCAACACAGTAGTGTCAGCACTTTTTCCTACCAGGGAGAATTTTGCTGCACCCTCTATGTCGGGTGCTTATCCTTATGGCATGCAGGATGATGAGATCCCGGAGGTCACTGAGGCTGAGCTCAGAGTTGCTGTGCTAAGGCTTCGGCTGAAAAAGGTGGCTCCAGGACTCGATGGTGTTCCTGGTCGCGCCTGGTGCTTGGTACTCAATGAGCACCTGGAGCTGAGATTCCGTCGATTACTAACTGCATGTTTTCGACAGGGCAGATTTCCACCTCAGTGGAAAAAGGGCAAACTGGTCCTCATCCGCAAGGAAGGTCGGCCAGCTGAATCTCCTTCGGCTTACCGACCCATAGTACTGCTAGACGAGGCGGGCAAACTCCTTGAACGGGTTATCGCTGCCCGCCTCATCAGGCACTTAAGAGAGGAGGGCCCAGATATGTCCGAGTACCAATTCGGCTTCAGGGAGGGTAGATCCACCGTTCACGCTATCCTGCGAGTAAAACATCTGGCTGAGGAGGTGGTTGCTCGGGGAGGAGTTGTATTGGCGGTGTCCCTGGACATCGCTAACGCATTTAACACCCTCCCCTGGCCCTGCATTCTAGAGGCGCTCAAGTACCATAGAGTGCCCCAATATCTCCAGGAGATGGTGGCTTCTTATCTCTCTGAACGCTATATTGTGTACCCGGGACGAGAGAGTTGGGAAGAGAGAGCTATGTCGTGCGGTGTTCCACAGGGGTCAGTCTTAGGACCTCTCCTGTGGAACATCGGTTACGACTGGGTGTTGCGTGGCACTAACCTTCGAGGTGTTGAGGTTACCTGCTACGCTGATGACACCCTCGTCACAGCTCGAGCAGGTACATTCAGGGAGGCGTCTCTCCTTGCCACTGCGGGCGTCGCTCAGGTGGTGCGTCGTATTAGATGTCTGGGTCTGGAGGTGGCTCTTAACAAGTCCGAGGCTTTGTGCTTTCACGGTCCCCGGGGTGCACCACCGCCAGATTCTGGCATCATCGTCGGAGGGGTACGTATCGCTGTCAATCCGACGATAAAATATCTCGGACTGGTCCTAGACAGCAGATGGACGTTCGACGCTCACTTTGAGCAATTACAGAAGAAGCTTATTGGGGCTTCTGCGGCATTGAGTCGGCTCCTTCCAAACCTTGGTGGCCCGAAAACGTCCTGCCGACGACTCTATACGGGAATCGTTCGGTCAATGGCAATGTATGGTGCTCCTGCTTGGGCTGAAAACCTAAGGCGCAACAACGTCACACTACTGCGACGACCACAAAGACTGATGGCTATCCGGGTGATCCGGGGTTACAGGACGATCTCCTTTGAGGCTGCCAGCCTGTTAGCGGGGTCTCTGCCCTGGGACCTGGATGCGAAAGCCCTCTCGACGGTATATCACTGGCGAGAGGAAGTGCGGCGGCAAGGCCTGAGGTTGGCGCCTAGGGAAGTAGATGCTCACACGGCTCACTTCCACAAAATAGCGGTAGAGGCATGGAGCCAAAGACTGGCAAACCCAGAAGGAGGACGAGAAACGGTGGAAGCGATTCGGCCATTCCTCGAACAATGGCTTGAACGGGAACACGGGTCTCTCACATTTCGATTGACGCAGATCCTTTCCGGGCATGGATGTTTTGGAAAATACCTATGCCGCATAGCCGGGAAAGAAGACACAGAGTCCTGTCACCACTGTGACACAGGCTCTGTTGACACTGCCCAACACACACTAGAAATGTGCGTTGCCTGGTTGGAGGAACGTCGCGCCCTATGTTCGGTCGTTGGCGGGAACCTGTCACTTGGGATAGTAGTGGAGGCCATGCTCAACAATGAGCAAGCGTGGCGGGCGGTGGTGGCCTTTTGTGAAGCAGTTGTTTCACAGAAGGAGGCTGCTGAAAGAGAGAGAGAGAGAGGGCGGATCCATCTCGCCGAGCGAGACGGGGACGCCGACGCCGAGGTGGCAGGCCGTAGCCATCACGGCGCCCTGTAGGTCCGGGCATAGAATAGGTCTACGGTATCCCCTGCCTGTCGTAAGAGGCGACTAAAAGGGGTCATCGGGATCGCGAGCGCAGGATACGGGGGTTTCTTGCGTTCAGTACAGCGGTCCCGAGATGGGCGGCAGCATGGCGTGGTCCCTTGCTGCCGCGGCACCTCGCGGGTGCAAGGGGTCGAGTGCTTACTCCCCCGAGATGGGTGGCTGCTATTGCAGCTGCTAGGCGCGGAGGGTACCGGTAGTATGCCTCCGGTGATTCCCGGGATCCCTCCAAATGCGCCTACGTCGGCCACCGTGGGGTTTTAGTCAGTAAGAGTCTGACATAACCTCGCCGGTTCCCCCGAATTGGCGAGGTATGCTATGAGCATTTCCCCACGTAAAAAAAAAAAAAAAAAAAAAAAAAAGGTTAGGTTAGGTTAGGTTAGGTTAGGTTAGGTTAGGTTAGGTTAGGTTAGGTTTTTTTTTTTTTTTTTTTTATTTGTAGTACCTTTGTTATTCCTTCGCCATTGGACGAAGACATTGGCATCAGTACTTAGATTGTTCGTTTTTTTTTTTTTTTAATCTGTTCATGAGGGGTAGAGGGCTCCGGGATTTATCGGGAGTCCTCAATTTGATTGACATGCATTTGTTAGTACGACAAGATTGTTATACTACAGGGCTAGGGTTTTGCAGAAATAAGTACACGACTTTCGTTTATTTATTTTTTTGACTTTTTTTTTTATCAGTTTTTGTTCTTACTATCTCTTTTTTTTTTGTATCATTATTAATAATTTTTTTATTCTTATTTCTAATAATTTACAGACACTTTTATATACAAGTTTCAATATATCTTAAAATATATTAACTTATATACCATTTTCATACAATTCTCTATTTTTTTCTTTTCTGACCTGCTAATAATTACAATTTTGTGATGTTCTAAGAACATAACTCATTATGTCCCCAAAACATCTTTTCTATTCATTAATGTGCTTTTGTTTCTTTTACCAACATCTTTTACAATAAAAATTATATATTTAATGAACTGATCCCTCTGTTTGCTGGCTAGAAGTACTGGTAAGTTATCTTTTGTTAATTTAATTTCTGTACTTATTTCCAGATCTACACGCATTCTTTCGTATTTTGGGCACTCCAGGATCAGGTGCAAAATCGTCTCGTCAACTGTAGGCTCGCAAATGCACGCTGGGCTATCTTTAAGATTAAACCTGTGGAGGTAATGTCCAAAGCCGCCGTGCCCTGTCAGCGCCTGCGTCAACAATGGGTCTATTTTCAGTTTTTGTACTATTTTGTACGCGTTTAGTGCATCCGTCAAGAAAGTCTTTGTTGTCGACGCGGTTTCGGCTTCAAGGTATCTTTTGTTCCATTCCATCAATGTTTCTTGTCTTATGGAACGAGTTTTCAGTCAGCTGTTGTTCGTTTGTCTCTTTCTGTTTCTCTTTCTGCCCTTCATTCTTTTCAGACTCTGCATCTTTTACTAGCTGATACAAACGGTCCAACATTTCAATAACGTTGGCCTTAATGATTTTGCTTATATTATGAGAGTTGCCGAGATTTAATTTGGCTGTTGTGAGACATTTCTTTGCTTCCGCTGTACGCTCAGTATATATGTATTTCTTAGATGGCTTGGGGGCTTTCCTCGCCTCAATCTCTGACGCTTCAGGTGAGGTAAATTTAACTGGTTCTGCTGATGCCTGCTGTGTCATTTCGTTGAAGTCAAAAGACAGAGTCAGAGGTTTGTTTTTCTCAGGGCCAGCCTGTGAAGTCTCTACTTTAGATGAAGTAGTGTGGTCAGAGTTGGCGGACTCCCAGTTGTCAATACTACGTCGAACGCTGCTTGCTGTCGTCTCGGGTTTCGGTGGTGACCTGTTGGTGTTGGCCTGTTTCGCTGGAGTCCTCATTCCAAACATTATTCAAGTGTGCGTCAAAAGTAAAAGGATCGATGGAAAATTTAAAAGTTTGTAGAAGTTATAAAAGAAACAAAATACGTATAAAATATAAAATCAAAATAAATACAGCACTAAATATGTTGAGTCAATCTGTTGTTAGAGTAGTTAAATAGCAAAAATTTAAAGTTAAACAATGATAGTCAAAATAAATTTATGGAAAACTAAACAAAATAAAAACAAAAAAGCTCTATAAGAGATGTTTTATACTAGTATTTAAATTCCTGAACTCTATGTAGAGTCGCTGGCTCATTAAGTGCTAAGACTAGAAGAACTAGGTCTAACTAATATCTATGAAAAAGAAACGCGTTTCCAGGAGCTCTGTGTGGCGTTTTATGTGAAAAGTCACTGGTAACTCTATGTAGAGTAAATTTGATGGCGTAAACAAATAGCTCTCTCCAAGCCCTTCCCAACGACCCCAAACTTGGTCCCCTTACCTCTAAGGGTTCCCGAGAAAACTAAGATTGAAATTCCGGTTTAAAAACCAAGATGGCGGCCAAATTTGGTTCCACCTTGATTTCTCCGGAACTACCGGGCCGATTTCACTCGTGTTTGGGTTTGCTGTACTGGGCTTGGTAAGACCTACACGTTAGTGTTAGTTTCAGGGCGAAAATTTTCAGGCTCCTGAAAATTCCTGAAAGGTCAATTTTTCAATAGAGCGTAATCCGCTTATGTATTCTCAAGAAACGCGGGCTCTCTACGACAACCAGAACGGGAGATAAAGGTGATCGAAATAAAACAAAATGGCCGCCGAAATGTCAAAGTCAATCTTTGATGGGTGATATCTAGCCTTCCGGGTGTCGCAGACCACTCGCGTTTGGGCTTATTTAAATCAGCTCGACCTGTTCTATGTACTGAAACCACTTTCAGGAACCAGAAAATGACTTGCTCCCAGCTTCCTAAAAGTAGGGTCGAAGATAGTTTAGAGTCCCTCCAACGATATACAGAAAAAACCGGAGTCGCAGCCCTCTCCGTCTCAGAGATATGGGCGTTCAAAGTTTGGCAAGATGGCCGCCGAACTGTCAAAAGTCAAATAAAAAGGCCCGTATCTCTGCAACCGATTGTCGTAGAAACACCAGGTTTTGGATAAGAAGCTGGGCACCACCTAAACCATCTTTTGAAAGTGATTTCAGGCCTTAAAATAAAAAAGCCCTGAAAAAGGCTGAAACTGAAAAAATATCAAAGCCCTAGTAAACCCTTCACTAATGCTCTTAACCCCAGAGTTCTACGACTGCTGGTTCCAAAGATAAATCCAATTTAATTTTAGAACCAAAAAAACCAAAATGTCGGATTTTTGGTGTTTTCGTCAATAGAAAAGGTAAATGGCCCTAGTTTGGACTTGGTTATGTTGCAAAAGGTGCAAAAAAGCTATTTCCGTCATAAAAATATTTATATATCTATCAAATATCAAATAAATTGCAGAAAAAACATAAAAATCAATATCTTGAGAACCAGCAGAGACAAAAATGTGAAAAAAATGTGATAATTAGTATAAAATATCACTCAAATTAGTTCAGTTTACAAATTTCAGAAATTAAATAGTTTGATGAAATATCATAAAAATAAAGTTTTATACAGAAAATTTAAAATAACAAAGAAGATTCTTGTTGGAAAGACAAAATTTTCAAAACTAAGTTTCTTCTGTAAAGCGCGCCGAGGACAGCAGTTCAAGTTCTTTGAAATTTTGTTTGGTTTCAGCGTTATATAGAATCAAATATTGAAAATTAAAAAGGTTCGTAAAATAATACCAGTCAAGATAAGAAAGGGTTACTTGCTTTAATGTACTTATTTTGGTGTCCTTTCTGTAGGTGCCAACTTTCAGCAACCTGACGTCACTCCTTCAGTACTTTCAGGAACACGTGGTTTTCGGTTTTTCCAAATTTTCTTCCAAACGCATGGATGAAAAATTTTTCTTCTAAGTAGGGAAGTTGGAGCGCAGTAGTGCCCACCCTTTTCCGAAATAAAAAATGGGGGGTATCGATCTGAATCTTGCAGCGCATGCGTTAATAACTTTGATTTTGAAATATAACCTCAAAATTTTGAAGTTTTTCGGATAAAACTTCACTTTGCAATATAATCCGGGTAAATTTGAGTACACAGGTATGTAGCACTTTGGTTTCCGATTCTAATGACACTTCACTCGTTGAAATCGGACCACTAAATACCACTTTTCTGAATTTTTAAGCGCGGAGCGACTATAAAAATGATGCGTAACTGGCGGCACACCGAGCGCAACTGGGTTAGGTTAGGTTAGGTTAGGTTAGGTTAGGTTAGGTTAGGTTAGGTTAGGTTAGGTTAGGTTAGGTTAGGTTAGGTTAGGTTAGGTTAGGTTAGGTTAGGTTAGGTTAGGTTAGGTTAGGTTAGGTTAGGTTAGGTTTTTTTTTTTTTTTTTTTTTTTTTAAATAAATTCTACTACTCCGCAGACAAATCGTCCGCGCCTTTTTTAGATTTGTTTCTCTTTATTGTTGGATTGCTCTTTTACAATGTATAATACTCTACATCACCACTTAAAATTAAAGGTTAGCATGCAATTTTTTTTTTTTTTTTTTTTTTTTTTTTTTTTTTTTTCTCACTTATTGTTTTGATGTTAAAACATTCTTTTCGTCATTGTTATTGAAACATTCTTTTGTGATTGTTCTTTTTTTTTTTTTTTTCCATGTTTTTTATATTTAACATGCTTTAATATAACAGAATTTAATAATACTATAATCTAGTCAATACAGTTAAACCATACTGCTTATATTTAACATGCTTTACACAAGAAGAAAAATTTAATAATACTATAGTTGTAAAATTCAGTCTTTGTCAGGAAAATAAACTCTTTTATCGGAGTGCCACTACTCAGTTTTCGTCAAGTCTCATCGCGTTCGCTGACCCTCGATAGGGCGTCTATGACTGCTGAGTCACGGCAGCGGATTGCCATTTTAAGGTTATAGTCCAGGATTTTCTTTTCGCCTGCCCCCACCGCTTTCTTTATGAAGTTGCAAATCGCGTCCTCGCTGTCGTCCGTGTAATACACACAACTGATCGTGTGTCGTGACACGGCTACTACTGCGTGTGGGACGCTATCGTGGATTTGCAACTTCTTTGCAGATGTTCGCACAATCACCACCGTTCCGTAGGTTAGGCCCTGTGACTCGTGAATGGTAAGGGTGCGCGACCCAGTGCCCTTTCCGTATCCCTGGCTGATGAGGGATTCCTTCTCTACCTGGGTATGAACCAGGTAAAGGGTGTCCGGAAGGGTTTTGGGTATTTGCGCGCCTGTGTACCTTTCGCGTCTCAGGGATTGGACTCGAGGTCTCGACGAGTATATGCCACTGTAGACTTCGTTAAGGGCATAGGCTACGTCCATGGGGTTCCTGTGCGTGCATAGCAGTTCTTGTGTGATGGTAGCTACAAGAACTGGGCGGTTGTGTTGCAGGTCAAAAAGATTATCTCTGTCTATGTAGGGAAGTTGGTTAATGTCGCCGATCAACAAGAGCTCTTTCGCACCGGTGATACGAGTTGCCATCACAATGGCCCCAAAGTGGTTCATTAGTGCTTCATCGACCATGAGTCGACTGCACCTCTTTTTCTCCGGTTCTTTCAACCCGTTAACCAGAATTGAGGCCATTGTGCGTACCTTTCTTTTTGCGTCAGCTCCAATGCGTTGAGCCAGTCTCTCCCGTAGATCTTTAGCCGCCTCAGTTGTGGTGGTAATAACAACGTCATGCTCTTGGTCAAAGCGGCTTACGACCCAAGTTGTCTTTCCACATCCGGGTACTCCGTTCACCCACTCTATTTTCGGCATTTCCCAAGAATTGTAGGGATCACTGCCTGCAGTTATGGTTTCTGCCATACTGATGATCTTGTCGTCAAGCATCACTTTGGTGCTTTTGGCAGTGATCACTATGGGGTCACCAGGAGGGGTCTTGAACGTTATCTTTCCCGTTTGCTCAGAAGCGTCTTCGTCCAGGCCAACAAAACCCGCGGTCGCGTTGTATGCCGCCATATGCTGACTCATCTCGATTCCTTTAAGGACTTCAGAGATGGCGTTGTTGTATATGGTGGCATCTGCTTCCTCGAGTTGGTCGTTTAACAGTCTTTCATTTCCAAGCCAGTAGGATTGCAGGATGTTTTTGCAAGTCATTTCGCAGACTTTCCTACCGGCTTTCGTGACTGCTAAAAACTCGAAGAATGCGTTGACCATGTGGTCTCGTGGTCCTGTCGCTTGTCTGAGCTGTGGAGGGTCGACTTGTCCCATATCGGCTCTTGTCCGGGTAGCTTGTGGGTTAAGTTGTTGTTGAACGAGGGGCTTCCTGCTGGAGCTTTGGAGGGCCGTTATTTTCCTCTCCTCGTTTTTGAGCATACCCAGCTTCTTCTTAGCTATCCCGGATATGCATTGTGCCGCCGCGTTGAGAGCATTTATTGTAACCGTGATCGGGCTAGACTTTTCTTTTCCCTTGGCCTCTTCTTTCCTCTTTTGGGCTTCTGCATAGCTTTGGTTGGCCGTTTTCTCTTGTAGACGCTCGGAGCCACTAAGTGCTTTCGGATTTGCTATGGGGTGTCCCCAGCTGTCGATCGGGATGGTCTCCATGGTTGGATTATGCATGTGTTGTTTGAGGAAACTGAGATTTTCACCTCTATCCTCATACACCACAACCTCATGGATTTGCGAGGCTTTGATGCATCCAATGTAGTCGGAGACTTCTCCCTTCTCGAAGCCAACCACCATTGCGTCCACACTTATTCTCCGAGCGGTGTTTACGTCGGATTCCCCAACCCCTGCCAAGCTGACCAGCAGCGAGAATGCCTGAGCAAACTGAGATTTTTCCGGGCTACCCGCAAGAAGTGCGATCGTCTTGCAACGGGTTCGCACCAAGCGGCAGGGTGTTCCAGCCAACTCAATCTCAGTCATTGCTTCATAGGTCTTACGTCTCATGCTCGTCTTGAAGGTGCTGCCGTTCATCAGGGCAGCAAGGCCGGGTGAGATGGTTACCCATTTGTGTGTTCCAGCTCTGCAGAAGCTTATGCCTATTCTTTCCTCACTGCTGTCCATGAACAGCGCCACACCTCTTATCCTTATTCCCTTTGACCCTTTCTCCCCGCTTCTCAAGAATTGCTTGGCAGTGATGCGGTGGAGAGTGGCTGGTAACTCTGCCTGTGTGACCTTTGTTGAAGACTGGGTCACATTGGTGGTGGTGGGATTGGAGGATATCGGTGCTGTGGCGCTGTTTCTTTGTGCTGCAGTGCGGAAGACTGTTTCGGCATATTTGAGGAAACGCTGTCGTTTCTCGGTATCAGCTAGTATGTTCTGCAACTGACTTTTTGTAAGATTGACCTCTAGTTCGGTTTCCAGATCCGTTCGAGCTGCCAGAAAACGGGGGCATTCTAGGATCACGTGCCAAACGGACTCACTGACTTCAGGGTCGCATTCACATCCGGGACTGTCTTTCAACTTAAACCGGTGTAAATATTCCGCTATCCCTCCGTGTCCTGTGAAGACTTGTACCTGGACGGGTGTCGGTCTTGTCGTTCTAAGTATGCGGTATGCTTTGTCGACATACGGAAAGAACGTGTGAGTGACCGAACCTGTGGCAGAGGTGTCGTATCTGTCCTGCCATTGGCTTACAGATTCCTCTCGGATCTTCCTCTTCACATAGGACAGGGGGATTTTGTCGTAGTCCGGGGCCGCTTCCAGTTTTAAGGCCGCTTTCTTGGCTAGTTCGTCGGCTCGTTCGTTTCCGGCAGTTCCTACGTGGGCTCTCAGCCAAAACAATCGGACCTCACGTCCCTCCGCTCTGATTCCTTTCAGGCTCTCATGGATGGCTTTCGTCAGTGGGTGAGTTGCTTTTGGGTTTTTCAGCAGGTCAAGTGAGGATCTGGAGTCACTCATTATGTTGACCACTGGTTCTCCGCTGGACTTTACCAACTGAACTGCCCTGAAGAGAGCGTACATTTCCGATTGGAACACAGTGCAGGCGGGATGGAGGCCAAAAAGGGCGTGTTTGGTTTCCTTGCCATTTTCCCACCAAGTCAGTGCGGCTCCCACTTTTCCCTCAATTTTACTTCCGTCTGTGTAAACTTGAGGACCTGTGATTTGCAGGGCTGACATGGTTTCTGGGTCGGTACTTTCCAGGAGCTCGTAGTCTGATGTTATGACTTTTGAGGGGTGGGGAAGTTCCCAGTGATTCACCCTGTGCTCCATTTCTTTTCCCGGTGGCAAGTAGTCCCGAGAGAGTCCTTTTTTTGTTTTGTAGAGGTTAGCAGCCTCTAGGATTCTCACGTCGAGCGGGAGGAGACCCGCTAGGACAAGTGCTGATGTGAGTGAGACCGTGCGGTATGCCTTACAGATCTTCTGCGCAAATCCCCTTTGCAGCCTGTTGAGTTGATCTTTGATCATCTGCAACTCTGCGGAGGGGTACCATGCGCTTGCGGCATACATCACGATGGGCTCAACAACTGCTACATATATGGTCCTTGTGATCTCTCCGTTTAGACCCCAAGTCACTTTTGCTGCGCACGCTAGCTGTTTATAGATATCCGCAGCTTTTTTGCATGTGGCGGCAACGTGCGATTTGAAGTTGAGCTTGTGGTCAATTGTGAGGCCTAGAAGCTTTATTTCTTCTACGAGGTCAATTTTCTTACCTACCATGTAGATTTCCGGGGGTTCATACTTAAGCTTCTTTGTCACTACCATTGCATTGGTTTTGTGCGGAGCAAAGGTTAGCTTGTTCTGAGTTCCCCATTCTATCACGGTATTTAGTGTCATGTTGGCTGAACGCTCGAGGTCATTGATCATGTGACCAGAAAACACCAAGACGACGTCATCTGCGAATGCTTGGCAGTATACTCCCTCATTAGTCAACCTGTGCAACAGTGAGTCTAGGATGGCGTTCCAAAAGGTCGGTCCTCCGATGGAACCTTGGACACAACCTTTTGTCGTCTCCTTCTCGTATGTTGCTCTTGCATAGTTGACTTGTATCTTCCGATTCGTGAGGTATGAGTTTACCAATGCATACAGGTTACGAGGACACTTTTTGGCAGCGAGTTGGCGTCTGAGGGCTGGCCACCACGCGTTGTCAAAGGCACCCTCTATGTCCAATGAAACTATGAGGACGATCTTTTTCGCCTTCACTTCCTCTCTTACGTGTTTCATTAGGTCATAGAGGGCGTCTTCGGTCCCGCGCTGAGGCATGAAGCCGTACTGTCTTGGACTAAGAGAGGGAAAGATGTGCCATTGAATTCGGCCTACCATCAGCTTCTCGACGATTTTGCCAAGGACTGATAAAAGGCCGATTGGTCGGTAGGATTTTGGATGTGTGTAGTCACTTTTTCCTGGTTTTCGGATTATGACTACATGAGCTATTTTCCATTCCTTGGGGAAGTGTGCCAGCGACAGGCATTTATTGGCAATCGCCATGAACACCTCCTTGTTGGTTTGGATAGCCTGTGTGCAAATGTCGGCGGTTAATCCATCAGGTCCGGGAGCTTTCTTTGGGTTCAGTGCTTTGAGCACTAGTTCAAGCTCCGCCGGTGTGAAGGGTGGATCGTCCTCCGACAGTTCTTCAAAATCCTCCGGCAGCTTCTCTTCTGTCAGCTCTCGAAGCTGCGTGTGAACCTGGAGGTCCGTTTCCACAGAGTCGTCAGGATAGAATGTTCTGGCTAGAAGTGCAGCCGACTGTTCTGGGCTCAAAGTGTCGCCATCGGCGCTCCTAAGAAGCGTGTCTTCTTGCCTTCTGCCTGTTTTCCTAATGACTCTGTAGATACCGTCCCACATACTTTCCCTCTCCTGCGTCGTGCAGAAGTTTTTCCAGCTTTCCGTCTGTGCCGACTCTGCTTTGGACGCATACTCTTCGACTGCCTGAGTGTACTCTTCTATGACGTATTGCCTCCTGTTGGGGGCGGCGTTTCTGATCCTTCTTTTTTTTCTGAGCACTTCTTCTTTTAGTTTATTAAGAGTCTCGGACCACCATGGAGGCACCGCATCTCCCTTCCATTGTCCTACTTTCGGAATCGTTTTTTCTGACGTCTCCTGGATGGAATTTAAGTAGGCTGCAACGAGATTCTCCAGATCTTCTGGGGTTTTGGCTTCTTCGATTTTTGCCAAGGTGATGTTTCTTTCTGCTAGGAGAGATATGAGAACTGTTTTAAATTCAGACCATTTCGCCTTTTTGGTGTTGTACCTGCGCGTCGTTGAAGGCCGGATAGGTACTAGGGCCTTTTCGAGGCGCAGGGAAAAGGTGATAGCATTGTGGTCCGAATGTATTAGACTTCTGTCCACTTTCCAGTTCTCAATCTTTCCCAGCAGTCCTTGGCTGCAGGCAGTTACGTCTACTCTGCTAGAGTAGTACTTGCCTTGCCGGTATGTTTCGAAGGTTGGCGTGTCTCCCTCATTAAGGATCTGAAGTTCCATTTCGTTTAGAAAGGTGTTGTATGCAGTCCCTCTATCGTTCTCCGAGACACTTCCCCACCACGGGCTCCAGGCATTTGCATCTCCAGCTACAATGATGTTTCCAGTGTCGAGCTTTTGTATGACACTTTTGACTCTCGATAGGTAGGGGTCGATGTCCTGATCCCCTTCGAGGTATACAGAAACGACTCCCAGCTTTAGCTTACCCGCTACCAGGAGAACGGCTGCTTCTGTCTCGGTTACCAACTGGGGGTCATGAATGACCTCTATCTTGTCCCCGAATATGACTATTGCAGCCTTGACTGGTTTTTGGCGGTTCAGTGTGCATTGGATGACTCGAGTGCCTGGGTGTTGTTTAAGGACGCCAGTTCTTCCCACGTATGGTTCTTGAACTATGGCGATCGTCACTCCCGTTTCCTTTGCCACACTGAGTAGCTCGATTGTAGCTGTTTTGGAGCGTTGCAGGTTAGCTTGGATGATGTGCAGCGAGTTGCCCGAGGCGGAAGAAGTTGAGTTTTCGTTCTCTAGGTCGCCTTTAGCAGTACGTTACCCGTGAGCGCGCAATGGTGTCCCACTTTTGTCTTTCGCGACAATCCCCACTGAACGCGATGTGAGCCAGATCCGTCCCCTCATGTTGCGCTTGCAGGCAATTTTTGCAAGTTGGAGGTTTCCCCTGCAGCCTGCTCTCGCACTTCTCCCATGAGTGTGCTTTACCGCAGTAGCTGCAGAGGTCGTCCTTCTCCTTGCAGATGGCCTTAGTGTGACCGAAGCCCAGACATTTGGTGCACTGCACCAGAGGTGTGTGGTCTGCCACAGGTCTCCTTTGAAGGCCGATATAAATTTTTCCTGCTTCAAGGAAGCGTTTATGGATGATTGGGGACAGCTCCAGCACGACATGGCATTCGTGCTGATTTCTAGCCTTCTTCCTGAAGCGCACCTTAACGATGCTCTCTTTTGGGTCGATATCATGGAGCAGATGCTTGTTTTGGACAAGCAAATGCTCCACAATCTCGCCGTCTTTGTAGAAAGAGAGCACGTCTCTTACGATGGCTAAAGGGTTTTTGTTCTTGGCGACTTCGGCTTGGAGATTGCCATTGCGCTTCACTCTGTCCTGAATTAGGTTCAGGTCTTCTTTAGTCCCACAGCTGAGGATTATTTTTTGGTTCTTGGCCTTCCGAAGTCGATCCACTTTTGCCCCTGTCGTTTTCACATCCAATGCTTCCCTTATTTCGTCAATAACTTGTTCCCCCGTGTGTTTGGGGTTCTTGGACGAAATAATAAGGGTGTGATTGGGTCTTGGTGGGGGGGGTGGTCTTTTAAGGACTTCAGAGTAGGCTGGTTTTTTGGCGGTGGTATTAGCCTTCTCCGCTGTTTTGAGTTCATCCTCGAGGCTCACTACTTTTGGTTTGGTTTGTTGCTGCTGGAGCTCCCGCAGTGTTAGCATTTCCGACGACAGGTCTTCCAATTTGCCGGTGAGGGGCTGCAGTTGTTTTTGCAGATCTTCCCTCACATTTTTGGAGTCCACCGCTATTTGGTCGAGGAGCGGGCGCAGATCTGTCTTTTCAATGCTGTCTTTGCGTGAGGGGGGCAGTGAGGTTTGTATTCCCTCTACAACCGCCTGCCTTATTATGTCCGAGACTTCAATAGAGGCAATACACCGTTCAAATATCTCCATCTCGGACGCCCTCTCCTTGCGAGCCACCTCTTGGTGTATGCTCCTGAGCTCCTTCAGCAACTCATCATCCCTTTGTCGGATTACCTCCCCGGTTGACTCTTTTGGGACTCGTTTTTCTAATTCTTTCAGTAGTTCGGACATTTCCTTGTGGGACTTAGTAAGTTCTCTTGTTTGCTGGTGAATTACTTCAGTCTCCCTTTTCACGGTGTGCAACGGTTTGCAAAGATCCTTAACGATTTCCCTCGAGATGTGCAGCTCCTCGGTCAGCTTTTTGCTCACGTCCTCCATCTGTCCTTTGATGGACATGAAGTCGGCCGTGAGCTTTTCGACTTCGCGCATGTGCTGCTTTGCCTGATTTTGGGCTCTGGTTCTAAGCTCTACCTTTGTTCTAAGGGACTCTTGTATGTGCAGAGCCCGAGAATCTGAAAGCTTGAGCACCATTTCGTACAGGGTGTGCAGGGATTCCACAACACTGGAGCGGATTACCCTACTTAGGTTTCCCGAGTTCTCCAGTTGCTGCTTGGCATCTTGGAGAACTCTGTTTGCGTGTCGGGGGAAATCGTTAAGTATCATCCGGCTGCCCGCAACCGTTTGCGTTGAGCTGTTTAGGGAGGTATCGGAGTCGCCTGCCTCACTTCTTGCGTCGTCCGTTGCCTCACCTTCATGCTCCTGCGACGCTGCTACTGTTGCTAGCTCCGCCTCTTTTGCTTTGGCGTTTCTGATTTGTGCCGTGATTCTTAAAGAGGCGGGAGAGGGGACAGTTATGGGTGGCAGGGCCCGCAGTCGAGCTATCGCCGCCTGGTATCTAGCTGACGGCGTTTGTACTGTGTCTGCTGTCGTCACTGCTTCCGGGGCCGTCGCTGTCGATTTGACAGAGACACTGTCGTTAATGATGGGCTCGACAACTTCCTGTGTCTCTGTTACGTCTTGGGTGGGTTTTAGACGTTTCAAGATCTCTTCCCCGGAATTCGATTGCGACGCTTCCACAGTTGGTGAGGCTGATGGTGTGGACTTAGATGGCTTTCTCCTGCTCTCAGGGGCTGACGCTGAGGATTTGACAGAGCTCTCGTCGCTTGGACCTTTCCCCTTTGGCAAGGCTGCCGTCCCTCGAGTGGTCCGCGAACGCGGAAAGAGAGTTATCTTTTTGTCTTGCGTGGCCTCCGTTGCTGGTTTTTGATTCATTTTCCTGGCGTTGCTGTTGGTAGACATTTTGTAAATATGAAGCTAAACTAAACTATACTATAAACTAATGTATTACTCTATGTTATAACTAGTTGCTGCTAATTGTGGTGATGCGGAGTACTCTGCGCGTCAGGTTTTTTTTTTTTTTTTTTTTTTTTTTTTTTTTTTTTTTTTTTTTTTTTTTTTTTTTTTTCCTTCTACCTCCAACATAATCGGAGCCTATGCTATTCTAATTCTCTTTGTCATTCAAGTTCCATCATTAATGCTTCTCGCACTTTCATGCTTCATACTGTGTCTTTCTCTCATCCATCCTCTTTCTTTCTGTATGGGTGGGACTCCCATTTGCTGTATCTAAATATTGCTATTTATTTTATTTTCGGCCTTTCTTTTCAGGGCAGTAACCACAACAATTCTGTTTTATTTGTCTAACATACAATATTGACTTATTTTCTATTTTATACAATTTTCTTTTTATTCTTATTTACTACTGCTTATTATCTATAACATTTGTTCACGCTATCATATTCAATGCTTATCTCTAATATACTCAATATATTATGTAAACATGTTTTCTTATCACCTTGTTTTGTTTCTTTTTATAACAATTTCAACTATTTCTAAGCAGTACTCTAAGAATCTTTCTCTATTTTTATTCAGCATTATCTCCTTTATACTTTCAGGTACAAGTTGCATATTTAGTTCTTGCTCTATTTCGAACCGTCTTGTGGCAAATGATGGACAGTCAAGGAGCACGTGCGGAATGGATTCAACCTTGGCGGGATCACAGATGCACGATGGGCTCTCCTTACACTTGAACCGATGCAAGTATTCGGAGAACCCGCCGTGCCCCGTCATGAGTTGAGTTTTAGCACTCGTTATTGTTGTTTCCTTCATTATTTTGTAAGCCGCCATTACGTCAGGGAAAAACATTTTTGTCACTGAAGCTGTGTCACCGTTGACATATCTTTGGTTCCACTCGTCAAGCGTTGCCATACGAAGGCTACGCTTCACGTGTGAAACCGGACATAGGTCATAATCTGGCTTACGTTTTGACCTTGTGGCAGCTTCCTTAGCCAATTTGTCAGCCCTTTCGTTTCCCTCCAACCCTGCATGGGCCTTTATCCAAAACAAAGAAACAACTTTGTTTTGGAGAGATGAGGTTCGTAGGTTATCTCTGGCTTCCATTGCAAGGGGATGGAGGCAACTGGGGTTTTTGACGGTTTGAAGAGCTGCCATAGAATCACTAAAAATTCCAAACGAGGTCGCTCTGTGTTTCAATATCTCCCTAGTTGCTGTGCATATAGCCAGGAGCTCCGCCTGATAAACCGTGCAATATTTTGAGAGAGCAAGTTTGAGGGTCTTGGTCTCAGTCTCGCCAGTCCACATTGATAGTGCTGCGCCGACCTTGCCCTCAATCTTGCTCCCGTCAGTGAAAATGCAAACCTCAAATTCGCAGTGAGCATCGAGTTGCTCTTGGTTTTTCAAGCTTAAGAGCTCCAGGTCAACATGTTTCGCAGGATGTGGGGCGTTAATAGCTGAAGCCATCCGCTCGACCTCGCCGCCCCCCAGTGCTGGCTGGGGCACCCCCCTCTTAGCTTCATATAATAAAGCTGCCTCTCTGACTCTGAGGTCGAGAGGGAGTATCCCAGCCAGCAAGAGTGCTGAGTTCAGCGAGACCGTGCGGTATGCTTTGCAGATTTTTTGAGCAATGACACGCTGCACTGCTCCCAACTGCCCGATTATTCCCAATTTGTAAACAGCGGGTGCCCACACGCTGGCGGCGTACAAGATAACTGGCTCCACAGTCGCCTTGTAAATTATTTTGATGACTTCAGGGTGAAGACCCCAGCTTGTCTTCGCGGCACGGGAAAGCTGTTTGTATATGCCTATAGCTTTCTTGCATACGTTAGTGACATGCGTGTTGAACGTAAGCTTCGCGCCGGGCCGCGTCAGGTTAGGTTAGGTTAGGTTAGGTTAGGTTAGGTTAGGTTAGGTTAGGTTAGGTTAGGTTAGGTTAGGTTAGGTTAGGTTAGGTTAGGTTAGGTTAGGTTAGGTTAGGTTAGGTTAGGTTAGGTTAGGTTAGGTTAGGTTAGGTTAGGTTAGGTTAGGTTAGGTTAGGTTAGGTTAGGTTAGGTTAGGTTAGGTTAGGTTAGGTTAGGTTAGGTTAGGTTAGGTTAGGTTAGGTTAGGTTAGGTTAGGTTTTTTTTTTTTTAGTGTAGTACCTTTGTTATTCCTTCGCCATTGGACGAAGACATTGGCATCAGTACTTAGATTGTTCTTTTTTTTTTTTTTTTTTTGCTGTTCATGAGGGGTAGAGGGCTCCGGGATTTATCGGGAGTCCTCAATTTGATTGACATGCATTTGTTAGTACGACAAGATTGTTATACTACAGGGCTAGGGTTTTGCAGAAATAAGTACACGACTTTCGTTTATTTATTTTTTTGACTTTTTTTTTATCATTGTTTTTGTTCTTACTATCTCCTTTTTTTTTTTTTTTTGCTACTGATTTTTTTTTTGTGATTATTAATTTTTTTTTCTTCTTATTTCTAATAATTTACATACACTTTTATATACAAGTTTCAATATATCTTAAAATATATTAACTTATATACCATTTTCATACAATTCTCTATTTTTTTCTTTTCTGACCTGCTAATAATTACAATTTTGTGATGTTCTAAGAACATAACTCATTATGTCCCCAAAACATCTTTTCTATTCATTAATGTGCTTTTGTTTCTTTTACCAACATCTTTTACAATAAAAATTATATATTTAATGAACTGATCCCTCTGTTTGCTGGCTAGAAGTACTGGTAAGTTATCTTTTGTTAATTTAATTTCTGTACTAATTTCCAGATCTACACGCATTCTTTCGTATTTTGGGCACTCCAGGATCAGGTGCAAAATCGTCTCGTCAACTGTAGGCACGCAAATGCACGCTGGGCTATCTTTAAGATTAAACCTGTGGAGGTAATGTCCAAAGCCGCCGTGCCCTGTCAGCGCCTGCGTCAACAATGGGTCTATTTTCAGTTTTTGTACTATTTTGTACGCGTTTAGTGCATCCGTCAAGAAAGTCTTTGTTGTCGACGCGGTTTCGGCTTCAAGGTATCTTTTGTTCCATTCCATCAATGTTTCTTGTCTTATGGAACTCTTTATATATGATATTGGGCATTGGTCGTAATTCGGTGCCGTCTTTTTGCGAAGTGCAGCTTCTTTTGCTAGGACATCAGCTCGCTCGTTTCCAGAAACTCCAACGTGCGCCCTTACCCAGAAGAATCTCACCTTACGCTTTTGGCTAGTCAGATTGGCGATATTTTTCCTAGTTTTTACCGCCAGCGGATGAAACGAGTCAGGTCTCTGCAGGAGCTGTAGTGCTGACCTAGAGTCACTGAAGATGTTAGTTTCTGCGTCGGTGCTTTTCAATGCTATCTCTGTTGCCTGAAGTAGAGCAAACATTTCCGCTTGAAATACTGAACAGAATGACTCCAAGTTAAATTTTCTGCACTTTTGCTCTAAACCTTCTCGCCAGTAGGACAGTGCAGCTCCAACCTTACCTTCGATTTTGCTCCCATCTGTGAAGATATACGAGCCCTTTATTTGGTTTTCGCTTATAGTTTGGGGCTGCATGTCCTCCAAGCATACAAACTCCATCCTCGTTTCATCGGCTGGGTGTGACGCTTCTAAATAGCTCACTCTCATTTCAACCTCTCTGCCGCCTATAATTTCTTGCGGTTTCCCGCGTTTGGCTTCGTAGAGCTTAGCCACTTCACGCACCCGCATATCCAATGGCAGGAGGCCGGAGATAGCCAATGCCGCGTTTAGTGAGACAGTTCTGTGAGATTTTATAATCTTTTGCGCAAAGCCCCTTTGCACTGAATTCAGTATCTTTTGAATCCCTATTTTTTCGGACTCCGGAGCCCAAGTGCTGGCAGCGTACAAAATAATCGGTTCTATTACTGCCACATACATCGTCCTGATTATCTCTGGACTCAAACCCCATGAGATCTTAGCCGCTCTACAGAGTTGTTTATAGATGTTAATAGCCTTTGCACAGACATAATCAACGTGTTTTTTGAAATTCAATTTGTCATCTATAATCAACCCTAGTAGTTTTATGTCACTTTTTAGTTGGATTTCGGTCTCACCCATACGGATGCATGGCTTTGAGAATTTTATTCTGTTTGTTATAACCATGGCATGGGTTTTATGTGCAGCGAACTTTAGTTTGTTCTTTTTACCCCATGCCTCCACATAGGCAAGTATCCGATCTCCTTCTATTTCGATTTCGGGTATCGAGTTACCAGAAAAAATCAAGACGATGTCGTCGGCAAAAGCCTGGCAGTACACTCCTTTCCCTTCGAGTTGATCTAACAGTGGGTTAAGCAGAACATTCCAAAGAGTTGGTCCCCCGATCGAACCCTGTACACATCCTTTGGTTGTTTCCTTGTGGAATTCATGTCCACCGTAATGTACGCTAACCTTCCGGTCTGTGAGGTAGTTGGCTAATAGTTTACGCAGGTTTTGGGGGCATTTCTTCTCCATTAAGCGACACTGTATAGCTGGCCACCAAGCGCTGTCAAAGGCTCCCTCAATATCTAACGACACCACGACGCTGATCAATTTCTTTTTCAGGTTTTCACGTATGTGGTGCAGTAGATCATAAAGGGAGTCCTCTGTGCAGCGCTGGGGTACAAAACCATATTGTTTTGGGTTTAACTGTGGCAACAAGTGCCATCTTATCCGTTTTATCATTAGCTTTTCCAGAACCTTTCCCATTATAGAAAGTAATCCTATTGGCCGATACGATTTTGCCTGCGTGTAATCGTCTCTCCCAGGTTTCCGAAGTACAACCACTGACGCCACCTTCCACGGCTTAGGAAAATACGACAGTTCTAGGCATTTGTTTGTAAGTGCCAAAAACGTGTCACGACCTGCATTTATTGCCTCAGCGCAAATGTCGGCCGTGAACCCATCTGGCCCTGGCGCTTTTTTTGGGTTGAAACTTTTGACTACAAAGTCTAATTCCTCTGCCGTGAAAGGTGGGTCTAGTGTATCTCCCGGCATATGTAAATGTGAGGTATTCGCTTTTTGGCGAGTAACTGTATGCTCTTCGTTGTCATCTAAAGGTTGATCGTCTGGGAAGAAGGTCTTGGCAAGGTGTTCGACAGAGTCCTCCATGCTTATGACGATTCCATTCCTTATTAGCGGTTGGTCTTCGTGCCGTTTGGAGGTGTTTCGGATGACTCTGTATACTCCATCCCAAAGACTCTCACGATCCTGCTTCTCACAGAAGTGTTTCCAACTTTTTGTGATGGCGTCTTTAGCTTCCACTTCGAACTCTTCCTTAGCCATTAGGTAACATCTAACAACATGTGGACGGCGTCGAGGCGCTGCATAGGATATTCTCCTCTTTTTTGTTACCATCGTGTTCTTTAACTTTTCGAGCTTTTTGGACCACCACGGCAGCTTAATGATGGAGACGATCTTCATTAAAGGAATTGTCTTCTCACACGCATCCTTCACACTAGCTAGGTATTTATCAATATACTCTTCCAGTTCTGATACCGTATTAATTGCATTAATCTTTTCTTTGTTTAACTCGCAGTCTTCCAGATTTTTAGTAATTACTTTCCTAAATTCTATCCAATTTGCCTTTTTTGTGTTATACTTCCTGGTTGACTTTTTCCTTCTGATATCCGTAGGTTTTTCCATATTGATTGAAAAGGTAATCGCGTTGTGGTCTGAGCTCGTAATGCCTTTATCTACTCGCCAATTTTGTATCGCCCCAAGCAAGTCCGTTTTGCATGCTGTAATATCAACATGGCTTTGATATAATTTTTCCCCCCTATAGGTGTAAAAGGTTGGTTCGCGTCCCTCGTTCAGTATTTCCATACCAAGCTCCTCCAGTGCCCCCACAAGAGCCTCACCTCTGTGATTATCCTTGGCACTTCCCCACCAGGTACTCCAGGCATTTGAGTCTCCCCCGATAAGAATCTTCTTAAGATCCAGCTTTTCGCAAACATCTTTGATCTTTTCTAGGTCTGGTTCAATTGGGTGGTCTTCCTCAAGATAGACCGAGATGACTCCAATTGCCCACCTGCTGGTCTTCAATGTAGCTATAGCTAGATTTTCTGTCGTCATTCGTGGGTGTTCGATGACTTGTAAATCGGGGTCAAATACTATAATAGCAGCCTTTATAGGTTTTTGCCTATTATGGAAGCGCTGTACAACTCTGGTACCAGCCTGCTGTTTGAGCACGCCTGAAGCTCCGATGTAAGGTTCCTGGACTAACGCAAACGAGGTCTTACGTTTACCGGCTTCAATAAGCAGTTCTTGTGTTGCGAGCCGTTTTCGTTGAAGATTGGCTTGAATCACCCCATAGCTTTTGGAAGGGCCCTGGTTAACCAACTCTGTGTTCTGCCCGACTGAGTCATTTACCACTGCTAGGCCTTCAGCAGTACGCTACTGAAGAACGTGCCAATGAGTCCCATCGCTTGCGTATAGGACACTCACTGTCAAATGCGTTATGGTCTGTCTTGTCCATTTTCGCCGCGAAGCAATTCTTACATTGCGGTTTTTCGTAAAGGGTCCAGGAAGAGCAGTTTGCGCGTAAGTGAGTACCCCCGCAATGCGAACACAGGTCAACTTGTTCCGTGCACTGCCTGCGTCCATGCCCGAATCTAAGACAACGTGAGCACTGGACCAGCGGTGACTGGTCAAGAACTCTCACCCTCTGCAGGTCTACATGCATGCGGCCTGCGTTCGTGAGACGCTGCCACACTAGAGGTGAGACCTGCAAGACCACATGTTGTTCGTGTGGATTGCGGGCCTTTTTTCTATATTTTACCGCGACGCGGAAGTCCTCACCCTCAACATCACCCAGCAAGTGGCTGTTTTGATTTTTTATAGCCTTCACTATGTCTTCGTCCGTGTTATATGAAAGGACATCCAAGGCAATAATCAACGGGTCTTTGTTCACCGTTTCCTCAATCTTTAATTGGGAATGCGAAGCTGATATCCTCTCAGCCACTTTTGCCAAGTCGGCTTTGGCGTAACACCCTATTATCACCTTTTGATCTTTTGCTTTCCGAACCTTGTCAACGCGGATGCCGGTAGATTTTGCATCAATAGCTGTTCGTACTTTGTTGAGGACATCGGTGTTGGTGTCCTCTTCATTTTCGGATGTTATTATGATGGAATGCACTGAGGAGATTTTGGGTGCTACTTTTTTTGCTGCTGTACTTGTGTAAGTGGTTTCGTCATTTTTGTATAACTGAGTACCTATCGTGGTACTTGCTGCTACACTTGCATAAGTCGTTGTCGTCTTCTCTAAAGTCTCTTTTTGTCTCTCGATGGAGTCCCTCAGCTCTTCCATTCTTGTGTTAGTCTCCTCTAATAGCTTTGAGTGTTGAACTAGTTGTGATGCTAGGTTTAATTCAGAAGATACTGAGAAAGTTAAATCAAACGAGTTTTCAGTCAGCTGTTGTTCGTTTGTCTCTTTCTGTTTCTCTTTCTGCCCTTCATTCTTTTCAGACTCTGCATCTTTCACTAGCTGATACAAACGGTCCAACATTTCAATAACGTTGGCCTTAATGATTTTGCTTATATTATGAGAGTTGCCGAGATTTAATTTGGCTGTTGTGAGACATTTCTTTGCTTCCGCTGTACGCTCAGTATATATGTATTTCTTAGATGGCTTGGGGGCTTTCCTCGCCTCAATCTCTGACGCTTCAGGTGAGGTAAATTTAACTGGTTCTGCTGATGCCTGCTGTGTCATTTCGTTGAAGTCAAAAGACAGAGTCAGAGGTTTGTTTTTCTCAGGGCCAGCCTGTGAAGTCTCTACTTTAGATGAAGTAGTGTGGTCAGAGTTGGCGGACTCCCAGTTGTCAATACTACGTCGAACGCTGCTTGCTGTCGTCTCGGGTTTCGGTGGTGACCTGTTGGTGTTGGCCTGTTTCGCTGGAGTCCTCATTCCAAACATTATTCAAGTGTGCGTCAAAAGTAAAAGGATCGATGGAAAATTTAAAAGTTTGTAGAAGTTATAAAAGAAACAAAATACGTATAAAATATAAAATCAAAATAAATACTGCACTAAATAGAGCTGCTATAAGGAGAATACGTCGGTAAGTCTTAACAATGAGGAGTAAAAGAAATAAAATTTAAACAAATTGACAATGTTATATTCAAATCAGTACAAAACATATAAAAATGTAAATGGAATCAAGGTATAAGAAGAAAGGCTCTATGTTGAGTCAATCTGATGTTAGAGTAGTTAAATAGCAAAAATTTAAAGTTAAACAATGATAGTCAAAATAAATTTATGGAAAACTGAACAAAATAAAAACAAAAAAGCTCTATAAGAGATGTTTTATACTAGTATTTAAATTCCTGAACTCTATGTAGAGTCGCTGGCTCATTAAGTGCTAAGACTAGAAGAACTAGGTCTAACTAATATCTATGAAAAAGAAACGCGTTTCCAGGAGCTCTGTGTGGCGTTTTATGTGAAAAGTCACTGGTAACTCTATGTAGAGTCAATTTGATGGCGTAAACAAATAGCTCTCTCCAAGCCCTCTCCAACGACCCCAAACTTGGTCCCCTTACCTCTAAGGGTTCCCGAGAAAACTAAGATTGAAATTCCGGTTTAAAAATCAAGATGGCGGCCAAATTTGGTTCCACCTTGATTTCTCCGGAACTACCGGGCCGATTTCACTCGTGTTTGGGTTTGCTGTAATGGGCTTGGTAAGACCTACACGTTAGTGTTAGTTTCAGGGCGAAAAATTTCAGGCTCCTGAAAATTCCTGAAAGGTCAATTTTTCAATAGAGCGTAATCCGCTTATGTATTCTCAAGAAACGCGGGCTCTCTACGACAACCAGAACGGGAGATAAAGGTGATCGAAATAAAACAAAATGGCCGCCGAAATGTCAAAGTCAATCTTTGATGGGTGATATCTAGCCTTCCGGGTGTCGCAGACCACTCGCGTTTGGGCTTATTTAAATCAGCTCGACCTGTTCTATGTACTGAAACCACTTTCAGGAACCAGAAAATGACTTGCTCCCAGCTTCTTAAAAGTAGGGTCGAAGATAGTTTAGAGTCCCTCCAACGATATACAGAAAAAACCGGAGTCGCAGCCCTCTCCGTCTCAGAGATATGGGCGTTCAAAGTTTGGCAAGATGGCCGCCGAACTGTCAAAAGTCAAATAAAAAGGCCCGTATCTCTGCAACCGATTGTCGTAGAAACACCAGGTTTTGGATAAGATGCTGGGCACCACCTAAACCATCTTTTGAAAGTGATTTCAGGCCTTAAAATAAAAAAGTCCTGAAAAAGGCTGAAACTGAAAAAATATCAAAGCCCTAGTAAACCCTTCACTAATGCTCTTAATCCTAGAGTTCTACGACAGCTGGTTCCAAAGATAAATCCAATTTAATTTTAGAACCAAAAAACCAAAATGTCGGATTTTTGGTGTTTTAGTCAATAGAAAAGGTATATGGCCCGAGTTTGGACTTGGTTATGTTGCAAAAGGTGCAAAAAAGCTATTTCCGTCATAAAAATATTTATATATCTATTAAATATCAAATAAATTGCAAAAAAGACATAAAAATCAATATCTTGAGAACCAGCAGAGACAAAAATGTGAAAAAGATATGATAATTAGTATAAAATATCACTCAATTTAGGTCAGTTTACAATTTTCAGAAATTAAACAGTTTCATGAAATATCATTAAAATAAAGTTTTATATAGAAAATTTTAAATAGCAAAGAAGATTCTTGTTCTAAAGACAAAATTTTCAAAACTAAGTTTCTTCTGTAAAGCGCGCCGAGGACTGCAGTTGAAATTCTTTGAAATTTTGTTTGGTTTCAGCGTTATATAGAATCAAATATTGAAAATTAAAAAGGTTCGTAAAATAAAACCAGTCAAGATAAGAAAGGGTTACTTGCTTTAATGTACTTATTTTGGTGTCCTTTCTGTCGCTGCCAAGTTTCAGCAACCTGACGTCACTCCTTCAGTACTTTCAGGAACACGTGGTTTTCGGTTTTTCCAAATTTTCTTCCAAACGCATGGATGAAAAATTTTTCTTCTAAATCGGGAAGTTGAAGAACAGTAGTGCCCACCCTTTTCCGAAATAAAAAACGGGGGGTATCGATCTGAATCTTGCAGCGCATGCGTTAATAACTTTGATTTTGAAATATAACCTCAAAATTTTGAAGTTTTTCGGATAAAACTTCACTTTGCACTGTAATCCGGGTAAATTTGAGTACACAGGTATGTAGCACTTGGGTTTCCGATTCTTATGACACTTCACTCGTTGAAATCGGACCACTTAATACCACTTTTCTGAATTTTTAAGCGCGGAGCGACTATAAAAATGATGCGTAACTGGCGGCACACCGAGCGCAACTCGGTTAGGTTAGGTTAGGTTAGGTTAGGTTAGGTTAGGTTAGGTTAGGTTAGGTTAGGTTAGGTTAGGTTAGGTTAGGTTAGGTTAGGTTAGGTTAGGTTAGGTTAGGTTAGGTTAGGTTAGGTTTTTTTTTTTTTTTTTTTTTTTTTTTTTTTTTTTAAATGTATGTTACTGTTTGTCCTCTGACATGGGTCAGAGTCATTTTCCAGCTGAACACGGATTTCGGTCTTTTCTTTTATTGTTTTTGGTCCATAATATGTCAAAGGGTGGCAGAACTCCGGATTTTCATACGGGAGTCCTACCAGACTAATTCTATGTAGACGAAATTTATAGACAGGTGAGGGGAGAGATAAAAAATTTAACACATTAGTTCTGTTTTTGCTTACATGCTACTTATCTAGATATTTTCATTGCTTATTTTACTTGGTACATGTTTCTTAAATCTATCTTCTATCCTATGCTTATTTTAATATAAAAACATTTATACAAAAAGCATAGTATTAAGTATTCTTATTACGCTTATTTACTATTTCACAAATTTTCCTACAATATTGTACAAAGTGATTTTGGCAATTTTTATCAGCTATTAATTTACTTATGCTACTAATAGTTACTTGTTCGCCTATTCTCTGTTCTAGGTCAAAGCGCTCTCTAGAGAAGATGGGGCATTCCGTTAATAGGTGTTGGACTGTTTCTTTTTGATCGCGGTCGCAAATGCACGATGGATCCCCCTTGCATTTAAATCTAGCTAAGTACTCTGAGAATCCACCATGCCCTGTCATCACCTGAGTCAAAGTACCGGTTGGTTGAAGCCTCTTAACTATATTGTACGCCGCAACAGCGTCCGGGAGGAACAACTTGGTGACTGAAGCAGTCTCCCCAGACGTGTATCTGGTGCTCCAGGCCAAGAGCGATCCCTGTCTGATCTGTCTTTTAACAAATGAGACAGGGCATCGATCGTAGCTCGGCTTTGTTTTTAGTTTCAAGGCCGCCTCCTTAGCAAGCTCATCGGCGCGTTCATTACCCGGTAATCCAGCGTGTGCCCTGACCCAAAACAGAGACACTTCTTTGCTTTGTTTCAGGGCCCCAACCAGGTTTTTCCGGGATGTCACAGCTAATTCATGTAATGTGTTTTGGTTAGTGATTGTCTCCAACGCTGCCCTTGAGTCACTGTAGATACCATAACTACTCTCCTTTCGTTCGAGTATCACCTCGGTAGCCCTACATATAGCCAGGAGCTCGGCCTGGTATACTGTACAGTACGACGGCAAACCAAGTTTGAGGGCCTTCGTCTCAGCAGCATCATCCCACAGAGATAATGCTGCTCCGACTCTGCCCTCAATCTTGCTGCCGTCGGTAAATATACGCACAGCCTGATTATTCAGGTTATCCAATTGAGATTGGTCATCTATTTTCTCGTATTTATAAGTTGCGAGCTTTGCTGGATGCGGAGATTCTGCAAATGCAATCGGGCGTTCCATTTCCCTATCTCCCAGCTCCAACTGAGAATATCCTCTCCTAGCCCTATACAGTGCGGCTGCCTCTTGAATTCTAAGGTCAAGAGGAAGCATTCCGGTCAAGACTAATGCTGAGTTGAGGGAAACGGTCCGGTAGGATTTGCAGAGTTTCTGAACGAAGCCCCTTTGTACAGCATTAAGCATTTTTTGAATGCCAATTTTGTTAGTGGAATCCGCCCATGCGCTGGCGGCGTACATAATTATGGGTTCAACAGTTGCCGTATATATGATGCGGATCACTTCTGCGTGAAGGCCCCAGCTTGCTTTTGCGGCTCGCGATAGCTGTTTGTACACGTTAAGCGCCTTTTTGCAAACGTTGGCGGTGTGTGGCCCAAACGTGAGTCTGTCATCGATGGTGAGACCCAGTATTTTTATCTCTCGTGAGATAGCTATGTCTACCCCTCCCATGACGATGCGTGGTGTGTCATATTTCAGTTTTTTGGTAAAAACCATTGCGCAGGTTTTATGTGGCGCAAATTTTAGTTTATTCTTGACACCCCACGCCCCGACATAGGCGAGGACGGTACTGGCTTTGTTCTCGATTTCAAGCGCTGTGTCACCCTCGAAGACCAGGACCACATCGTCCGCAAATGCTTGGCAGTGGTTGCCACGATCCGCAAGCCCCTTTAGTAGTGGGTCTAATAAAAGGTTCCAGAGGATTGGGCCTCCAATCGAGCCTTGGACACATCCTTTATTTGTGTTTCTCCTATGTTCTTCACCGGCATATCTTACTGCGACTTTTCTGTCTTGCAGATAACTGTCCATGAACCTACGCAGGTTTACCGGACAGCCTTCCTCAGCCAGTCGAACCTTAATGGCTGGCCACCAGGCACTGTCGAAGGCCCCCTCTATGTCCAATGATACTAATGTCATTATCTTTTTCCTTTTCAGGCCGTCTTTGATGTGCTGTATCAGGTCATAGAGGGAGTCTTCCGTGCTTCTCTGGGGCATAAAGCCGTATTGGCGAGTGCTCATCCGGGGAACCAGGTGCCACTTTAGTCTGGCAACAAGCATTTTCTCCAGCACCTTCCCCAACACAGGCAGTAAGCCAATGGGCCTATATGATTTCGGGTTGGTATAGTCGTCCTTTCCCGGCTTCCTTAGGATGACCACTGTAGCCTCTTTCCATATCATCGGGAAGTATGCCAGTTGTAGGCATTTGTTGGTCAGAGCAAGGAACAGTTCTGGGTCCTGGAGAATCGCGTGCAAGCAGATGTCCGCGGTAAATCCTTCCGACCCTGGAGCCTTTTTAGGGTTAAAACTCTCCACCGCCGATTTTAATTCTTGTAGCGTAAATGGTGGGTCATGTTCCTCACCATGCACCCACTCATTTATGCTTCCAGCTTTTAATCTCGTCTGGCGATGGTCAGAGTTGTCGTGCTCCTCAAGGTCCTCCGGGTAAAAGGTTTCCGCCAGCAGAATGACAGATTCACGTGTATCGAGGTGGACACCATTTCTCATAAGAGGTAGATCCTCTTGCCGTTTTGAAGTTCTTCCGATCACCCTGTAGATGCCCTCCCATACTCCTTCTTTGTCTTGTTTTTCGCAGAAGCTCTTCCAGCTTGTGGTTTGGGCTTTCCTGGCCTGATTTTCATAATCCTCCATCGCCTTTAGGTATTCGGCGACAACCTTGGCTCTCCGGACCGGCGCTGCGCAACGGATTCTTCTCTTCTTGGTGGTGACCGCGCGTTTCATGGTCTCAAGATCTTCAGACCACCAGGGAAGGGTAAGTGTTGAGTTGTGTTTCTTATAGGGAATTGTTTCTTTGCAGGTTTTGGTGATATTGTCAGTGTCTTTTTGAATGATCGATTCTAAGTCTGTTTTATTGTTTATTTTTAGGATTTCAGTGGTATTAATATTTGTTTCCGACCTAAATTGGGCCAGTTTATCATTAAACTGGCTCCAATTTGCCTTCTTTGTATTGTAGATCCTAGTGGTTCTACTTATGGTTACACCTTTGCTTTTAGTTAATTTAATTTTGAAAAGTATACCCCTGTGGTCTGAACTTGTGAAACCGCACTCAACCGTCCAATCATCCACCAAGCCGAGAAGATCCATCGAGCAGGCCGTCACGTCCACGTGGCTCTTATATTCTTTGCCACCCCTTATTACGTAGAAGGTAGGCTCATCTCCCGCATTAAGTATCTGGAGGTCCAGCTCTTCCAGGGTGCCGGCCATCTCCTCCCCTCTGTGGTCGATGATATTGCTCCCCCACCAGGTGCTTTTTGCGTTGGCGTCCCCTCCAACGATAAGTTTGATAGGGCCTAGATCCTCGCGGATTTTCTTAAGATGCTCCAGGTAAGGGTCCATTGGCTTATCGGGTTCCAAGTAGAAGGATACCACGGCAATTTCCCAGGCGCTAGTTTGGATCTTCACCACTGTGATGTTATTAGTGGTGAGTTTCGGGCACTGAATTACGCGAAAATCGGCATTAAAGACTACTATTGCTGACTTAACTATCCCGTCTCCATGACTAGCGTTTTGGTACACTCTGACCCCTGCGTAGTCCTTCATTCTTTTTATCGAGCCAACATAGGGTTCCTGGAGTAGAGCTACTGCGACCTTGCGTTTGGTTGCCTCTATCATTAACTCGTTTGTTGCGAGCTCCTTCCGTTGGAGGTTTGCCTGTGCAAACGCGTAGAAGGTATTAATGTCGGAATTGCAGCTGTTGCCTGGTACCACTTTAGCAATACGCTATTTTCGATCTAGCCAGAGACTCCCACTTTCTGCGTACTGGGCATTCGGTGCTAAATGCATTATGCTCTACGGAGTCCAATTTTGCGTTAAGGCAGTTGCAGCACGTTGGGGTAGCACCAGTCATCAGACTGTCACACTGCGACTTCAAATGGGGTCCCCCACAATGGCTACATTTTGTGACAGTCTCGGTACAGTGGCGCCTTCCATGTCCATAGCCGAGGCACATGGAACACTGAACCAGCGGTGACTGATCCGCAACTCTCACTCTCTGTATGTCGATATACGCGAAGCCTTTCTCCGTTAGGCGGTTCCATATTTGTGGGGACACCTTTAGTACAATGCAGCAGGTGTGGGGGTTCCTGGTCTTTCTTCTGTAACGAATTTCCATCCTGGCCTCCTCACTGTCAAGGTCGCGGAAAATATCATTGTTTTGTTTTTTCAATGCTCTGAGGACGTCTTCGTCACTGTTGTAATGTAGGACGTCCTTCAAAACCAGTAGCGGGTCGTGATTTCTTACTTCCTCAACAGTGAGGTGGTCTCCCGTTTCTTTCTCTATCCTTTCCTTTATCTTGCGTCTGTCCTCTTCGCTTCTACATCCAACGATTATCTTTCTATTTTTTGCCTTCCGGACTCTGTCTACTGATAGACCTTCATCGCTAGCTCTAACTGCTTTCCTCACCCTGTCTATAATCTCCTCTCCTGTTTCTGTCTCATCCTTAGCGGTGACGATCATTGAGTGCAGGGCCGATTGCTTCTTAGTTGGACCTGCCACTATGCTGGCGTAGGAAGCCTTGGTGATATGCTCCTCGTGTCTGTCTAAAGTTTCTTTTAGGATGGCCATCTTATCATTGTTCTCCTTAATAAGAAGACTGTGTTGCTCGAGGAGCTTCCCCAAGTCTTGGTCGTTAGGGAAATGTTTGGTCACATCTTTGCTACCCTCGGCCGCACTACTCTCCCCAGTCGCATGATCGCTGCTGGGCCTTTTCGCTGAGGCCATTTCCTTTATAATCAGGTACAGTTTGTCAAGAGCCTGTATCACTTCCTTTTTAATGACAGTGCTTATAGATCTGCCGGAGACCGAGTTCAGGTGGAATTTGGCTTTTTCGACGCAGTCTTTTGCCTCCTGCTCTCTGTCAGCGTTTTTTTGTTTCTCATGGGCAGGACACCTAGGTGTGCTAAATGCTGCTGGTACACCTTTAGAGGTGGTGCTTTTAGCACTGCTTGGTTTCTCTGGGCTATTTTTCTGGGTCTTTTGGGAGAAAGTCAGTTTCAGCATTGGCTTGCCCAAGTCTGAATTTGTAGTTTGCTCTGTCTCCTGAATTACTGAATGTACGTTCTCAGCGTTTCGGGCTTCCAGCTCTTCAACGCTCTGTCTTACATTAAATGTCTGAGACAGGTGTTCATTCCCAGAGGGTTCGTCCGATATATTTGGTGAGCTGGACTTCTTATTTGGCGGTGGTGACCTGATGCCGAACATCTTGGGGATCGTTGGTGTTTGTCGTAATTTAAATTTGGCTCAATAAAACCAGTCCAACACGGAAATAATATTAAAACGTCAATATAAATCTAATTAATTGTATATAGTAAATAAATATAAGTTTATAAATATAACCCGTCAATTGTTGATGCTTACTCAAAGAATAGGCGAACACCAACTCAATAGAGCTGGTTTCAGTTTTGCAGTTTCCTAAGAAATTGTCAAAAATTTAGGGTTCATAGAGCGTTTAATTGCACAATAGGATTTTTTCCAAAAAAAATATTCTTCGAAGATTTTGACTCTGCACACAAAATTAAAAGGCAGAGCAGGGTCCTAAAAGTGATAACTAAATATTATTATCTAAATCGGACTCTGTCCCCAATAAGGTACACACAGTATAACTTAAGATAGGTCCAAATAAAAATACTAAAACAATATTAACGACTCTACGAGCCAGTCCAAGCCAAAGATGTAGAGCAATATTATTTACGTGGTAAAAACGTCAAATTATCCAATAAGAT